>JAAGVU020000045.1:6066390-6123015 GCA_011763525.2 Mormyrus iriodes | reverse complement strand
TATCTATCTATCTATCTATCTATCTATCTATCTATCTATGTATCTATCTATCTGCTATTAAGTTATAATTTTCCACTTAGTGTCCCTGATAGCATGCTGCTGCCTGCTTTCAGTTTTTGTTTCCTTGTAGGCAAAGACAGCAGTTTCCCCCACGGCTCTCTGAAGGTGCTCTAACAGATCTTCGAGTAAGCATGACGTCCAATGACATTCAGCTGCCTACGTGCCCCATATCAGCAAACCATACTGAGCGGCTGGCAGCGGTATAGGGGGATTGTCCTGAAGGGATGTGACCGTGACGTTTTCGCAGGGAGCAGCATGACAGCAGCTGGAGAGGACGTGCTGCTGAACCCGGCTGCTGCAGTTAGCATTCTCCTGCAGAAACAGCCATTGATAAGCCTTCCTGTTTAAATATGTGGGACTGATTTCCTAGACAATTTTTTATGACTGTAAAGAAGACAGTTATATGCAGGTTATACCTAAAAGCCCTGGTTATCTGACAGTGCGTTGGCCTGTATCCGAATGACATCATATTCCTCGTTCAAAGATACACAACACTCCCTTCTGCGTCTGGTGTGGACAGGGGCGGGTGGGTTGTTTGTGGGAGGCCTCACTCAAAAAGGTCACTTCAGGGTCCCTTGCCCCCCCCGATGCTTCAAAAACAAAATATATAGCTTGCACATGGAGTCAGAAGATCATAGCCAGATAGCTGGTTAACAGATCATGCTGCTTCAGCATCTCCTAAATAAGGAACACTTTTATTTAGCATTTAGAGTAGGCTTCTTATTTGTTACTTTTTTCACATAAATGCATGGTCTGAGTGATGGTAAGCGCTGTTGCTGGGTGTGGCGCTTCTGTCACATAAAGAGACTGAGGCAAAAAGAAAATAGGCAGTGTGATAGCAGAATGACATGGACCTCAGAGGGAGCCACGCACACAATACGATACTATGGGGCCTCTCCTGGCTGCCTGCAGGGGCCGAGCGTGTATCCTGGCCTCAGTGGTCAGTCTCCTTCTCCTCCATGACCTCCATGACCACAGTCCGGGGGCCGGTCAGGATGAGTTTGCTAACAGTCCTGTAGTCCAGAGCCAGAACATTGAGCCCGTTGACAGAAATGACAAACTGACAGACCTGAGTAAGGATGAGAGAAGATATGAATGACAGCGAAAACCAGTTTCATATTCTCAGGTGACTCTGCAAAGGAAGGACTGCTGCCACATTCCAGCAAAGAACACCATGCATACTCTCAGAAAGCACCACACTGCTGATATAACAATGGTGAATGCATTCAACACACTGAAGAGGACACACAAAAATCCAGGGGGCAGTACAGAAGATGGAATGCCTTCGGAGAACTGCAAAGCCGAGGACTGAGTGGGGGTCAGTGTAGGTTCCGCAAAAATCCATGAGAGTTGCCGAGTTATAGATGAATGAACGGAAATTTGTCTTCAAAATCAAATCCATACTTGACATCCAAAACTCACAGACAAGCTTTAATATAAACCAAACTGACTTTCCAAGTGACACTTTTATTGTTTTTCCCAGAGGCAGAAACATATTCAGGCTTGATGGTGAATTGTTATTGAAGGGTGGTGCAGCTCGGCTTGTGGAAAAGACAAGCGATGGGCAAGAAGTTAATCAGCGAAGAGCAGTTAAACCCTGAGCCCTGAAGATACAGCACTGCTGTAAATGTCTGTGTGGGGTTGGGGGGGTGGGTACTGAGAAAAGGCTAGCTGGAGGGGAGCAGAGCTCCTCTACCGGCCACCTTATTAAAGCACAAAGGAAATGCTAGGGTTAGGGTTAGGGTTCGAGTTATGGCTAGAGTTAACCATCCACTTGCGTAGCTTCTCTTCTGTTTATAAATGACCATATTTCGCCCAGTCAGAAGCAGCACAACGAAATATAACACAGAACAGAGGGCAACATACAATACAAAGCTGCATAAGGGGTTGCGATGGAAAGGAAGAAATGAAACCAAGAACAGCCACCCATTTATTTAGACATGTCAGACGCAGGAGACATTCTGTATTGGTTTCTGTTCTGGAATGAACGTTTCCGCTCGCAGGCAGCCGACCGTGCATCAGTTTACCCACAATGACTTGTGGCTCACCTTCATACCAGCTGCAGCAGCAGGTCCCCCGGGGTCCACGGCCTGAATGTGACAGGGCTTACAGCCCCTGACGACGAAGCCCCAGCCCACCGCGTCGCCCACAATCTGCAGGACAAGGGTCAGCGTTTGGTCAACCTTCTCCACTCCAGCCCTGATCTTGAGATGCTTACTAGAACTCAAACTAAACATGTGAAACAGATCTGGTCAATCCTATAGGGGGCACCGACTTAGTCAGATGGGACCAAGTGAAATTGTGCATGAAGTTTATTCTTGCTGAGGAACTGTGCACTGAGCCGATTTGGAGACTGTAAGAAACTCACAGTGAAGGTCTTCTTGACGTATGGGCCCCCAGGAGACAGCAGCTCTTCTGGGGTCACCTTCTTCTTAAGGACTGAGGAGCAGATGACATGTGTGAAATATGCAATCTAAGATATCAAGGTGACATATAATGACTACATACAACATAATGTATAAAATTATGTACAAAAGTACATAAAAGAAGATTTAAAGGTTAGATTACTATAACACATAAATGCAGTATTTGTTCTTAAATACTCCTGACTAGTACACCTCCTATCAGGGAACACAATGTGACGAAGTGCAGTTGAGATTAGAGAGGCAATGAGGTCCCCTGGGTGACTCAGTCCTTCCCATAAGCACTGTAAAACATGAAGATAAGACCTCAAAGCTCCTCCCATTCTGGTGTAAACACTACCCAAAGCATTAAACCCAAACGTCCCCTTCACACTGCTGGTCCTGCATAGGTGCCATTCCACAAGAACCTGTCTGAACTGCTTCTGAAGAACCTTCATGGCTCTTTGTCCTTCAGCGTGGCGCAGTGTGCCAGATGGCTCCTGTTTTCACCTCCTCCTGTTACCACCTGACATCCCAGAACACTGATATCAAAACAGCAGCAGAATTCTGGGGAAGATGAGTGGGTCAGTGGAGAGGGTGCCACCTACCTGATTTGGGGTTGCACATCACCGGGGGGCTGCTGCTCAGGACAGGGCTGCTGCCGTAAAAGCCGTTACTGCCACAGCCGCTGGTCATGCTGCTCCGTCGCACAGCTGACACCACCTTAACCTCCTTACTGGGACTGACTGGGAGACACAGGCCACACAGCGTCACCTGTGCACTTGAGTATAGTGTTCATTAATGAGGTAGCAGAGCATATTGTACCTCAGTATAGTGCTCATTGATGATGTATCTGAGCATAGTGTATCTGAGTATAGTGTATCTGAGTATAGTTCTCATTGGTGCAGTATCTGAGCATGGAGTATGTGAGTACAGTGTATGGATGTAGAGTGATCTTTGATGGTGTATCCCTAAGTCAGGTCCCTGCATGGGGTACCAGGTGTGTCTTCTGTCTTTACCAAGGGTGGGGGATAAACACACTCTGATCTCTGAGCTACATTACAAACCTTTCCTGGGACTGATGAAAACTTTTCTGCTCTGGTAATTGTTTTCATATTTGTCACAAATTTTCATTCTGTACCATGGGTAATGCTGTAAGCTTAAAGGGATGGATAACTCATTTGGTATGAAATATAAAAAGTTTAATTCATTTTGCCTTATTGTAGTATTTCAAAACTAACCAATCAGAATATTTCAGATGATATGTAGACTAATAAAACCAGAGAATAGATCATCTCAGATGGCCTTTCATGAAAGATCACAATGCTCACCTCTATTTTCCTTAATTTTTCATAATATGAATATACCGACCGGCCTCTTAGGAGCCTTTATATATTTACCACTAGCAGCTTAACAACATGCTTTTAATATGTTCCCCTCTGTCTGCTTAGAGAGGCACTTGCAAGCTGGTCGAGGTTCATCACTCAGCTTCCCTGGACTAGGGCTCAGCACCAAGCAGGGAGGCCTGCTGTGCCCTGACAGGGTGACCGATAGCTGTGCTGGCAGCAGCTTGCTGGCGTAAATGTTAAGAGCAAACAAAAACTCAAAAGCAAACATCACAGGCTGAGGAGAGGCGACGGGGGGAAGGACTAGCTCACTTGTTGCCTAGATATCTGAGAGTACAAGATAACAACCGAGCGGCACAACTCATGAATCCTTCAATGCGGACAATGCTGTCTCTGCTGCCGCTTGGCATGCGGGGGATGGGAAACTGAGGCAGGGACATTTCACAATAAATCAACCAATAAATCTGATGAAGGATTTGCAAATGAAGCTATCATCCAAGTCAAAAACAGAACTGATATAATTTTTGTATTGTTACTTACCATGCAATTACCAAATGTGACTGAATTAAAAATACCTATAGTTCCTAGGATACTAAAATGACTGTACAATGTTAAAATAAAGCTCAAGGAGAAATCCTAGAATTTGTCTCAGGTCTTTTCTGCATGTTTATCTTAGACAAACAGAAAAATTTGGGAGAACGTCTACACAACCAGGCAGTCACCAGTTTGCAAATATGTAAGGACCGTGATTACAGATTGGACAAACCAACAAGCAATGTAAAAGGTTTTCAGTTAAATCGTGACTTTGACCATAGATCCACACATTGTACTGGCCTGTCACCCTGTGGGCATGTCGCACCCTGCCCTCGTCTGTCAAACTGATAATTACATCCGGACCACATCAGCCTGACCAGTGAGAACAAAACATCTAAAAGTAAACATGGGAAGATAAGAAAGCAGGGAATAACGATTGTGGTCATAATGGAAAAGAAAACCTTGCCGTAAACATCCGCACTGTATATCTGCTCAGATACTTTACTTTACACGGTCGTCGATATCTGTACGGGTTTTGCGTGGGTTAGGTTTGGGGTCAGGGTTAACAACCTGCACTGTGACTCCCAATTCAAGTACACAGGGGTGTTGCACCTTTGAACCTCCATAAGTAGCCTGGATAATTGATATATTACAACCAAAATACACGGTTTACAAATAATTTGATTAAAAGCACTATTGCTGATAATAATATTACTAAGCAGAGGCAGAGGGCGTGTCACCTGACTGGAAGCTGTTGTTGCCAGTGTTGGGGTTCTGTCTGCGCAGGCAGAATGGGCTGTCGTGGTTCTCCGGGATGCTGGGACAACGGTCGTTTAGGAGTTCCATGAGGCGCCGGCGTCGACGGAAATTCATCCTGAACTGGAACAAAAGCTGCCCATCCATGAAGGGACTTTGATTGGTCACTGGGGAAGGAGGTAACACCAATAAAAATGGAGTATAATGTTACCATCTACCAGTGACATTATCTGAAGAATTAATGATATTCTTTGCGGAACCTGTGCTGTCTTTGAGAGCTGAACTGGTTTTATTTTGATACAATGCAGTAACAGAGCGTGTGACTTTAGTGGGTTTCCTGTGTGTTATCTTCCGCATAGATCCTTCAGATGGCATCTAAATCCCAGTCTACCTGTGTCACTCTTTAAATAGCTTATATACATGTATGTTTTGTTCTCTGTGTACATGTATTCACTGCCAGTCAAGCATCCATGCACGTTCCCTCAATGGAGAGGAGAGATCCATTGAAACTAAAGTTCACTACACCCTGTTCATGCTTTTCTGAAATACTCTAAAACCCCATTTGCTCTAACGTGGTGCTGGTCAGGGCTTTTTCCCAATCTGGAACTGGTTTTGCACGTTTCCGCCTGAAAAAGACTGGCCCTGGGCCAGAAAATATGGTTCCAACACGACACCTCGGAAAAGCTGGCCTCAGAATTTGGAACTGTAATGACAGTGGAAGTGGGACTGGCTGTCGCATCCAAATAAACAAAAAATAATCATACTAATTGCTGCATTAATGACATTAATAATAAAAGAATTTATATAAGCATCATATAAAGGAATCTTGTGCCTAATGCTAATCTGGTTACATCTCCATCGAATCATTGGTAAAAAAAAAAGAAATCAAAAATGTTACATACCCATCATCCTTAGAGCATTTGTCATAAATAACTAATGCTGCTTCTGCATGTTATTATTGACAGCAAACTTGTATATGAAACATTTTCTTATGATCTGCCATGACAGTTCATTTCATGTTTTTCCTTACTTTTTTTATGGTGAAGTTGGACTATACAAAGAATTCAGCCTCATATAAGAGAAACAATATTCTGTATAGAACACGGCATAATACAGAAGAACAAAATGATCACCACTGCACTTTATTCTCCCTTCTGCCTGTGTAACATATTCCTTCCATTCTTTTTTGAAACCAGTGGAAACGCAGGCCGGTTCTCAAAAGGAACCAAGTGAGAACCAGCCAAGCACCGGCACCAGCAGCAGCACCGGCTCCATGTTGGTGGAAACGAGGTATAAGTGACCAGTGATGGACCTGCACTCACAAGCTTCCAATGCAGTCCCAGAGCTGCGCAGGCAAAGCATGTGACAGCAAACCTCTCCCATACTTACACCCCATAAAAAGTCAGCAGTCCACAATGGCGAGAATAACCCTTTGAACTGAGCAAAGAGTCAATGTTGCAAATAAAAAGGGATAAAAAGACTATGTGAACGTACCAAAGAGAATAGCACATTTATTAAAGACTACAGACATCTCTTAATGGTTCATGTATATGATTCTTAGAAAATCTGCAGAGTTGCGTTTTCTGATAGGGGCGCCATCGCCCGCAGGAGTTCACATGATCCACCCACACATTCTCACATGGACTGTGTTTCCAAGATAATGGCAAACAGCCGTGTCAGTTTTGACACTCAATGTCATTGCTGTCATGAAGATAATGTGCCAATGCTCAGCCACCATCACCGGACAACACCTGCAATAATGACCAGTTCAGAAAGACTCTGGCTGATGGCTCCATAATTGGAAGCTGCTGAGGCTCAGCTGACTGACCTTTGATTTATGATCATCGGAAAGAGCAAGGTTATAGAATCATGTCATCTGAAATGCTCTCTGATGAAGCTTCTGTCAAGTCAGACTGCATTCTAACCTATGCTTGAGTTACAGACACAGCCCCTCTGTTTGGGGTTTCGATCTGTGTTACCTCAGGAGGACCATGACTGCTGAACCCTAAATCTTTCTTGTGAATTTTAAACCATGAACTTGTGAATTTTAATGCCTGCTGAGTAACTGAATAACCAGACAGACGGACATGATCAGCCCAGCCAGGACTCTCCCCTTTGCCCCACAACCCGGCCTCACCATGCTGCAGGATGCCATGTTCCAGCAGCCTCTGACCCAGCTGCTCCGCCTCCTCTCTGGTGGCCACCTCCCCCTCCTGCAGCAGCCAATCCACAAATTCGGACGCCACAAGTGTGCGGTCGTAGCCCCGCCCCCCCTCCTGCCGTGTCTGCATGGGGCCGTTATCAGTGCTCATCAGCCTGCAAGGAAGGGGGGGGGGGTAATCAGGCCATCGTGGGAGGGGACAGTCAATGTTCAAACGGTCACTCTGAGCAGCTGGGGGGGCCCAATTCAGTGCAGACTGTGGAGGAGTATTAGGACATGGTGACCTCTCAGGAGAAAAAATTAATTTGGCTTGAATAAAATAAACAAAACAAACTGAACCACAACCCTAACCAGGAAAAGCGTTTGTAGAAGTGGTATGCTCTGCCCACATATAATAATAATAATAATAATAATAATGCAATGAATGCAGGTATAATGTGTTGTGGTTTTGGAACAAGGAGCCTGAAACTCCTACGCCAGTAAGAGTAAATTAAGAACTCAATGATGCACTGGAATTGTGGGGAGGATATATGTCACCTCTGATCCACAGCTATAATGGCCCATGACACATGGGACACAAACACCAGTGCCATGTGTAACAGGGAGGCAAGGGTGTATTTAGAGGGACACGATTTAGAGCACCACTCCTGAGTGAGGAGGCCAGACGTCCGCAGAGACCTCCAGAAATGGGACATTCGCTCATGGCTCCATGGGTCCAAGCCTCCCCACAGCAATTAAACACATCTGTGTGCATCTCAGAGCCATAACCCACTTTGTGGGGTTAGCACAACACTACAGGCAGCTATACCCAACGTGAGCCTGTTTCACATTCATAACCCGGCCTGCACTCATTTATCAAAATACTGCTGATGTATATTTAAGGTTTCTAACTCAAACACTGGCATCCCTAAGCATCTTAGGTGATAACAGACCCTTTAACAGTGTAAGCTGACTTGGAACACAGCAAATCTTTATATCTTAAAATATTTTTGAAGGGCAAAGCCGATACTCGGAGTTGAAAATCTTCTGTACTTCGTGGAAATACAGCATAAACTGCCTATTCAGTAGATCATCACTAGATCGATTTTGGGACATCAAAGAACAGGGAAGCAGGAACTGTATCAAGATGTGGGTTTGTGGTCCTGAAAAATTTCCTGTATTTGCAGTTTTTCTTGGGGAAAGATTAGCATCTGTGACATGCATGCAGTTGTACAAGTGTGTCAGTGCAAAATGTGAGCTATTTGAGGCACTGTGCTCTGCTAACCTACTAAGCTGTTAAACATAAAATACAGACTACAAAGGTTTCAGGGTCTGTTAGCATATAACATAAATGTAGCTGGAGCCCCCTGAAAGTGATTGTTGGTTTTGGCACCACTTACAGCTTCCACAGACAGGGATCACCCATGTCTTCAAACCTGAAGCATCTACAGAGGGTTCGGAACCTTCCCTCATCACTATAAACTGAGTTCATAGTCCTCATAGAGCTGATTGACCATGGTCAGCCGGCTATGACATCCAGCTAATATCGAGCTAGCACCAGGAGTGTTGTGCAAACCAAATTTGTGAATAATTCATTTCAAAACCACACGCAAGACATTAAAATGCACATACAAAGATATTTACTGCTGCTAAGATGTGAGTTATGAATGTTATGACGTGAGAACTTTTAGATGATGTGTAGAGTTATCGGTAGAAGAAAGGAAGGCCGAGGAATGGGGAGGGGATTAAGAGATGCGATCTGACAAAGGAAGCTCTCTCACTGGACAGATTACACTGATTGCCAGTTTAACAATGCCTTATTCACAGTCAACATGGGCTTGTTATTGGTTGACTGAATAATTAACTTATACGTTACATTTTTATGAAACATTGGGTAGGCACATGCCTAGCTAAATTTATCGGCACAACGCCACTGGCCAGCACTGCGTTAGCACTGACT
The DNA here is from genome assembly GCA_011763525.2 of Mormyrus iriodes. Classification (NCBI taxonomy): domain Eukaryota; kingdom Metazoa; phylum Chordata; class Actinopteri; order Osteoglossiformes; family Mormyridae; genus Mormyrus; species Mormyrus iriodes. The sequence goes on along the minus strand of JAAGVU020000045.1, from coordinate 6,113,817 downwards.
ACTACTGATCATTCACCACTAAACAGTGATAATATTCTGGGCACTTCCTCTTGATGTGGAACTCCCAAGATACGTACTTCTCATAAATCCTCTGTCCTCGCATAAAAACCTTGGCTTCGTTGTCCATCGGGAAGGTCCCGTCGTCTATCCTGAAACGGTAGAAAAGCTTCATGTCCTTGAACTCCATGTGTTCATCGCACACTGAAATGAAAAGAAAGACGGACTCAGCACACAGGACTATACAACAAACACATGTGGGAAGGCCGAGCAGTGGTTAGGACACTGTAAAATGAAAAGCACGCTTCTGAACTTAGAGGAACTGTACATCCTCAAGAGAGAACATCCAGAGAAAGCACATGAAGTGAAAGCTTGGTCTGTTCTATTCAATAAAAGAAGGTTATCACCAGATAGAGTACCAGGAGTTTATTGTCTTCGGTCCGGAAACACAAATCCAATACTCAGAGTCAGTGTGCAGACTAAGGTCAATTCGGCTCCAACAAAACAATGAAAGCTAAAGCAAAATTGTAGATAAAAACACACAATAGGGAAGTCATATGTAAAGAACTAGAAACTAGAACTAATGATCAGAATGTAGCTGAGGAACAAGAAACAAGACTCTGCAACTGGAGTCAAGGCACAGGGGCTTAAACATCCAAACATCTATAAAGATGCAGGTGAAAATAATAGGGAGGAGGGAACATTGAGAACCGTGATTGGGTGAGACCAAACAGCCTAACTTAGTGAATGGTACCATGATGAAAACAGATGCCAATCGGAGGCATACCATGATGGATGATGCTCTGGTCCAGAAGCTTCTGCATGATCCTAATAGCGGTCACTCGGTCAGGGGCTTCCTTATGTTCTATTAACCAATCAATGAGTTCCTTGGCCACGAAACAGTTGGGATAGGTCCGGAGATGATGTCTCCGGTCTTTGATGACCTTCCCTTCATGTAAACACAGCCTAAACAAAAAAGACAATAGCATGGCAGTGAAGAACAGCCAGGGGCAGGTTTAATGTTTCTGGGGCCTAACTCAAAAAATCACTTTGGGGCCCTCTGCTCCCTCTAGTGCAGTAAATGTGTGTGGTCAACAGGGAGCCCAAAACTCTGGGGGCCCCATGCAAATGTATGGTTTGAGTAGTGGGAAACACTGCTGTTTAGCACAGCATGGTGAGGATACATTACTAATTTAAAAACTTTATTTAGGTCAGTTTACATCTGAGCCTATTATTTGATTCATTCACAAAAATTCAACATATTTGTTAAGCTCTTTAAATTTCCTTAAAGTCATTTTATCCATGAATATGTTTATCTATATGCAGCTAGTTAACATTAAAATAAAGCAGGCTGCTCATTTTCGCTTCACCCTAGGAATTTTAGCTCATCTCCTACTTTAGATGTGAGTCAAGCTCACTAATCTGTTAATAAGTCAACAGAGACAAGCTTTCTGGCAAACATCCAGTGAGAAAGTGTCTTCAAAATTTTTACCTGAGATCATAGATACCTCAATGTCTCACCAAGATAAATTTGAAATCTTATGTCACTAATAACATACGCAAACTCAAGTATGAGGTTCCCATAGTGTCAAATTGCTTCAGTTCAAAATACCCTTAAACACATTATCTGTAAGTAACTTTTATAGTAACTGGCAAAAAGACTAGTACTCACAGGAAATCTTTCCCACCTCCTTAAATAAACCAAAGAACATGTAAACCAGCAATAAATTTCCACTTAAAGTTTATATGTATAAACAATTATGATTATGGATGATTCAACAAATCAGTTTATTTTACAGTTAATAGCCATACTGTAATTCTCGTCCCACATCAGTATTTACACCAGCGATCTCATCATTTTACTTAGAAGGTGAAAAATCATTGTGCTGTTTTTGTACTTTTCTCCCACAGAAGAACATCTGTTGTGTTCTATGCACAGTGATACAAAAAACTAGACTCCATATCCAGAATGTTGTCATGAAGTTTAATGATAAACAGTCTTACATGCAGTTTGCTGAAAATGCATAGCTTGTTGTGAACGTGGATAAATTAAACCTAAATTTGACTTTTAAAACCAAAGGCAGTTCCAAAAACCCTTTCTGGATTGTTAACAGATTTTGGGTAAAATTTATGACTATTGACTATGATTTGGCCACCATGTACCTCTTATACTGGAGATTCTGGAAGCTCCACTCAGCTTAATGATACCAGCGGTCCAGCTGCACTCCATCACCAGTTAGACATTAACACGTAAACACTGTTCTGTTTTCTATCGATGGTACATTACTCACTCATTGAAAATGACCTCATTAATATTACCCCAACCAAGCAGAGTGTAGATAGATCTGGGGGGGGGGGATATCTCCACTGGTGGCTCCCAAGAAACCCATCCAGCATCAAGGTGACAGTCTTCAGACACAATATTGCTATTCATCCAACCCTTCTATCATTTTCTCCGACACAAGCAAGTGAAAGGATTCTCTACCTGTTTTAGCAAATGCATAAGTTTGCTTAGGGACTGCTGAGGTCAATGCTGTCCTCAGACAAGAAAACTGCAAAGCTGATGTGTTAGCACAGCTCATTCCTTACAAGGTTTTACTCTGCTTAAATCGGCATCATGAGTTCAAAACTGGTTTCCGCACGTCCCAGTTAAGAAGATTAGCAAAACTATCAGGATGATTGTTGAGCTTAAATACTGTCTTTCTAGAATTAAAGAATTGCATCACCAAAAGATGTCTTTCTGTAAATATGGTCTAATAGAATGTTAATATCTCAAGACTCAGTTTCAGTAATTGTTCCAGATCAACAGGATGCTCCCGGGTCAAATGCTTCAAAGTGTCCCCACAGTTTAATTTCAAGTTCGATGACAAAACAAGAAGTTCTCAATATGAACAGCTCAGACTATGTACATTTTTCCGCTGATCTACAGGTATCCTGGTACCTGCTTCACTATTACCTTTATTCCTTATCAGCTTCATCTTTACATATCAACTAAATAAGGGATGAGCATCGACTAATATAATGATTGAGCTCTTTAAGGCTGCTCACAGAACAATTCCAGCCAAACTGTTTCAGCGAACAAAATCTTTTTCCCTCTGAAAACCAGCCACTCTGTGTTGGTCTTGACATAACTTATCACACAAAATAAGGTTCTTAACCACGGTAGCACGTGTAGATCCTGCTGAAAATGTGTGGGGGAAAAAATCCCCCAAGGCAGAAATGGACCAAAATCAAAGTGATATCTATATATGTATCTTCAGCTACTGGTAGACATTGTTTAACTGCGTCATCAACACTCAGTTAGGTGAGATATGCTGCTATGAAAAATATTTGCAAGATTTTTTTGTTAAAAGTTCAGGTTCGGGTTCCACACCGTGAAATTAAATCCATCTTAAGAGGCACCTGTACTGATTTACCTCCGCTCTTATCATCGTCACTGTGACAATTTGTGACTGATTTGTCTCCTTTCACCAACTACAGAATGCATCCTTGGGTATCTTGTGGAAATCGGTCCTACCTCAGCTGCTCCCCGGTGACCAGGACTTCAGCCATGCGCTCCAGCGCCGCAGACCTGCCCTGCAGAGACTTCCCCAATCCCTCCATCATCCACACGCTGTTTATAAAGGATACAGTGTATGAAGGAAAAGACCGGCGGAAGAAGATGCAGGAATTTAATTTCTCAGACCCTGTCGGTTGTAGAAACTGACGCCGCTGTAGAGGGGGGTCGTCTCTTCGGCTGGAGAAGACCTGTTTACGGTGCTGAACTGTCACCGCCGACCATGAGCGACGCGGATCCCCTCAGATGAGCTCCTTCTGCGGCCGGATCTCCCGCATAGCACAGGGCAGATCACTTCTTGCTCCGTCTGATCACTTCATAATCTGTCACATCCATTTAGGTTTCTAAACTGCCAGTGAGACATGTCACTCATCCGTTTTCTTGATATTATATAGTTTGGAGCCTAGATAAACTGCTGTAGTCGTCCGTGTGAAAACGACCAGCAGCACAGCGACAGGGTTCTTCATAAAAAAATGGTATGTATATGTTTGGTTAATGTTTCTATGCTTCCTCTTGGTGCGCAGTGGTCACCCACCTTGGGAGCGAAACACCGGTAAGTATCCGTCGCTTTATCTGCAAGGTGTGCCGCCGCTCAGCTCGCTGGAGAACTTTCCACAGTCCAAGTTCACTAATGTTTCGTTTACTTTTCGATGTCAGACGAGGACAAAATGCAACCGTTCTGCCTCCACAGCTTCATGTCCAGCTTGCTGCAGGTGCAAACTTGAAGCGGCTTTGCACTGCGGTGTCCGCAGCTTGCACGTTGTCAGAGACAATCACTGTAACAGAAATACACTCATTTGGCTTCTTATATCTTCCAAGCGAATCCAGTCCTGTTCACATTGTCAGCGGCTATATTGCAATACACGAGGAATCAGGACGACTTCTCATTTTTAATGTTTTCCGAAAAATCATGTGAATATGAATATATGCGTTCACAACACCATTAACCCTCAAACAAATTTTCTTTGGAGGAAAAATAGACGTAAATATACTGTACACCATGAACAAATAATGTAAGCCTCATTTAAAAAGATCTAGATAGGTGCTGTTTTTCCGAACATAATGCGTATGTTTTGGATTATATTTCCAGTACATGTTGTTGGAGATAAAGTTCAGCTTGCACATGCACGTTTACACCCTTTCTGCTTGCTCCAAAAAAACAGATATCTACAAAAAGTGACGGAACGCGTGGCGATGTCACGTGACACTGGGTCGTGGCTGAAGATAAACACTCTTGTGCTGTAGGTGGCAGCAAAGTTCTGCCGTGGACTTTGTAGGCTACTACTGATGTGTCCATTATTACCTAAATTCGTATTATTAGTCCTACCATAAAAGTTACAGTAAAGGCATAGTTTTATGAATACTGAACTAGATTGGTTACATTTAACTCTTCTAAGCACTTATTATTTTAAAGGGCACATGACATCTTTAAAAACTGGATTTGAACTGAGTGGAAGAGTCCCAGAAGCCAATGCTTCACACTGTCCTTGGAACTCAAGTTTAAATCTGTCTCATGGTGGTCCAAGTGGTCCTGAGTGTCAAAGATCAGGGTCCTGGGGTTTAAGTTTCCTTCTCTAAAGATGAGAACAACCGTTTTACTTATCAACAAAACTTTCACAACCAAAGAAGAACATTCTAGGAATGGCTTATTTGAAGCACCTTACCTTATGTCTCTGGAAAAATATTCTCAGTAAACTGATAATATATTTAGTTTATTGCACTATACAGAGGCACAGTCAGATCCCTGAGGAATGTACCTCGAAGAGCTCAGGACATTTGCTGTTGATAAAATGAGGGTTTCATTAGCTTACTCCAAGGTTGTGTCCAAGTCTGGTAAATATGTATAAGTACCCCACAACAATATTTTGCTCCAGTGAATCAAGCTAGAATAGACTCTAAGTTTTGGAGTTACGCTCCGTTCCTTAAGTTGAATGCTGCACATCTGGATATCATCACCAACCAAAGTAAACCTAAGGACTTTGTAACTCAAATATGGTTTTACTGAGAAATAACTGAACTGGTGTTCTGGACTGAGGGTGCTAAGGGATGTATAACCACAGAGTACATACAAAAATACAGATGCACTGGAGCTGATATTTTCAATAAAACGTATGCAAGTACACAAAAGCCAGAAAATCTAGGAAATAATAAGCCAGCGTGTTTCTTTAGCAAGCGGGAGGCTGCTGCGCGCTGGCTAGGAGTGGATATGACTATAAAACATTTACCTTTAACCTGTTTTTAGCTGTAATTAGTTAATGTTCTACATATGTAGACATGTTCAAATTTGCACGGCGGAAAGGCTGCGCTTTGACATCAAAATGACTAATTTAAATATTTACATTCATTTAGTAAATGTACACAGGGGTTCATGGTTCAGAGCTGCTTCATTGTACTGAGCTGAATTTAAGTGGGAAACTATACATTTCTGGTCATTATGTGCCTGTGAGATACGTCTATGATAAACTCAAAAACACAAGAGAGACCGGGAGAGCAGCGTTTCTGTTGCACTTGCACAGGAAAGCCAGTCTGTTGATTAGCCTCCTTCTGTCTCACACAAAAGAGCCCTGTGCCTCATTGGCTCTGGGCCGACATCATGTGAACATTAAGTTCAGTCTTTGTCAGCTGTGGGGGGGGGGGGGGCTCCTGTGGCGAAACTCCTCAGTCACATGACTTGGTGGGCTATCCATTAACACAGGCACCCTGAGAATTAAAATTCGTTCGCCGGTGGCCCAATTTACTTACAAATACTACCTGAATTATGTAATTCTACTATTGATTCCATTGCTCTAGAGTGGGGGGGAGGGGTTAAATAGCTTAAATGCACTTATGTTGGATGCCATGCTTCTTTAAAGACTAAAGTGACAATGTCCTGTGGTGTACAGGGTACACCTGCTGTATAACCAGCAGTAATCATCATAGTAAGCAACGACGAGTGAAACTCAAGAACTGACTCTGGTTCGGAGAAATCGGCAAACACAAGGTCCAGCCCTGCTCCCCTGGTCCCATGGAAGGAAAGAGTTCACGGTTTGTAGCTTCATCTGTATCTAGGATACATACTCAGCCTTATTTCAGTTGCTGAAAATAATAGTTCAAAAGAAACATCTTAATCCAGTACAATACTGCCCTCTAATGTCATTACTTATACACGTTATGAGACACTTGTAATGACCTTTCAGGTTCTATTTTCTATTTCTTATTAGTTTCACTATCGTTTTTACTTTACAGATTTTTTTTCATACCGATGTTTCCATTCGTAGCCCCAGATGATAAGATAAGCACCTGATTATCAAAATTACAAGCCTACAATTAGCAATGAAAAGTAGTAAAACTGTGACTGACAATATTTTGTTCTTTTTTGGATCTGTTAATCAGATTATCAGGCGACCCTGGCTAGGATAAGCAGTTAGAAGATGGATCGATTGGTGGATTTTTTTTTTTAAATCAGATTAAAGCTAGGAAAGATTATTTTAGCATCCTAAACTGCCAATTGGTCAAAATCTGCCCTAGTAACACCACATAAACAGTACTAGAATACCAAGCATTATGTATGATATGTAAACATCGCATTATAAACAGTGTAGCATTTGGTTAAGACAGTTTTTTAAATTTTACGCTTTATTTCTCTGTTTTTATTTTTACAACCGAAATAGACCAATGAAGAGCAACATGGACTTTGTGAAGGACTTTTCGGATTTTTTGGCTGAAACTATGCCTAAATATGACTGTGTCCTTATTGTTGGAAATTTTAATGTTCATGTGTGTTGTCCTGATAAGCCATTGGCTAAGGACTTTTTAAATGTCATTGACTCTTTCAATATTGTGCAGTCTGTGATAGGTCCCACACAGGAATGCGGACACACACTTGATCTCGTATTATCCTATGGTTTGCCTGTTCTTAACTTAAAGATTTGTGACCCATTGTTTTCTGATCATATGCCTGTACTACTTGAGGTTCCTCTTGTATGTACCACAGTTAAATCCTGCGCTGCTGCTCTGCGCTGTCGTATTATTAACGCACCATTCCTGAGTCAATGTGTAACAGTCCAGACGATCCCAGCTCATGGCTTCATTTGATCTCCCAAACTATGTCAGACACTGTAGCCCCATTAAAAACCAGGCAGCCTAATACTAAATCAGAGCCCTGGCTAAATGACACGACTTGTGCCATCAGACATTAGCCACTGACTCTGGTGACTGTGTTGTTCTTGTACTTTTAGATTTAACTGCTGCATTTGACACAGTCAATCATGATATTTTACTATCTCGTTTGGAGCAGTGGGTGGGTATCAGGGACAAAGCACTGGAGTGGTTCAGATCATACCAGGTGGATCGAACATTCTGTATCAGCCTCGGTGACCATGCATCTTCCTCTGCTTCTTTCTCGTGTGGTGTCCCACAAGGCTCAGTCTTAGGCCCTCTTCTCTTCTCTCTCTATTTGCTTTCACTTCGTTCTATACTTAGGAAGAGTGGCATTTTATTCCACTGTTACACAGATGATAGCCAGATTTATATCCCTCTCAAAAAGAATGATGCATACTCTGTCAGACCATTGCTCAAGTGTCTTGATGACATAAAGGCCTGGATGGCTCTCAACTTCTTAAATTTCAATGAAAAAAGACAGAAGTGATGGTGTTCGGCAAAACCACTGAACCCCTGTGGATCTGGGTTCTTTGGCCCAGTATGAAAAGCCAACAATTACAAAGCTAGGGGTTAAGGTGGATGCTGATCTTAAGCTTGACAGTCAGATCAGGACAGTTGTTAAATCAAACCCTTTCCAACTGAGTCAACTGGCCAAAATAAAGCCAATTCTCTCAAGGGAGCATTTTGAAACTGTAATCCATGCCTTTGTTACCACACGGCTAGATTATTGTAATGCACTCTATATTGGGGTGAGTGGCTCTTCCATTGCACATCTCCAGATGGTACAGAATGCTGCTGCTCATCTTGTAACTGGCAGAGGTAAACATGAGCACATTTCTCCCACATTAGCCTCACTCCACTGGCTACCCGTACATTTTAGGATTCATTTTACAATTATTTTATTTGCTTTTAAAGCCATTGAGGGTATTTCCCTGCCCTACCTCTCTGAGCTGCTACATCCTTACACATCATCCCGTTCCCTCAAGTCAGCTGACCAACTGCTCCTGAGTGTGCCTGAAACTATGCATAAGCTTAGAGGGGACCGTGTCTTTCACAGTTGTGGCTCCTAAAATGTGGAACGATCTGCCTCTTGCGAATTAGACAAGCATCTTCTCTGTCTGTTTTTAAATCTCTTCTTAAAACCCACCTCTTTGCCTTGGCCTTTGACACCATGTGAGATGTTTCATGTAAGTTGTTCTGTCTCTTTTATGTACTTAATTCTTTTATTTTTGTTTTTATTTTATACTTATTTTTATGTAGTGTTATTTCCCTGTACAGCACTTTGGTCCTTTGTGGTTCTTTTAAAGTGCTTTACAAATAAAGTTGGATTGGATTGGATTGGAAGAGGATCATTAAACTACTCAGTATATTTCTAAATGGTTTTGTTACTCTTATTTTTAATTTATATGGGCACACTGTACGAATGGTTAGTAAAGGTTACTTTATTAGAATTTACTTTATTAAATAGAAATACTTAATTATCACAGGAGCACAGTGGCTGAGCTGGAGGAGCCGGTTATGGCAGCCGCTGGTTGCTGACCCGGCCGTGAGAGGATCCGCCAGCCATCATAAGCGACTTCCACACTCCTGAAGCGTAACTGAGCATTTAAGGCCGACCCACATGAAACAAGGCACTTGCCTACAACCTTGGATGAGAGTCTGTGTTACAGAAAGTTCTCAAGGTATCCAGCAAACAATAGACCTCACTGTTAGATTAAAAATAAATCAGATTCACGGGCTTTTCTGACCCTGTTAATTCTCTGCAGTCTGTAGTTACCAAACATTTTGCACAACTTTCATTGTTTACTACATTGGAAGTGTAATCATTTTAAAAGCACCTCCCCGTTATTATTTACCTAGATAGTTCCTACCAGACATTTATTAAAATATGCATTTCATAACAATTACATGCAATTCACTGGGGTTTTCCAGAGCAGATCAAAAGGTTCTTGTAAATATGTGGTGTTTTTTTTTTCTATACAAGCTACTTATATTTCTAGATGCATCTGTTAATGTAACATTGATTCTGCAGAGGTGTTTGCTCTGGGCTTGTTGCTGAACTCCCATTTCTAGATAAATAGGGGAAATCTTGAATCAGGAATATCTCTGCAAATTCATCAGTTACTTAACATCTTTATCATCGTGAAATCAGGCCAGCACAGAATTGACATGGTGGTAGTCTGAATCACTTCAGGGCATCTTGGCGTTTTGAAACCAAACCAAGCTTCTGTATAGTAGCCTACTCAAGTGTTTGGTACTGAAGGTACCCAGAGGCTGCTACTTCACAGCTTCTCAGCACCACCGTGAATGATCAAACTGTTGGATGTAGCAGGCAAGTATGTGGGTGCAATAAAAGTGCATGTCACTCTCAAGTATGAGTTTCCTGAACCTGCAGGTCACCGACGGGAAGCAACGTAATGACAAAGCCATTAAAATAATTAAAGATCCTACCCACTGCAACAATGGCCTGTCTCAGCCTGGAAACCAAAACTGAGAAACTGAGGACGAGTTTCGACCCTCTGGCTGTCCATGAACTGAATAAGACTCCCAGTGACTAACACCAATTTACTCTACACACTTTATACCATCCCACACTTTCATAATACATCATTATTTTACCCTGCTAAGGTGAATTGAAGTTGCCAGATTGTGCGTAGGAGTGAGTAGTGAGTGTGCCCTGTGATTGGTTGGCACCCTGTTCTGGGTCATTCCCTGCATTGTGGCTGTAACTTTTGGGATGGGCTCTGGACCCCTGTGACCCTGTATGGAATAAACGGGTATTGAATGTGGATAGATAAATCTTTATTTTATAACTGCTAACATCCATCCATTATATTTCCAGAGGCACAAGGCAGGGAACAACCCATGATGGTGGGGGCCGATCCATCACAGGACACACTCACACACCATTCACTCACACGTGTAACTCCAATTAACCTCAGCATGTTTTTAGACCGTGAGGGGAAATCAGAGAACGTGGAGGAAACCCTGCCACAACATGGGGAGAACATGCAAAACTCTACCCACATGGAGCCATGGCAGAGACTCAAACGCTGGTCCCAGTGGTGTGAGGCAACAGTGCTAACCACTGCCCCACTATATCGCACTACTAATATCCTTGCTCGCTAGTGTCTTATTTTGCAGTCGTTATTTTTATTGTTTTTTATTCTTATTTTGTTGTATCATTTATTTTCTTCTTCCCTTCAAGCATGATCCTGGAAGCAGGTGGAAAAGCATTTCACCATACACATGTACAGTGTATGTTTGAGTGTGCGAGAAATGAAACTTGAAACTTGTCTGAGTATTCAGACTGGAAGATAGGTAGAGGCCAATATAAAACACTTCAAAATTTTATGCAAGATTAGACCATGTTGCTCTAGCTAAAATGCCCTGTTTCTGTGTAAGTTAAGAAAAAAAATCTAGTCCACTTGGAGTAAAAATTCTGTCATAAGGAATGCTGGTGAAACGCTAGAGTGATTACTGTTAAAATGGTCATAGCTGCGGCTCGATTGTACCCAACTGTTCTGGTAACAGCCTTGAAGACTCTGCTGTTGAGCAAGCGGTCAGTTTGCGTTGTGACAAAGCAGCTGCCCTGGTAAATAGTTATCGATGCTCAGGGGCCACTCTGCTCTGCTGCGCACTCATGTATGAGACACCTGGCTGCCCATCTCTATGCACAATTGAGGGTCATAACTGGTTTTATTTTATGTTTTTATATCACTTTTCTACATGGATGTTCCACCAGCTGACCACACAGGAGGTATTTTACAACCATCCATCCATCCATCCGAGGTTGCAGAGACCCTTGAAATTTGCCCAGAATGTGTGACCGTGTGATCCCACCAATGGTCTGGTGTGCAATTTTGGAAGTTCTCGTATCTTGTGCTCTGTGCCCTGGGCATGTTTTCCTTACTTCACTCCCTTAGTTCCTTCACATGCTCTCTTCTGGAACTGGAAGCAGTGGGAGGTTCTGAGGCCTGGAAATGTGATCTGCTCCATCTCCCTGCATGCTGAGAAGGTCACGCACACACCTGTGAAAGGCAGAGCACATCTCCACGTGACCACTTCCGTCTTTAACCATCTGCACCCAGGTCTCACGTTTCCAGTCTTCTGAATGCTCTCTGAAACAGTTTATACGTGGGGGTTCGGAGAGAGACTGGCTCTTTAAGCTGGAGCTCACGGGATCTGTGTTTCTCACACTCTCTCTGAATTGGACAGGTTCTGCACTAATATTTTACCCCATATTTTACTATCAACACACAATTTTTTTTTAACATTACTATAACCATGAACCTGGGTTATATCTATATTAATTCATTTGTCTGTATTCTCTCATTATCTCATGTCAAAATTATTTCATGTTGTACATGAAATGTTTTCAAATTGTCCTAAAATCCCTGCTGACCCTAAGAGCAGTTCCCCATGTCTCCAATTAAACAGAATTATGTTTCTTGTTCTACAACTCAAAAGCTTTTTCTGTGGATCACATTGATACATTTTCCCATGATCTGTCTCCATGTCACTATGTATCTCACAATACAGACAGATTGCATGCACTGTATAATCTAACTCTTATCAAAATTGGGTGATTTTCATTAAAATTTAATTTGCACTAAGCAGGAATTTGTCAAAGGCCTAGTTTTGTCAAAGATTTAAACCACAAGTTTATACCTGTTCTGCTCCCTCCAAAAACCAAGAATTCCATCACTAAGATGAATAGGAGTGTAAATACTGTTTTCATAAGCGTACTAATTTCTCTTTTCTGATTAATTACCTTCTCTTAACTGAACAATGATCACTCATTTACAAATGCTGAATTTACATAATGTACAAAACACTTAAATAGGACTCTTGACCCCTTTGTCTCATGACACCTGGACCTCTTTCTTCAGCTCCCATTAGCTACAGGCAGGTAAAAACTGAAAATGAGCCATTTTAGACTTAATAAGTCAGAATGTTTTATTTTAATACCAAATCAAGACAGACATTCAAATCATTATTACGCTTATTATTAACAGTTTTTGAGATACAGCTATTGGGATAATCGGATGAGTGGGGTCCTCACTGTCTACAACACCATTACCACAGCTAATTGTGGGATCTCTTGAAAAACTTTGTTTTCAAGCTTTGTTTTTGTAGACTTTTGTAGACTAACCAATGTTTTTGTACAAAAGATAGAAATCGTGACTTCAGTGTGGCTTTTGAAAGAAATAACTACATAGAATAAGAAATAATCATTTAGTTACGTGAAAAAAAAAATTAAATATGACATATCTGGACAGAAAAATGTTGAGTTGATTCTGAAGCGTTTTGAGCCAGTCAATGCATATACCTGCCGGTACCTACTGCCATATGACACGGAACTTATTATTTAACAAATAAACATGCCGTCTTTATGCGATGAAATAACAATATTCGAAACTATATTCACATTCCTAAGCGATTGCTTATTATACCTAAATAGTTCTAGGTATTATATAAAGTAAGCTACTTGCTGTTAATTCACATTTAGTGTTCTCTACATGCTGTCCTAGACAGCTTTCGGCTCTTACATGCAGACAACATTAGATACCTGAACTTGAGTTACAGCGCAAAGGCTGACTCCCTCTCTGGGGCGATTTATTGAGTCTGTCAGGGGTTATCCCGTGCCTAGGAGCAAGACCACTACTGAGGGCTGACTGCGTTTAAAAGGACATCTGATCCGCAAATAGCGCCATTGTCGCACTGGGCAGCTGTCACCATTACTTCATCAGTCTGAACATTGGGAGGGGGGGAACAAAAACAGTACAAGAGACAGGAGCCCAGGAGAAAGCAGAAGGATCCCAGGAGAGAGGATCCCGGGCTGCGCACAGTCTGAAGCGCGTCTAGGTCCGAAGCGGCGCGCACCGGCAGCGGACGAGGGTTATACCAGAGCTGGGATCATGTTGCTGGGAAAACTGGTACGGTAAGACTCCTTTATGGTGCTTCTAGTGCCTTAAGTACTCAGCTTCGGATGTGAGATTTTAAGACGTTAAAGTTTGTGTAGTAATAACTGCACCGCGTCTTTTGGATATTGGCTGTCCATTTAAACCCATGTGTACTTTGATCTCACGCGTTTCTGCCCAACAGACAGATAACCTAATTTCGCAATTTCACCAATCCTGAAGCGCTATTTACTCCCCGGATAGTTACCGTGATAGTGCTCCGCGTTAAGTGTGCATTTATACGGGCTTGCGTTATGGACACTGAAACGACGCTCGTTGTCCCGTCTCAGAAGGACTCATGTTGAAACTAGTCAGCCCGGCCATGTCAAAAGTGGGGCATTTACTGTTGTTGGGGTGTAAACGTGCGTAGACTTGCTCATTACGGAATCGTTAATGATTACCTGCTTCCACACGTGTGTCATGATGCCTGTCAAACTCCGGGGAGACTTTTCAGGGATTTACCTCATGCAAAGCTCCAAAGCCAGGGAGAACGGCAGCTGGGATAAAACATCAGGGGGGATCATGTAGATGCACGACGTTTGATTTATTTTTTCCGTAGGTGTTGCATGCTGTCGCCTTGCTTACTGGACCCAATGTTTGCTTGGCGTATGTTTTTCAAGCAAAGCGCTCAGGAGATTGGGATGAAAGCCCCCCGCTATCCAAAGGTTTGAGAAGAGTCTTCCCGCACACTGCAGTCCAAAGGCACATAACCCTCATTGATATCTGCCATTTTTCGTATGTTTTTTTTTTTTTTTAAACTTGATCATGATAATATTTGTGTAATTGGAGTTTTAATAACTTTAACATAGTGGACGGATGGAAGGAAATTGCAACTTTTATACAGAATATATAATAGACACTATATTTTGTGTCATCAAATAAAATGATGGTGGAGATGTTTGAGGAGAAGGTTGACATTTATCAAGTTACATTGCATGAATTTATTATTCAAAATGACAAAATTATTTATTCAGCTGTTTGCAGATTGTGTACTATTTATGAAGCTGATTAAGAGGCTTACATCTAGTGTGTTGAAGTTGAAAATGCTAATTAATTGGAAAACTCATATTAAATTACATAGAATGCTTCTCATATCCCTGCACTCATGTTGTGTTAAAGACACGTTTCGGCTCTCGCCTGTCCTCCGTAGACCGGAATGACCGTGTCCCCCCCGAGAGCTTGTGGATCAGCTCCTCAGGTTCCTGCAAGAACCGCTGCTTTGAGCTGGAAGAAGCAGAGCCTCCGACCTGCCGCTGTGACAACTTGTGCAAGACCTACAACAGCTGCTGCTTGGATTTCGACGAGCACTGCTTAAAAACCGGTAAAAACACTGTCCTGGGGTCTGGTCCCGGGTCATGCTCGGAGTAGAAATGAAGCGTAGAGTTTTCAGGAAGAACTTTTTCTAGACCTTCAGAGGTATTTGGCATGATACAGACCACATTCTACCATTATGCTGCCCCACTGCATGACAGTACCAGTGTTTCTGTATGGGGAGCGACAGCAGTAACACCCACTGGCCCTTGCAGCCGTACCACCCGGGGTAATGCAGTGTTTTACTTGATGCCTTAACAGCTGGGGGGTTTGAATGCACCAAGGAGCGCTGCGGGGAGACCCGGAACGATGCGCACGCCTGCCATTGCTCTGAAGACTGTCTGGAGAAAGGAGACTGTTGCTCCAACTACAGCATCCTCTGCAAAGGTGACATGGTCTGCTTCTGCCATGATGGTGGTTAGAAACTAGAGTGTAATTCCAGCACCTTCCTCTGGGTAACGGCAGTAGCAGTAATAATAGCCTAATAAGCATTGGTGTTCTTGATTCAAGATATTAGCAGCATGAACAGTGGACAGCGTGGCCAGCCCAAGCTGTCATTGCAGCTTTGCGTCGTTCGCGTGACTGGTACACAGTGGATCCCACCACAGCGCCCTCTACTGAACGCTCTCTGACACTCGACCTCTTGTCTTGTGTCTCGTTCTGCAGGGGACACCCCGTGGGTACAGGATGAGTGCGAGGAGATTGAGAAACCGGAGTGCCCTGCAGGGTGAGTAGTCACGTGATCTGCAGCCACCTCCTCACATCCTGTTGACCAGTGTTTCTCTCAGCGCACACTGGACGGATCCACATTTTTGTTTTATCCCAATTCCCCGCCCATCTATAAGGTATTTAGAGGGTGCAACACTGCTAGAGATTGAGGCCCTGTCTGAGGCTTTAAAGTGTGTTTTATATGAAGCCCCTCTACTCTGATAACTGCCCCCGACTGACACATGGGCACCTCATTCTGGTGGTACCTTCTAATTCCACAGGCTTAGGAGATGCTGGTAGGTAATGGGCCTGCCCCTTTCCTTTAGGTTTGTCCGGCCGCCTTTGATCATGCTCTCTGTCGACGGATTCCGATCCTCGTACCTGCAGAAGGGAAGCGCGGTGATCCCGACCTTGGTCAAATTGAGTAAGACATGTGCGCTCGTGCAATGAGTCAGCTAGGGCTTCGGCTTATGGTCCGCCAGAGGAATAATCTTTGAGTTCACCCTTTAACTGACCAGCATTTTTACTGTTCCTTAAACACAAATGAAAAGGTAGGTAGAGCTAAAACCATAAATACTTAGTCAATCCTTGCTGACCCTTTTCAGAAAACGCTAGCAGGTTTTGAAGCAGTTTTCTGAAACGTGCTGAGCTGATCTGTGAACCCCTCTTGTTTTAGAAACATGTGGCACGGCTGCACCGTACATGAGGCCTGTGTACCCCACTAAAACATTCCCTAATCTGTACACTCTGGCTACGGTAAGGCTCCTTCCTCCCTTTTCCATTTCCCACACGCTTCCCACCCATCTGACTCTATCATTTACACTTTATTTTATTTACAGACTCTCCTATCCTAAGGGACATACATTTGAGAAAACAGGGTCAGCCATGGGATTTGAACCAGAACCCTTTTGATCCCAGTCAAACTGTCTTATTAGCCACACACTGCCCCATCATTGCTTTGTTACACTAAGGACAGAAAATACCAGATGACATGTCATGACTTTTCTGAGAATGTATTTGAAATAATGTTTTTCATTGGGATGTCCTTCTTGGTTTAAATACATATTCATATATTTTTTTTAACTTAGGGCCTCTATCCTGAATCCCATGGAATCGTTGATAACTCAATGTATGACCCTGTGTTTGACGCCAACTTCCTTCTGAGAGGCCGAGAGAAGCTGAATCATCGCTGGTGGGGAGGCCAGCCTGTGAGTTTTGGGCCCCTGCTAACTGCTCCCCTACGGCCAATCTCCTGACTGTGGCGGACTTTTCATACTCATTCAAGTAAACGTGGGAATGCTGGTGTGGTTTCCTATCGGCCTGTGAATTTCACGTAAAGATTGCTGAGCTGTGCTGAGTTACAGCTGACTTTTTGCTGACTAAAATGTAGTTTTGTTCTGAGTGAATCACTCTATATTTGATGACATGACTGAATACACATAGTGACTGGGATAAAGAAGTAAAATTATGTAGATTATGGTATCACAGCTTTTTTATGCACTAAGGTTTAAGTTTGCCTTGTTTGAAGATCTGGATCACTGCTGCCAAGCAAGGAGTGAAAGCTGGGACCTTCTTCTGGCCTGTGTAAGTGTGTATGTGTGTCCATACTGGTCTGGGGTTAATTTCTATGGCTGTTCGGTTCATCTATCCACATCCACCTAAAAATGAGAGCACAGCGCTGTTAGTTAGCCCTCTTTATGTGTGACTCATAAGTGGTGGGATGTGTTGGGTCAGTTTAGTCCAATGTCCAGACAAAGGGTCCCTCATTCATAGCACAGACATGCCATTGATGTTTGACAGCATTCAAGGCACAGGGGGTGATGTGGGGGTGGATTTCTGACTTAAAAGGTGTAAAGAACAAGTGACGTGGTGATTACTGTGCCAGCGTGTGGGGGTGCTCTACTCACCCTGTAGTAGGGGGGTTAGCAAATGTTTACACCTGAGTTTTAGTGCCAAGGTCAAAATGTTTGTGTCAGCAGAAAGTGTCTGGGAGACAAGGTGTTCTGCAATGTCTGTGGTTGTATTGTGTCAGAGCAGTAGACACCTGCGGGCATCACTGAGTCAGATTTCCTGTACTGCGATGGGGAAGCGAATGTGTTTCCTGCACCTTCATGACTATAATATTACACTATGCTATTGCCTTCACTATGAAGACCAATAGACCAGAAGGTTTGTTTTTAAACTAGGGTTGTTAGAGAGTGTTTTTGTATTCAGTGGTTATCAGAGATTTTGCTGTGCTCAGCTACAACGTGTCAGCCGTTTGTCTGTCTGCCAGCTGCCTTTCAACATCGCAACCTAACTAATAAGCATACACCCTTTAAAAGACCGACAGAATCATGCAACCATGGGTTGTGTTTTGGTTTTAATAGTGAATGAGTACAGGACCTGTGTTACAGATGTGACATTATGCCATGACTGACCAACGCTGTGCTTATCCACAGCGTGATTCCACTGGAGAGGAGAATCCTCACCATCTTGCACTGGCTTCACCTGCCAGATGATGAGAGGTAGGCCTCAAACCAATCCCTGTGGAGATAAGCCAGACATTCTGTCCCCTCTCCACTAAAAATGATGTGTAACTGGGTCTTTACCCTCTGCAGGCCCTATGTGTACGCAGTCCATTCCGAGCAGCCGGACACCTTTGGCCACAAGCTGGGGCCGCACAGCAATGAGGTCAGATGAACGGAAAGGGAAAGACATGGATTTGCTCTTTGGCATGTCACTCACCTGCTCCTGCCTATCAGATTTTAGCTACTTGGCAGTTTTGATCCCAGACAACATGACGTTTGACCTACTTGTATAGCTGTGTATTAGCTAAAGAAACTCAGCTTTGGTCACCAGTCTGAGTGCTTTAACCCCCCCCCCCCCACCATGTCAGAAGAATCTTTTTTTTTTTTTTGGTTTGTTTCTCAAAGCACGAATTGGTGTTAGCTGTGTCAGCTTAAGCTTGTTTCTCATATTTAAGATGAAGCTGGATCCATGACTATTTTGATGTTTGGTTTTGTTGCCCATAGCTGAATAATCCTCTGAAGGAGATCGACAGGGTTATTGGGATGCTGATGGATGGCCTGAAACAGATGAATCTACACCGGTGTGTCAACATCATCCTGGTGGGAGACCATGGTAACAGCATCCACTGCTCTGGAAAGAAGCCATAGAGATCTGCTGATGGCCTAGAGGATTGTCTGAACAAACTTTTGTTTTTCGTGGTCCCCAAAAATTTGTTTATTCTTCTTTGGTCAGATTTTTGAAATTGATGAAATAACAATATCATATATATTAGCATTTTCTTTTGTTCTGCAGTAATTCTCAGGATAAGGGAGGTGGACCAGTGGGTAGGACTGGGGCTGTGGGTTTGATTTGTGCCCCTCATATTCCCCTCAGCAAGTTTATAGAAACATGGAACTTTGCTCATTTTTCAACATTAAATTTGTTACATTTACTGAAAAGAGGAAGTGTGCAATGGCCTGTTTTGCCAGACCTGGTGTTGCCTGTTTGCCCGCAGGAATGGAGGAGGCTCATTGTGACAGAACGGAGTACCTTAGCTCCTACCCTGTGAATGTGGATGATCTAATCCTGATTCCTGGATCTCTTGGACGGATCCGGTCCCGAAATCCCAACAGTTCCAACTGTGAGTTACGGCTGGATGGGAAACAGGGTGGGGAAGAGGTTCCCAGGCATGATTGCAGGAGGTCCTTGAAGTTCACTCAACAGCTGCCAGACTAGATAAAAAGTAATACTTTGGAGGACTCATCCTGTGTTTGTATTGCAGCAGGGTCCCTGACCCTGAGAACACCAGCCTAACTTTCTGAGAACACAGCTGTCTTCTTTGGGACCTACTTGGAAAGTTGTGTTTTTTTTTCTCCCTAGATGACCCCAAGGCCATTGTCGCGAATCTTACCGTAAGTGCACCTTTCAGCAACATTAGCATCTGGTCGTTATAAACAGCAGCGATCATGGTTTATTAGTATACTGAGCTGAGTGTGAGGATTACATTTTTAGGCTGCCCTCTCGGTATTATATTTATTATAGTTGTTTGAAGTATTCTGCAATTTCCATACAATCTCTCTAACGCCCCACAGATGACAGAAATGTAGATGCAAGATTTTGTAGGGTGTAAGATGAGAGTGCCACCGTCTGCCATGTGTCATCAACTTGTGCTCCTCCAGTGTAAGAAGTCAGATCAGCACTTCAAGCCGTACCTGAAACAGCACCTGCCCAAACGGTTCCACTATGCCAACAACCGCAGGATTGAGGACGTCCACCTGCTGATGGAGAGGCGATGGCATGTGGCCAGGTATCACTGTCTTGTCCCTCCTAAAGTGATAAGTAGGTTACACTGAATTTTGACTTGACCAGCATCGGTGCAAACACCAGAAGTGTGGAGGTGCAGCCTGTTCGCAGAGCAAACCAGAGGGGCAGGGAGACCAGTCACATGGTGGATGGAAGACTGGGATCATCTCTGCCATTGTAGACCGGGTGCATCCACTTGCTGACAAATGACTACCTATGGTGTTTTAGAAAATGAATAATCAGTCCAGGATCCTCCTGGATTTTGCTTTTTCAGCTGTTGTATGCATGAGGGTAAGTCTAGGCAGGAGGAGCAGATTGCATTAACATAGATATAACCAGGAGCACTATGTCAGATTACAAATTCAGATCAGCAGGATTCTGTTCCTGCTGAATCGCATCCTCCAGTACTTTGTTATCCACATTACATTGAGCACTGCATATTAATGATTTGAGTTTCTGGATAATCCTGCAGCTTAACCTGGTAAATTCCCATCTGGTGTTTGGGGAAGGCCATCTGTAATAGCACCAGTCTTGTTAGCAGCTTTGTTTAAGCCTCATAATGAACTCCACCCCAGGGGTGTTACCAGGGAGTTCACCCAACTTTCACCCAACCCATCTAATGGTCAGGTGATGCTCTCTCACGTTCAGCAGTGAGATGGAATCAGACATTTCGAGCAACCCGGAGCTCGGCAGTCACGTGGAGTTCATGCACAGGTAACAAACAACTTCACGGTGGCTGCAGTGTCCAATCAGAAGTGGGCAGGGCAGAACCCCCCCCCCCCCAGTCTGGAGCCAGTCATTGGCATTCCCATGTCTTCCATGGGTGGTTGTTTCCTTTGACTACTCCAAGTCAAAAGGACTGCTCATAATCTGAGTGCAGAAACCTGATTGAGTGTTGGATGAGGTTTTGCGCACAGGTGAACTACTAACCCGCTGGGATGAAGTTCTTGAGGTTCTTCTTGGTCTACCCTATCTTTCACCTAGTCCACATCAAGCCAGGTTCAGAGAAATTCAATAGCATGTGTGTCCATCTGATCTTTGTTTTGGTACCTTTGTGGAAATGTAGTGGGAAGGAAAGTGCCATAACTGGTCTGGTTTTTGTGAATAATTTTCCAGGAAAATTCCAGAAGGCAAAAAGCATCTTGGTAGATGTGGCTTCTATGGTGACCATGGCTATGACAACAAGCTCGGCAGCATGCAGGTGGAATGTTCACAACCTCTGGTCTCTATACTGTGTCATGTGGTTTCCACGGCTGACAATGAATGCTAGCTGTATTAATTTCTGCTTTTTCAGACAATCTTTATGGGGTATGGACCTAGCTTCAAATTCAAGACGATGGTGCCGGCTTTTGAGAACATTGAACTTTACAATGTCATGTGTGGTAAGACTCTTTCCTCCCAGCTGTGTGGAACCAAATTCTTTGTTGGAGTCTCTCATCATCGATCCATCATATCTTGCTTCTGTTCCCTCAGACCTCCTGGGTTTGCAGCCAGTTCCGAACAATGGCACCCACGGCAGTGTCAACAGCATGTTGAAGAACCCCTTCTACACGCCTATCATGCCAGAGGAGGTGTCTCCTCCTGCCCCATTGGAGCCTGTTGCCACCTCCACGGACGATCTGGGCTGTAGCTGTGTTGATAAAGTCAGTGCCGGGTCTGCGTGGGTTCATTATGGTTCATCTCCTGCAGAACTTGTTAGTTGCAGCGCTTGGCCTTAAGCCTGGAGCCCCATTCACTTATACAATCTGAATTTAACTTGGACTCATCTTTTTGTTGAGGGGCTGGGTTGTCTTTAAATCACCATGATATTGGGCTCTGTTCCTGAGGGTCTGACTCTGTTTCAGAACAAAATTGAGGATCTCGATCAGGTGCTCAGTGAAGATGAAGGCCGTAAAGACAGTAAGGATTTATTTACTGGCTTACTTTTACGGACGTTGTTGAAACTGCTGAGGCTTTTTCCAAGTTTTTTTGATAATACAGTTAGAATCTGTGATAGTGGTCATGAACGACAGCTTTGATGTAGGTTGCCATGACAGAGGTGGCTTTGAAATGGCCTTGGCTGTTGATATGATCTTTGAACTCTCTTTGATGGTCAGTGCCTGAAGGATCTATTTAAATGTAAATGATCACTGTGCTTTTTGAGTCCCCTGGTACATGGCCTTCCCTTCAGACCTGTGTGGCTTCCTCAGGTGGGCAGAATCTCCCATTTGGTCGACCAGCGGTTCTCTTCCAAGCGAAATACAGCATCCTGCAGCACGATGACTTTACTAGTGGGTACAGTGAGGAGCTGGCCATGCCCCTGTGGACGTCCTACACCATTCTTGCAGAGGTATGTCTAACTGTTCTCTCGGCATTAACCTGTGCAGGGTCTGAACACGCTCTGATCATGCCAGGGATTCTCACAAACGGCCACTCATTTCCCCCGTAGGTGGATGTTACTGCTCGCCCTGCATTTGATACTGGTTGTTTGAGGCCAGATGTCCGAGTCGCTCCCTCTCAGAGCCAGTCGTGCACTGGCTATGATGCTGATCCGAAGCTGTCATATGGCTTTCTGTTCCACCCCGGTAAGGTCCCCCTTCCTCAGCAGCTCGATCAAGGCTGCTGGGTGTGACTGCCATGTTCCTATCCCAGTAAGACTAAATCCGGCTGTCCTATTATTGACCTCTTGGGGGAGCCATAGGTTAAGTGCTGCACCCTCCAATCTTGAATGCTGTAGGTTGAAGTTTAAACTGATGATTCTCTCTAAAATGGTCCTCATGATTAGCTGCTTTGATGATGGCTGGAGTGGTTTGTGAGATGAGGCTGTACAATCTCCAGCTGTGCTTTTTCAGTGGCAAGCCACTCTGGCAGGCCGCTAACCCCTTAGGTGTGGGGTTACACAAACAACATCCTAATTCGATAAGCAATGAAAGACATTTCCAAATAAACCAACGCTTGTGCTGTGTTGTCAGGTCTGGCCTCGTCACCTAACGCCAGACATGATGCGGCCTTGATCACAAACACCGTTCCAATGTACGCTGCGTTTAAGAGTGAGTATGTTTTACAGCTTGCGTTTCATGCTGCATATAGGTCTAAGTTTCCCAGCTAAAAACACAAATTTCTTAATTTCAGTCCTCGTTCAGTCTGAATCTTTAAAGGTCCTAGACATTAGCATTACTGTTTCAATACAGGAAATACATGTAATGATTCCCAGCCACAAATATGTTTTTCACAAGAATTGGACGCCTTTTGCGCATAGTGCAGTTAGTGCCAGCAGGTGGCAGCACGCTATAGCTGTAATGACCTCAGTGTTTCGAGCGATGCGCGTGTTGTCCGTGCCTCGGGGAGGCTGGCACCCAGTGGCCTACAGGAAGTTCTGACTGCCCGGCAGAACAAAGCGTACACTCACATGCTGAAACATGCATGCACACACACACAGACACACGCGCATACACACACACACACACACACACACACACACACACACACACACACACACACACACACACAATCAGCGGGCTGCATTGAAGACTGCCAGGACATAGTGCTCCTTTTATCAGCCTTTCTTCAGAGATTTTTCCACTCCCGAAGTTGTTTCCAGCTAGGGGTGGACGATATGGCCGAAGTGTCATATCAAGAGATTTTTCGTTAGTATCACATTCCATGATATAGATCATAAGGTGTGTGTGTGTGTGTGTGTGTGTATTTTTGTTTACAAAACAACTAAATTGCAATGTATGTTGTGATGTTAACCACTTGATCAGCAATTATATTCTTACAAGAAACTCTTGTCTTGTAATATTATAATATTCTTAATTATAATTAACAATTCATATTAAGTATGAAAAGATGGAACATATAAAAGATACTGAATCATTATAGCAAAAGTGCTTTTACTTTTTTATATTAAAGTTTCAAATGTTTTCAGTACAAATTAACATTTAATATTTCAGTCAGTAACAAAAAAACTCAATTTCACAAATCCAAACTATTTGCACACAAAGCGGAACCTTTTTTTGGGACCTGTTTTTCCTCATCAGCCACGCTGCATACTCTGATTATTCGACAGTGTAGCTGACCCGTCTGTGGACCTTGTGTGACCTGTGGACCTTGTTTTCCACGTGACATAAGTGCAATGTTTTTAGCAGTCCAGTGGCATATGACTTCTAACAATAACTCTGAAACACTTATCGAAGATACAATTGCAATGGGTCGTGATAAATTATCGTCATATAGCCCACTACTATCTCCAGCATCATAAGAATAATGACCTGTTTATGACAAGCATGTGTTTGTTGATGTTATGCAGATTTCTTGTTGGTTCTCTTTGTGTTTTCTTTCTTTGTGAGTCTCAGAGTGGGGTTCGAGAGGATAGGACCACTGGACAGAAGACTCCTTTCTTGACATTGTAAAAAAATGTAACATAATTCCGTGTGGCATTCTGAAAACACATGAACACCCATGGCTCCTCTCACCTGCAGGGGTTTGGAGTTACTTCCAGGAAACCCTGGTGAAGCGATATGCCAATGAAAGGAACGGGGTCAACATCGTCAGTGGTCCCGTGTTCGACTATGACTTTGATGGCCTGCAGGACTCCGTGGAAAAAATCCAACAGTAATGAAGGATGTAGTTCATTTAGGGACTGTAGATAATGCAGCCTGGGATAACACCTCCTAAAATAGATCCTGTTATTGACATGCCTGCTTTGGGTATCAGCTACCAGCTGCAAACTGACTGATGACTGTATGAAACTCTGTTTTTTCACCTTGTCGGTGTTTGTGCCATACATAAGGACATTCTAAAACGCTTAACGTGAAAAAGCTTGACGTGGCTTAATGTAC
The DNA here is from genome assembly GCA_011763525.2 of Mormyrus iriodes. Classification (NCBI taxonomy): domain Eukaryota; kingdom Metazoa; phylum Chordata; class Actinopteri; order Osteoglossiformes; family Mormyridae; genus Mormyrus; species Mormyrus iriodes. Next base: position 6,089,029 of record JAAGVU020000045.1, on the reverse strand, counting down.
CAAAACAGCGACCAATAATCACCAAATTTCTCTCAGACATAGCTGGTCATCAACATTTCTACCTGGCAAAAAAATCAAAACCGAAATGCTGGGAATATGGACTTTATCTGACGTTGTTTTCCTCTCCATTGCCGCCCATTACCTTGCAGTCCATTACCTTTATTTTGTATTGTCTTTGACACCTTATTTCTTAGAACACTTAATATGAGAAAGTTTGCCTGAGAGAAATTTGGTGATTATTGATTGTTTTGGTACATTAAATCACGTTAAGCTTTTTCACGTTAAGCGTTTTAGAATGTCCTCCATACAAATAAAAACAATATAATTCTGTGCAGTTGCTTCAGCTGTTGCTGGACAGCATGATGGACTTGGTTCATGCTACATGGCACCTTCTATGTCTGTGTTTGTAGATTGGGCGGCGAGTCCCCAGCGATTCCCACACACTACTATAGCATCATCACCAGCTGTCTGGATAGCACCCAAGCTGTGGATGAGTGCGATGGCCCACTGAACGTCTTCTCCTTCATTTTGCCACACCGACCGGACAACACAGAGAGCTGCAATGTGAGCGTGATGCTAACGCTAAGCGCAATGCTAACAGTAACGTCAAAGACCTGCACCTGCGCACCTTGGTGTTACCTTGCAGTGCTTGTTTTCCATAAGCGTGAGCACAGCGCTAACGGGCCGTCTGTGAAAGACCAGTGCCTGTATCCGTGTTACATCGTGGTGCTTGCTTACCTTATGCTGAACTGACTAGTAGATAACTGTGTTTCTTTAGGCTTTCATTGCTGTTCTGTTCTGCTAGCATTGGGCTAAAGAGTAAAACTGAATAGAAAAGGTTGACCACTCCAGTATCAAGAGGATTTGAGGTTGTTTCTTCTTCGAGCCGCACATGCTTTGTCAACCTGTAAAAAAAAAATAAAATAATAAAATTCAATTTAATATCATATCCAGCGTCATGAAGGCTAATAACACAAGAAAATGAAGGTTTACTGTTTGGTTCATTAAAGGCAATGTACGCATTGGCTAAGGAAGGATTATAGCCTCCACAATCAAGTCAGGGACGCCTATGGGTTCTGAAGTTCCCTTGTGTGTTTGTGTATGTTCCACAGAGTGTGGAGGAAGAGTTCAAGTGGGTAGAGGAGCTGATGAAGGCTCACACAGCACGGGTGAGAGACGTTGAGATCCTCACCGGACTGGACTTCTACCGGATCACCAACCTGAGCTACGTGGAAATCCTCTCACTAAAGACTTACTTGCACACATTCGAGGGGGATATCTGAAATCGCCTATCCCATCAATTCTAGGTGTATATTTTTATATAGTTTATTATGAATCAATAAAATTTTTAATGCCAGTTAATAATATTCTAATCTTATGTAGTTTTTTTTTTTGGAAAGTAGCTAGAGGAATACCGTTGTTTTATTGTTTGTGATAATTGTCTCTGTCGCGGCTTGTGTTGTGGTCTTGTAACTCTGTACACTGTACTGTACACAATGAAACTGTGTGGTCATTTTCCAAGGCATATGAATGTGCGACTTACCATCATTGACCTCTATGTCTTGTGACGATCAGTTAATTACACTGCAATAAACCAATATTTTTACTTGGCCCTTTGTGAATTATTATTGAGGTACTTCTATCTTGGGGTCTTTAGTTTTTCAGTCTATAGCTTGAATTCTACCTCTACATTAACTGGTGTTACGATCTTTTGTCTAGGGTAGAGGATCGTCAGAAAGGTAAGGGAAGGGAAAGGGAAGGAGACGGGACAACCAGGAAACGGGAAAAGGGAACACTGGAAACACAGGGATCTTTTTTATGGTTTTTTATTTTATTCACAAGGACGTTCGCATACAAGAGGTGTAACAAACCACGGGAGTGACACAAGTCAAAACAACGAACAACCACATCCCGGAATAGACTAACACTACCCGTGACACAGAAAAACACAGCCACAAGTACGGCCTCAAACTCACCACTCAGAACAAACGTGAACGTCACACTTACAGAAACCGGACAGCTGCACTCTCTAAATACAAATACACGAAACACATAAATCCAAGCACGGTATCCAAAGGCGAGAGAGTGAGAGTAGCCAAAGGAGCGCAAAGGGTCGGAACCAGTAATCAAGCAGATCAAGCAAAGGTATCAGAAAAGGGACGGAGCAGAAATCGGAAACCAAGAATCAAAACAGTCATACATGGTAGCGGTCAGACGAAAGCAAAGGGAAGCAAAGCAAAAGCACAGGCAAAAGCGAGGGCAAAAGCGTGCCTTGATGAGCGAAGTCCGAGTGACTAAATAGTCCGGGTCCAAGGCTGAAGGTCAGAGGGTGAGGAGGGACGTGGCGAGGGTGTGGCGAAGAACTGGACGGCGAGGCTGGGCGAGAGGTGGCGAAGTTGGATGAGCGGGGATGAAGTCGGGCGAAGGGTAGCGAAGTCTGGCTAGAGGGTGGCGAAGCCGGCGAAGGGGTGCGAAGTCCGGCGAAGTCCGGCGATTGATGGTGAGCGGGGCAGCAACGGGCAAGCGGGGTCGGAAGCGGGAGGTCGCATACTAAACCCCAACCCAGGGTTCGTAACACTGGGAAAGATGATTTCAAATACTATATCGCTGTTAACATGTTTCTGTGTGGCCATGTGGTACGCTGTTTAATACAGCAGGAAATTAATTTTCTCTGTCAGTGCTGTTGAATAGCTGTTCTGCGTTTCTGCTGGGTATATGTGTGTTTGTTTTTCCAACATCTTATTGCCCATGAAATTGCAATTGCAGGCTCAAACTTTGACCTGCATTGAATCCACTGTTATGAGTATGGTACTGCAAAGTGGTATATTCATATTATTTTTTCACATCAAGCAAAGTCTAATGTTTAAAGTCCCCTGCTTATCTTCTGGTACAGCAATAAATCCTCATAGGAGAGCCTGTCTTTTTCGACTCAGACTGAAGGGTCAAGGTGTGAACACGTAGAAAAGCTGGTGCCTTTTATAGCTCTTCTTTCAGTCCTGGGTTCCTGCAAAGCTGTGTCTGTCTGTGTGACATTTAAGGAATGTGCTCTGCTTCTGGGGATCAGTGTTTTCTGGATTATTAAGTGGATTTGTTAATCATTAGCTGGTCACATTTTCAATGCCATATGATTGGTGCCAACAATGTCTTTTCCCCCTTAGTGAGAATGAACTTGTGCAGACTTCCAGGCACTAAGGGGACGTCTGTATTTTCCGTCTTCTGGATCTTTGACTCTTCAGCTTTTGATTTCAGGGGCCTCTGTGTCTGCTGCCCTTTATCAGAAAACTGCACTCAAGATGGCGATCTCTAATGTATTATTAGAAAGAAAGAAATTAATAATTGTGAGTATTGGCTTACTTCAATTTCAATAGTCTGCCAGTATGGGGTTTACATTACAGCTCAAAAGTAAAGGTCATGATACACAGGGCAAGTTTTGTTGCTGACCAGTGGTACTCAGGCACTTTCCCATTGATATTGGGCAACAAATTTCTACTAGAAAATTTTTGATTTGCAGTGGGCAACCTTTCGCGATCATCCAGATCCAGATGAGTTGCCCTTTGTCTCACCTGGCTAGCAGATGCCCGGCAACATTACTCAGAAAGTTGCGCTGTGTATCATCACCTTAAGATGAGACATTAGTCTTTTAGACTAGTGGGGGGGGGGGGGCATGGATATTTATGCATGTTACGGTTCCAGAAAAGGTAACTGATTAATTTCGATGTCAGATTTAGCTATTGCCTGGAGATTCCAACAGATAGTGTAGTATTGTATTAGTATTAATACAGTATATATTATAATTAATATATAATTAGTATTAGCATTAATGTAGTATTTCTGAGTTGACCTTTACCCACATGAACAGAGCGGGCCTGCAGTTGTACCATTCAAGCATTGTGCCCTTGTTGTATGTATGTCTGTACTCACATACCACTTGACGGTGGGTTGTATGAGGGGTGTATTGAGGTGTTCACTGCCCAGTAGATTAGTCTGCTGGCTGTCTCGATTGTCACCATCATCCTGGGGCTCGGACTCGGGCTCGGACTGCAGCTGGAGGACTGTCGCAAGAAAGGTAAATCTGTCTGTGGATGTGGTTTGCAGGACCCTGCAGTCTGCTGTGTGTGATTACTGCTTTCCAAAATTCAAGTTGCCATAGAATCCTGAATGTTTAAGAGGCCAAAACATCTCGAGCGGCCCCTGAAAACCCATCTCTGTTCAGGTTCGTCAGATGCCCACATTTCCTGTAGGAACCGCTGCTACGAGCCGTTCGACGACGAGAACCGCGGGTGCCGCTGTGACGCCCAGTGCGAGAATAGTGGGGACTGCTGCCACGACTACAATGACCTCTGTGTTGTACCTGGTAAACTGTTACCTTCAGAGTGAGAGTGGGAATCAAACAGAATTCAACGTCCTTTCTGAGTGACTCTTCAGTGCTGATTCGGGGTAGCTCAGCAGAACTTGTGTGGTTACCTACAGCTCAGCAGTGGGAATGCACTACTTTGCGCTGCGGTGAGAAGAGGCTTTCTGAGAGTAAATGTCACTGTTCGGGTGACTGCATGGAACATGGAGATTGTTGCACCAACTTCGAGAGTGTCTGCAAAGGTAGATGTTGTGCGTATGATGTCTGGGATGGATTGTATTTGGCCCCTGCCTGTGGGGCCACAGCTTTAAAGCCTTGTTGTGTACTGGCTCAGGTGGAACAGAGTGGAAAGAGGATGCCTGTGAGGACATGGTGGCCCCTCAATGTCCAACCAGGTACTCGTCTGTGCATGAGACGCACGTCAGCAATGACTCAGGGTTTCTGGACTGACCGAACACTGTTTTATTCAGCTTTTCCCGGCAACCGCTGCTCCTCGTGTCGCTGGACGGATTCAGAGCTGAGTATCTGAAAACGTGGAGCACGATAATCCCAGTGATAGACAAACTGAGTGAGTAACTCTGCAGAAAAATTCTCGGCACACAATCAGTATACATAAAGGGATACTATGAGTACATGTTGGTTGTTGGGGGTGTGGTGAGAGACTCAATAACTAGGTTAGTATTGTCAATACCAGTCCGGATACCAATATTCTTAAGTCTGTTTTGTATATTAAATTGGAAATAGTGATGAACAATATTGGGGAAAACCACAATATTTGAAAACATTTATAAAACATATTTATATTTATAAAACAAAAAGGAGTTAAGAAATTTACTTAAATAAACTATAGCCAAACAGAACTTCCATCCATCTATCCATGTTCTATATCTGCTTGGATAGGCTCTGCCCCCCCCCCACAACCCAAGCAAAACTTATTATCTACCAAAATAAGTCAATTAAGTTGGAGGTGTCTCTATGCAAAAGCAGTGGTGGTAAACTTTAGACTGTTTCTTTAACATATACTAGATAATCATTAAATCAGCAAAGCTTCCTATGGCTATTTTCCTAAGACAGTAAAAAAAAGCATATGTATTTTTAATGTAACTTATTAATAGAAACAATAATGACTGTTTCTGGGTAGCAGGGGGCAACCTGAATCTGAAGTACAAAACCAGAGGGTGAGAAAGTGGGGTATAACTGGGAGGATACTGTGAGAACATTGATGATCTCCTCAAACAGAAACATGTGGAACCCACACTGCGTACATGCAAGCGGCCTTTCCCAGCATGACCTTCCCCAACCACTACACCATCGTCACGGTGAGTCAGCGCCTGTTCTTACACTGTCCCTAAAGACAGTGTGGAAAGTAAATTGGTAGGCCAGGGGTCAGGTGGCATATTGGGCTTGTTATGTCTTAGGCCTTAGGCAGGGAGAAATTGTTTGTATATTGTGTGTTCTTGTTTCACAGCCAGCCTGCACGTAGTCAGTCTCACACGCCTTGAGACCTTGGAGACGTGGGCAGCGCAAGGGGGGTGAAAGCTCCTACAGGAAGGGATTCGATACTGTCTTGACTGGCTGAGCTCAAGGTCCAGGATGTTGTAGTGTCAGAATGTAGCTGCAATATGTTCTGTGCATCATATTCATCAGCACAGAGTAATCCATAATCACCAATGTATCTGCATTAACCATGTGATCCTTCATTGATTTGTGTGTTATTATCCATATTATCCATAGTATTAACCGAACAGTAGCCCCATGGGATAAGTAGGATGTTTTAAGAGTAGGGCAGACGGGCGGATGTTAGGTGTGGTTACCCCAAGGCCAAAGTAGACCAATAGAGGTAGAGGATTATATTTGTTTATGGTTGAGCTTGATTTGTTGGTGTTTTGTGACCAATCAGGGCTTAGAAGGCCTTATAGGGAATTGGACGTTAAGGTATAACAACTGGCTGTTGCTTGTGCTGGGGGTGCTGGCACCTGAGTGTGGCGGAGCGCTGTGCTGAATTGCTGAATAAAGGAGAAGTCTTTGCTCAGCAGACCATCACACATCTGCTGCAGTAGCACACAGGATCCCCCCCCCCCCACCACAATGTGGCTCAGTTGGTTTAGGATGCCCTATCTGTGATCGGACGGTTGCCAGTTCAAATCCCAACTTCAGCAGAATGATTTTGCTTTGAGCAAGTCCCTCATCTGCCAATTACTCCATGTCTGACCCTGCTTTCCAGCTTTGGATAAAAGTGTTTGCTAAATTAAAAAATGCAAAACCATTACCGGAGACTGTCAGCAGTGTGTGGGATTTTAAAGTGAGTAGAACTTCACTGTCATCCTATATCCATGTACAGGTGCAGAATATAATATAACGATACTTTATTGATCCCCGTGGGGGAAATTCTCTTTTCGCCTACCCCATCTTGCTCTCCATGTGACACCGACACATGTGTAGGTGAGAGCTATCTTGGTAGCAAAGGACACCCATAGAGCCGCGGGTTAAGGGCCTGTCTGAAGGGCCAACAGGCATAGCTATTCTGCTGAGGCCAGGTGCAAACCAGCGACTTTCCGATCACAGGCACAGAGGCTTAGCCCACTGAGCCACACACTGCCCCTAGTGGGAATGAAACAATGTTCCTCCAGGAGCGTGCTGTTACACACAAACAGAACCCAATACAGTAAATACTTTTTATATATATATATATATAAAGTAATTAATACACATGACTGTGTTTGGCGTTTTAGGTGGGTCAATGTCTCTAAATTGGCTATGGTGCATCAATGTCTGTGTATGTGTGTGTGTGTGTGTGTACACTGCAATGACCTTTTTTTGATCTTTTTCTATTCTGCATTTTTGGGATGAACTCCCAAAAAAATGGATGGATGGATGATGAATTTTGCAAATCATTTCTTCCAGGGCCTGTATCCAGAATCTCATGGCCTGGTTGACAACAGTATGTACGATCCTATCTTTGATGCTTCTTTTGACCTGTCGGGCTCGGAGAAGGAAAACCCCAGGTGGTACTTGGGCCAACCCGTAAGTGCAAAAGCGTCACACAGTGGCGTCTGTGGGGCGCCAGCGCTGATAAACGTGTCACCCCTTCACATGGGAGCTGCTGATTCTGCACAGCACAGTGATCTGCAGTATAAGATGACCGGGGAAGCTGTTTCAGTACAGAAACATATGAACACGTACTGCAGAAACACGCTAGCGGCATCCATATTCACTGTTAACTTGTTCAAGCCGATCAGCATCTTCCTTCTCCTGCTTTTTCCTTCTTATAGATCTGGCACACTGTGATGAACCAGGGGCTGAAAGCTGGAACATTCTTCTGGCCTGGCTCCGATGTCAAAATCAACGGGAGTTTTCCAAATATATATGAGGTCTACAATGGGTAACCGCACACATTTATATTGAGGCATGCTAAATGTTTTTACTTTAAATTTTCTGCTCTAAGTTTCCTGTCTGTCACTGTAGGAAGGTCCCCTTTGAGGAGAGGGTGTTTAAGGTGCTGCAGTGGCTCAGACTGCCTGACAATACAAGGTGACTGTGGCTTCCCAGTGTAGGTCAAGCAGGCTTCACACGCGAGCTCTTGGCACAGGCCGATCTATAAAAGTGTGCTGTTTTTACAGGCCAGACTTCTATACCTTATACCTGGAGGAGCCAGATAAATCGGGACACAAATTCGGGCCAGTCAGCGGTGGGGTAAGGATACGGACGGGGGTGGACCTGATATCGAGCAGAAACACGCAGGACAGCACGAATGGAAAATGCTGCTTAACTCAGAACAGCACTGGGAATGACAGCATGGTGATGGGATCTACCTCTGGTCTTGTTGATCAAGGCTGAGAGAAATAACCCAGTTTCATTTAGCCTTAGATGGTGCATGCCGGGGGAGGGGGCATACCCCCAGAAATTGGCCCCAGGCCACCGCTTATATTGCCTAGTGAGTTGACTGGCACTGCACTCACTGATGGAATAAAGAGATTATTTATGGAATACTGGTTTTGGTGCTCAGCAGGAACCACTGTAACCTCACACTTCCAGGGCTAGGGGGTCTGAATCCCTGCCATGTGGTGTGTAGGTCATAGAAGCCATCCAGAACGTGGACAGGATCATGGGTCAGCTGATGAACGGACTCAAACAGATGAACCTGCACCGATGCATCAACATCGTCGTTGTAGCTGATCACGGTAAGAAGGAGTTCTGAGCATATTTATAGCACCATCACAATGGGGAGGGTGGAAAGCGTATCATCGGCTCACTCAAGGGACAGGAAGGTGGGGGTAGATTTCTCAGGGAAAGAATGGAACTAATTAGGAAACAATTTATAGCATCTGAGGGAGGCACAGAGCCTGGTGATTAATGATACATGAAGGCAGCTTACAGTTTAGTGACTAAAGAAGCTAGTTAATCTGGAGTCTCTTGCTTCAGCCGCAAGATGACTTGTGCCCTGTCTGCTTAGTCTCAGTTTCTATGGGTTTAATTGCTGACGAAACAGCATAACATTAATTATAATATACGTTAAAATCTACAGTAAATATAGCAGTGGCATTTATTGGCAGTCATACTGAGTATCTCAATGGGCCCCCTGTTGGCCACAAAAACACTAAAAATTAAATAGACACATTCTTTTTTCAGGAGATGCTGAAGCAGCATGTTCTGCTAACCTGTCAGCTAGTTACTGACTCTTATCACTAGCTATTTATTTAGTTTTTAGAACATTTGGGGGGAGGGGTTGTCCAGAATTGACTTTTTGAGTGGGGTGCCAGAAACAACTAACCAACCTAGAGTAGATATCCACATGCGTGTCGGTCTGTAGCACCTAAGCTGAAATCAACAACTCATAGAGGGTTATCAGTGGGCTTGGGATGTTTGGTGGTTTATATCAATGCGAATGCAGATCCGGATCTACCTGAATGGCCTGACTGTGATTACAGGCATGGAGGAGACCAGCTGCACTCGAATGGAGTTTTTGCAGAACATGCTTGGAAACATAAATGACCTCATTGTGTATCAAGGAGCGTTAGGAAGAATCCGGTCGAAAATCAAAGGAGAGAGCTGTGAGTACTCACCCACTCCCTGGCAGAGATAATCGAAAAACAGCTAGGTGTTTAAGGTTTGGACATATTCCCCCTTAATAATAACCCAGACAAGAGAAACCTGGCAGATGTACAGACACCCCCAGAGAGGGAAGTACTCGAGCTGCTGCATGAAGCTTACCTGAAGCCTGCAGAGTCATTACTGTACTCTGTCAATCACCGCTTACCCCAATGAGAAATGGAAGCTCAGTAACCTACAGGGCACTGTGGTACCGCCCACCAGCCTCATTTCCATCATCAATGGTCTTTTTTAAGAATGGTTCCTCCCTGAACTGGACTGCAGAGGTAAATGAATTGCTTTTTCTCTTGTTCCCTCCTTTTGGATTCAGTGGATTCTGCACAGCTTGTGGCAAACATTACGGTAAGTGATGGAACGGTCACATATAGTTCATTAAAACATGGAAGTGTGTTTTTGACAGACTATAACACTGATCAGACATAACATTAAAACCACTAACAGGTGAAGTGAATAACATTGATAATCACATTACAATGGCACCTGTCAAGGATGCCATTATATATTAGCCAAGTGAACAGTGAGTTTGTGAAGTTGATGTGTTGGAAGCAGGAAATATGGAAGGATCTGAGTAACTTTGACAAGGGTCAAATTATGATGGCTTAATGACTGGGTCAGAGCTTCTCCAAAACGACAAGTCTTGTGGGGGGTGTTCCCAATATGCTGTGGTCGGTATCTAACTAAAGTGGTCCAAGGAAGGCCAACCAGTGAACTGGTGATGGGGTCATGGGTGCCCAAGGTTCACTGATGTGTGTGGGGAGCGAAGGCTAACCTGTCTGGTCCGATCCCTCAGGAGAACTACTGTAGCACAAATAGCTGAAAAGTTAATGCCGGCTATGTTAGAAAAGCATCACAACGCACAATGCATCACATATGAGGCTGCGTAGCCACAGACCGCTCAAAGTGCCCATGCTGACTCTACACTGCCTATAGCGTCTAGAATGGGCACGTGAGCATCAGAACTGGACCGTGGAGCAATGGAAGAAGGTGGCCTGTCTGATGAGTCACGTTTTCTGTGATATCATGTGGATCATTGTTTACTTGGGGAAGAGATGGCACCAGGATGCACTATGGGAAGAAAGCTAGCCGGCAGAGGCAGTAAGATGCTCTGGACAGTGTTCTGCTGGAAAACCCTTGGGTCCTGGCATTCATATAAATGTTACTTCACCATGTACCACCTACCTAAACACTGATGCAGACCAAGTATGCCCCTTCATGTCAGTGGTATTCCCCGATGGTAGTGGCCACATTTAGCAGGATAATGTACCCTGTCACACTGTAAAAAATTTATCAGGAATGGTTTGAGGGCCATGAAAAACAGTTCATGTGCTGACTTGACCTCAAAATTCTCCAGATTTCGATCAGGTTGAGAATCGGTGCGATTTGCTGAATAAACAAGTCCGATCCATGGAGGCTCCACCTCGCAACTTACAGGACTTAAGAAATCTGCTGATACCACAGGACACTTTCAGAGGTCTTGTGAAGCCCATGCCTCGACAGGTCAGAGCTGTTTTGACAGTATGATGAGGACCTACACAATATTAGGCAGGTGGTTTTAATGTTATGGCTAATCGGTGTACATTTTTATAATACAAATGATTATAATATAAATGATGACTGTTTAGCTTAGAGGAGTCATAGAGACCAATGAGATTTTAGGCAGCAGAATGTGAGATTAGCAGATCCTGTTACCTTGGTGTAGGATCACATGGCAGGTCTGAGTCTTCATCTCTGTCCCCATGACCAGGATTTCCAATGCCGGACGCCAAGCCCAAAGGCGAGACCCTTCCAGAAAGCTCACCTACCCAAGCGCTTCCACTACGCCTCCAGCCGACGCATTGAGGACACCATCGTCCTTGTTGAGCCCAAGTGGCTGTTTGCAAGGTAAAGATGGGCACCAACTTGCTCGCTCTCATCTCTGTGAGTTACCCACGGGGCAAAAAAAGTGCCCTGTGGTTTATGAGGGAGTGTGAAAGGTTGCATTTCAGAACTGATGGCATTTCCATTCTATTCTGCAATAATTGTCTGCCTGAAAATATATATTTCCTTGGGCAAGGCCTTTAACCACTCAGCCTCTCCAGGGACTGGCTCACTCTCATTTTTCAAAATAATGTATGTCACTTTGTATAAAAATCTCCTAGTCTCCTAAATAGATCAAGTATGATTTGAAGAGATCGAGAGAGAGTGAACGCTCGGCTCTGTTAAAGAAAGGTAAATGCTCTCATGGTCATTTGACATGGTTTCAGGAACAAGGACTCCTACACCTTCTGTGATGGTGGGACCCACGGATATGACAATGACGTGTACAGCATGCAGGTAGGCCGGCCGGCCGCTAGCCACAAAGCCGGGCAGAGCTGTAGCATCACTGCAGAAGAAATTGAACCACTGCTCTGTTTCTTCAGGCCATGTTCCTGAGCTATGGACCCAAGTTTCAGTATAAGACTCAAGTTGATCCTTTCTCCAATATTGAACTGTACAATCTCATGTGTGGTAAGTGGACACAGTGAGTGGGCTTTTCATATTGAGTGTGCAAATCACATGCTTGTCTTTAGAAGCTTCTACAAATAACTAATGTCTACCCAAGCATGTTAGAGCATGCAGAGCAGAATATGACACAAGGGACCATAGTTTGCCAGTGTTTTTACGGTATTTTTTTTACTGGAAAACAGACGTGCTGGAGATATCACCTGCTCAGAACAACGGCACCCATGGCAGCTTAAACCACCTACTGAGGAATCCCTGGTATCTGCCCCAGTTCCCCACTGAACAGACCCCCCCAGGAACTTGCCCCCTCCTGACTCTCACCCCCACCGATAACCTGGGCTGTACCTGCACTGGCCAGGTCAGTCCCTGCCACTCCTCCACCTCCACCCGGCCATGTCATTTTGGATTAGCTGTGCTGTACACAGAACCATGGCATCCCTGGCCTGCAGTAAATGAGTTCTGTTTCCACTCATACCCTCCACAGCCAGCATTGCCCCAGAAGGTCCTTTAGGGTTAAACAGGTGCTATGGTAATCCTTCATGTTATCACCTATTACTCAAGAACCTCCTAGGTTTGGGGGCGACCTGTTGGCCACAAAGAGTTATTACACTAAATTATTTTTTTCAATAGTTCCTTATTCAGGAGATGCCGAAGCAGCATGTTCTGTTGACCAGGTAGCTAGATTACAATCTGCTGCCCCTACTCGCTAGCTAAAGTTAACGTCATGGCAGTGCCATGAGAAGAAAGAAAATCCAAGATACGGACTTGGTAACAAAAAATGTACCTTATCTTCATCACAAACAATGAAATGGCTGATGAGGATGCAGAAAACATTACAAACATAAATGTCAGGTGGGGACTGGCCGGGGGGGTGGGGGCGCAGAAACAAAAAAATTCAAATTGGTCAATATGGTGGATGTTAAGATTGGGCAGACGTATCAGAGATGGACAGAGCTCACAACCTCAATGTTAAGTTCAGAGCGTGACTGCAGTCTGAAAGTAATGAATAAATAGATGAAAGCCATCAGATCTGCATCTGTTTCTCTGCAGAACTCTACTATGCTGAACAGACGCCTGAATCTGACCAGTTCTGAAGGTAAAGACTTGCGTACAGGTCTGCCCTAAGGGGTCACAGCGCTAAGGGGTCACAGCCCTAAGGGGTCACAGCGCTAAGGGGTCGTGGTAGTTAGGTGTTACAGTGCTAAGGGGTCATAGCGGTTAGGTGCCATGGCGGTAAAGGGCTGTGGTGGTAAGGGGTCATTTGGTAGTAGTGGGTATGAACGGTAAAGGGTTGTGGCAATAAGGGCTCACAGGGCATTGGATCAGCATACAAATGCTTCTTCTCAGTGTTTGACAGTGAGAAGAGGCACATGACGTTTGGGAGGCCCCGCGTCTTACGGCCCATGTTCCAATACTGTCTCCTGCACCACCTGGACTTTGTCAGTGCGTACAGCCAGACTCTCTTCATGCCCCTCTGGACCTCGTTCACCCTGTCTAAACCGGTAAGGAGCCAATTTCGCTGCCAGTTGAACTATTCTTTAACAATTTATGTAACAACATATCTGGTAAAGTGGGGCATTGTGCAGCATAGTGATTTCACTGTTAGGCCCCTGAGCAAGACCGTCTGACCCTGTCTCTCAAATATGAATGTCACTTTGGATAAAAACATCTGCTAAATAAAAAAAAAAAACGGATTACATCAGGAAACTTTGGATACACAACAGGACGGATATTACAGGTTAAACAAAAATATCTATCAAGCAAAAGCAGTCCCCTGTCATATGGAAACCACATTAAATTTGCCGTAACCAAGTTTCTTTCATTGTTATTATTATTTGAGGTCATATTATGCTAGAAACATTATTACAGAATGAAATGTTTTGCATATTATTTGCCATAAATTTATTTATTTTGATCTTTTGATATTTTGATCACCACATGAATTACCACTGAATCCAGTGTGCTGTGAACCACCACTCCTGCCCCCTACAGGCAGATCTGGACCCCCTTCCTGGAGTCATCCAAGACTGCTTAAGACCTGATGTGAGGATCACGGCTGACAGCAGCCCCAGCTGTGACCAGTACACCATGGCAGGAAACGTCACCCTCGCCTTCCTCTACCCACCTAGTATGAGATGCCTCACCAAAGTCCTAAAACCAGAAATGACTGTCTGCTTTTCTCATAGAGATGCCGAGTTCCTGCACATGCCTGTGAACGATGCTTGACCTGTTTCCTGGGCTGTTTTTTGCCTGCAGACCTTAACAGCACGGCAGAGGGCCAGTACGATGGCCTGCTGATGTCCAATGTGGTTCCCATGTATCCAGGCTTCAAGAGTAAGGCCACGGCGTCTGATGTCATTGGGTGTCACTCCCTCATGAATTCCTTTACACTCATTTGCTCACTATCACCTACCACTCATCCTTTCCTCATTCATTTTCTCTATCAGCCAATAACATTATTATTACTATTTAGCTAAAGTAATGATTTATCTTAAATTATTATGAAAAATACCTTGTTACAACGCATTATGTAATAATTCTTCATTGTGTAATTGCTTGACAAAATCTCAGTGAAGACATCTATCTTGGTTGATTGTTAAGTAGTGCAGAGTGTTACATTCTCATCATTAAAAAGTGCCCCTCCCATATTTTGTGATAACCACCACAATATGTAATAATTTATTACAAAATGCAGGGAAATATATTCCATATTGCTTTCAAGTTATTACAAAATGCAGGTGCAATTACATAGTGAAGTGAAAATTTGTTACATTTTGTCGATTTATTATATAAGGCAGCATAATTACGTAATACTTTGTAACATATCTGGAACATGTTTCGCCCACGTTGAGGACATTAATACATAATGTGCACTGTGTCTTCATGTAGGACTCTAAAGATCAGATATATAACAGCTCTACAACTTTCAGTCTATCCCTAGAAATATAATGACTGAAACTTTAACTGAAAATAAAAAATATGAAAACTAAATAGAAAAATACATTTCAAATAAATACAAATTAGTAAACCACACTAAAACTGAACTGGATTTCAAGTGAAAATTAAAAATTATACAAAATGAAAAACTACATTTAAAAAATCAAAACTATATAACCGTGCTTCAGAATGGAATCTGGGATGTGAGAGTTGCACTTTTTCCTGTCACCCTCTCCTGTGTGTGGGTCCGGTGCTTTTTTGTGAAGAGATATGGGTTTACCTTCAAGACGTCCTTCTGAAGAAGTATGCCCAGCAGTATAATGGCATCAACGTGCAGCTGGGTCCCGTCTTCGACTACAACTATGACGGGCTGTACGACACCCCGCATCAGATCAAAGAGTACGCTCTCCGCGTGAACACACAAGCACACAAAAATGTACGTATGTTTATCAGTAAGGTATGACCTTGAGTACGTTGTGACTCCTCTCTGTTTCCCCTGCAGATTCGTCGCTAACAGCACAGTACCCATACCCACGCATTACTTTGCGGTTTTAACAAGCTGTGAAAACGTATTGCAGCCGGTGGAAGGCTGTCCTGAGGAAATGCAGGCCGTGGCCTTTCTGATACCCCACCGGGAGGAGCACACAGACACCTGCACGGTCAGCTCTCAGGCCGTGAAATGGCCATCAAGCATGCATGTAAAACGGAAATCTGACTCACCTCATGTCTTCTGCATTTGTTACATTGCAGGGTGGCCAGCCGGAGTCCCAATGGGTGGAGGACTTACTTTGGTTTCACAAATCTCGGGTGAGGGATGTTGAGTTGATCACAGGACTGGATTTCTACCAGGGAAGCGGCAGACCAGTCACAGAACTGCTCCGGCTCAAGACTCGACCCACAGCCACCATTTCAAGAATCACATCAGTGTAAATTCTTATTTCATTATTAGATAAACTGCAGAATTATTCCCAGTTATTAAACTTCATATAGCATGATAGTGATTAAGTTATCATTAGCCACTCCCTCAGCTGTTCCTATTCTCTAGATGACTGGAATTGAGTACTGTTTGTATATTTTGTGCAGAGGAATGAGTGCCTTCCTCTTGTCCTGTCACATTTCAACCAGCGGCAAATATTTAGGCGCCAGACGTTTTCCACATCAATACAATTTGTAATTCATCAAGCACAAAATAAGCCAGGCAGGATGAGTCCTCCTGGCCTGTTGTATGTGTTTTTTCTCTCTCGATCAAACACATATATACAAAAATATAACCATATTTGAACGTGCGCTGACAGAGAGGGAGGGTTGCAGACAGTGTATTGTACAATGCTGAAAGCAGCACAATGAACGCATGTGCAAAACTTATTTCTTCTCAAAGCATTATTAGTTATGTAATTAATGTCATCTAAAGAAAGAAAGATTTTTTCATAAAGAAATTTTTATATTTAGAAATTATTACAATTAATTTGCATATTTTGTAAAACGAAAATCTCTACTTTTCTTTGATACGACTTGCAGCTTTTATCCTAAGTATAATCCACATTATTACTTAAACGCTTATTGATTATTATTGATCCTTTGATTATGGTATTGCTTACTTTTCAGTAATTTCAAGTAAACATTATTTCTGTTATCTTATACAGTACAGTGAAACCAGTCAGGGTCATTTTAACCCCAAAATGAAATAATTGAAATGAACACATAGTCATTCAATCTTCATCACTTTTAAATTTTGTTTTGTCTTTCAATACAACGCAGTAACACCAATTCTGGCCATTTTTGCCTCAAAAACAAATGCTGACATTATCAAAAACTACATTATATAGTTTTGTTCTAGATTTATTACAACCAAACACATCTTGGAGCTCTGCAAAACCTCTGTCTCCTTACACATTCCTTCTTCCCACCCTCCCCTCTGCAGCCTCAAAAATGATTATATTTGTGTTTTTTCCAAACTCACACCATCTTGATCATGCCCTGACTGCATGGCATTCACATGCATGGCAAATTATTTTACAGTCTTATCTTGTGTAATAGAACATAAACATTAAATTTGATAGTTATATAACATCATTATGAAGTTATGTATTGTATTTCTGACTTTGAACATGGGGTGGTACAGTGGTGCAGTGCTTAGCATTATCCCCTCACACCTCTGGGACCAGGGTTCAAGTTTCCGCCTGGGTTCCAAGTGTGTGAAGTCTGCATGCTCTCCCTGGGTCATCGTGGGGTTTCCTCCAGGTATTCTGGTTTCTCCCCATAAGTCCCAAAACTTGCTGAGGTCTGAGGTTAATTGGATTTACCAAATTGCCCATAAATGTGCATGTGTGACTGATTGGTGTGTTAGTGTGCCCTGCAATGCGTTGGTGCCCCATTCTGGTTTGTCCCTGCCTTGTGCCCATAACCTCTGGGACAGACTCTGGACCCCCTGCATCCCTGAATAGGGCAAGAAGTTGCAAAAAAGGGATGGATGGACTTTGAACATGATTTTACCTAAGCAACAGTATCTCAAGTTGTCAACAGAGCACATTTGGAAATCTGTGGCTTCTACATCTGTGTCTGTCTTCCTCAAAATGACTGAGAGAGGGCCCCTACCCCTCCTTTATACTGTGTGATACTCTAGAATCCATAGAAAACATTAACTAATAAAATAGTTCCATTTATTAAAACTGTTTATTGGGCCCTTTTGACTGGGGTACCTTGTGACCTTTGTGTTTTTAAGAAGCACTAATCAAAGTAATAATAGAAAACAATAATGTGACATCATTAGGAACAAACTGATTGACAAAGTCATAACTTCAAAAGGATTAGTAAAAAGTCTGTAGAGATTCTTTTTCTGACAAAATTTGAAAAATCAATCCAAAAAACTTTCAAATAATTACATTCCAAAAAAATGTGGTCGACACTTTAAGTATAATAGTTACACAAGGAGCAATCAGAAGAAATACTAGGAAGGTACAGATATATATGGCTTTAGAAGAATGGATCTATTGGTCTAATGGATTTATTGGAAAAATTGCTTCCAATAGCAGCGCAATTTTCTATAATTAGATTAGAAGTATCCAAAGAATGTGGGGAGCAAGGTGGGCCCTTAGGGCTGGACTAAAGAAACAACCTGGAACCATCAGGAATAGCATCAAAAATGATTGCATATTCTTTTGGGGGTACAGGAAAAGAAAATTTATCCATAAAAGAAAAGTTCACCATTTTGATCAAAAAGTTGCGATGCTAATGTTTGTTTGTTGTTTGTTTCAAACCAAGAATGGTAGAATAAAATTTCATTCTTGTATCTAACATCCTTATTATTCCATATGAAATACATGTAGGGTGAAAAAATGTAATTGTACATAAGAGACCAGCAGAATAACATTTGCTTATGGAAGTTTGCTAAATGCATAGGAAGCTTGGATATGTTATAATTACAATGAAGAAGAAAATTAAGACCCCCCCCCCCCCACAGATTTGAACAGGTTAGGAATACAATTCCATGTAGAAAGGGGATTCTTTAAAGACAATTTAACAATTTAACATGTGACCATGAATTGTTAATCAAAGAAAAATCTATAAGATTGAATCCGACTTAAGAACGATCAGCCAGTCACGTCCAGCCCTGCCCCACCGGTCTTTTTCCCCGATGTTTCCAGCAGGCGGGGCTGCTGTTTAGCCGCGCCTGTTGATTGTCGTAGTTACCTCGTGTTTTCGCCCTTTGTTAATCAACCACAGGTGCCCCTCGTTTACTCCTCCATGTTTCTTTGTATAAAAGCCCCCCAGTCCTGTGCTCCCTTGTCAGTCATTGTAGTAGTGTGGAGTATCCTATGTCTCTGTGTGTACGCTCCGGTTGGAGAAATAAAGTCCCCACACGGGGTTCAGCATTCCCATCTGCTACCGTG
This sequence comes from Mormyrus iriodes, assembly GCA_011763525.2. NCBI lineage: Eukaryota > Metazoa > Chordata > Actinopteri > Osteoglossiformes > Mormyridae > Mormyrus > Mormyrus iriodes. Next base: position 6,070,258 of record JAAGVU020000045.1, on the reverse strand, counting down.
TTGTTCATACCGGCATCATGCCTCACCATCCAGCCCGCCGCCCTGACACAGCCAGCATGATAGTTTAATTTAAAAAGTATCTAAATTTCCAAATAAAATTTACAATTAAATCTTCTGCAATCCTCAGGTGGGACATATACACTTGCAACATCATTGCAGGGGAGATTACATGGGGCAGAGCTGCAGTGTTTGAGAGTAGTAACGGATATGTCCCACTGTAACCATGTTTAATTTTCCTTGAATATTAAATTATTGATAAAAATTTGCTGGTGTCCTTTTATGATCTTTACAAATCATACTTGCTCCGTACTCCAAATCTGATTTCACCATAATATTACCAATAGACCCATCTGTTGAAGATTTTACAGGAAAAAGGTTTGGATTTCATAATATTAAGAAATAGTTACTGAGAAAAAATGCAATGTTATAAAATGAATGAATGTAGTTATGACAATTTGCTCCTTATTTCTCAGGAACAGTGTTGTCAGCCGTGAGCTGGCCAATTAAAAAATGCTGACCTGCAGTGCATATTCCTTTTATGTTGATACTCTGCAAACGAGAGGTTAAAAGCTGCATTGACAAAAGGAAAAGAAATGGTGAAATGGGGCACCTTTGCTGGGTACCCCTTTCTAACATTATGATTATATATTGTCTGGATGGCATTAATAAAGTTGTCCAAAGTCAAAAGATACATAAGGCTCTGAAAACATATGGGTGTTCAGTGGTATCAAATGATTTGTAAAAATCAAGAAAAAAAAAAAAAACTTCAGTTAGTAAACGTGTGTCTTGGTATATAGTGTTTATTTTACCTTTATATACATATAAAGCAATTAAGAAACACTTTGAAATACATTAAAGTATCCAAACCATAACAGTACATACTGCTATTACAGTAACTATAAAAGTACTTGGCCTACATACACTACTGTGTTAAACAGGATCTGTGTATGCGTTTGTAGTCCTTAAAATAGTTCATGCAGAAAAAAAGATCATATTTAAGGTTAACGCTTCCTCTCGTTACATCAATCTCTTGTATGCCAAAAGGGGCATTTGTGACAATGACGAGCGCTGAAGCTCTGCATGTCTTCATAAGCGTCAGCAAAGTACTGTGGGCGTTTGTTATTGCAAACCATTATCCATCCCATCCATCCATTTTCTATAACTGCTTATTCCATTTGGTGGTAACGGGCAGCTCTGGAGCCAATCCCCAAGGCAGCAAGCAAAAGGCAGGGAACAACCCAGGATGGGACACCAACCCATCACTGGGCACATTCACACCTACAGGCAATTTGGCAACGCCAATCAGCCTCATCATGTTCTTAACATACCGGAGTACCTGGAGGAAACCCCACGACGACCCAGGGAGAACATGCAGACTTCACACATATGGAACCCAGGCAGAGACTCAAACCCTGGTCCCAGAGGTGTGAGGCAACAGTGCGAACCACTGCACCACCATGCCACCCCACAAATTATTAAAAATAAGTTAAATGATTTATGACAATCTGACACTTAACCAGGGGACTGATGGCGTTTAACCCTAAGTAATTGTAGTATACCCCTTGAGAGCATTCAGTCATATTTAAACTTAAATGAAACTCAGCATCAGGCAAAAATATGTTTAAGACCTAGTAAACTTCTTTCCAAGGCCCTAATTGGTCCTACATGAACTTAAGTATTTTAAACATTTTAATACTCTGCAGATACAGTGGGAAGGGAACAGTTAAGGTGTCAGGGGATTTAAATTAGCTTTAATCTCAATTTCTTCAGCGATATCCTTAGGATGTATAGCCGTTATGGCACGAGCACGACAGTGCCGTCAAAAACAAAGGGGAAACTATCCACCAACAACTATGGGGAAACAAGGATTTAATGGGGCTCGGAATACACGGAAGCCAAAGGTGCTCGAACAGGGAACATAGGGGAGCACCAGGGAATACACGGACTACACAAGGGGATTAATCTACCTAAATTACACTAAGATACAACTACCTACACCACACTGACACAGGAACAGCCAATAGCCTAAGCAACTGACACCGCACAAACAATGGCACAGACAATTCTGACACAATGACTCACCAGGGAACAGAACAAAAGCAAACACTTAAATACACAGTGACTTAACTAGGAGCAGGTGTAAGGCAGGACAACCAATCACAGCACAAGGGAACAACGACCAGGTGAAATCAATTAACTAAACACTGAACAAATACTAATAGAAGAAACTAGGAATGTGACAGGAATTAAGACACTAGGAACAAGGTATACAGAAAAAAAGGTATGGGAATAAATCATACAAATCGAATCTAACCAAAGACATAGGAAATAAACCAAACTCAAATACAATAAACAAAGCAGGGGAGGCAGGACCCAAACCTGGGTGCGGAGAACTACAGCCTCTGTGCCACCCACTCAGCCCACTGAGCTACACAGTGCCCAGGTGAAATAAGAGGTACTCAACACACTGGGAACTAGGGGAAACGAGAGAAACACAAGGGTAGACCAGACACATGGAGGAACACCACAGAGGGAGGGTGGGTCGGTAGATGCCGATCATGACAGTACATATGACAATAAAACTTTGAAACTTGAAACTTGATGCTCGTCTCATTTATTTAGAAGAATAGTGTTATTAATGTATGCTATTTTAGAATTGTTCTTGTTTCTTGAACATACTTGAATGCCAGATACAAGAGCTATTACTGTATCTAGAAACTAAAACGTTCAATAATGTGGGAAAACATTTGAAAATTTAAAAATCCAACAGGGGGAGACATATCTAACATTGTATTAGAGGACAATATGCAGTTCAAATCGAATATTTACAGAATCAATGAACATAAAATTCTCAAAATCTCAAGTATAAAAACTATTTTATTGATTAAGGTTTAAAAATAGAGGTAACTTCTGGAGGAGGACTTTACTACAACTTTCCTTAGTTATACAATACAGAATTACTGATCAACATATTTTACAGGAGTGTAAGAATTTGTTTACAATACATGAGCGGTTATATAATAAAATTATAGGATTGTAATAATTGTGTATGGAACACAAGATAATTAACATCAAAACATAAAAAACTATTTGTGGTACTACAATTTAAGCTTGGCTGTCATTAATTAAGGTCTTATTTTGTATTAAATGGCAAAATGTTATTAACCTAGATTTTTGGATGGACCATTCTTTCTCCAATTTTCTCCAAATTTATCAGCCATGCCATTTCAGCACAGAACAAGGGGAACAAATACTAGCTGAACAGTAAATAAACACATTTTGTTGTAGGAGAAAACATCTGACCAACAACAACTAGGAAAGATGGTAGAAAGTGACCAGGGCTTTGAAACTGCAGACCCCCAAGGAGTAAATGCTTTGTATGAATGCCACTGGTCAGTAATGTGCACGTAAGTAAGACAACATTTCTAATAAGGCTTAGAAAGGTTCTAATATGACTGCCTTGAGCTCCTATTAAGTGACAACTAACAGGGGGATGGAAATAAAAGCTTTTGTATTCAAAAACAGACCAACAGCCTGACCTAATTAAACAAGGAGAAAATTACAAACTCAAAAATTGGCAGCATGTTTATCCAGTAAATCTTGCATCTGCTGTCACATGATAGATGCAAAAATGAGTTTTCCCCTATGACCGAACTGGGGTGGCTTTCCAGAAATGTTCGTAACTAAAGTAGTTCGTTATCTCATTCGTAGATTCACGAGTGCTCTGACCCATTTGTTATTTCCTATGTCGTTCGTTATTTGAACTTTTAGCTGCTGTCCTGTCACAGAGACGCACAGATCGGGCAAAACAGATGACAAAAACACACTGAAGCTCTTTTCTGGACAACGTAATAATGCTGATGATATA
>JAAGVU020000045.1:6045806-6066290 GCA_011763525.2 Mormyrus iriodes | reverse complement strand
ATACAGAAAAAAGGCATGGGAATAAATCATACAAAATCGAATCTAACCAAAGACACAGGAAATAAACCAAACTCAAATACGACAAACAAAACAGGGGAGACTGGACCCGAACCTGGGTGCGGAGAAGTACAGCCTTTGTACTACCCGCTCAGCCCACTGAGCTACACGGTGGCCAGGTGAAACGAGAGGTACTCAACACACCGGGAACTAGGGGAAAACGGGAGAAACACAAGGGTAGACCAGACACACGGAGGAACACCAGAGAGAGAGAGAGAGAGAGAGATCAGATGCCGATCAATACAATAGCTGACTCACACATTAATTCGTCCACATTAGTAGCGGTTTTAATATTCTTAAGACTAAATGAGCAAGAAAAAAAGATGTAGACCCCACTGAGAGAATTTCGAGCGATACAAATTTTGATAGAAATCCCTGCAAAAATTGGAAATGTCAGCATATCAATGTTGAAGTTCAGCCTGATTAAGTTTTTGACTGATAAATTCTCGCAGGGGAGCGGTTTTAACAATGCCGTGAAAATAAATAAGATAATTGCAACACTGTGGAATGCGTGGCTGGGATCTGTTGTGAAATTACCACCTGTCACATCTTGTGCCTTCCCACATTTGTTTACTAAAACTTAATGCGAAACTTACCAAACATGAATGGGTCATCGTTTTACAGCTTAAAGCAAAATCAGAAGATCAGCTTGTGTGCATGTTCACGATAACCAGGAAGCATGGCATAAAATGACATGTTTTCTTTAATGGTCTTGTTTTGCATTGTTTCCAGAAGACACAGCGTGATGTTGGTATAGGCGGTAGCCTCCTACTGAATAATAAAAATACACCTGGGGCTGAGCTTCAGTGTTCATGCCACTAGGGGGCTATGTTGCAATATGTTTCAACTGTATTGTTGAAGTTAATAAAGCGCAAATTTAACTCAATATTTTTAAAACACAAATCCCACTTTGGATTTTCACAAACATAAAAACACAGTATGGCATTCAGATATTGTTTCAGTTATGTACTGTGTCTTAACTCTACTCCATAAACTTGTATTTTGTTCACCTTGTTATTCCTATTTTTGGTGTGTCGGTCTTTGTTTCTAGAGGATAACAATAAAGCGCTTGACACTAAATTAAACCTTTAAAATGTAAATAACTTGGTTTTAGAGGATGCGTGGTTTAAAAACATGCATGGGTGGTGTAATCATTATGCTGGGTTTGTTCCACAAAACAAGATTTCTCAGTTAGCTGGATAATTTAAGCTGAAAGTCAAGGCAATATGCTCCTTACCTAAGGCTAAGGTCATATAGGACAAGTGAAATACTGATTTCATATTTGTTCATCATTAATGAATGCTTATGCACCTTTTATCTCAAGTCGCGACTATATTTGTTCATGATTTGTACTTCAGTAGTAACTAAGTTACTACTAAGTATTAATGCCCCCTCAAGTAAAGCGTTACCTTTATAAAAAAAAATTATATATTTGGGTGTACGGCTCTCTTGGAGCATGATGATCTAGAACAGTTTTGGTCTTTCTTTCCAGGAATTACAGGGAGTTCTCCGTTATGTGATTAAGTGTTCTTTGTGCCAGACATGCCTGGTTTGGTTTTCCCCCATTTTCAAAGCATTTACACAGTTCACTGAGTTAATGGCAGGATGTACCTCTGCCGTGTAGTCCAAGTTCCCCTCACATAGCCCTGATAAGTGGTCAGAAGATGGATTGATGGCTTGGATAATGATTTCCTCTGTTGTATGGATATGTGTTATGACCACCTTACCTGGGTGAGTGTTCTTTGCCACGGCCACCCCATGTATCATAACAGCAAAGTACTACACGAACAATTCAAATCTTTTTCTCTGTGGATAATTATCCCTAGAGGGGATGTAAGTATTGGGTTTGTTTCTTCACAGAAAAATGTCCTGCCAAACTAGATGTGCGGCTTCTTCATCGCATCGCGGAGCAGCTCTCATAACATTCCAAAAACCTTGCTATCTTTTTATCTTGTCGTTCACCTCATGCTCTACCAGTGGAACACGAGGCCAACCCCCATTTGAAAGGATTCTCTCCCCCCGCCCCACCCCGTACATGCCACAAAAGTGCTTTTTTAACCTTTCCTTACGCTCCAGAAAGCACAGAAACGAAGTTTGCCTCCATGTATTTTAAAGGTGCCTAACACAGACTTTGCAGTTGATTAATTCATATTTGCATGTTTATCTCCCGTTCAAAGCTCTAGATATTCTGGGTGTGATTTCTCATCATGATGCTGCCCATAACAGAATATGAAACTTGTGGTGGACAGGAGAGAGATCCTGGTGAAATTAGTCTTCAGGAACACAAGTTTGTTGAAACATGCTGCGTCGAACCAGCTGTAAGAACCGCAATAACAGCCACTGAGATGCAAATGCATCTCTTTTTTCCGCAGGGAATCAGGGATTACAAATGCCACCCAGTTTTAGGGAAACCTCTGTTACAAGCAATAATGAAACAGAATATAATTCCTCAAAAACTGTCTTTAATTGTATTTAAGTCCTTAAAATATCAATATTACTATCAACTTTATTAATCCCAAAAACTGCAGTCCATTTGCAGCTTACTCTGACTCTACACACAAGTTCAAAACTCACAGACAAAGTCGTAATGTCAAGTACAATAGGTCAACATACATAGATCATTACAAGGGAAGTAAGCTAAAGAAATGATGAGCGAGTTGAAAATGCAAAAAATAGTTTTTAAAAGGAAAAAATCATCCAGATAGACCAAAAGCACTTTGCTGTTTGGAGGGCTGTGTTTGTCAAGGCAATTATGGGAATCCTGTAGTCTGTGTCCTTCAGCTAGAAATGTCACACTGTATTTAGTATGACACCCCTGAATAGAGATCCCTGAATGGAGATCCCTGAATGCAGTCCTGATGTCTGTTTGTCTCTGGGCTTCATGACTAAAATGTGTCTTCAAGCAAAATTCTATTCCAGAGGATTGTGAAATTCAGTTTGGGTGTGTTTGCCCGTTCGATGGCCTCCTGTTAATGTCACAAGGACAAGGAAAGAATCTCAAGGGTCATCCATTCAGACGCATCCTGTGCAGGAAGCCAGTCCCTACCTGGATGCTCATTACAATCCCAGTCCTGGTCCACAATCATCTCCGGCTGTTCATAAATGAAGTCTGATTGGGTTGCGAATGAATCACCCGATTAAATTCACTTTAACAAAGGTGCAAATCTAGGGATGTTTGGGATTGCTTAAACAGACATGGATGGCTCATACCATAGTTTGCACAAGACAAAAACTGTATTAAATCTGTGTGGAGAAACAAGGTGTTCAGAATTCCCAGTGAGTGTGCTGGAATTGTTCAAAGAACAATAAAAGCCTCCTAAAGCCTCATGTCCTCTTGTTGTTTTAATTTACCAGAGCCAATAAACAATTAATAGTGTCTACTGAAAGGGCAGATGATGTCATTTCTTTTAACTAGTGCTGTTATTTGTTAAAATTTATTATGGACTGTTTCTATGAAACTCAGTTATTCAAATTCCCTAAGAACACTGCAGCCGCAGACAGCTGCTCAAACCAAACCCTACTTACCATTTCTTGACGTGTTCAGAAACAAACAAATGTGAAGTTAGTTTTGTTCTCCCCATTCATAGTTTGACTGCTAGTTTCATCTAATAAACATTAGTCTCCATGGAGACTCAAAACAGACCTGGCCCAGTGTAGCAGCTGGGCATTTTCATTCCAACTCGGAAAGTTGGAGGAACCTCTCAGGAAATCTCAGAATTTGAGATGGCTGCACCCTTCATCAGCAGAAGTGTCTCATTAAATTGGTCGTACACACAGTACTGTCCAGTCACCATCTGTGGACATGTTGCTATGGTGTTTATATGTGTGAAATACCATTTAATGCATTGTTATTAACTGGTTTTGCTAGCAATGGCTAACAATGAACCTGGCTAGAACTGGTATTGCTAAAGGGCTTTCCAACTTCTTGTACTAAAACATGGTGAGTGTGCATGTCAGTCCGTGGGCTACGCCTCTGTTCCTGTGATCAGAAAGTTGCTGGTTTGAGCCTGCCCTGGGCATATCTGAGGGTCCTTGAGCAGGGCCCTTAATCCCCAGCTCCCTGGGTGCTGGTAGCGATGGCTGCCTTTTATGGTCAGCTTGCTTTCTTCTACAGAGAGCAAGCTGGGGGAGGTGAAAGAGAATTTCCCCAGGGGGATCAATAAAATATCTAAAATTAAGTCAGGTGTGATGTCATTCCCAGCTCTGACCTCCGAGGTTAATGGAACAGAGCATTATACTTCTGTGCAGAATGTGTGCTGGTGTTGTCACATACCCTACACTGCAGTCAGATGTAACTACAGGTGTCAGGCCATGATGAAGGATATACAGCTATGTGTCATGGTCGGCATCAGCCTACCCCGCCTTCTATGTCCCTTCCCCACTTGGCCAGAGGGTTTTGCTGGCCATTCTGCCCTTTTCCCCCCCTTGTTCCCGGTGTCATGATTTAACCCTCATGTTTTCCATTACTTACCTGGCCATCATGTAGTTCAGTGGGCAGAGCAGGTGGCACAGAGGCTGTAGCTTTGAAAGTCGTGGGTTTGAGTCCAACCTCATCTGTGTTGCATTTTAGGTTATTGTATTTGAGTCCTGTTTATTCCTGTGTTTTGGTTTACTCTGTATGTTCCATGCCCCCTCCTATTGTTAGCGTCTTTCTTGTGTACTTGTATTCCTAGTGTTTAATTTCTGCATGCCCTTAGGTCTTAGTGTTGATATTCTGTTCATTGTTAGTTTAGTTGTTTCTACCTGTTGGCCATTCCCTTGTTCTGTGTAGATTGGTTAATTGTCCTGCCTCACACCTGCTTCTGGTTAGTCACAGTGCATTTAAGTATTTGCCTTTAGTCTGTCCCCTGCTCAGTCATTGAGTCAGATTGTAGTATGGTAGCTCTGTTAGTGGTGTTCCCGTGGTTCCTTGTACTACCCTGTTTTTGTCGCCTGTTCGCCCATGTTCTGGTTCCCTGAGTGTCTAGAGTTTATTAGCCTGCGTGTTTCCCAGAGTTTTGTTGATTCCCAGTGTATTCTACTGTAAATAAATCCCAGTGTTACCCCCATAGTTGCAAGTGGATCGTCTCCCTTCCTTCCCGCCAGCGTCATGCCTAGGCTTCATAACACTATATGGCTACCGACGGAGTGTATTCTGCGTGGTATAAATCAGCCTTTTTCAGCACCATTGAAAATAAATAGTGAAAGGAGTTAGGTTTTTCCAATTTATTTATCCAGCTGAATGTTGCACCTACACTATTAAGTCATCTTCACGTACTCAGGACTTTGACGATCAGATTTCTAGGATCGAAACAAAAGGACATCATCGTTTACTTTGTGTTTTCACAATGTCTCTGCAACTGTTCTGAGGTTTATTTACCATGGTGTGAGTTCATGAAATTGAAATGTGTGAGCATGCTCCAGGTAGTCAAAGTGTGTTCCTTACCCCTAGTCCCCAGCCAGTTAAGGGCCTTGCGCAGGGGGCCATGGACTGTTCTGCTGAGGCTCAAACCAGTGATCACAGGCACAGAGTCATTAATGCATTAGCTTTAAATAAGACAAAGTTACACACCTTGTCATTAGCATGAGTAATTGAGAAGGAAGATGGACTGTTAAAGAGGGTGACGTACATGAAGTCAGGATTTTGCCGTGACTGAACAGAATTGTCCGAATCTAGATGCATGAGCCTATTAATACTGAATTACATTTATAATTCACCTGTTAACCAACAGAATGGGAAGAATGAGTGAGATCATGAGCTGCTGCATTGAATTTTCATATGTGGTGCAGAAAGAGGCAGCTGTGTGTGTGTTCAGGGCTGATAACATCTGTCTGCGCAGATAAACCTGGTGGAGCATTGATCCTGCGCCACACAAAGGCCCCATTCAAGGACAGAGACATCTGGAAACTCCCACAGCGTTCAGCCACCTGCAGAGGTCTGCGCCTTTTTGGTGCCATGGGGACAGAGATCCCGGCTCTGACAGCTTCCATGTTACTCGTGTCCTGATGTAGAAACATGAAAGAAACTCTGTGTTTAATATGACATCAGTGTGACACTTTGTCCAGAGTAAGAGTACCAGCAGGAAGCTAAGGATCATTTATTGATTAGCTGGCCTAATAATGATTGTGTCATTTTCAAAACAATTAAATTTTTTGGTAAGCAAATTAAAAGTGTGATCATTGATGGCTTCCATATCAGCACGAAGGAGCAATAGAGACTCTAGTTTTGACTTTCTTTTGTTATAATATACAGTGCTGACTTTGGATGAATGTAAACAGCAGACTAAGAATGTGCAAAGGTCTTTCTACTCACAGATGTGGACCTAAACAACACAAAATGTTATGTTTACAGTCGTCTGGTGCCAGAGCATGTGGTTCTTGTTAGCAGGATTAAACAATGAGCTCATAACCTTCAAACGTGTCTCTGACGTGATGGGGTAACTGCCCTGTCACAACAATGTAGTATGTGAGATATTAATTCCTACCATGCTTTGTTTGATGAGCCAGTCTATTGCGAAATGAACTTTTTCCAAGGCGTTAATTAAATTTGACTTCTTTAGGCACCTTTTGTGATTCACCTATGTATATACTGTTTTTATGTGTTTTCTCTGTGTATTTTACTATTTCCTGTTAGAGCACACCATTAAATTGTGCCCCAGTGAAACACATTAGGGTCCCGTGTCATTTAGCGGTGGGCCTTGAGATGTTGCATTTGGCTGACCTGATTACGATTGCTGGGAAGTGAGAGCACTGGAACACTGCAGTGATGCTGTGGATTTAATACTGAGGAATAAAGTTAACAAGCAACAGAACAAAGGCATGTTGCTATGCAGGAACTGACGAAAGCCGGCTTTTTCAGTGGGTCACCGCGTCTCTCGGATGGGCCGGTGATTCCTTTGGCTGCTGGTGACTTTGGCTACCTCTGAGAAGTTCCCCTTTTTCCAGATGGGACAGGCTTTTTCACACGGGGCCCCCCGGGGCTGCTGGATGTTCCGTCTGTAATCCTCTTTTTCATTTTAGAAGTTCATCTGAGGTCTGGGCTTTGCATCCAGTTTCGCTTCCGACTCTGCAAAGCGTAGCTAGTGGCTTAGCACTTGTGTGTCTCCTCTGTTGTGGATCGACGGGGCCTCTTGTTAAGGTATGCCTCATATCTGGCGGCGTGGAGTCGCCTTCTGGGGGAGAAAGGTGCCAGACATTCCTGCAAGCAGATGAGCGTGAAATATCTCTCCGTTTATTACTAGCTGGCGATAACAAGAACAAGTGAAGACGAATGATCTGAACCTTCTGTCTTCATCCAAGAGCTTGTGTTGCCCAACAACAGTCAGGTTTACAATCCATGGGTGACTGTCAGAGTCAACTTTGGCAACACCACTGGGCTGAATGGTTTTGCTGATTTGGCAGGTTCAGGTTCTTTGTAATCCTTGGCTTTTGGAAGAAAAAAGCTAGTGTGAATATTCACTCATGCACTCCGTGCTCCGGTTTGCTCACCCGTTTTAATGTGGACTTTGCTGGTCCCTCGGATTTGGACCCTAAGCCAGCCTGTGCTACACAGCTGCTGAGTCAAAGACCCAGGAGCCAGACTCTCTCACCGATGTGAATAGGTCTATATCTGGTATTCCTGCATCATTGACCCCCCCCCCCCAGCATCTTACTACCGTTGTTGTTTTGCTAAGCCCTATTTTAGAGTTCATCAAGATGTTTGTTTTGATATGGTGGTTGCATAACTATTCATTGGATTTGTTTAATTTTAATATCAACTGCAGCAGTTACCATGTGCAATGACTAAGGAAAACCCAAGCAGATTTTTCCTGGTATTTGGAAAATGGCAGATTTATTGTAAAAATGCTTAGTCATAATCCTTTCAAGGTTGGCACACTGGATCGGGGAGCAATGCTGTTGCTTCAGACCTTCAGGGTGAATCCCGTCTCTGAGTGTTTGTGTGAGATGTTAACATGTCTAGTGCAAATGTCCTCACTACATAACATTTGGTATAGATTATAAAGAAGGTAACATTGAAGAAGATCAGTTTATTAATAATTAAACAAACCCCTTTCAGGTCCCTGCGATGTTGGCAAACTATAAATGTCTGTAACATGGCCTGTGGTCTGTTTGATTTGAATCTAATATGCTGTTGCTGTCAGGAGGAAGTTCGTGAGCAACAGAAGCAGATTTTCTAAAGATGCGAGGCAGGTGTGCAGGCGATGCTTTTGTGTAAATCACTCCCAGGTGATTCTGCTCTGATAACATAAACTGCCAGTTGTGTTATCACACACGTCAGGGGTGTTATTAGCATCCCAGCGCCGCGGCTAACGGATTATACCACCAGAATGCAGCAACGGTCTCGCCACACAGATGTTTGTTTACAGAGGCAATCGATGCCACTCTATGATTTCTGTCCCATTCATGTCACTGCATCTACTCCTTGACACTCTGGTCTCAAGAACCTGGAGCTGAATCTTCATGGGTGAGATTTATGGGGTAGGGTAGCATCAGGGGAGGTGGTTTTGTTGTCATAAGATTTTACTAAAGCTCAGGTTTGCAAAAATGCAGACAAAATGTCTGCAGGTGTTCAGAACACCCCCTGGAAAAACATGCCATCATTCTGTAGACCTACATGTAGTGAAAAGTCCCTATATTGTTTTTATCTGATAATTTTATTGTACAATAAGCTGCTGAGGGATCCAGTCTGATGTCAAAAGTGCAATTGCTACAGTTTATACATCTGTGCCAGACAATGACCCACACAGACTAATTAGTAAGGGTGAGTCGTTATAACAGTGGAAAAAAGTGTATAAAATGTAATTCAGTAATAAAATTTCTGCGTTATCTTCCTCATGTTTCAGTCGGTGGGCAGTGGGTAGCTGAGGAAGATCACTCATCATCCATGGTCTCTTTAGGCTGTCATTTCAATTTTTTTCAAATTCACTAAAACTGGTTTTATTCTTGTAAGATGGAATGAAACACTAATGCAAAGTAGCCTGATCGCATTACCCCATGGGAATATCCAGCACAGGGTCACAGTGAATCAGGAGCTCAAGGCAATGGTCAACCTGGGTGGGATGCCAGTCCATCCGGGGGCACAAGGCCAGGGGCACCCTGGATGGGATGCCATTCCATCGTGGGTCACACATACAGAGTAACTCAGACTCCCAACCACCAGGCATCTGACCACCTGAGGACATTTATACGGGTGAATCACAGAACCATTACAGTCCAGTCAAAATTCTGGACATACCTACTGAAAATCATTTGTTTTTCAACAAGATAATGACCCTAAGCACACCTCAAGGTTATATAAATTCTGTATTATCTTATAAACAAGGAAAGAGATGGAGTGCTGTGACCAATGAGCTGACCTTCACAATACTCCGACCTAAACCTTACAGAGCTGCTTTGGGATGAGTTGGATTTAAGAGTAAGCACAAGGTAGCCAACTTGTGCCCAAATCTTGTGGAAACTCCTTCAGGACTGCTGGAGAAGCATTCCAGGTGCCTCTCTCTGGAAGCTGGTTGGTAGAATGCCAGGAGTTTGCAATGCTGCCATCAAAGCAAAAGGGGGCTACTTTGAAGAGTCTAGAATTTGAGAAAATTTTGAGATGTCGAACACTTCTCTTGATTCTTGCAATATTTGAGATGTATTACTTCATTGCCTCCAGGTCTTTTACTATAAGGTGAATAACATTGCTGACATAGAGACAGAAGCACTAAAAGCAGGTGTACCTAGGCCTTTGACTGGTACTGTATGTCTGTCATCAACTACTAATTGTGAACATCCGGTTAGCTGCAGAATATTCATGAAAAGCACAAGATACTGTCTTCATAGTAAAGTACATACAGAGAAGTTTGACATAAAGCTCTTACTGCCTCAGATAGGCTCTTGATCACTCTATGCTCTTATGTGGATATGTTTACTGGATAAGTGGTGGAAAGATGGATGGATTTATGTTTTACAATGCAAAAATACTTGACAGAACATGGAAAACATTGAAGAATTTAGTCAACACACAATATCAACAATGTAAACAACTGGCTTGATGGTGGGATGTCTTACCACGTCAACTGATAGGTTTATGTGTTATAATTGATGGAACCCCAAAAGGGGTGGGGCCAAGGCTGCACCATTTCAGCAAGGCCTTTGAAAAGCCGTTGCCGTTATTTCACTTTCACTCGTTTCTTTTTGTGAGTTACTGGGGTATGTGGGAGGTGAGGAGGCCATAGCGCTGTAAAAACCGCAAGAGTAATTGCGTTACTGGCCAAGCGCTGGGCGTGATTAACAAACTGCTAAATATGAGTTAAAAACTCTGTAGCCTAAAATTAATATTTAAAATGAAGGCATTGTGCATCACTTTAAATTTTAAACAAAATTACCGAAATCAATAAATCAAGATAAATTCAAAGTAGCTGTAACAGTCCTTCGCTGCTTTCTGGATGAACACAGCTGTTAACTTGACACATGAAGTCACTGGAGTACTTTGTGCCACTAGCTGTAGCATTTTTATCATGTCGAAGGAACTATGTCACATATCCTAGGAAAACAAATCTACAGCCAGAAAATCAACATCACCCCATGTGCTTGAGTTACCTAAAAAAAAAATAACACTGGGACAGCAGAACCAAACAGAATGAGGGAACACTGTAATCACCATTCATCTTGTTTTAGACTCCATATATTGAATTTGTTCCCAGCAGCCTTGCATAGCATGCATGCAGTTACATGTCAGTTTCCAGATGTACATAACCAGTGTTGCGGCATAAAATCTCTTCCTGGAGGTGATGTCTCATTATATTCTTTAAGTCTGTTATGACTACATCATAACCTAACAATTTAATCGGAAGAGACGCGGATAATGACCGCGGGCTCTTGCCTTAACAACATCATGTCAACTGCACAGTTGCCGAGGCAACGCCCCTCCTTTGAGCGTCCCGGCACTGGCTGTGTGGCCTTCACGCGTGAGATATCTTTTTGGGCTTTGGATCGGTGATCTCGCCTTGGGAACACAGCTCGCTCCTTGCTATTAGACTAGCTAATTCATTTGCGATGACTCAACTCAGCTCATAGCAGGGGATTATACATGATTGTGGCAGCATTAGCCAACTTCTGTATTTTGCCTTGTTTCAGGAGAGGATGAGGGACTGTCCAAAAGCCTGATGATTTGGGAACTGCTTATAGAGAAAAAAAAAGATACATAAAACGTGTCTTTATTTGGGATCAAACTACATTTCCTTGGCTTTGCTTCTCTTTCTCAGTTGTTTATTCCCCAGATCTTTACATTCCAAAAAAATCCTTTTGTTCTCCTGCCATCTGAAGTAACAGGTCTATTGTTCTCTACACAAGAATTAGATCATAATTAACGTTACTTAGAGATAATTGCATGGGAAATGTTTTTGCTCCCATCAACATACATAACACCAGCAAAATACAACACCCCGCATTAAGCCACCATCTTCCAACACCTCCCTTGGGAAATGTTCTCAATGGAGAAACTCTGGGCATGTCATTTGAAGTTGTCACAATTATTTCTCCTAAAATCTGCCATTGGAGAAATACATTTGCTTATTTGGGGTAGGATGGTGGGGCAGTGGTTAGCACTGTTGCCTCACCCCTCTGGAACGAGGGTTCGAGTCTCCACCATGACTCCCTCTGTGTGGAGTTTTCATGTTCTCATGGGGTTTTGGGTACTCTAGTCCCCCCCCTACCCACCCCACTGCACAGACCAAAAACATGCTGAGGTGAATTGGGGTTAACAAATTGCCCATAGATGTGCATATGATAGCATATGGTGTGTGTGTGGTGGGTGCCCCATCCAGGGTTGTTCCCTGCCTTGTGCCCATAAGCTCCAGAACCACCCGCAGCCCTGAACATGAGAAGTAGTTACAGAAAGTGTCTGTGCAAAAGATATTTCATAGCAGAATTTTTTTTGTCTAGACCATCTTACACATCTGGTGGGGGAACGGATCCTTGCTGGTATGACTGGAGTACGCATCATACATTTTTCCAGGGCCAAGTGTTCACTAACATATGTAAATAACTATTACATTATACCATTCACAACTTGAATAATCATATAAAAGATACAAAACAGCGCATTCTGGAATACTAGTGATGACAGCCACTTGCAGCAATTAAGACGGATCCTGGAATCGTGGCTTGCATGCCAAGCAGACCTGACACACCCTGGTGTCGATGGCACAGACACGGCCCTCTTTCTGGGCTTTGAGGCTGGTATGGCGTTGAATGCAGGTGTCTGGTCTGCAGAGTTTTGGCCGCTGTACCAAGCACGAGAACTTAAAGCTGTATCCAGCAACTGCAAATGAAAATTAAAGGTTCCTACATTGAGCCTAAGGACTATGGACCGCTGGGTAGTTTATTCAATCAATTCTGATTCTCAAGACATTTAGTTTGACTATTGTACAGTCTTCAGATCTAATTACACTTTGCGTTCAATATATAAATAACTGGTGAACTGTCAAGGTCCCCGATTGAGCTCCAAAGTTTGCGTCTTTGAAAAGTATTATTTCCCTGTTTCACTGGCAACACTTTCTAGGCTAATCAGAAGCCAGCACTTCAGTTCCGTGTCCTGGTCCAAAATGAAATCTTACCTTCATACAGATGAACGGGTTTCTGTTTACAACAGCCTTGAGGGAAATCAGAGGCGAAAATGACAAATGACAAAAGAGTGAGGAATGCGATCTAAAGCTAGGAAAGGGAACATGAGAAATAGGTGTTCCTCATGTAATTCCAGTTTATATTCTGTGGATCTAGCTGCCCTATTTAGAAAAAGATGGCTTCACCATGTCCTCTTGGTCTGTGTTTTTCTGCAGGGGAAATTTGATGTTTGTCATTTACAGAGTAGCCAAAATGCCTGAAGACAGTAGATGACAGATTTTGGGAAGTCTCCGTTTTAATGGTATGTCAAACTGTGCCAGATTAAGATTTTTTTATACTGATTCAGTCTTTCATAGTGAACATTTTGTAATAATGCAAGATGTACAGATCATGCGGGCCATCTGGGTGCAGAGCAGGAATTTTGGGATGTTGGTAATTCAGTGGAAAATTGTTGTCCTCTTAATAAGGAGGCCATCTTCTCTGACCTGTAAGTGTTCACTACTGTACTTTGAGAGTATAACTCTTTGGGGGAAATTTAAGCTGTCACACGATTCTGGACGTAAAAGAAAAGCACATCCTGTAAACTCAGCATAAAACACACACGCTCTCAGTCACCACGGTATATTTCTTAGTCTGCTGACAGCATGAGGCCCACTCATTGATGCCATGATGGTGATGATTCTGTTGACATACAGGGGTTGGATAATGAAACTGAAACATCAGGTTTTAGACCACAATTATTTATTAGTATGGTGTAGGACCTCTTTTTGCAATAAATACAGCATCAACTCATCTTGGGAGTAACAGAAATAAGTCCTGCACAGTGGGCAGAAGGATTCTGAGCCATTCCTCTTGCAGAACAGTGGCCCAGTCACTATGTGATCCTGACTCGCTACTCCAAAACACTCCAATGTAGCTCAATAATATTCAGATCTGATGACTATGCAGGCCACGGGAGATCTTCAACTTCACTTTCATGTTCATCAAACCACTCTGTCACCAGTCTTGATGTGTGTATTGGTGCATTATCATCCTGATACATGGCACCACCTTCAAGGTACAATGTATGAACCATTGGGTGAACAAGGCCCTCCACAATGGTTTGGCAGTGATGCACCCATGAAGAACAAATGGGCCAAGGGAATGCCATAATATTGCAGTCCAATCCATCACTAATCCACCCCTGTGCTGCATTCTGGGTATGCAACAGTCCAAGTGGTAAGCCTCTTTGGGGCTTCTCCTCACCCTTACTTTCCCAGATGTGGGAAAGGCAGTGAAGGTAGGCTCATCAGAGAACAATACATGCTTCATATTGTCCACAGCCCAACATTTGCACTGCTGGTACCATTGAAACCGACATTTGGCGTTAGCATGAGTGACCAAAGGTTTGGCTGTAGTAGTCCGACCATGAATATTGACCCTGTACAGCTCCCAATAAACAGTTTTGGTGGAAATAGAAGAGTCAAGGTGTGCATTTAATTCTGGAATTAGTTGGGCAGCTGTGTTTTTATGTCTTTCTGGGTTATAATCCAGACATCCCCTTCAGACAGCTTCCTCTAGCCTCCACAGTTACTCCTGTTGGACGTGGTCCGTCCTCTGTGGTGGTATGCCGACATTACTATGGATACAGTGGCCCTCGATACACAGAACAAACTTGTTGTCCTGGTCACAGATACACCAGCAAGACGCGCACCAACCATTTTCCCTCCCATTATGTTGTATGGATTGCAATATTGTATGTACAGCTATGCCAGAGGATTCATTAGACCTATTTTGAGGGGGCTTTAGCCCCTCCCCCCACACACATAAATATATATCTATTGGCTTAAGTCATGAATAGCTTTTTATATTATATATGTTTGCCATGCCCCCCACCCCAGTAAAGACTGGTCAGCTGGTCATGCATATATAGGCGTGAAACCTAAAAACACTATTAAACAGATGTGTCAGTTTCATTGTCCAACCCCCATATATCTCAGGAGGTCACTGAGTCATTTGATCAATGTCTAGAAGATCCTTTAGTCAATGCTTGAAACGTCAACACACCTGTTGCGTGCTAATTGCCACTGACAAACCCAGTGTTTACAATACCTGGGACACACAGGTACATTTGAAAACAGTGTCTTAGTGCTCAGTATGTTGACTGATTGCTTCCATCAAAATCCCCCCAGGACTTGGCCACGGACTACATAGCTGTAAAATCTGCTGTGGGTCTCAGATGTCAGTGTAACGCTTTGATGAAATTCTTACTTACTCAGGAGATGAGTCAAAAAGCAGTTATGTTGTAACTTTCCCTGAAAGTATGACAAACACAAAATGTCTGCAGGCCGCTGATTCAGCAGGAAAAAACAAACAATTTGGAAAAAAAAATCTTTTTTCACTAACACCATGATGACGAGGAATGTAGTTATGAATATGCACTGTTAAATGTTTTAGCAAGACGAAATCTGTTATGTATGAGCATTGCTCATAGATCATCAGACTCACCGGACCACAAATCCACTATTACTTAAGATGAGCCCCAAACTCTTAGCTGTTTCTAGGCACATGTGTCCTCCTCAGATAGATTGCATGACACAATAAGTGCTCACCTCTGACTCAACAAAAACCCACATCTGTGGCTGATAATCTTTACACTCAGTGCTGTGCAATGTGCTGTCCAATTGCTTTGTATGGAAATTTCAGCTATACAGAATAATGCTGGTATAGTGGCTCCTCGTAAACTATAAGAAGCAAGGTGCGCAATAATCCCAGTATGTTTTTGTCAAATTATTACGTTGATGTTTAAGTCATTAATAAGTTTGCAGATGAACACTTAATACTACTATAACAAAGGTTTGAGTTTATTTTTTTTTTACACCAGCAAATTCCCAGGCGCGACTTTGTTTCTCCTGCGCCTGCAGTCCAACTAATAATCCCCGGTAATATGCGGCAAAAATAAGAGAGAGAGAAAAAAACATTTGCAACTGGAAATGCCATCAAGTGGGCTGGGCACTGTCCTCTTCCCTTTTCCCTAACTATAAGTTTGGTATGGAAACGGGCTCGTTTAAACGGTCTTCAGTCAGGGGGAAATTCGTTTTGCCAGTATGAGTTCGGTATCTGCCATGCAGCTACACATTGTGAGTACCTTTTCACTTCATTACACAGGTTGAGGATATTTCGTTTATTACTGTTTAATTTATATATTTGCATCTTTTAACTAAGTTTATGCACCACTAAGCGCGAGAGAGTCAACACCCCGACTGATGCTTTATAGGGCAGAAATTCACACGCCCCTTCTGCCGGTGCCACGGCTGGGCACAACTTCATCTTAACTTCACCTTCACTTTTTTCTGGCGTTTTTAAGTAATCTACATCACAACAGTAATATTTCCTATGCATACCGGTGTTGTAAAGTTTATTGCGTTATATGCGTGATGTTAGCTTGCTGCAATGTTGTCAGACACTTATGTGCGTGTTTTTTGTCTTTCTGTCGCTGTGTTTGTGACTGCCACGAAGTGATGCGCAATATTATTTTACTGTGGGTCAATTTCATTTTCATCACTGATGAAAGAGAAGGAGCCTTTCCAGATGAACTTAGGAAAACGCATACGGGCTACGTCAAAGGCTACCTGTCCTGCGGAACTAGTTCCCAGATGAACCGTTGGATAACTGAAACCATCTCAATGAAAGCCGGCACTATACTCATAAAGGAAGGGAATGTAAACAGAGCCTTACAATAACTTCCCCATGCGAATCAAGGCAGCGATAGGATAGGCGGCAGGGAGGGATGTAGAGCATAAGGCCTGTATTCTGTGCTGGCGGACCTCATATATTCCTGCAAGCGTTTCTTGTGACTGACACCGCTCCAAGAAGCATAAAATTCACTCGCCACTTCACCGTAGATCTATTTTTGTTCCTGTTTAAAATACCTCAGCAAAGCCGCTGACCTGTTTAAAAACCGGCTGTGAGAATTATAGGAATTAATGAGCAGCATCATAGACAATGAAATATGCTCAGTTCCTGCGCTGGGGATGTTTTAAAGGGACAGCTTTTAATTAACGCCGCTGTGACTTTTTGTATTTGCACAGTACACACTGCTTGCTAAGGTCCAGTATTAATCAGACTTTATGGTGTATTGATGTTTTAATGCTCATGTTCAAGTACAGAGGGGAGGTCATCTCTAAGTGTAACAGTGACAAAAACCAAACACCTGTCTTTTGAGAGCAGGAGATAGCTAACAGAATAGCTGCTGGTCTTATCTACACACTGACAGAGAGGATATAATTAACTTTTTCCACAGGTCTGGAAGGGTGCTGAACACAAGGGGAACCAATCCTTGCTCAGACTGGCGAGTGATGTGCGTAGAGCTGGGTTTTGTAAGGAGAATAGAAACACTGGAATCATGGGCTTAATTATGGGGGGGTTGTCACCCCCTCCGATAATCAATACCAGCCAATACAACCCCCTGGACCCAATTAAATGAGACACCCCCTCCCAATACTCAACCCAAAGTTATGCCCTTGACTGGAATCATTTGGAAAATATCGGTTTATATAATTTAAAATACCAGTCGCAGTCTTGTTAAGTGTACTGTACCCAGGAGATAACCAAAAACCTCCATTACCATTCCAGAGTTGTTTCTATAACCACCGTTTTTGTCCACTTACTCTGGAGAAGCGTTCCGTGGGTAATTTGCACAGCTGACCGAACGGTGGGAAAAAAAACGGCTTTTGGTCACGCGTTTGTTGCGCTGTTGTCTCTGTGCACACAGTTCAAGCGTGACAATCAAAGAAAAACAAACCCTCTTTTCCACTGCTGTGCTGTTGCTTATCGAATCACTATTGCATGTGTTAACAAAGCGCAATACGGGTCTTTGTGTAAAAAATGGCACAGTCTGGATGGATAATTGCATAAGGGCACAATTGTGATTTTTAGTGAGACTGGGGGACATCCATCATGCGAAAGTCCCATCTGGCCCATGGTTGACGGAGAAACTGCCCACAGAAGGTCGCCCAACTGGGGTCCTATGGTTCCCATGGCCTGGGGTCCAGCGCTCCCTCTGTAGTCCACTTTCAGTATCTGTTTTTGACTCGGTACGGCCCGGTATAGCCCACAATGTGCCATGAAAGCCGAGGTCCTGGGGCTAGTTTGTTTTTCTGGGGCCCCACTCAGAAAGTCAATTCAGGGATATGATATGATCCTAACCCCCCCCCCCCCCAGATGTTTCAAAAACTAAATAAATAACTGAAGTAGTAGCTAACTAGCTGGTTAGCAGAACATGCTGCTTCAGCCTTGCCTAAATAAGGAGCACATTTATTTAGTGCAGCGACTGTTTGTAGCCAACACAGGACCCCCATGCAAATGCATGGTTTGAGTGGTGGTAAACACTGCCACAGGCGACATCCAGATGCCCAGACCCACTGGTTTATCTCCCCCTGTCTTCCAGCTACTCGCCGCCTCCATCGCTTGGGCTGCCAGCCACCAGCAGCCTCCCACGTACCACTACCGTGATCCCATGAGCCAGCAGGTGCTGGTGTGCGAGCAGTGTCCCCCTGGCACGGCTGTACGGAGCCACTGCGGACCGGACCGGCCCACGGAGTGTGCGCCGTGCCCCGCCAGCCACTTCTCTGAGCACTGGCATTGGGGCGACTCGTGCCGGCACTGCACGGCTGTCTGCAAGGAGCGCCAGCTGGTCCAGCGGGAGTGCAACGGCACACATGACCGACTCTGCAAATGTGTGCCAGGGCACCACCTAGAGGTGGAGTTCTGCGTGCGGCACTCAGCCTGCCCCCCTGGGTCTGGGGTGGTCCTGCCTGGTAAGAGCGAAGGCTGTAGGTCATGCTGGTGGGCCAATATGTTATGGGCAAAGAGGCCCCCTTTTGTTCTGTGGAGCACGGCTGCACTTCCATAACCATTCAGTGTTTCTGTGTAATTGGACTCTTGTGGTTCAGTGCAATCCTCCACTTCTTCAATTCCCATAACCATGGGACAAGATAACATTGTAAGGGGGCAAAGCTCGTGTGGCTATGCATATAAAAGATGTATGTCCAATCATTACAGAGACATTAATCACCACAGATGCTAACAAGAAGTGTCTTTGGGAGATGGAGGTACCCCAGCTTAGTCAGTGAATGACTACACAGTTGTTTGGCACCCATTCGTTATATGGTCACTTCCTTTCTGATTTAGTTTGCCAGGTTGTGGGGGCCTCCAGTTTCATCTGGGATGTATTTACAACATTCTTCTACAATGACAGCGCAGGTGCCCCTTTCTCTGCCAGGAGACAGTTAAGCAGTATTAAATCTTTTGATTTGCATCCACAAACTTTCAGCTGTCTCGTGGTATAGAGCATCTGTTGTTTCATTGCTAACCTGTCCCAGAATTCCAGTGAGTTTTAAAATTGGTTCTAGTAGCACCATAACTTAGACAGAGAACAGAGAAGAACTTTTCTGTCTTTCATATTGCTTGTTTTATCCTGAGGTGTGGTTATCCTTCCTTGGGGAAACAAGTGAGGTGTCTTATGGCAGGAACAACATGAGCTAGATAACGAGAACCTGACCAGTCTCTTGGTAGCCAGGGAAATGCCTCATGGGCTCACACAAAGTGTGTACTATTAAAAGAAAAGAGAGGGCCATTCATATGTTGGCAGAGGCAGGAACTAGTAACTGAATGTGGAGGATTTGGACCTTTGGCATCATTAAAGTCATACTGCAGAGCACAAAGTCATGAACTTCTGGACAATCGATGTTATAGTTGCAGAACCTGTGACCTACTGGGAAAAGTCCTGAACTTCTATAACTTAAATAGTGGCTGATACCACGAGTATTGAGAGCCAAATATTTTGGCATAGCCCACGGTTTGGTATTTCATAACCTGAATACTGTGTGGAGCTCAGGACCAACTGAGATCTCATAGTAATGACCTGGAGAAAGGGGATTGTGGAACTTTGGAAGACCCCTTTCTGCAGCTGTATGTGAAAATGCAAACAGACCAAATAAGGAACCAGTTTCAGAGTGGCAGCATCATGATGTAACAATGATGTGAAGACATTGTACTTTTTCTGTCTGAATAATAATGAGTGTGTATCAGGAGGAAAGGCTACTAGCAATCCTTATGTAAGCTAGTAGTGTGTGTGTACATGTAATCTTCTCCACATCTGCTCCAGGACCAGTACTCCAGGCCTGTGGTGGTTCCAGTGGCGTAGAATGGCCTGCATTTTCATCAATAACTGTTGTTGTCAGATTCACATCAGTGGACCTTGGCGCATGCAGACCACAGTGTGGGTGGTCAGAAAAACTTGGGAAGGACTCTTCCAGTAGGCTTCTGTAAACAGTACCCAGTGACCTGGTTGTGGGCTGTCTTGGTTCCTCTGTTTGTGCTGTATGCATCTGTGAATATAGAGACCTTCTGAGTTCAGGCATGACAAAAAGACAGCACGGTGTCATCCGTGTGGTAAGCATTCATTTGTACTCTATTCAGTGGAGATGAGGAGCTGGCTATCCCATGATAACTTCATGAGGGTTGAGTTTTGAGTTTAATGAGTATTGGCCATTTCATATTTGTCTCTGCACTTGTCTCTTTATGCTATATGGTATTTAAATATAAAAATCTAAATATAGTTTGTTTTTTCAGTTCTCCATTTGGTCTCTCAGCTAGCCCAGCTGTGTATGATGCGGAAATGTACATTTTACTTGATTCCCCAGGCATGACACGGTTCCTCAGTTATTTGTCTAGTGAAATGAGTACCTCTATCAATGTCAATGCTACCTGGAGTCCCTAATCGGCATGCAAAATCTCTGTGTAGAATTTGTGCAACTGTTCTGACATGTTCCTTCCTGCAAAGAAAGGCTTCTTTCCATG
>JAAGVU020000045.1:6026180-6041335 GCA_011763525.2 Mormyrus iriodes | reverse complement strand
ATATCAAAAAACATATATATCTTCAAAGTATATCATTCTTAGAATTATATATATATATATATATAAATTTAGATAATTATATATAAGTTGGATTGTAATATATACATATATATTAAAATACATATATAATGTATAGGGGCCGGCATGGTGGTGCAGTGATTAGCACTGTCGCCTCACACCTCTGCAACCAGCATTCACATCTCCGCCTGGGTTCCGTATGTGAAGTTCGCATGTTCTCCCCGTGTTGTCGTGGGGTTTCCTCCAGGTACTCTGGTTTCCCCCCCACAGTCTAAAAACATGCTAATTGGAGTTGTCAAATTGCCCATAGGTGTGTGTGTGTGTGTGTGTGTGTGTGTGTGTGTGAGAATGAATGGTGTGTGAGTATGCCCTGCAATGGGTTGGTGCCCCATCCTGGGCTATTCCCTGCCTTGCACCCATAGGCTCCAGACTCCCTGTGACCCTGAATGGGATAAGCAGATACAACAAATGGACCTAGAACAGGTCTTACAACAGAGCAACTGTTTTTTTTTTATTATTTTGGGAAGGCCAAGGTCTGACTTTACTTGGGATTAATTTGCGTGTGCATATCATGCAGCTGACTGAGTGCACCCAGTGTGTCCACATTCAACAAATGAATCATCGTGAATGGCTTGTTTGGAAACCAATTTACGTAATTTTTACCTTAATTTATGGTGGGGCCTCTAACCTGAGAATTCCCCGCTTAGTCAATTATTTGCCAAAGAAAATACCAGAGGTTTCACTTCACACGGTTTAGGGCCTCGCCTGCTCTTCCCTGTTACTGGGCTGGTACCACTAATAATGATGTCAGTCAGTGCCCATGAAACAATCAAGTGAAAGATAAAAGAGGGAGAAAAAATAGAAGCACCCGTATCCTCCTCCTGCTTCCCCAGGCTCGCCAGAGCGGAACACACTTTGTGAGAAGTGCCCCAGGGGATATTTCTCCAGCATGGCCTCGGCTGTGGAGCCCTGCGTCCCACACCAGGACTGCAGGGCCCTGGGAATGCGGACGCTGAGGGCTGGGACGGCGGCGCGAGATGCCATGTGTGAGCGGGAGGACGAGTGCTTCCCGGCATATGCAAAGTGCCATACAGGTGAGTCTGGCTCAGTGACCCAAACCACCCCCATCCTGAGGCTAATACTTCCGGGGTTAGTCATAGACGACAGCTTAGCCATTAGTCTCAAAAGAGGATGATGTCACTGTCAGGCATGCCGTTGGTTTGCTATCTGTAAACATGTAAAGAAGGTAAATTCATTTCTAAGTTATGCAGTCAGATATTGGTGCAGCACAGACTGATACATTACCCTTAGTCACTCTATCTAATCACACCCCCTTACACTGATACTGGTCCTGCTGATGCATACAGCTGATACAGCCCCTTCTTTCCCCTGCTCAGGCACACTGCTGTGTGAGGAGATCATCTTCCAGTTCCTGGGTTCGAAGCAGCTGTCTACACTGCAGCTGGATTCCCTGTCGGACCAGCTGCCGGGCAGGAAGGTGGACTGGCGGAGCGTGGAGCGAATAAAGAAGGCATGTGGTGCCCAGCAGGGGGTGCTGCTGTTGCTCAGGCTATGGAGGGAGCAGAACCGTGATCAGGAGAGGCTCTTTGGCATTATTGGAGGTATGCAAACTGTGTCTCTACATTGTGGTGGTGGTGGTGGGGAGGGGCAGTGGTGGGGCCCCCTATTGGCCATAAGCAGTCACTACATTAAATATCAAATAAATACATTCCTTATTTTGAAGAGGCTGAAGCAGCATGGTCCTTAACTAGGTAGCCAACTACAGTCTTCTGACTCTACTGACTAGCTACTTATTTAGTTTTTGAAATATCTAAGGGGTTCTCCCCTTGTCATCGTGGTGTTACCCCCGGGTACTCTGGTTTCCCCCCACAGTCCAAAAACATGCTGAGGCCAATTGGAGTTGCCAAATTGCCCGTAGGTATGCATGTGTGAGTGAATGGTGTGTGCATGTGCCCTGTGATGGGCTGGCACCCCATCCTGGGTTGTTCGCTGCCTTGTGCCCGTAGCCTCTGGGATAGGCTCTAGACCCCACATGACCCAATATAGGATAAGTGGTCACAGAAAATGGATGGATGGAAATATCTGAGGGAGGCTGGGGCCCTGAGGTGACTTTTTGAGTGGGGCCCCATAAACACTAAACCTTTGTGTGTGTAAACAGCA
This sequence comes from Mormyrus iriodes, assembly GCA_011763525.2. Classification (NCBI taxonomy): domain Eukaryota; kingdom Metazoa; phylum Chordata; class Actinopteri; order Osteoglossiformes; family Mormyridae; genus Mormyrus; species Mormyrus iriodes. The sequence continues at coordinate 6,039,136 of JAAGVU020000045.1, read as the reverse complement.
ACAAAACAATTGAACTGGCAGCTGACACCAGCATTTACCATCATACCCCCATCAGCTCAGCTGTAACAATTTATTGTTGGGCACTTTCCCATCCCGGCTCACGCTATATCTTTGCAGTATTTAGCACTCTGGGTTTACCTGACATTTTTAAGGAATCATGGTTAAGGACTGGGGTCTTCCAGAGCCTCTCTTTAGTATGAAAGAAAAAGACACGTTACATGGTTTTGGTCTAAAAAAATCCCAAATCATGGCTTTCCTGCATCAAAAACACACCAGTTTTCAGGTATTAAAGACATGAGAAACATGCCTATACCCACTATACACCATACTGGGGATCAACAGCTTAACTAGTGGCTATATTCTTGTCCCCCGTTCATACATCCTAATTTGAATGAGAATTCAGCTGTGGCATTTGACTAGAAGCCCAACAGGTGGCTCTATGGTAACTAAAATGGTCACCTGATGATTGCCGCGATGCAACTGCCAGATGTGAGTGTTTCGTGATTGTTTATGCCTATATTTGCTGCTGGGGGATAGAGCTCCAGTAACAGACACACGTATGAGTCATGCTTCCACATATGTCATCCTGAGGGTCTTCATCAGCTGCTGCACGCTCAAACCAGTCCATAGTTCCAGATAACTGTATGTCAGTGCCAAATGCAACAGAGAGTTACATATTTTACCACTTCTGAAGTACAACTTTTAATATTTACATGTATTCTGGAGATGGGCAGGCGGGAAACATGCCTAAGATCTCACATACTAATAGTGCTAATGGCACCCCCTCTGGCCACAGGTGTGAGCCGCTGTCAAAGGATGTTGTCGAGATGCGCGACCCCCAGCAACCTCACTCCGCGGGACCTGAGGAGCGTTGCGGACAGCCTGCCGGGGAACAGGGTGGAGGACAAAGACTTCCAGCACGTGGTGGAGTTGTGTCGGCCCCGGCAGCAGCTCCTGCAGATCCTGTACACATGGAGGATCCACAACATGGAGCAGGACGTAGACAAGGCGCTGGGACACAGCCTACGCAGGCTGCGCAGCCGTGATGTACCACGGCAGTTACTCAGGTCGCTCAAGAGTGTCGGCAAGATCCTCAGCAGCTTCTTCACACAGAAAATGTACGAGAAGCTTTTCTTCGACATGCTCAAGGCTAACAAGGGCCTCACGTCCCAGCCTAACGATGACTAGGCAGAAGACAGACGAACAGTCACCCGTCGTAAGGCTGCCCATTCCGCAAACGTGTCCCCTGGATGGCAAATGACAGATTCATTTGCTTTGTTTTTTAGAAACTTGAATGAAGTGAGGATATATCTCATCGTATATTAGGACTGCAAAATAAACGAATAGACAAACAAACAAATAAATTAGTAAATAAATAAACATAACAACAACAATAATGAAAAATGCTCATAGTAAACATGCAATGTGGTGTTACATTAATGTACATAAAACTGTAATTTATATAATTTTTTATGGTGATGTTTTAAAAAATATATATGGTATTAAGATTTCGCTTAATGACCACTGAAATACAAGAATATTGTTTCCCAGTTCAATTGTTTTTATTATTATTTATACTCGGACAGCGGTACAGTTAAATCCGTTTTGTACAATAAACACACAGCACTGTGCGCTGGTTCCAGAATAATTTATTTGCACATAGCAGGTTATTTTTGTTAAGCAAAATATCTGTAATTATGATTTACACGATTTCATTTTTAATTAGATAAGTGTATATCAGCAACAACATAAGTTCTCAATATTGACAACTGATCAAATTAGTTAATATAGGCAGAGTTTATGATTCTTGTATAACCAATCTGTATGTTTTATAGGCATATAAATGACATTTTTATTTCAAAATAAAATTGCTTTATCGACTGGTTCTTTAATAGTTCATACCTGTGGAGTGCTTTGCAGTAGCCATTATTTGCGTTGTGTCTTTAATAGAGGTAATTTTAACTAAGTTTAATTATCAAACGGTGGGCTCCCACTTCCAGTTCGCTACACAAGCCGATCGTCAGTTGTCAATACTAATAAAGATTTTTTAAATGATAATGCTTATTTAAAATGTAGAATTTATTAATCGACAACGGTTATTATGTATTTAAAGTTAAAGATAAGGAATCTCATTATTTAAGAAAGACGCCAGATTTCTTTAAAAAGTCTATTACAAAATTAACGACACTGACATTCCAACAATGATGAAGTGGATGAGTGCGGAAATTAGCTGTTTCTGGGGAAACACTGCAACCATCTTCGAGGAAGACTTGTAATTTTACATGGTAATAGATAAACTGTTTAATGAGTTATTACCCCCCAGTTATATAGAATATAGAACCCCCCCACTTCAAAAATCTTTCCTGCACTTTGTGGAGCACTACCCGGTACTAGAAGCAGTATATTGAACATCATGGTTTATCAGAGAAAAATGGGACCGCCCTGTCGGAAACGGTATAAAAATATGAATTTATGCTGGTTTCTCGATTTTCTAAACTGGCTGAGGCCATGCCGATCTCCGCAGAAATCATGATTTAAGTTTCGCTTTAAAAGTTAAAATGTTCACCTTTCAGTGTATTGTAACTCACAAGGAATTACCCCTCATTAAATTCAAGGTGAAAAAATATCAGATAACCTTGTACATCAGATATTTAAAAATCACCTATTTAGCCTACTGCGTGAGTTATCACTTCACTTAAAATAATTCTGAGCCGAATGTCATTTAAAAGAAAGTTAATGTTTGCACAGAGATGAGTCTCGCCACATGTCAGGTTCATTGGCGTAAATTACAGAGGCGGGTGGGGAGTTCCAACTCCCCCAATAATCAAAACCGGCCAATAAAACCCCCAACCCGCCCTATTAATTATGTCTCCCCAGAGTGGGTGGAGACATCAATCCCTCAATGTTTAAGCCAAAGTTACGCCCTTGGTTAGGTTCCAGCGCATGTGAAGTAATTATAAAGCGTGCGAGGCGCGCCGAGGACTCAGTTCTTCGGGAGGTTGGAGGGACGCGCGCGGCGAGAGACCCGGCCAGCGACAGACATGGTGAGTCGCGCATTTCCATCACACAAGGCTTCGGCAGGTTCCGAGCTGTACGCCGCTGTAGGCAGCTTAAAAACTGTTTGTTTTTGTCTATTACCACCGGCCTCACGCATCCCATGATTTTTCAAGGTGCTCACCTAGACTATCTTAGCCTAAATGGAAAAACAAAGCGTAAAGAATTTCAGAAAACAAATGCTTCACTAAATAATTAGGAACATACAGTATATTCGGTTAGCTGTCATCAATTTTAAATTGCCGACAGTGTGAACAGTTGTGCATTTGAAAAAGATGTTGAAACTGCGTTGAAGCTATGTGCGTTTAGCCACCACTACATATGATGCTTTAAAATAACATATATTTCTCAGTGTATTACATGCTTCCGAAAAACAGATTTGCAGAATTTCTGGTTCAATAGCTTGATCGTTAACAAACTAATTTTCGTAGCATTGGGCTTAGGCTAACTTGTAGCACATAGTATAATTGGGCACTGCATCAGTGTGAATATAACCGGTTTAAACTTCATACACAGCGGTCAGCCTATATTTAAATCACACCAGTGTTATTAAGAGGAGTCTGAGTGCCTGGGATTGCGAGTGTCCTGGATAAAAAACAAGATCCAGGCTTTTAATGACATTAGGCACAGACATCAGTAGTGTGTCTGTCTGCGGGGAGGTTCACTTACCTCAGCAGCGACATGCATGTCTCTGGTGATTCTTCCTGTGAAGTCAGCAGACTGACTGGGACAGCATGGGGGGTCATGAGGTTGCTGGAAAGGGGTGTGTGGCGCTCCCGATATCTCTGCAAGAGGACGAAGGTCCAAATCTTGGTGCTCCCTGTCTTGCTGTATGGCTGTGAGGCATGGACGCTATCCAGTGAGCTAAGACACAGACGAGCGGTTGCTAGGGGAGTCCCGAATGAGGAACATTACCTGCATTGTGAAGGAGCGTCAGTTACGGCACTACGGCCATGTGGCGAGTTTCCCTGAGGGTGATCCGGCTCGCAGGATCCTCATTGCTGAGGACCCGAGCGGCTGGACCAGGCCAAGGGGACACCCAGGTAACACCTGGCTGCGGCAGATGAATAGCCATCCCCGGAGGGTGGGACTGGAGCGAGTGTCTGCCTGGGAGGTCGCTAGAAGGGATCCCGAGGCGTTTCGCGCATGCTCCCCGACCTGACATGACCTGAGTGTTATTAAGCTTAAGCAAGCTGTTTCAGATACACGCTACGTTTTTACTTAGCCTAATAGTACGACTTTTAGACTATGTCTGACTCTATGTGTATGTTTAGTCTACACAGCACCTTGAAAAAACATCAGGTCCGGTAGCGCTGTGGGGGGTCGTGGTTAAGCAGCCGCAGTAAAGTTAGCCTCATATTCGATATTCAGTTTTACGGCTTTAATATTTTTAGCAGAAGCAAGGTATGCACACCCCTTGGGTTTTCAGTTTATCTATGTCTGTAATAGTTAGTTATTATATTGTATCCATTTAATATGCAATGGGGCAATACATTAATGGGTTAATGACTCTAAAACCAGATGAGACAGGCATGACCTGGAAATTGTGCTTTGAACAGTGGATTCTGGCGATTTTCAGGTTGTCAGTCTCTGTAATAGTTATTAATAATTATATTGTATCCATATAATAATGCAATGCGGCAATATGTCAGGATCTGTCTGTAGTGGTCTCGTATAGCCAGCTTCTGTTGCTCACCTTGCCACTAAAATGAAAACTTAATATCAGGTGCTTCTTTGCTGTATTGGACCCATAATATGGAGCGGTGTGTACAGTCTGACAGGTAATGCGGCCAATGTAGGATGGAGGGTCCCTGATCTTGTTGTGAATGTTAGTGTCTGTGTGGAATTCAGCTAAAAATACTTTTATGCAAGTGTTTATTTTATATATCAGTGTTCATTCTAGTAACCACTTCAATGACACTGACTGTCTCTCCCATCCCCCCCACACACACTATATTTTTATGCCTTCTGATGCTTGAACTTTACGTATTCTGTATCTAAATTTCATTTGATATTTTGACTTTACACATTCTACACTTCAAGTTAATATTTCTTTTTTATATATAAATATCTTCTCTTTTAGCATTGCCTATAATACCCAACATTTCTTATTTCATCATAAATTTACACAGGTTATTGTAGACTCATAACACAGATTAAATGTGTTTATTATGCAAAATATTTTGGATAACTGAGACCGCTGTAACCAAATCAGCAGATACAGGGGTTCCACTGTATTTCAAATTACTGTATATTGATGCTAGTATTATGATTGCTTAGACCACAGTGTAAGAAACTCACCAGAAGCAGACTTGAGTTGAAAATATGACTTCTGGCTGGGGGAGGATTGATCCACTGACTGTGACAGTGATTCATTTTCAAAACAAAGGTGCTAATGGAGCTGAAGAGGGGGTGGGCAGCTTGTGTGGAGAGTAAGGGGAGGGCTCCTGGCGAGGAGAGCCTGTTTTTTTCCAGGAATTCTACTGTTAAACAGAGTACCCGATATTGGTTAAGGTCAAATTTCTTTGTTAAGCACATTTAAAACAACCAAGGTAGACCAAAGTGCTGGACAATCATACCACCAAAATAAATATATAAATGTAGGAAAAATTTAAATAATAAAATTATTACTTAGGAGCTCAGGCAGCCATAAATGAAGCTGGCAGGCTGAGAACATTGTCATCCTTGGAGGGTTGAAAACCAGGAATATCAATCCTACATGATGACTGGGGAAGAAACAGGGTAAGAATGAGGGCACGGGGGGCAAAAGAGGGTAGGAGAAGCTAAGGTAAGTAGGGAACTGGAGAGACTGAAGATGAGTAAATCGTTCTGTAAGCACCTATGAAGGAAGCAATACCTCACACTGAGTGCAAGGGCAGGTTGGGATATAAAGGGAAGGTGCAGGTGTTAATTAGGGCAATCAGAGGAGCCCACCCTGCGGGGCGTGACACATGGATACAATATAATAACTCTTACAGACACCGAGAAACCAAAAATCCATGGAGCCATCGTCCCCCAGAGTCCACTGATCAATGAACACCTTACTAAATGTGCCTTTCTTGTTCGAAGCTATTAACCCATTCTTATATCACCCCACTGTGCATTAGGCCTACAGGGATGCATGCAAACATTTTAAAAATTAATTAAAATTTGCCCAAAAGGACAACTGTAAAACTAAGGGGTGTGCAAGAGTTGCCATGAACCCAAAATGCTAAACCAATATCTTGTTACAGCTGAAATTACCTATTTTCCTAGCTATTAAGAAGATTGTGAAATGGCTCGAACCTGCAAAAAATAATTGGTGTGCATCGTTGTCTGTCTACTGGACATCAAAATTCAGTCATTAAGAACTGTACCTTGTTTGTTAAAAGGTATTAAAGCCAGAAAACTGAATATCGAATATGAGGCTTACCACAATGTGGTAGCATAGCATATCCGCGTGGTCTCTGCTTCAAAGAGTAAAAATTAGTACCTTTGCTTGTCACTGGGGCTGTACCCTCAATGGTCTACCAATTGTACCCATAGCTGTAGGTAATTGTACCTTTTAAGGTACAATAATGGACTCTGAGGAACATTTTTGTACCATTGGGAGTACATTATTGTTTTTACCTTGGGGATGAGGGTATAGCAAAGGTGCAAATTTTTGGATGCAGCCAAAATTAAATCAATTATTGCTTGTAGTGCATACTAGCAGTGGATAGGGAAAAAGAGGGAGAATATGAGACTTTTAGTTTAGGCACACATTTAAGAAATGACATGAAAATAATCGTGCTGCACAATTGCGTGACATGAATTAATTATCAATACAATAGAAAAATTATCTATCTATAAGGTTTCCGCATAAAATGCGCTTACCGTACAACATTTGCCTGTGTTGCAGCTGCTTCAGCTCATGGTGATTATCGGATGTGGCAGATGCACGGCGTTGCTCGTCCCCACCTACGAGTACAGAGACCCGGGCAACGGGCGCAAGCTCACCTGCGAACGTTGTCCCCCGGGAACGCACATGGTGCGACACTGCAGCGCCACCGTGCAGACGCAGTGCGCCCCCTGCCCGCCGCAGCACTACACGCAGCAGTGGAACTACCTGCGGCGGTGCCTGTACTGCAGCGAGCTGTGCGAGGATAACCAGGTGGTATCACAAGCATGCTCCGCCTCGCAGAACACTGTGTGCATGTGCAAGCCAGGTTACTTCATGCAGCAGGACTTCTGCAGGCAGCACACAGTGTGTCGCCCTGGGTATGGAGTCAAAGTCAAAGGTAGTGTCCAGCTAACGGTTTAGGGTCAAAGTTTATATCTCTGGGTATAGCACCCTGAACAGTGTGATTGTTGAATCCCTGTACAGGGACTGCTGAGGCCGACACAGTGTGTGAGAAGTGTCCGAAGGGGTCGTACTCCCCTGGCGGCTTGTCAGAAATGCCCTGTCGGAACCACAAAGACTGCAAGCCTCTACGGACCGTGCTGAAGGGGACTGCATGGCATGACAGCCTCTGTGCTTCATGCGACAGCCTCAGGGCTGGGGGTGAGCTGTTCTTTCCTATTCTTTATAGCAGGGCTATTCAAATCATGGTCCTCAAGGTGCGAGCCCTGCTGATTTTCCAACCTTCCTTTACCTGAGCCGGGTGTGAAGCCTCTGCCCAATTAGAATCGGTAATTATGAAACTAACTCCCTGGAAGACCTGAAAATAAGGCCTGGATTTGGAATTTAGGTTCAGATTTGAAGAGCCCTGCTTTAAAGTGTAGTGTCTTAGAAATGTGTGGGAAATAAATGCCACATTTATCATTATCAAAATAAGCCTTATTCATTAAATCATTAAATTCATTAAATACATTTAATATGTATTTATCTGCATTTGATATTGTCTTCTTTGTGCATGTGTTTATATAGCAGATATTGAACTTATTTCCCTTTAACTCATTCACATTGAGGTGGACTTGAACTTCTCCGTGGGATCCTTCCTGATTTTTTTAATTATCATAAAATGAGCGAGAGAAAATATGAAAGGTTTGTGAGACAGTTCCTTTACCCTGGAAGGACAACACATTTAAGGCAATATGGCAGTTTTCAGAAGGCGAGTCTGCAAGAGTACATTACCATGTGGGTTAAGGAGGCTGAGCCGGAGAAGCTGCAGAAGTTACCACAGGTGTTGAGGAGATTGGATCTTTACCATGCAGCACAAAAACTCGAGAAAAAACTCCGTAAAGTCACAAATATGACCTTATGTGATAATTCTATGGACTGAAATGATTGTTGTTGTTGTTTTGTTTTCATAAGCTTAATAAATAAATGTAGCATTTGTGCAAAACTTTGATACATCAAACTGTGGCTGATGAGTTTTCCAGTTTCTGCTCTGCGCACTGTGAACCTACAGTGTTCTCTTTAACCTCTGTGTTATTTTTGGGGTCGAAGTGACCCCAGTCCATTTTCAAAACGAGGATAAATTCTATAAAATACACAAGGGTTAATAGAATGATGTATACTGTATTAACATGTACTACAATGGAAACGTCTTTAACAAAATATTTAGTGGATACAGCTCAGGTCACTGCAAAGACCGTGTCAAACACTAGAGAAAATATCAAAATAAACACAAATGCATAATCAGCTGTCTGCCATATTGCCATCTACGGCACCAGTCAAACGTTTGGACTCACCAAGGCTCCTGCAAAGGAGATAGTGTTGGATCATATGACCTGCACTGTCAGAGAAAAGGGTACAGCCTTGGTACAATTTTGAACCGCAAAGTGCAAACAACATTAATGTCCCCCCAATCATGCCCATACCTACCACTGAGGACACCGAGGTCAAGTGCTCAGTATTTTTTCTGCAACTCCAATAACCACGATCCATTACGAGGCACACCTAGGAAGGGCTAACACTTTTGATCTCTGTGTTTTAAGAATCCTGGCTATGGCCCTGCATCCAGTGGTATAAGAATGTTCCTCACCAGTACCTTAAAAAGTACATTCACCTACAGCTAGGGTAAAATTGGCAGACCCTTGAAGGTACAGTCCCAGTAACAAGTAATTGTACCCTCAAAGGTACATATTGGTACTTTTTTCTGACAGTGTGGCCACCTGACCTAAACAAAGTAGAGATGGATTGGGAAAAGTTTGACCAGCGAGTGAAGGAAACACGGCCAATGAGTGCTCAGCGTATGTGTGACCTTTTCAGCACGGCTGGAAATGCATCCCAGGAGGCCACCTCAGAGTCAGTCAGTCCATGGAGAATTTGGGGCTAAGAGCCTTGTTCAAGGGCCCAGTGGTGGAATCACTCTGCTGACCCAAGGATTTGAACTGGCAACCTTCTGAGTCCCAACCCACAGAGCTGCCCCCCAACAAATTAAATTTTTTTAGTTTAATAATTTTTTGGTCAATGCATAATTCTATAAATGTTATTTTATAGTATTCATGTCTTTATACTTATTCTAAAATGTAGAAAATAGTACAAATAAACCTTCCTGTGGGTAACTGTCAATACTTTTGACTGGAACTCTATGTGAGATATTAAAATAATTCTATAATACAGGACTGAAATGATACTGTTGCTCCAATTAAAGGTACAAAAATGTCTTATCTGGTGAATTTCATTTCTTTTTTTAAATATATACTCATGTCGAATCTGATGACTGCAATACACTCCAAAAAAATGGGACAGTTGAGTGTTTACCACTGTGTAATGTCACCATTTCTTTTATTGACACTTATTAAGCGTGAACTTTTCCTGCATTCATCCATTATGAGGTCTTTTCCTCTTTGGCCCAATAGCTGCTTTACCACAAACTTTTTAAAATGTTTTTGGTATTGAACTAAATTGAATTGAATTACAAAACATCATTCCCCTGTGCTAATTTCCATCTCAAATGAGACTGAGCCCAGAGAAGTTGCTGGCGTTTCTAGACCTTATTGGTGCATAGCTTCTGCTTTGTATAGTAAAATCTTAATTCACATTTGTGTATGCAGTGGCAAATGGAGTTTTATGAAGTTTTACTAAGTATTCCACAGCCCATGTCATGATGTCAAGTCAAGTCAAGTGGACTTTATTGTTGTGCCAACCATACACAAATGTACAATGGTATGAGGCATCGTTTCCCCGGGTGCAACAAAAGACACATGGGGGGCTGTATGTACACAATTACAGGGGTTAATTGCAGATTAATTACACGAGTGTAAACATGGATGGACACGGACCACACATACTGCAGATGACACGATAGGAGGGCAGACACACAGTTTATACAAGAATAGGGTGAACAGAATGATGTATGTGGACTATCTGTACATAACAATATTGAATATAAGCTTTCTGAACAAAATATATAGTGTGTAAAATAATTTAGCATCAGGTAATGTAGCAACAGATAACAGAAAATGCAAACATGCCAGTAAATGAAAGAGTAAAATACCTAGTGATATATAAAATTGATTTATAGTTTATTTCGTATTTCTTTTGTATTATTATTCTTATTTATGTGTCCTTATTGTTTATATATCCTTATTATAGGCAATTGTCAAGACATGCAGAATGAAGGACTCAAACCTTGTGGAATGAAGGTATTACAAAGTCTGGTTGAGCTTGTCCAGATGCTGCAGTACCTCCTGCCAGACGGGAGGTGGGTGAACAGTTCATGCAGTGGATGGGAGGGGTCTTTCACAGTGCTGAGGGCCTTGCAGATGCATTGCTTGTGAAAAATATCCTGGATGGAGGGGAGAGAGGTCGCAGTGATTTTTTTCACTGTATTCATTGTCCTCTGCAGGGACTTGTGGTCAGAGATGTCCAACTTCCCAATTTGCTCCTGTGGGATGGTTGTGTTGAATGCTGAACTGAAGTCCACGAACAGCATTCTAACATATGAGTCCTTTTTGTCCAGGTGGGTGAGGGCCAGGTACAGGGTAGATAATATGGCATCCTCCGTGGAGCGGTTTTGGTGGTTGGCAAACTATTCATAAGTGGTTTTCCACCTTGTCTTCTATACACATTTGACAGGATTAATAAAATCGTGCACTGTAGAGGGTGAAATGCCGAAAATCCTGCTGATCTCACATTGGGCAATGTTGTTTTCAAAGTGCTGGATATATTCAGTGCCACGTCTGTTGAGCCTTAATTCATCCTTATTCTTGAAAGACTAGGTCTTTTTGGAGGCTATTTATACACTGTAACATGATTGCCTCATCTGTTTCACATCAACTTATTTCAACTGGCCGCTTCCTTATCAGAACCTACACTGCCCTTATCCAAACTTTTTTGGAATGTGTGGCAGGCAGCAGTTTCAGAACACAAAAAATATTGTAAATGAAACATTTCATTTCACTGAAAAAAGTACTAATAAAATTACTCATTATTTTCTGCTTACTTGCCTTCATCTGTCTATGCCAGAAAAGGAAGGATTTCAATTGTAGGTTTGCAAACGGGAGCAGGTGGGAGAAGCTCAAAGACTTTGCAGGTGCGGGCAGGAGCAGAACAAAAGTCAGGAGCACGTGAGATGCACTGCTGTACTTTTTTGCTGAGCATTACAGTATTGGGGGGGGGCAGCAGGGTGGTTCAGTGGTTAGCAATGTTGCTTCATACCTCTGGGACCTGGGTTCAAGTCTCCAGCGTTCCATGTGTGTGGAGTTCACATGCTCTCCCTAACTTGTCAGGGGGTTTCCTCTGGGTTGTCTAGTGCCCTCCCCACCCCACACACACACACACACACACAAACTGGATTGGCTCCTGACCCCCCCCCACAACCCTGAATAGGACAAGCAGTTACAGAGGATGGATGGATTACAGTAATGTATGGATATTTCCCTATATGGTGGATACGGACAGGAATTAATAGGCAGTGGATTTTTCAGACAGTGTTCAAAGTGAGCTCAGCTTCAAGATCATCACATTCTCTTTAACTTCCTTTAATTCTTTTCTCTTATCAAGATTTAAGTATGTACAGTGTTTCAGGAACCTGGGAATCTTGCTTAAAGGAAGGTTAGTAAATTGCCCCACACACTATTCCATCTTTGTTTAGTTTGCTCAGTTTCTGTCACTGATATCCGATTGATTTCTGTTACCTGGGCAAGAAGAAGAACTGGAGCCCATGACACAGGCAGGGATGGGAGGAAGAAACGGGGATTTTATCTTGGGACAGGTGTGACAGAAGTCGCAGAGAGGAACAAATGATGCTTTTGTGTCATCAAGGATATAATTTACAGCCAAACATAAATCCCCTCTCCTGACTCACCCTCTCAGGATGAAGGAATTCCCCTTACATTTATTTACTAGCAGCATTATACTCACAGTCTCCTTCCTGGCGCTTTATTCTTGTCACTTATCAGTCATTTGGTTTCTGAAAATGGAATGATCTTGTCTGAGAGCAGGCATGACACAGAGGCATCAGGCTGAAATGGAATCATTGACGTGTGTATCTAAATAGCTCTTACGCTATGTGCGAAATGGCTCGTAGTCACGATGCAGGTATGGAAATTTCAGCAAACACCAACATCACTGTGACACATGGTCAGTGTTGTAGTAATAGTTTCAAATTCACAAGCATAGGAGAGAGTTGGGAGGGAAGCACTAATAATTTAAATGTGAAGGCCTATTTTTTCAGGGGGAAGTGGGACAAATCAATTAAAATTAAATACTGGGTGGTACGCATGCCCCTGTCCTCCCTGGTTCCTATGCCCCTGGTTACAAGACAATATCATTGGGGTAACTGACCACCATTTGAATGACTGCAGAATGTATGTTCTTCATAAAATTCATTGATTAAATATCCGGGACCGATTTTAATTAATACCACAGCCCATGGGCCGAGTTTGGGGGTGGGGGGGTAGGGCTGAGTTGAGTAGCATCAATGCCTTCGTCTTGCAGGAACTGCTGACACTCCAGCCACATGAGGTCTAGCATTGTCTTGCATTAGGAG
>JAAGVU020000045.1:5995986-6026080 GCA_011763525.2 Mormyrus iriodes | reverse complement strand
TTTCACAGAAGTGTGATTGACTTGGAGTTACATTGTGTTGTTTAAGTGTTCCCTTTATTTTTTTGAGCAGTGTATATCCTTATTATAGGCAATTGTCAAGACATGCAGAACGAAGGACTCAAAGGCAGTCAGTTGGCGGACAAAAAAGGGTTTTATTCAATGGAACAAGAGCAGGGAAACAAATAAGACTGTGAGGGGTCAAAATGAGAAGGCGAGTCCAGGGAAGGACACAGGCAGACAGGAGGGGCGACATCAATGACTGTACTGAGGCTGATGAGACAAATGGGTACTAAAATTCAAAGTCTAACGAGGGGTAACAATCAACAGGTGTAGCTCATCAGGGCCACATTAGGGAGGAGACAGGAGGGTCAGACAGACATGATGGGCAGAACATAACAACAATAAGGAGAATATGAAACGTCCCTTATTTAGATAGACTTTGTTAACCCAATACAAAATTAACAGATCTTGCTCTCTCTGTATGTATATTGTAATGGACTAGCTTAATGCAGAGGTGATACCATGACCTAAGCTTGAGTTAGGCTTCAGAAATAGTTCGGCCTTGATCATGTGTGGTTAGGAGAAAGTAATGAACGGAGAATGAATGAATTATATAAAGCATTTTACGATATGGTTTAATTTCTGTTCTTGATTATGCTGACCACAGTCTAATTCATAAACCTGGCAAAAATTTTAAAAAGCATTAGGTTTAACTAAAAAAATTGCAAGGTCAAACACTTTAGGTCTTCACCTTAACACAGGTTAAAAAGGATTGTGAAATGGTTTCATATAATTATCACCCATCAAACAGGACTCGTTTGGCCAGCCGATATTTCCTGTTCTTCAGGAAATAATCGTATGTGCATGACGTGCAGTGATAACCTACTTTCCATTCTCCACATGTATTAGTTTTGCAATATAGCGCCCGTTATTTCCGAGATATGCTCCGGACCCACCCAACCCAGAAACTGACAAGCAGCATGGGCGATGCTAGACCCATAGTCATCCCATATTTCTTCAGATTGAAAGTAGCAAGCCTATTGGGATCTGAGCCTCCCAAGGGTCGAATCCTAATTCTCCCTGCCAAGTGGTATAGAAGATGAATGGATGGATGGATGGATGGAAGCTTAAAGAAATAGGCTATCATACATGAAGAGAAATTAATGACCATATACAATTAAAGTTTTATGACTGACTTTTCTTCATCCAAATTAATAAAAGAGCAAAAAAAAAAACAAAATTCACATTCAGAGTTTAACAAACATTTTAAATGGAATTCCCCTGTAGATTCCATTGTGTAAAATGCAGTCAATGCCAGATTAAGATGCTTTGTTAACCCTAGACAAAAAGTTATACTTGAAAGCTGACAGACAGGCATCCAGGAGTAGGCCAGTCTGAGACACAAGCAGGCAATTAAATACGCCTATACTTGTCCGCAATTTCAATGGTGATTTCCCATGTGCAACTGGCGTTTCAACACAACATAATTAAAAAAACTGAAATTAACGTCTGTTACCAGAAAAAAATATATACCTTGACATTTGTTTGCTTACATTTATATTGCTATGATGCACCATACTTTGTAGTGAGACTACTGCGATCATCTTTGGTAAACAGGTAAAATGTGGTAAAATGTGAAGACTCACTCATGCTCTCTGTTACACAGAGCAAGTTGGGGGGAGTGTAAAGGGAATTCCCCCATGGGGATCGATAAAGTATATAAAAATTTAAAAAACAGGAAGGGTACAGAATCATCCAGCAAGACAGAGATAATGATTCATCCCAGCAAACAGAATGCATCACATCATTCCCCAAAGGTTTTGGGAACTAAAAACTCTAACGTTACGAGAACATTTCTATAATGTTAAGAGACCCTAACTAGATGGTTGTCATAAGGTTTTCCAAAGTTTTCTTGCATAGCAATGGTTAGAGGAACATTAATTCAACCAGACAAGAACGCCGTCCAAAGATCATCCAAAGGTTCCCACATTAGAATCATTAGGAGAATGTTCCATGAACCAAAACATGCAACCAAAAATGTTATCTATGCGTTAAAAACCAAAACCAAAGGACAACCAAACAAACATTCAAGGAACATTCTAGTAACCGAAAAATAATGTTCCTGGAACATTCTGGGAACCAAAAATTGTTAGCTGAATGATCTTCATTTGTTCTGTCCACCGTGGCTCTCTGTCTGTGTGCCACCCAGTCCTGATTGTCTGTCCCTGTTCTCTGGGTTCCCATTCCTGTCTGCCATGTTCTGGTGTGGTGTGTTACATCTCTCTGTCCTTCTTTCTCCCTGACCACTGCCTCTGTCCTTGTCTTTCCTGCTCCCTGGTCCCCATTAAAATCTGGTGTTTGTCCCTCCGATCCCTGGTCTGTTGTCCCTGGTACAGGGGCATTTCTAGCTATTGAAAAAAATCAGGGGCTAAGTCAAGTTTACTTGGGGTTTGACTTTTTTCTGAAGGAAGATTGGCATTGGGGGTAAAATACTTGGGGCTAGGTTTAAAATATTCGGGGCAATAACTATAGTCCCATCTGTTTGACCCTGTTCAGTGTCAGTCCTGTGTCCCTGGTCCTGTCCAGTGTCTGTCCTGACATACCCTGTCTCGTCTGTCCTTGGTCCTGTGTGCATGGTCTTGGTCATGATGGTACCCTGTGCCTGGAGTGCACATGTCTTGGGGGTACTGTCAGGACCTGTCTGTCGTGCCCCGGTAGGGCCAGCAGAGGTCACTGCTGGCCATTCTGTTCCCATCTGTATGTGTTGATTGGAATCACCTGCCTCTCATTTGCCTGTCGTTAGTCTGTACATATTAATGTTTGCCTGTCGTGTGACCTGAGTCCTTGTGGTCTCATTTTGTTTTCCAGTACCAGTTTGTTCTGTTATATAAAAACCCTTTTCATTCGCCTTATGCCTGCCCCTCCAGTTGTTCCTTTTCTGTGTCGTGAGACTGTGACAGTAACTAGCTATTTATGGCTTTCCATAAACTAAATATGGTCTTTTGCAGCACATTTTACACAAATTATTGAATACTAATATCACAACACAAAGAAAATATTTTAGAGAGAGGTATGCACAATTATGTGACATCTGCTTAACAAGAACTTTTAACCAGTCATTCAATATCAAATTATGTCCAAAAAAGTCCATTTAAATGAACTGATGTAAAATTATGTAAATTCTTAAATAAACTGAACAAGCCAAAATGGGTGAAAATAGCCTGCAAAGAAACTAGTGGATTAATGTGCAAACCAGAAGAAGAATTTGGCAATACAGTAACTCAAAAAAAAGTACTTTGTGTCTTTCTTTTAGACTTCTCTGGCAGTTTTTATCATGTGAACCCCCCTGGGTGGTTGAGTGAATAGGGTTGTTTTGGAAAATCGGAACACCATCAAAAATCCACGACTAAGTTCAACTTTATTGATCTCAGTGGGAAATTCCTACCCAAGCATAGTTAGATATATCTTAAACCAAAGGTAGCATTTGATGGCATGATGTTGTTTACGTTATATGCTATTTTATGCACATAAGCCTCCATCGGCTGTCTAATGCAAATTCTTTGATCAATGATGGGCTGGGTCTGTATTATAATTGCCATTAATATTTGAATTTCTTCAAATGATCAATCTGTTATAATATAAACATTAGGATTAACAGACAACCTGCAACTCAATTAAATAATAAGATTATTCATCATAAAAAAGCCCAAAGTCACTTATAATAATATAAGTACTTCAGTACTGCATGTTTTAAAAACAGTGAAACTTTGCTACGGCGTGACAGCACCCCTGGTGGTAAGTGATTGACAGTGCAAGATGATTCTGTTAAGCTTTCAAAAATTATGTCGGTAATGGGGGGTGGGGTGGCTGTGCCCCAGTAGAACTTTACGTCTAGAATTGCCGCTGTGTGCAATTAAACATGTTAAAAATAAAACCCTTGTACTTAACGTAACAATGCTCTAAAATATCAAAGCATTTCTTCGGCTCTACATTTTACTAATACTATGATAGCCATATCACTGCATTTTGGACTATTCTAAGCTTCCAACTTTGTGGGAACAGATTGGGGAAAGCCCTGTTCTGTTCCAGCATGAATCTGCCCTACCAAGGTCCATAAAGACATGGTTGGATAATTCTGGTGTGAAAGAACGTGACTGGCCTGCACAGAGCCCTGACCTGTACCCCATTGAACACCTTTGGGATGAACTAGAACGGAGATTACGAGCCAGGCCTTCACATCCAACATCAGTACCTGACCTCACAAATGCTCTTCTGGGTGTATGGGCAAAAATTCCCACAGACACATTCCAAAATCTTGAGGAAATCCTTCCCAGAAGAGTGGCAGCTGTTGCAAAGGGGGGACCAAGTTCATATTGATACCTATGGATTTAAAATGGCATGTCATAAAGGTTCCTGTCGGTGTAATGGCCAGGTGTCCCAATACATTTGTCCATATAGAGTGTGTGTATACACACACACACACACAATGATGATACTTTATTGATCCCCATGGGGAAATTTTCTTTTCACTTACCCCATCATCCTCTCTGTAGGTGACAGCAAGCTTGGCAGGGAACGGCACCCACCTGTAGTGACACCCAGGGAGCTGGGAGTTAATGACCTTGCTCAAAGCCTACAGATATACTGAGGCTGTGCTCGAACTGGTGACTTTCCGATCGCAGACACAGAGGCTTAGCCCACCGAGCTGCACACTGCCCTTTACACCTACACTCATGATCTATTTGGTCTGTCTATGTTAATCTCTCTTAATCCCTCTTTACACCACTACAGACCGGCACGCCTGATGTAAATTATAATTACCTGGTGTGGATGTAATTGCTACAGTAATTGGTTGCTGGCCGTCATGCCGACTTCAAACCGCCAGGTGTCGCCGTTCTCCCCTTTACGGCCGTCGTCTGTGAGGAGGGGCGCTTCGCACAGCGAATCTCGGCTCCGCTCGGTTCGGCTTAATGAGGCTGTGCAGCTCTTCCGGCAGCTCGGTCTGCGTGGTGGGCCCACTGTTTTCCACAGAGAAATCGCGACTCTTTAGGCTTTTAACTGCAAATATTTTTATATATATATGCGCTTATTCCAATTCTTACTGAGAGCCTGAAGAAGAGAGAAAATGCGTCGAGAAGATGGCTTAGGCGCGGCGCCTCCGAGGGAGAGTATGTGAGCAGCACCTGATGTGTAACGAGAATCTGTACGGGAAGAGTTACTTTTTGGCGTAAACAGTTACTTCTTGGTGTAAATAGTTACTTTTTGGCCTAGATAGTCACGTTTTGCTATAAATAGTTACTTGTCGAGCTCGGGTTTCTCCTGCTTTCCCCATCAACAAGTCGGCGGTCATGAGCGAGGGGGTGTACGATGTTCCTGCGGATCTGCTCGGTAAGATCAGGAACCTTTACGCCGTTAAATGTGAAATGTTAATCGGGCTGTGTCTCTGTCGAATAATTGCAGGAATATCAAAAGAAATGATAAAGTAAGTGTATAATTCATGCGAGTTTGTGTTGATACTGTAAGCGGGTTAAATTCCTGAAAATCCTGTCATCTAGTGACACATAACGGGTCATTTTTTTGTTATAGCCAAGGACACATTTGTGAAAAAAGAGTCATTAACAGACTTGCATGTAATGGAAGTATAAGCCAAGTATTCAGTAAGCCAGAGAGTGCAGCAAACCGGTGTTCTAAACACCCCGCGACGTCTCCTTATATTCGCTTTAATCTAGGCTTTTTAGGTATCTGTTACTGCTGACCAACCTGTCATGTGTATCCTTAGGGTAGTTAATTTTTCTCCAAACACATCAAATATTCAAACATAGAAGTCTCTCTCTCTCTCCTGTTACCAATTACTTATTATTCATTGCATAATTATAATCCCCCTCCCTCCAAATTTGTATTCACAGTTGTTTGAGTTTTGGAGTTCAATAAAATATTTTTTGCTTATTCTATGTTTTAATATTTGTATATTTATGCATGCCTTTTCAATTTTTATAGGTATACTTTGAAAATTGGTCTCTACCTTTCTGGGACATATATTTTTTTTAATTAGAATACATCCCCTTTCCAAAGTTACACTAATCTATGTCATTTTTAGATTTTCTCCTGTGGTCACAAAGAAGGCTAGATTCACTTCATTAACTTGTAGAACATTAGTTACTGGCTGCAGTTTCACTCGCATGGTTCACAAATGCACAGACTGCCTCCAATGGGTCTCGGCGCAATATAACAAGAAATTAGTTTGCATTCATGCAGCCATATGGTGTAAGGTCAGCAGGGATCACCGTTGGGGTCACTCGAGAGTCACATGGATGGTCTTTGCTTCAGGACCGGCTGTCTATAGCTGAGCCTGTATGCAGCTGGCATCTGCAGTTCATTAGTTGATGGAACCTGAAGAGACCTCAGCAAGCAGGCACTGTCACCATCTCTGCTGGGCTGATCATACGTTAGATTAGAGCAGGGATCTCCAACTCCAGTCCTGGAGAGCTACTGTCCAGTAGGTTTTCTATCATACCTGGCTTATGATGAGCCACACCTGTTCTCAGATAAATACCAGGAACAGGTGCGGCCCATCAGAAGAGTTACAGTTGGAGATCCCTGGATTAGAGTCAGCAGTTATATACAACAGTAAGCTTTTTCTCGTTATTTTACCAGTATGTGTAAAGCTTAAGGACTTTTTGGTAAGGTTTTTTTTTAATATCTACTTTGTTTAAATGACTCATCCCACATAGTGGAACCCATTGTGGGCAGTTATTTGTCTCAGCTGGAGACTGTTAACCGCAACCTGGTTAGTATTTGTTGTCCTGTAATCAATTTGGCCTTTATAAGTTTTTTTGTGACTCCACTACCAAATGTTTCCTAACAGTGGTTTCAGCCAAGCAGTCAGTGATGTCACTGGGAATATTTTGGGTCCAGCTGGCATCCAGAGTTTCTTCAAAGACAAGTTTTTTATTTTTCCCCATGAAAACAGTGCTGACCCAGTTCTACACTGAGCCAGTGTTACTTTCTTGGGCTGTGTTGTTCTGGGACTGTATTTCAGTAACAAAGCACCTTTAGAAGTTGGGCTGTGTTTCTTAAATTCAGGGTGTCTGTCAAATCATACTTTTGACCTTTTTAAGCAGTGGTTTCTTCAGTGAAAAGCATTACTGTCTGGTAGTAGTAACCATTTGAGAAGGACACTTTCTCTTCATCGTGAACATCCTCCTGCCTTCCAGAAAGTGTTAAAGATGCCGTGGGCTGGAAGACCAGGCTAATCTTGAAGAAGAAGGTAAAACTGGAGGCAAAAGGTGACAAGCTGGAAAACAAGATTCTGGTGAGTTCACCTGCCACCTAGCTCTCCACCATGGCCAGAGCCCAACATCACCTTTCTCTCATGCTGAGATTGGCATCATTTTGTTTGGATCATTGTGAGTCCTGCTGAAATGAAAATGACCCTTTGTCAGAGGAGATGGTTAAACAAAAGGTTAAATGAGGACCACCACCCTCTTCTGCATCAAGCACCTTTGCAGATCCAGCAGTGTGGTGGTGCATCCCACGTGGTCACAGAAAGGGAAGGGCTCACATTCCTGCTAATGTTTAAAGCAACTTCATGCCCCAAGGCTTCCTCCATACACTACAGGAAAGTTCTAATTTCACTTGCTTCTTAAAGTAGTTTTCCATGCTATTACTCTCCTGTCCAGTGCTGGTGGATGGAGGACAGCAGACGCGTGTTTCTGAGCTGGTCGCTGGTCGACTGTGGGGTGGGTGTGTGGATGTGTTAGACTGGGGGGTGGAACTGCTGGTGGTGTATATCTGTGTAGAAACTCAAAGGTGAAGCTGATCGGAAGCATTCATGATCAGAAACGGTGTTGTCTGCAGAATCTTTCTCTGCTCCACTCTTATGAAAATGAGACACCAGCTTTTTTAAAAGGGTATGGAGGAAGCATCAGAGCTCCCTTGATCTCCAGGTCATGAGGATGCCAGCTTTCTTTCTCTTTTAGAAGCAAGAGAAAGGACTTTCCTGTAGTGTATAGTGTAGTCCTTGGGGCATGAAGTTCTAAAAATCAACAGGAATGTGAGCCCTTCCCTTTCTGTGAGCATATGGGATGCACCTCCATGCTGCTGGACCTGTGATGGTGCTCGATGCAGAAGGGAGAAAGCGTCAGCTCTGCTGAACTCCTGGTCATCTTGAAAGCCCAGCACCCAGTGTAGAAGATGGGTGTGGCCTTCCTGGGTGGAAAGTCTGTGTAACACCAGACCACAGGGGAATAGTGGTGAACTTGTAATTCAAAGATGAACCGGTTTGACTCCAAAGGAGGGGAGGTTGCTTTCAAGCCCCTGCCAGAGAACGATGTGTGCTTAAGTTTATATATATATATATATATATATATATATAAAAAAAAAAACCTACATATGAACGTGTGTGTGTGTGGGGGGGGCAGGTCCACAGTGCAATCCTGTGGTGATATGAACCTGAATTCGGACTTTTAACCTGTGGATTGACTCGTCTCTGGGACTGGAATTGAACCCAGATGTCCTTTGCCGAGCTCTTGATCTCTGGCATGGATGTAAAGTAACCCTGCAGGAAAGCAGTCTTTCCAGCATTTTCCTCTGAACATATCATTTTTAAATTTTACTGTGGCTTAGCTGGCATCTGTTGTTTACTGGAAAGCTATATGGCTTGTAAATTTCACATGTTTCATTTATTTAGATTATAGCACTCAGGATGCATATGCTGGTTATGTTTAACTTGATTTGAAAAAGTGCTCCCTTGGGTTGAGTCAAACTTCCATGAATAGCGGAGGGAATATTACATAATGGCCTTGAGCGCTGCACTTCCTGTTGGGCTTGCCACTGTGACTGGGCGCTTGGCAAAACTCTACAGGCTTAGAAAGAAAAGGTGGATCCGTTGAATTAAAAATATACCACAACTGACGGTGGGGCTGGCCCTGGGTGTGTTGGTGCCCTAGGTGACATTATGCTGAGTGTAAAGAGCAACAGAAAACAAATTTTCGTCAAATTATTTATATTAAAAACATTTCAGTAGCACAGTATTTGGCTGCTGACTAGCTAGCTATTCTGTTTTTCAAGAAATGTAGAAACATGGCCCAGAGGTGCCCGCTTTTCCCATCCAGTTCAGAATCTTCCAGCTCCAACGCCCAGCTTGTTGTGACTTGACAGCAAACCTAGAGCTGCCGGGTGCCGGTGCTAGATACAGATACTACTGGGCTCCTGAAAGCTCCTGGGTCCTAGCACCTAGTCCCTAGCTCCTACTGTTCTCGCACGTGTGATGACTGGCCATTTATCAGTGAGGACATGCATTGTTGACATCGTGTTATATTTAGGATAACTAGGCTACTTAGAGCTATCCCTGTGGACACAGACTTTGCCTGAGCTGCTTCACTAAGAATCCTATCAGTGTCTCGATCAAAGAATCTTGATGGAACAAAGCCTATGTCTGTCCAGCAATGGCAAGGGTCATTGTGGAGAAAATTATTACTTTGGGAGCTTTTTGGTCTCTAGTGGGGTCAGAATATCTGTTCGATTGTGTGATTACACACCCTCCCATTTTTGTACAATAAAATCAGAGTTGTGTATTTGGTGAATGTATCATTACTAGGGTGACCAGAGAACCATGTCAAGGAGGACACATTGAGCTAGGATAAGATTTGTAAATAACCATTTCAATTAAAACGACCTGGATTTCGCTATAGCACTCAATACAGCATTCCTCTCTTCTAGATCCTTCACTTTTAATGTGTTCCTCCTCTCTGTGCAGTGCCCCTGTGTGAATTCTTGGCTCCTGCCTGTCAATGCAGGGTTGCTCTGTGGGAATCCTTGACTCCTCCTCCTCCTGTCAGTGTAGTGCTCCTCTCTGTGAATCCTTGGCTCCTCCTCCTGTCAGTGTAGTGCTCCTCTCTGTGAATCCTTGGCTCCTCCTCCTGTCAGTGTAGTGCTCCTCTCTGTGAATCCTTGGCTGCTCCTCCTGTCAGCGTAGTGCTCCTCTCTGTGAATCCTTGGCTCCTCCTCCTGTCAGTGTAGTGCTCCTCTTTGGGAATCCTTGACTCCTCCCCCTGTCAGTGACCTCGTTTTCTCTGATCAGGGCTCCTGTCTGTGAGGTCCTGGCTCCACTGTGGCCATCCGGAGCCCCTTTCATGTCATTGAACTAATTAGTTATCTCATTTTTCCTCTTTTGCTCATCAGGAATGCCCAATAAACTTCTGTGAGCTGTCTATTATTGTGCCTGTTCGCTGAATTTAGTACATGCCCTAGTTTTGTGTTCTGGGGGAAAAAAAACTAGGTGTCATATCATTTTTGCTCTAATCTAATGAAATTTCACGTGTTTCATCAGCCTTGACTGCTGCAACTGTGAAGCAGCTGTTCAGCCGATGCAGATGTTGGATGTATGTCGTAGAAAGCATCAAGTTATGGCGATATTCCCAGTAATGAAATGAATGCTAATACCAGTTCCTTTAAAGATGCTTCACCATGTAATTAGCTTAGAAGCTAATTCCTCCTTCTGTCGAGTTATTTTTCAGGGTGTTTCCTCCTTGGATGTTCTGCCAAACTAATACATCTCATTTTCCACTGGGATTTTTGTTTCTTTTTTTATTTGCAGTGGGTGGGGCAGGATAGAGAATATGCTGGATAGATGCGAATACAAGCATCATGGATGAAATGTGCTGTGAGGTAGTAAGAGTGACTCCGAGCATGAGGACACTTTTTCCAGTCTCAGATTCCTCAATGAACTAAAATGGAGAAACGGCTGTAGATCAAGAGAGGGCCTCGGGGCTCACATGCAGACAGAATTTCTATGGCTTTTATACGGCGTTTGAGGTCCCATGGCACCCAGGCTGATGGCACCAGGGCTGATCACGTGGGCTGAAATCTAATTTCCTTATACTGGTATCCATCAACTTATGTACGTCCTGATTACATTCCTGGAGTAAATCTGTCTGGACTTCTCTTATTATAGGGGAGAGGTCAAATATACTTTACAACCTAAGATACAATATCACTCACTTTTAACTAGGTCTACTATACTGTACAAACTCTTTTATGCCTAATGCCGAAATATTGCACTTAACTAATATAGTGCTAATATTATACTATTAATCATTACTGTCAGCTACATATCTGTACTGATTTTTAAGTTATATACTGTGTATCATTACAGGATTGGTAACACAATCAGTTTGATTTAGTTCTTGCCGAGTGTCTCACACATGGTAAAATACATTATCTAATGTCCGCTAAGTCTGCTTCAGATGTCTCTAGATTAATTTAAATTTAATTTTAGGCTCTTATGGGAGTTCGGGCATAAGTACGATGGGACGTAAGTAAATGGGTGACTGCACCCATTAGTCCTTTTGATAATTACTTGAATTGGATTAATAAATTCACTTGGGTGAGTGACAGTGTGGGGCAGGTGTTTGGGTTGAGTTGTGCTGGTGAGGTTGGTGTGCAGCTCTGTCTGTGTGCATCTTCACTTGCGTTTCTGAAAGATGATGCGTCCTTATCCATCTAGCCGAAGGCAGATATTGAAATCCCACGCTCTTCCCTTGGTCCTCTAACCTCAATACATGTCCATTATCTTAAAGGACAAATCATTTTGTCACGCTTCTATGCCAGGAACAGGATTTCACTGGAGATCACTGCGTCTGTTGGGTTTTGTCGCGTTTTTAATTTTGATGGTCTCAGTTCTGCTTCTGTTATGATACAGATATCAGGAAGGTTGACTGTCCTTTAGTAGATGGTAATCTGTGCATTTGTCTTATCTGGGCTTAAAGAGAATGAGACATCCAAGTTGGCAGTTTTTATTGTTGCTTACATGCGTTTTTCATTTTCAAGCAGGAGGATGTATAATGTTGCTTTGTTTATGAATCGGCGGGTGCTGGGGTGTGTGTTTTGCTGGCAAGGTCTGCGTAATCATATCACCTTGTTTGAGATTGAAATGTCAGCACCCGGTTGTAGGTGGGTAGTGAGCAGCATGATGTCTGGGGTTGGAGAGCATGGAGCATCATGATTGGTTACCCCCCCCACAATTCTCCGCTGATATACCACCAAAAACGGCCATCCTTAATTCGAACCCTGACTGTTTGTACACTAGTGTTTTTTTTCCTGTGCAGTGACCGCTTGGCCTTATATGTTTTTGAATCCCTCAATATGAGCTGAAAGTGTGGCCTGGGTAGCTGGATAACCTCTCAGCAGGTGACATGGGAGCAGGCCAACATCTGGCCCGACAGCGGCAACATCTGGGTGAAGCACGTTTGTGTGGCTCCAAGCTCAGACCAGGGGATTTTTCCACACGAGCACATTCTTTCCGGTTTCTTTGTGAACAAACGTGGTTAGTATCAGTGGAAAGAGTGCATCGGTCAGTGGCTGGATTTCTGTGTCTGAACTCGTGATGTTCCCGTGTTTTCAGAGTTAACCTCTGGCAGTCCTTGTTCTCCCCATAAACATGAATGTTTTTTGAGCTGAAGCTCGAAACCATCATGTGGAATGTGTTATTAATGTGCCGTGAAATATCGATGCCTGATGGACATTAGGTAATGCTGTAGTGATGTATAAAAGTTTTTGAGCTGCAGGCCACTTCATCACTGCAGTAACAAATGCTGGCAGTCAAGTGCTGTGTGTGTAACAGCTGGAATGTTAGTGCAGTTGGACCCTTTCTGTTTTTGACCAAACAGACAGTTGTTCTTTCAATATGAACTTGGGGGGGGGGGCATAAATTTGAAACCATTCCTAGGTCACAGACCATGATCTTCAAACCGAAACACTGCCTGTAGGTCTCCTGGGACTTTAATTATGTTTGTAACCCCTCCCCCCAATTTCTGGCCCCACCCACCCCGTTCTTCTCATTATAGTTTAGTAATTAGGTTAATGGCCAGTCCTCTGTGTTGATATGACAAGTATAAGACTGCAAAGACATTGTAACTATTGAGGTCCAGGGTCTGGACACAGACTTTGCCCTCAGAAGAGGACACCCCCGCCCCGTGCCATCCCCTCCCACCAGCTCTTTTTGTAAACTGACTCATGTGCTTTCGTTATTACAGATCGGCAGTCTGGAAGGGTGAAGAAATATTTACAGATCTTTTTTATTTTTATTTCTTTTATGGTGTCTTTTGGGGAAATGAAGTGACATAGGAGTCAGTGGGTCTGATCGGAGAAGTTAAAACCACGACCCAAAGTCCTTTACCAAGAGTAACACTGAAACCTACTTTTTGTTTTGGCTCTACTCCACATGATCTCCTCTGAAAAGGTCATGCTCTATATTGTCAGAATAAACGTGCAAATGGAATGACTATGAGGAAGTGAAGAAGCAAATGTTAGCAACCGCGTTGTTCCCCCCCATAATGTGTGGCTGTTTCTGCACAGGGGAATCTGAGCACGGGTCAGAGTCTCTGGTATGGTTTGGTTTTCATATTTTCGTCTGTAATTGGATGCTTTGGATTTTGGGTGGTGGGGATTATGGGGCAGATCTCAGAGTCTGACTTTCAGCCCTGTTATTGTGGTTGTTGTGGGTTTTGTATGGCCTTTGGTGCCATCTGATGTATCATGCGTGCCATCTCTGGTCCTCTGAGGCCAGTGACATCGTCCGAAATAGTGGCACTGATGCACTGGCTGCCATCGTGTGCCACTCTTCATTATCCTACTGGAGTCAGTGCCACCTTCATATTCACCTGTGTGTCTCTTTACCTTTACCTTTAAAAATGGCTGTTTCCGCTGACTGGGGATTCATGAGAGTTTCTAGAAAAGCTTCTGGGTTTGAGCCAGTGTAGGAAAATTTCACATGAGTCTGATATGACAGCTAATGGCCCCATGGCAGTGAGTGAATCAGCAGCAGGAGCAGGAAGTAAGGATGGGGGTGAGCTTTGTATACAAGTGGCTGCTTGGTGGAAATAATCTGAATCTGAATAATATGATGTGCCAAATGTGGCTGTGGTTTTACTGTAAAATGGTAACCTCAGATGCTTAAGGTCCTTCATTACCTTCTAAAATGTCTATGGCAGGCATTCTCTGATGCACCCTTATTAAATGTTCAGCTGTGAAATATCTTTAGTTAATGATTCTCTTTAGGTATAGGTTTAGGTATTTTTGACATTTAGCTTTTTGCTTTTTTTTTCATTAAAGCCTACAAGCTCCATGGCATGTTGCATTTCAGTCTAGGTAAAGATCTAGATTAGCATTTTGTAATAGGGTCTGATGAATTAAGAGGTTCATGTCTGAACCTATAGCTGGTATAAGAAGAATGGTGTTTAACTCCAGGATTTTTCTTGTGTATTCCTGGGGCCTGACTGCTTTCTGAGGCTGCTCTCATGGTATCAGGTTGCTCTTGTGGTCCACCTTGCCACTCACCCAGATCTTTCTGCTCTCTCTCACAGGCTTTGTCCTTCCATCGGATCTACCTTCTGAGCACTCGCCTCCCCAGCAAAGTAAGTCACGTGGTCTGTCAGTTACTTCCTGTCCTAGAATTTGAATGTATTATAAGGAGTCTTGTGTTATCCTTGGAGGACCCTTTGAACTGTGGTAACACAGACCTCTTGAGGCTGGAAAATCGGTAATTTTCATTTAGAATGTGAAAAATCCTTCACTTATTCAGGTTTTAAGAAATCATTATTTACATTTTTTCATAAAACAGTGCCAAAGCTCATCTCAGAGTACTGAAGTCTATTTCAGTGTGAGATCTTATCACTGTTTTGCTCCCTTATCCACACAGAACAATTGGTGAGGACTTTCCTTTAGGCCATGTTTTTTTTTTCTGAATTCTTCCCAAAACGGTGTGGGTGATCGCGTGTGGGCTTGTTCCCCTCGTGGTTCGGCCCTCGACCGCGGAATTCCAGGCTCGAGGATCCTTCTAAAGCTCTAGGGTCTGAACAGATCCCTGGGCAGGCTGGTGCTTGCTGGAGAACATCTGAAGATCCATCTGGCACTGGAGCCGGCGTCCTGCGCGTGTCTGTGCGGCTCCCCTGTCACATGGCGTTTTGGATTTGTCCCAGAGGGTCTCAAGCAACGACTCATGCCTTTGGGCCTTGGCCTCCCACATATGCAGGGTGAAACGAAAACTGCACTGGTTTGTGGGAAATGCAGTGTTTCGTATACCATGAACGCAGTGACAGGATGCGGGGTTGGTTATCGTAATGGATTTTCAGTGCAAACTGGAGTGGTTTTCTGAGGGCGTCCCCTGCCGTAACAGCTTTCGTCACCTGAATTGCCTTGTGGGGTGACAGTGGGGCATTTGGAGGATCCGCAGACCTGAACAACATATTAACATATTTCCAAATAACTGACCACAAGAGAGCTTAAACATAACCCGTGTCGACAGAAGAGTACATACCAGGCCTTAACAGATTACCCAGTTTCACCTCCCCTATATGCCTTAGTGTCTCTTCCCTTCTCTATTACCGACATTTTGCTTGTTTGCTCACCGCTGCTGTTTTGTCTGTTTGTTCGTAATGTGACTATTGGGTGGCTTTTTGTAGGGTTCAGCAGGGCGTCTTGAGCCTTGCTGTTACTGGTCGGGGGTGTCCCTCACTGCTTCCCCAGATCTCGCATTCGGGTCTGGGGTCTGGCGGGTGTCTCTCTCCGGCAGTCATTAATGTAAATATGCAGCGGGGTGAGTTAATAACTTCCTGAATGGACAGGATGCTCTCCATGTAGCATCCTGCCTGCTGCTGCAGCTCGCAGTATCCCTCTCAGGAACGCTGACACGTGCGTCATGGTGCGGCAAAATGGGCCCATGGTGAGTTTCTCTGTTCCGGCTGTGGGATACAGTAACGGGGGGGCAGGGGGCGGCTCGGCAGACTCTGGATGGGGGGCATGCCTGCGGCTGAATGGAGCCCCGTGCCCCTTGAAGAGGAGCTGTGTCATGAATGTGAATGAATCCGGATGAATCGGCTGGCTTTAGCCATGCTCCCGGCGGGTGGGGGCAGGGGCAGGCAGACAAGGCCAGAGCAGGAATTTCCCCTCAATCTCCGTCCCTCTATCCCTGGCAGGCTTTCCCAGATTCCTGTGGCCCCCGTCCCCCCATGCTTCCCGTTTGTCCCAGCTGTAATCTGATTCCCCAGCGGCTAAGTGCCTGTTTGTTTACGTCTTGCTGAGTGGCCTGAAGTTAGTGAGTGCTTGTTTATGTCTAAAATCTCCACTTTTGTATGAAATGCTTGGCTTTTCTGTGAACTGGTGGCTCATCAGTGCAGATCAGTGGAAACTGGGGGGGTTTGGAGTCTCGGACTGCAGTGCAAACCCATAAAAACACAAATTATGCAACATCGGCAGCCTGGGAATCTTGGGTCAGGGACTGGCGCACCGTGAAGAGTCGCCATGCAGGACGGCCAGTCCTGCTTTGCGTCCCAGGGGTCCGATATATCCCAAATTTCCCTGTTTCCCAGCAGCACAGCCTTGTTTTGGGTTATTTCAGATGGCTGAAGTGCTCAAGGACCCATGTAGGTATGCAGCCTGCTTGTTAATGGGGCTCTGAGCCCTGAGGGCCTGTGTTAATGGGGCCATTATCACTTATCGCTTATGACCTCAGGGCCAGTTAATCCTGTAGGGCGCTGTTTCTCACCTGGTGGGTTACAATCCAGAAGTGGGTTGCAGGACAATTTTCATTGGGTGGCAGAGTGTGTGGTAAAAAATTGAGTTATTTTCAAATGCTGGACTTTTTTTTTTTTTTTTTTTAAACTGTGCTTGAAGGCATTGTGCTACTAATATTGCACTACTTTTTTGTGAAATGAGTTTGGTTCATAATATAAAAAACTTGAGTTGTGAATTAATGAAGAAAATATATGGGTCCTGAGGTTAAGCCAGCGGTGCTACAGACAACACAGGCGGGCGCCCAGGGCACCATCGTCTGAGGGATGCTGACTTAGAAAATTCCTAAGGCGCCAGCGGTGAAGCTTGGCAGAAGGGTGCTGCTTGACTGTGCTGGGCACATCGGTGCTGGCACTCGCCTAAACACCTATGGACATCGACTGTCCCAGGTGTACGTTTGTGACAATTCACGGCTGCGTTTTGCCAACATGATCCATGTGATCCACATAATCCATTATCCACAGGTTTTTTAAATCAGTAAAACTAAACAAAACTGCAGGTATGTTCTGTGTGCCTGCGGGCTTAAACAGGATTAATCTCTCCCTTTCAATCGTTGGACTCCCTCTTCATCTGCCTGTCTTTCCAGGTCGAGCAGACCTTTAATTATCTGGAGCTCCAGGGCATCACAAGTAACAAGCCTGCACAGGTAAGTCACGGGACTCGTCCTGGCTGCTGCTGAGTGACACCAACTCAGCAGCCAGCCCACACACCACCCGCTGGAACAGCACACTAACAGACACATTGCCAAAGCTTTATGAGTGGTTTCTCTCTGAGCTGGATGGGAATTCCTGACAGTTTTGCCGCAGTCCTGAAATGTGACCCCACAGTGGTTTTGAGTTGTTCTGTAGGATTAGCTGTGTGAATGTTTCTTAATGTGACCCTAGTGCAGTTTTATCTCAGTCCTATATAGACAGTATCTGTACATTAGAAAATGTGAGACACAAATGTATAAAATGTGTAAATATTTGGGTATAAAAATAGCACAGTAAATCCATTGTACCATCCGGTTGAGTACTCTGTGACTGTGTGTGTATGAGAAACATTATGGGGATTCCTTTTGTGTTAATGTTTGGAAGGTTTGAATCTGCCCCCCCCCCCCCCCCATCGACAGCTGCTGCTGGAGATTGACAGGGGCCTTGTGTCTCTGAAGCTGGCCTCCTGTGAAGATGCGGATGAGGTTCTGGCCCACATCGGTGTGCGTCTGCAGGAGATCTGCCCCGGCCTGTCCCCTGTGTAGGTCACTTTGCCCCCCTGCCTTTTCAGGCCGGACTGCACCTCGTGTTCTTTGTAAATGGTCCTGTTGGCCTTATTTTGTTGGGGATCACTCCTGGCCTGTCCCCTGCCTGGGTCCCCATGGCCTCCTGCCTTTTCAGCCTGGACTGGACCTCGTGCTCTGTGTAGATGGTCACGTTGGCCTTATTCTGTTGGAAGTGAGATCATCTACTTGTTCTGTCTCTGTGGTAATTTCTGAGATCTGGTGACCGGAATCCTGGCAGTAGGGGACCATGTCGAGGTAGTTTCACACCACACGCCCTCAGGGTGGCACTTGGTGAGATTTTCTCCCCTTCTTGTGACTCTTCCAGGAGGATGATGAAGAAGCTATCTGTGGAGCCGCCCGAGCGGATGTCCCATCTGCAAGCCCTGTGGGAGAACGTGCCGGAACCCGGACCGTGTGGTTAAGTACATGGGCTGACTGCTAGGATGGGTTAGGGGTCATGGTCAGGGTTTTCCCACTTGGACATCATCTCCGCTGCCTTGGGGAGGCCAGACGATTCAGACATTTTCATGTAGGATTATGGGTCATTTTATTATTATTTCCATTACTTGAATGTTCTTTAATGTTTATTATGTGATAATGGTAGAGTGAGTACAAGAGTAAATATCATTCTTGTTTTTAGTCAGTATTTTGTGTCTAAGCAGAGAGAGATTCAAGTTTATGGGGCTGACACACAGGCCAGTTCTTTGGCTATTGACGTAGGCACTCGCATTGGCAGCCTTTGACCAGCAGGCGGCCAACTGATTTGAACCTGACCTGATGTTATCTGTCCTCGATGTTGTGTCTACCAGGAGGGTTTTCCCAGACCTACAAGTGTGTTTGTGACTGGCTGGGGCTTCCTTACAGAGATGAAGTGCAGTGGGTGAGTTGTACCGGAATGTTCCCCATGCTGGACTGCTCTATGACTTGTTCTGGAGCACAGTGTGTCCATATGATTTTTCTGGCTGACTTTCAGCAAAATTACATTTTAATTTGCATTTTTTCATTTATTGCTTATGATTCCTGCTTTTTGCTCCCCCTTCCCCACGTTTCCAGTTTTATATCGTTCCCACGTTACCTTTTAATTTGTCTGTATTGGGTTTAGCTTTTTTATGAGTTAATTAAACCTGTTCAACACATTTTCCTTTTTTTATATGTACCTTACAGGATGTGGACACAATCTATTTGACTCAAGACACAAGGGAGCTCAACTTACAAGATTTCATTCATCTTGAAAACCGGTAACTCTGGTTGTCCACTAGTGTGCTTTTCAGACAACCGCAGCTTTTGCAAAGAGATTGTATTGCTATTTCTTCCAGTGATGGGCAACTGCGTCGATTCACTCAGTGTCCAGTTCATTAAGTTGCATGTCATCAAAAACTCCAGATACCGCAAATAATGAAACATGTAGCTTAAACTGAATACATTCAGCACACAGACAGGGTCAGGAGGTTCACTTACTGTTCCTAAACATTAATATGTTAAAGACACCTGATCTGAGCGATTCTGAGTATGCTGTGAATCCTGCAACTGCAGGGTTGCCAATTTTGATCAGTTGGCTAGAGTGAGATTTTCAATTCAAGACAAATCTGCACACGCATTTACATGTAACAGTTTTGTTACCTTGTAAATAGTCTGTGGGGTTTGCAAACTGCCCTAATGCTTTTGATGTAGCTAATTTTAGGTTTAAAAGGGAATAATATAGATCTGCTGTAAGATTTCTTGCATGAGTGTGAAAGTCTGAAAGCGTGAGTGTCACGCCAGATGCGAGAGTTGGCAACCCTGGATTGTTGGTGCCAGTAGTTTTAACATCTGAGAAACAGCCACATTCCTGAGATTTTCACTCACTGCAGTGTTTAGGAATTACAGAATAGGTGTAATGAACAAAAAGCATGCGGTCAGGGGCAGTTCCTTGGATGAAAGCACCTCGTTGATGAGAGAAGTCAGAGCAGAATGGCCCGACTCGTTAATGCTAACAGGAAGGCCATAAGTGCAGAGATAAGTGGTGAAGGTGACCTCCTACATCACCACCATCAGAGGGGGCAGTGACTTGGCCAACAGCCAACACCACATCCAAGCTTCTCCAGCGGTGCCCCAACATGCAACACAAAGTGAAACTGGGCAGTGAAGCTTGCCTAGGGTGCCACAGGACCTTCCAGTGCGGACACATTGCTCTACACGTAAAACTCCTCTGAAGGGAATATGGGCTCCAGGATTCTGGTTCTGCATATAGCTGTCTAATCAAGTGACCGCTGAGTGTATATTTTAAAACACGTTAAGCTGTTATGAAACAGTTGTGTTCTGTCTGATGTTGACGAGTACTTGTTTTTTAAATCGCAGAGACCTAGTGGCCATCCTTGCCGTGCTTGAATACAACCAATGGTTCACGAAGCTCTCGATAAAGGATTACAAGCTGGTATGTTTTGTGTCCCGCTGCCTTAAGCATCGCGCCTTCCTGATGTCTGTGGTTTCCGCCCACCTCCAGCTGATTTCTGTTCATCACATGAAGCCGCTCAATGCTAGGGGATGGCAATTTAATATTTGCCGTCTCTGAGCAAATGAAAAATTACCGTAGTCTTAGTTTAAGTTCACCCATCATTAATTAATGGTGCATTAAAAATTCTCAAGGCCGCTTCCTTATCCTGAGTTTTATTAGTCAAAAGCCAGTCCTGAAAAACTTGTTGATGCGGAGTGAATAATAGGGTGAAATGTAATTTAGGCTAATTAATAAGTACTCCCTAGCTCATGCTACTTTGTTCAGTGTGTTAGATGCGAGGGGGGGTCTGATGGGTGGCTTTGGGGGTGGAGCTGGGGCTTTGACCCTGGTGGGGTCCTAAAGGAGGTTATGGGGTATTATTTAATGGTTTGCTAAGCTGCAGCCACTGTGGTTTAGGTGCTCAAAGCACTCTAGTTTTACAGTTTGCCTGACCGCAGTACAGTCTGTCTGCTTTAATATGGTCACCCTCCAACTTGAATAGTGGTCACAAACTTGTTGGGCAACATCCCCTAAGATAATATGGGGTAAAAAGGACTGCCAAGGGGCACAGTTGTAAAGTGACTGTGATGCGCAGTCAAGTTTGGTTACTCTCTGCCCTCTGGGGCTTTGGTAAGAATTCCGCACTGCTGTCTCTGGGGGGAGCCGCCTGGACTCGCCCAGCTTCACACCCCCCTCAGATCCATATCATGCTCACATTTGAAAAAGGGCCCTTCCTTCCCCACAAGCGCTGTTCAGACTGCCGCTGTGGGAGAGGGCGCCCCCTGCAGTGAGGCTGCTGCCATACCAGGCACGTGTTTACTGTAAGCACATTACACCATCTGATGGTTACACCATTAGTTCACAGTGCTGTCACCAGCGCCCCACGGGGGACGTCTTCGCCCAAACCATTCCCAGTGCACAGCCAGGAACTGAGGACTTTGAGGAAAAGCGTCGAGGTGCTGCATAGTGTATGAGGAAAAAGCTCTAAGTGCTATATAAACATTTAAATTCCACATTTTTCCATAGAGAGAATAATTTGTATATACATTATGCTGAGAATCTGACAGTATGAGATCATGCCAGTTTATGCACCGATCAACCAAAATGTTAGGACCACTCCTACATGAAGTGAATAATGATGACTTCTTGATGATGAGGAGATCTTGTGAAGATAGTGAATGTCAAGGTCTGGGATATATTAGACGGTAAGAGAACATTTGCTACTTGTAGTCAGTGTCGAACGCAGAAGGGGTATAGATCTGAGTGACTTTGACAAGGGTCAAATCATTATGGCCTGACGACTGGGTCAGAACATCTCCAAAACGGCAAGGCTTGTGGGCTGTGAGTACCTACTGAGAATGGAGGGAAAACTCATGAACAGCCAACAGGCTGCCAATCAAAGCTAGGAAAGAGTGCAGAGAATGAGGTGCATGCTGTGCTGCTACTGGTCCTCATTTGACCAATACCTGACCAACTCTTGTAAAATCTTTCTTCAGTAGTTATTCTCCTTTAGTCATGTGTGTTCTTGTAGTCTGCAGATGTTTGCGAGCAGATCCTCCGCGTGGTATCCCGCTCCTCTTGGTTGCAGCAGCTTGTCTTGGACAGGGTGCTGGGTGGCTGAGACTCGTCAATGCAACATGAGAACAAAGGCTATCCTATGTGATACAAACCATCTACTGTAGTCCAAATAGCCGAATTTTTATAATGGTTACAGGAGTAATATCATGACACACAGGCCATCGAGCCCTGCTCTGCATGGTGCTACATAGCCATGGATTAGACTTGTCAGTCCTATGTATCCCACAAATGCATGACATACCCAGCCATCCACATGAGGCAACAGGAAACGGAATTAATCAGACCCGGAAACTTTCTTCCGTTGCACCAAGGTCCAGTTCCAATGCTTTTGTGCCTTGTAACTGCTTTGGCCGATGGATTGCGTGGAGACACTGATGTGGCCTGCAGTCTAGCAGCCCCATACGCAGCAGGACATGATACCCTGTGTGTTGGTCATGGGAATAATGTGTGTCATCATCAAAATTATCTGCTATTTGTGCCCTTCTGTTTGTTCATGCCACGCTGGATAGCCCTCATTTACATCCTGTATCGAAGAGTCCTGACCGCCTGAAACCCTGTTGGCGAATCGTGGTTTCTTCCTTCTCCCACCACTCTCAGTAGGTACTCACCACAGCTGACCATTACTACCCCGCAAGCCTTGCCGTTTTGAAGATACTCCAACCCAGTGATAAGGCCATGATTTGGCCCTTGTCAGAGTCACTCAGATCTATACCCCTACACATTTATTCTTCATTCAACATGTTGACTATTAGTTCCGAATGTAGGTTAGGCTTTTTTAAGAGAGGCTTGATAACTGCTGTCTTCAGGGCTCTTGGAAAATGGCCTGACTGAAGAGAACTATTGACTATTTGTAGCACGTCTGATGCTATACAATTAAAAACATCCTTAAAGAACCTTGTAGAGTGTCAAGGCAGCAGGTAGTAGGCTTAAGGTGTTGGACAATTTCTGTCAAGGTCCACATTAGTCTCGATACGTGGTGGTGGACATAATGTTTCGGCTCATTGCTGTATATAAATACACAGATGTAAACATAGTCAAATGTTCGATTCCAAATGAACACAGTTAATTATGTTTTGCATTTAGCGTAAAACCTGATAAGCTCCTTTATGAATACCTGTTCTGTATGGTCGCAGTAATAAGTAATATGCTTCACTAAGAAAGTTTGAGTAGTATGAACAGTTTGATCTTTATTGTCCAGAATTTTGGTGTTTCAGTTTCATTTCCCCTGTCTGCTTGCTGCATTGGCCGTTTTTGTCCGCTGTTGGTGTGTGTGGCATTCTGGCACACGCTGTCACGGTTCCCACACAGCCTTCTTTTGTTTGCTGTCGGTCTGTACCTCTTTGTGGCATTCTGGCACTTGTGATCAGTTTGGGTTGCTGGTTGTAACCAGGGTTTAAATAGACGGAGACCAGCTCCACCTCCATATGTCCATATTGCACCTTACCGGAATGCAGCTCCTCCTGCTTGTGTCCAAATCGCACCTTGCGAACCCAGCTCTGCCTCCTTCAACATTAACCTGTTTTCTTAACATCCCACAATTTTTGTGAAAGATTCAATGTGAACGGTACAATAACATCAGTTTTGTGCTCCAAATATTTTTTTCATCAGCTTTAATGTCAATTTTTATTCAGAGCTCTGACCTAGACATTCATTTCTTTAGTGGATGAGAGCATGACACCTTGATTTCTGTGTTTTTGTACTTCAACCATTCTGATTTTATTTTTAAATTGTATTTACATGTTTCAGTAAATTAAAGTACAGTGCAACCATGCAATATGTAGGCTATAATATCCATATCAAATAAACTTTTTTTTTTTGGCCGAAGTTTATTTTGTATTGATTTCAGGTGGTAACATGCTGACATGAACCTGCATCTCTTAGACTGTGATTATTAGTTATCATATGATTTTATTTATAAACTAATGTACAGAGCAGCTTATTCACAACCCCTGTCCACCACACTCTGTACTATGTGACAGGGCTCCCCTCCTCTCTAAATCTGATTTAAACCCTGTTTGTAACCATCTAGAGGGCAGCTTGTCAGCCGGGGTTTTTCGTACTCAAACATGGATCCTTGGTTCCTATTTTTAAAACGCTGTCCTCCTTATCAGCTGGAGCCATATTTGGGGTCAGGGGGGTCAGGTGCTGATTTAAGCTGCTGGTTCTCGAGCTGAAATATGCAGGTTCATATATCTAAACCTAGGTATAGACAGGCTGCCAATCAAAGCTAGGAAAGAGTGCAGAGAATGGGGTGCATGCTGTGTTGCTACTGGTTCTCATTTGACCAATGCCTGACCAGCTTTCATAAAATTTTTCTTCAGTAGTGATTCTACTTTAGTCATGTGTGTTCTTGTAGTCTGCAGATGTTTGCGAGCAGATCCTCCGCGTGGTATGCCGCTCCTCTTGGCTGCAGGAGCTTGTCTTGGAAAACGCCGGTCTCAAAATGTGAGCATTGTCCAGCCTGCCTTTCTGTGGTGTAGCAATCGCGAGGTCTCCTGTTCTGGAGAGGGTTTGTGGACTGCTAAAACTCAGACCTCAGTGACTTGCTTATTATTTTCAAATTGGAGTTAAAGTTAATTAAAACAGTAGTGAGTTGTTGATATTTTGAAAGGTGTGCTCATCAGGTTCTCATAGAAGTGAACCATTACTATTTCAGTGATTTTGCGCAGAAATTGGCGAATGCTATGGCCCTGAACCCAAGCTCCGGACTTCACACCATCATCCTGGCCAACAACTCCCTGGAGGACAGAGGTATCCACGCTTTATGGGAGCAGGGCTGCAGGTCATAGGTTTGACTTTCACTTGTCACCTCGATGACTTCTTGTATGAGTAATGAGGGCTTCTCACGGGCCTGAGGAACCGGCCCTGGTCCAGCCCTCACAACCACGCTCTTGCTTGTCCATCATCCCTTTGACCCACTTACTGGGCACCTGAGCATCCCCCTCTCCAGCTGCTCTCACGCTTCTGCGTATGTACATCTGGCTAACACTGAGGTAGAGTGAAACTCTGTCCAGCTGCTTTCTGAACACAGCACGTCACATGGTCCAGCAAAAGAGCCAGTTAATTGACTTTCCAGTTAGTCAGTAATGTACAGTTAGCAGTAAAGTAACAGTTGGCAGTGTAAAGAATCTGAAAAAAAAATGTCAATTTACATATGTAAGCTATACATGTATATGTTGAGTAGGCTGTTGGGACATTGGTCTTAGACACTGTCCTCATTAAGGATCCACATTGCCTAAGGAAAGGAGTTCTTCCTCAACCTTTCTGTCTCCCTACTCTTTCCCTTATTGGGACCGAAGATTCTACTCCCACAAGAAACCTGTTGTTGACCTTTTAAAGGCCTTATTTAACCTGAACTCTTTCAACAAAATATCCAGCTGTTCAAATGCGGTTTGGAAAACAAAGAGCTTTGTGGGAAATTATGTTGAGGTCGTCAGAACAGAATGACATCAAAACCACGTTGATTTATTGATTTAAAGTAGCGTTTTGTTTATATATCTAAGTGGTAACGTATGAACGTCCGCCGCGTTGCATAACTGCCTGACCGTGTTTGCATCTCTCACGCAGGAATTGCTGCCCTGACCTTGCAGTTTGCCAAAATGCGAACAGGACTTAGGCATCTCAATCTCTCCAAAACCTCGCTGTCACCCAAAGGTGAGCTTCAGATAGGTCACAAGTATTCCATTCTTCTTCTTTAGTTAACACTAGAACAGGATATGGTTAAACCAGTCCATTGCATAATTTAAGTGGAATTTCACTAAAGAATACTTTCCCCTAACAGGTTAAATGTATTCCTCAGTTCTGAGTTCTTGAATCACTGTGTGACTGGTTCTTCTTGTTTATGCCCTAAAACTCAGCTGGAGCACAAGCGTGCTTAATCACCATTCTTACATTCAAAATGACTGTTAACGCCCCTTCCCCCAAAGCTTGCCTTTTCTCCCAACATGGGAGACCGGCTGCAGCAGGCTGCCGAATCAGGGATCATTTCATTTTAAAGGTCAAAATCGAGACATTTAGGCCATTGGTGACCGCTGTCATCTCGCTCCGTCTGAGGGTGAAAGACAATAGGTATTCTCAGCTCTCTGAACAAAACTTAAAACTGACAGTAACTGTGAACCTCAGGAGCCCATGGTTGATGCGAGAGGGATGATGCAAGTCTGGCTTTCTCATTTTGGTTCAATGCCTGGGATTGCTCTGTGGCCTACACCCCATGTGAGCAGCCCACGGGTTCTGGTTATGGGCATGAAGAACCAGGTGGCTGGCTGTGCACAGAAGATAAAATTGAATTGGGGACCACAGGAAAAAAAGCTAATCAGTGGCCTGATTGTGTTCGGTGTTTAATTTTTACACCAATCAACTGGAAATTCAAGTAGTTAATTGGCAGCTATTCAGTGTTCCTTGCCCTGGAGCACCCCCATACTGGCGTACTTGTGAATTGTGTACCGAGTTTCTCTGAGATGCAAATCACTGTTGACAGTCCATCTTTTGTTAGGCTTATTATTGGACTTTCATGTCAGACTTCCACATGTGGACTGATTGCAGGGTGTGCTGCTCAGTGCCGTGAAGACTTCCTTACTTCCTTTTTGCTTCCCCCCCCCCCCAGGAGTAAACCACCTTGCCCAGTCACTCAGTGCTAACCAGCTGATTCCCAACACGCTGACCCACCTGGACCTGTCTGGGAATGTCCTTCGAGGGGACGACCTCCAGGTGTTTACCAGTGGAGACAGATGGTCCTTTCCGATATCCGTTAAAAGCATTGTGGATAAATCAGTGTCAGGCTGTGATACGCTTTTAAATGACCCCTGAGCAGTTCATTGGTATGGATGTGCTGTACTTTCTAAACATGTGATTGACTAGCTGCCTGGATTCAGTTGAAGTATGGAAACTCACATCTTCTGTTCAGATTTAAGTATTCTGCATGAAAGTGTTTTCAGTTCCAACTGGTATAAAACTGTACACCCCAGCTGCCTGTTTTTACTCCAACTAGTTTAACTAGGGTCATGTTGGTCTGCTATTTGATTTGACTAAAGCTGTTACCCAAGTAATGTAGTCATTTCCTCCCTCTGTCATTTTTCTTGTAGAATCTTTACAACTTCCTAGGCCAGCCAAACAATCTGGTCACCTTGGACCTCTCAAACACCGACTGCTCCCTGGATCAGGTGTGTTTTAGTCAGGTCACTGTTTATCTATCTTGATAGGCATTGACACATTAAAACAGAACACGTTAACCACTGTGCCAGTCTTGGGATTTGAACCAGCAACCTTCTGATCACAGACAGTGTCCTAAGCTACTCAACCATATACCGCCCTACATTTGAATCTCTCTGCGCTTCACCTACACTGAGGTCCTGTGGGCTTAACTGAGAAGTGGTTTTGGCTAATAGTCCCATTTCCATCTCTGTCCTCTAGGTGTGCGCGTCTCTGCTGCGGGGGTCTGTACAGCACCTGTCTTTTCTCAACATGTCAAAGAGTGTCTTTCCTCACCGGTGAGCCAATGAAGGGTTGTTAAGTTAGGCTTTGGAGTTTTAGTATAAGGGCTGCTGTTAGGACAACGATGATGATGATGATCATGATGACGACCACAACAATGACGATGCGTCTGGTGTCTCTAACGTCTGTGTGGCTGTCTCTGTGAACTGCAGGAAGGGCAGAGACATTCCACCCTCTTTCAAGCAGTTCTTTAGCAGCGCTCTGGCCCTGAGTAGTGTCAACGTGTCGGGAACCAAACTCCCTCTGGAAGCGCTTAAGTGAGCCCTTTGCTTGTCCTCCATCTTCTGATTGCCCATCCAAACCAGGGCCAGATAACGTAACCTGGCTGCATCTCTGTGCTATGATGAAGAATGATTCGAATTTCTTTTATTTTTTGAAGTCCAGCCTTAGGTCTTAGTGTGACTCTGTCCCCAGGGCTCTCCTGCTGGGTCTTGCCTGTAACCCTAATCTGAAGGATGTCTCTTTGGACCTCAGCTCCTGTGAGGTACGGGCACTCTCTCATGGGGCTCTTAAGGAGTTCCTCGCTTTCCCAACATTAAGGGTAAATGAGATTTAATTTGTCCTCGTGTTTACAGCACCATACACTGATTTGGGGATGAGTATATCTCTCGCAGTCAGTCCCACTTCCTTGACACATGTGATCTCATCACCTGCATGTTAGTTAGGTACTACCATGTCCGGTCCGGATCGCCATCTGCTGGCATCAGCTGTAATGGGTTTCCTGGGTTTTCCATACCCCAGGATAGGTTATTCGTGCTGGTATAACACATGTCTACTGTTAGGGCCATCCAGAATGTCCTTGCATTTCACATCACCTGATGCCATAATCACTTAATTACATGGCGAATTAGTTTGGCGGGGATGGATTCCACTGTTTTCTATTCATACGTAATCCTGGGACAGAGAGCTCTTTGTATATATTGTGCCTCAAAGCAGATAAATCCCCCTAAAGTCCACCTCCGAACATGCGTGTCGACATCTGTGTGGCTGCCAGCCACCTCTCAGATTCCCATCAACCACCCCCCCATAAAAGACCACTCCGGAAACCCATAGCTCCAGCCTCTCTCTGCCTGCCTGTAGCAGATTGGGGGGCAGGAGCGCATTTGTCCCAGAGCTGCTGCGTTCCAGCTGAGAGGCAGTTGGTGAAGCCGCATTTGTGTGAGCGTCATGGCGCCCTGGGATATGCCCAACTTGCTGCTGGACCCCGGCCACGCTTAGCTCTGCGTACGGCTGCCTCTTTGATGCCAGTTCCTCTCTGTTCTTCTGCTTTCCTGACCTCTGTCCCCTTTACTTTTCTTAATGTCCACTTTAATTTTTTTTTTAATTGCCAGTGCAGAGTTTATCCTGTCATTAGTAATTAGGGCCCTTAACACTGTCAATAGTTAATAGGGTCTTTAACACTCTTAGGGTCCTTAACCCCATCGTTAGTTATTAGCGTCCTTAACCCAATGCTAATTGTATTTTCTAAGTGATTTTATACTGTCATTTTAACATGTATTTATTTGTTTAGCACTGTCCATAATATCATTTTGGGTCTCCTGTGCTCTGGGGCAATTTGTAACAAGCTGAATGCTTCCGCTTCCTGGCTGCTGACCTCCTTCCTGATCCCCAAATCTCACCCTGAAACCCAGTCTCCTCCTGGGTCTGAAACTATTTTCAATTTGTTCCATGACTGTCTCTCAGTCGTTCTGGGGAGGTTCTGTCCCCCAGTATTAAACCACCTGCTCCTGCCTGTGGTGTTTGTGTCTCTGTCCAAAACGTTGTTGGGGTAAACGCAGCTGATTTGGAGAGTGGGTTGGCTGCTTCTTTGGTTAAAGCCTGTTTTTGTTTACCTCCTTGCTCTTGCCTGCATGCAGCATCATTTTACCTGGTATTGCTGACGACAAATGCTTGCAGCCAAAAGGAACATTCTAGAAGGAACGCATGGTATTTATTCAAGGTCCTTTGGGGCAGCAATGAGGCACTGCATCATGATCCCCTGATCTGTTCTGAGGCTTCCCCCTTGGGTGTGTCATCTCTTTTTGGGGGTGTGTGTTCAGGCCAGGACACACTGCCACCTCTGTACGAAATGTGCACCTCATTCTTCTCTCTGTTCAAAAGCTACTAGTTTAAATTCAGCTTATGTACACATAAACACACACCCCAGCTCAGTGTTAAATTTTTGGAATTAGGATGTCGAAAAACTGCCCCGGGCAAATGGAGGGTTTATAATCAGAAGGATTTAATTGTTGTGCTGCCTTTTGATGTGAGTTTCTGCAGTGCTTATGAAGTGATTATGAATGCAGCAAGATATCCGCCCCCAGAATGCTGGTTTAAAAGCATGTTTGTTTGATTGTTAGATCGTCTGTCATCTCCAGAATTTCCTGAAACTGTCATCAGTTTTTACACCTCCCCGGTATAGCTCTAGCAAATAAAAAGATGGATTTTCTTTTCATGTGTTTTGAATGCCGTAAGACTCAAAGGGGAGGGGGTGGTTTTTAAGTGGTGAATCACCACGAGACCCAAATCTTTTTCAGGGAATGACAAGAAAATGAGTTTCAGAGCCCCTCTATAAGACAGAATTAACCAGTCACTTTGTGCAGAATTATTAGGCAAGTACTATTCCGGGTGACAATTTTCAGCAAAACTTAGGCAGAATGATTTAAAGTGAATTATATATATATATATATATATATATATATATATATATATATATATATATATATATATATATATATATATATAAA
>JAAGVU020000045.1:5945692-5987439 GCA_011763525.2 Mormyrus iriodes | reverse complement strand
GTTCTGCTGGGATTTGTATTGATCGAGCTTGTATTTCCTGGGAAAAAGAGACCTGGCATTTTATCTTCTCTGAACATAACAAACGTTAAACCTGTGACTTAACATGTTCTATAACTTGTTTTTGTCAGCTGGCTCATCTGAGTATTACCCAGTTGCCAAACTCCCTTTTCTGACACTGATCTACTCCTGAATGTTTGGCTGTTTCTCCTCTGTAGATGACACCCATTTCTAAGAGGAGGAGTATCCACAGCAGAATGCTGCGGCCAGTCTCCAGGGCCTTTGGTAAGCAGTCATCAGTGACCTCATCCTTAATGAGTAACTAATGACCTCACCAGTGAGCTATTATGTGTCGTCATTCCTGATTGGTGGTCACCATCTGTCCATTAGAGATGGAGTTTGACCTGGATAAGGCTCTAGAAGATGTGCCTATTCATATCGAGGACCCGCCTCTGCCACCCAGGGTGGAGACACCACCCCCTCCACCCACGGTGGAGACACTAACCCCAGATGTGATCGAGGAGCTACCTTCAGAGGAGGCTGGAAAGCTGGAGCACTACACTAAACTCCGGCCCAAGAGGAACAAGAAAATGAAGTCCAACTGTGTGCCGGTGAGTGTGGAATCCTGACGCTTTTGCCCCGGTGCTTGGTGGTGAGGTCACTACATTAGTCACACGGCAGAATGGATGCTGTAAGATCAACATGTATGATGGCTTTAAAATAGCCACTA
This sequence comes from Mormyrus iriodes, assembly GCA_011763525.2. NCBI lineage: Eukaryota > Metazoa > Chordata > Actinopteri > Osteoglossiformes > Mormyridae > Mormyrus > Mormyrus iriodes. The sequence goes on along the minus strand of JAAGVU020000045.1, from coordinate 5,986,712 downwards.
CTCTAGATCTGGCAATATAATACACTTATCAGGGTGAACCCTCAGCCTTCTTCAAAGACATCAGGTTTCTGTAGCAGAATGAAGTCCATGATGTTCTGGAGATAGTGTTATGTGCTGTACCTGGATGAGACGTGGAACTCCGTCTCCTTTCAGCTGATGAACAGCAGTCCCTTGCAGGAGGATGAGCAGATCAGTGTCGTGGGAAGGGTGGATGAGGGCATTGATGAGTTCTTCTCCAAGAAAATCACTAAGATGGGAGCTAAGTAAGTATGAGTGAAGGTTACACTTGATTTTAGACCATCTTTTATGTTAAGCTGACAGCCCTCAGCTTGAAGTGCACAATAATGGGTTCTGCTCCTTAATGCATGGAGAACTTCAGGTTCCCTGCTGTGATGAGGAGGGCTGCCACACCCTTCGTCTCCTGTGCTCCCCTCCTAAGCTTTGTATATTTCGTTGCTTGTAGGCGGTCGTCTCTTAAGAGCTCCACCTCCCAGGAGCGGGACGCGAAACGGGAATCTCGGAAGAGCGGTTTCCTCAACCTCATCATGTCCCGCTCCTCTAAGCATGACAAGGGCCAGCCGGCCCCTGCCGCGCCAGGGCCTACGGCGGCGGAGGAGCCGTTGTCCCCCAGGGGCTTGAGTTGGAGCTCCGTCCCCGATCCGGCGAAGGCCAGCGAGTCCAAGGCCCCGCCCACCGAGCACAGCAGAGCAGCGGAACACCCCGAGGAACCAAAGGCTCCTGATTCTGTGGATCATCACGTGGAGGGAGAAGGGAAGGCCAGCCCCATTGGAGGCCGCCGGTGTCGTGTACAGGTGATGGGCACTGGCCTCCTGGCTGAAATGAAGGCCAAGCAGGAGAAGAGGGCAGCCGGAGCCCACAAGGTTGGTATCTAGCTGGTGGCCTTTGCAGGTTTGGCCGAAGTTCTCAAGATGGAGTTTTAAATTTTTCTGACTGGTTTGGGGTTGCAGGGTCATTGAGTTCTAGAGCTCGATCACCCTGGAGGATGGGTGTGAATTTTAGATAAGGTGATAAGTTTACTACTGAGTGGTCCTGTGAGTAAAATTCTTTAAATGATTAAGGATAGGCTAGACAGTACTCAGGTTTTCAGGTTTCTGAGTTTATAAATAAAACAGCTTCTCGGTGTGGAATAGATGCTTTGTTACCCACTGTGGTCAGGGCAGTGCTGAGGAACCTGACTGATTTGAGGTAGGAGAAATAGCTTATCGTTAGTGTGGATCTCACAGCAGACAGCGGTATCTGGATATTTCCTGCCCTCTGTAGCATTTCAGGAATGTGCCAGCAGCTTTCTACAAGGGTTTAAACCCCAAAATGTGTAGTACCTATAATTCGTTTTTGCTGCTCCTAGCTCTAACTCTTTGGTCTTTCTGCTCATCTCTGTGAAAGTAGCTCCCTCTAGTGTCTTTGTTCTGTACCTGCATGTGTTGTCCCACTGCACTGAAATCCAGTGGATTTGATGGCCATTTTAATTATACAGAAACGTTTTCTTTGTTGATCTGTTTACGTACAGATGATGGTGATGATATTTTTATGGAGATGAGCGCTCCATCTGAAGAATTAAGTTCTGCTAACTTTTGAAGCGGTCGATGTGGTTTTCAGTGACTGTGTGCTGATTGTCACATCCTCATGCAACATTTCACAAACTCTTGCAGATGATCAACTCCCCTGCCTGTCCTGAGAAGCCCACAGGCAGTGACCCAGGTGGGTGACCTGCTTCCATCTTCATGTAAATTAACCTCCATGCTGTCCATCAAATGGTGGAGTTTAGGACCGATGTCCAGAAAGTCTCTCTAAGACATGCAGGGCTTTTCTCTGTCAAAGGTAATGATTTATGATGTTACAGAGAAATTCACAAATGTCTATTCATTTGCAAGTGTCTAATTTGTGCGTTTCTTTTGTCAAAGGGCGCCCAGCTCCACCAGACAGCAGGCCACTGGGGGTCCCTAAAGGGGAGACTGTGACGGGCCCCACAGAGAGGCCTCCCACAAGCGACGGCAAACCAGAGGCTGCGCCCAGGAGCCGTAATCCCTCGTGTAACCTCTCCCCCATCAGCCCCAAGCCCCCACCACTAAGCAGCAAGCCCTCCCTAATCAGCCGGCCTTCTGTGCCTCAGAAACCTCGAACCAGCAGTAGCCGCAGCATAGGTATGTTGGACACTGGGAGCACTGGTGTTACACTGGGAGTGGTTGGCTGTGTACTGGCTGTAGAGATGATGACGATGATAATAGGACTTAAGCTTCCCACTTGACCTTTGTGTGCCATTTTAAGATGTAAGCCTCAGGACAGCAGTATATTTCATTATGTAAAAAAAAAAATAATAATAATTCTCTTGAATTGTGCTTCAGACGAACGTCCGGAGTCTCCCAGTGGGAATGTGTGCCCAAAGGTGTCATTGGTGCCCCACGGCCCAAAGAGGGTGCCCTTGGACAGTGAGAAGGAGTGCCCAAGCAGCCTTCCCTCATCAGTTCTGGAAGGTGAGTTCTGTCTGTATCTGCAGATGACTTTGGCCTCCATTGAGTCTCAGACTCTGTAGCCAAACAATTGATGTCTTAATAAAACTTTCAGAATTCATAGAGATGAGACTTGATGGTTCAAAGGCAGCAGATTAAATGCCTACAGGAAACAGTCTCTGACTTAATCCCCCTGTTATAATTGCTTTATCTTCATAAAGGGCTCTTTATTTGATCTGTGTTAGTTCTTTACGATGGGTTGGCGCCCCATTCTAGGCTATTCCCTGCCTTGCGCCTGTAGCTTCCAGGATAGGATCCAGACCCCAACAACCCTGCGTAGTATAAGCAAGTAGAAAAAATGGATGGATGCATGACCGTTTCATATCAGATTTTAACTTAATTTCCCCTTAATTCCTTTAACTAGTCACTTTTCTCATGTCATGGAGGGCTTGTCATATGCCGATCCGTTTCCTCCCTGCAGTAGAACCTCTTGGAGATGGGAGCCCGTTTGACTCTGACCCAGAAGCGGAGCGGCCTGCTGCCACTGTGAAGCTCACAGCTCTGCGGCAGTGCTCTGCTAGTGCTGCTGAGGAAGTGGATGAGCAAGAGCGCAGGAAATCCCTCCCCCGACACGGTTAGACCAATCAAATGTTATCTTTAACCCATCTGACACCTGGCCTTTTCATATTCTGTTCAGAGATTTTCTTATGGGATTAATTTTTTTTAATAATGCACACTCTGAGCCCTCCCTAAAGACTGTACGAAGGTGAGCTCTGATACTGTAGAGATGATCTTGCAGCTGATGAATGTAACTGCATGTTCAAGTCAAAGGGATGGCCCAACTGATCCTGAATCTGTATCTGTGTTGATCTACTAATCTGCCATTTCCTCCAGATATGAGGGCTAGGTTGAGAAATGTGTTTATGCTGTTGGTGGGATGTGGTGCCCCCTAGTGTCCATTTATTCACATGTTCTGTGCTGGCACTCCTAGAGCGACCAGCCTCCATAGCAGATGCTACTGTACACCTGAGTGGAGTATCCCTCAGCACTGAGGATGGAGGCCCCAGGACCAAGGACAGAGACAGGAGCCAAGCGAGCGAGTCCACAGAAGCTGGAGAGGAGCCTGAGAAAGACTTTATTTTTATGTAAAAAAGAATGACTGATGTCAGACACAAATGCATCCTGCCACCTCTTTGAACATTCAGAAATGCACAGAAAGAGCCAGTATTTTTCAGACGGCTGTTTCTCTGAGTCCTTCCTGCGATTTTCTCACACATGCCAATCCCTGCTGACTTGAAAAGAGCAGGCTTTCAGTCAGCAGTGCATGTGAAAGTTTAATTACTTCCTGGCCCAAAACAGACTGTTGTTTTGTTCCTCTTCTGAAACTTGATTTTTAGAGTCTGGGCATGTTGGCGTCTCTTTGTAGTTGTGTTGCAGTCTTTCTAAGTAAACCCGATCAGGCCCATAACGCAAGGCCAAAATGAACCGGGTCCCTTTCAAAACATGATCAGTCACATTCGCAGAGAATCAAAGTCTCCTGTAGATTGCAAATTGATCTTTTACAATCTGTTTTCTCTGAGAAGCTGAAATAAATTCAGCTTCACTGTCGTCTTCTAAACTTACTGCCATATGTAGTCAGTTTGTGAATGTATTCTGGGGCAGAAATTAGAGGCAGTGTCTCTCGTAGTTTTATATGTAAAATGTGCATTTGTGTCTGCATGTCTGTCCGTAGGTACACCTATGTCTGCAAAATGTGATGACATGTATGTCAAGTGTAATATATAAGTACTTAATCTATACCAAATACCTACTATACTTTTATATAAGAGCACAACATTAAGGCAAGGTGTTTTATAATTTGTCAAGAAATATATTTCATATATAACTATCAAACATACCTTCAAGGTGCCCACTTAATGTGGGGAAAAAATGTACATTTTATTAATAAAATCATACATAAAATTTGGTTTGTAATGGGAAATGGAAGTTTATTAAATTAAAAGTATTTTGATTAAGAGAACCTTTTCAGTACATTGTAAAAATAACCTGGACCTCTTGTTTACATTTTATCAATTAAAGTGATTTATGTGTAAAATGTCATCAGTCTTATCTGGGTCAGTAGGTAACACACACTGCCTCACACATGACTCTAGATGGATGCAGCCTCTGGAATTTTATAAGATGTTCAGGGGTGATCAATAAAAATTTTGTCACTTGAGATGCATTTACAAACCTACAAAATAACCAGGTGAAGCTGATTGTTATATGAAACATCCTTGGTTCAATCTCTCTTCGTGTGTTTTTACATGAGATTGCGGGGGGCTTATATAGGCTTAGACTTTGAGATATTTAAGGTAAGTGCGTAAAATGTGTATTTTCGTTGTGAAATTTAGTTGTCTTTTTGTTTATACCTAATGATGTTAAGACCTTTCCGAGCGCCTGACGTGCGTATTGAAGGTAGTAATTTCCCTGTGTGCGGCTCAGCCCGTACGCTGCGGAGGTGGAGTCCCTCCCATCAAAATAAAGTAGCGGGTGATGCTTCTCCAGATGAAAGCGCTTGGAGATCCTGCCGGTCCCAATCCCCCTAGTCTTATCCAATAAGGCACCATGGACAGCGCCTTTCATAACCTGGATGCCGCACTTTTTATGGACATTTGGCGACATTTCGACCGAGACGGTAAGCGCCCAAAGAGACTTTAGAAACGTGCTTATCACGTAACCTTTACGATAAAAAACACAAACTGCATCGTTTAATGTCCATCGATTTATAGTGACATCAGCGGCATAGCTCAAAATTTAAAAATTTACTTTAAACTTAATGTAAAGCTGTTTATATAGTAAATATAGCTTTCAATGCAGTGTGGTGAAACGGTCCCTGGTCTTACAGATAAAGGCTATATAGAGAGAAGAGTCCTGGAGGACTTTTTCCGACTCACGATGAAGAAGCTAGGTGTCCGTGTGAGTAACCAGTAATTTGTACTTAAATTCCAGTCCGCACGTTTGTCTCATACATGTTTACTATAAAAAATCTTATACATAAAATAATGATCCTGGCTGCATGATTTCAGTGTTTCTCGTCATTTGAATAATTGGTATTTTTTAAAAGAAAAGCGCATTAAACACGTGTTTCAGTGCTAGGGGTTAAAATGTGAATTCAAATAACGTGTAAAAAAAAGATTTACATTTGATTACCTCGCAGTGGGTCTGCAATTAAGCACTTTTCGCCATCACATTTCACATTGCTGCACATCACAAATACACCATGAGAATATCAGAGCAAGCAGACAGAATACGCACGCCTAAGAAGATGCCAGATTTGGACACCAGATATGGACAATTTTCAGCTAATCATCTCCTCCTGGGGAGGATGAATGGCTCTTACTCTTATACTTCTTTTGTACTGGGTGACGGGGAAGGTCACAGATGAGACGGTTCAGCAGTTGAACCGGAGATTTGCGTCTACTTGTGACGGAGGAGATGAGCGCCTGCAGATCCACGAGGTATGTCAGTTGTGAAATTACAGCGGGTAGGTCCAGGAGATTAACTTGTCATGTTCGACAGTGCAAAGTTTTAAATGATTAGCGGTTAAACCTGAGAAGGGTCCCTCTCCAGGTGGCCAGCATGATGCTTTCAGAAGATGAGAACTTCCTGCTCCTGTTCCGGAGAGAGGCGGCACTGGAGAGCAGCGTTGAGTTCATGAGGGTAAGACCTAAGTGTCTCTGGCTGGGGTATCCCACCACACGTCTCGCACATTACCTTCCTCCCTTTGTCTCTGCAGATCTGGAGGAACTACGATGCTGACAGCAGCGGATACATTTCGGCTGTGGAGCTCAAGGTACGTGGACTCACCACTTCCTTCCACAGCAGACTATGCAGACCTCCACTTCTCCAGGCTGTAGTCTTTCAAAAGCCAGTGTTTTTTTCATTTTTAAGTTTTAATTTTTTTAAATCAGGCACTGACTAACATGACTACATCGTCACTGGTGGATGGTTTTATCTGCTGTTATATATGGATAAACGACAAGTCTGAAGGTTTTTGAAGATCCTGTACTTTTGTACTGGTGAAGATCATAAAGACTGTGCACTCATTCCCTTTCAGGGAAATCTGCCAGTGTAGCTTGACAGCACTGTGGACGTCAGCGCCTAATCTAGACACGATAAGTTATTTTGTATTATGATTTCATTTACTGCTGTTGTCCTGAATAGGATTTCCTAAAGGATCTGTTTCTGCAACACAAGAAGGTGGTGTCCCCTGGCCAACTGGACAAATATACGGACGCCATGGTAACTTCCTTCTCTGCCCCTATTATTTATTGCATATCGAAAGTGTCCATCTGATCTCAGGGTTTTGATTCACTTCATTGTCTGAGCGGTGGATTTCCATTCCTTATGTTCAAAGAAGTTAGATGTCTTTGAAGTCTAACTTCTGTGGTCGGCTCGGAATTTTTGAGTGATTTTGATTGCACAGTGACGTGTCATTGCAGAGGGTTTCCGTTTGCACCAGCATAAAAAAAAAATATCAAATTAGCATGTTGAAGTGTTGAGGCACAATACATATCTCGAGCTGTAAGCTTTCTAATCAGCCCATGAGCTTTTTGAATTGATGTCTTCAAATTACAGATGAAGATGTTTGACAAAAATAACGACGGCCGGCTGGATTTGAATGACTTAGCCAGGTAACGGTGCAATCAAACATTTCTTTTCATCTAACATGACAATTCATAGGTTACTAGAGATCAAGAAAGCCAGGTCAGTACTGCATCTTATGGAATATGACAGGCAGAAAGGTGTGCTTATCATGAGATTTCATAAGAAGCAGCCAGAAAATCCCATGAGATGCTGACTGATTTGGACACCTTCCTGAACTTTTCAGCTAAACTACTCCTGTCTCTAGCCCCCATTTTTGTGCGGTGTTCCTCCTGCTATGATTGGCAGCTGCTGACTTTCCTTTTCCCTTCTAGAATCTTAGCTTTGCGAGAAAACTTCTTGCTGAAGTTCAAGATGGACGTAAGTCTGTTGCTTCTATGGTGTCACACTTGAGGGTAACTTGCAACCAGCAGGGTCTCCAATCCAAGATATTACAGATCTGTGGTATAAATTCTCAGGAGCCCCAGTGGAAAAGACGTACTACTGAACCGGATCTGTTGCAGATCATCAGAGCTGAATTTTCTCACTCTGAGTTTTTCATTTGAAATGTACATCCATCTGTAATTGTTTTGATGAAAGCACGTTATTTTTTCTATCTGCGCAAGTACAGGTACATTGGAATTCTCTAGTTTTTGCATGTCCCATCATACTCTCCTTTGTGACATAAACACATATATAGCAAATGAAGATTGGGATCAGAGGGTGGGGTCAGTCATTTATCCAGAGCCTCGGGAACATACCGGGTGGTTAAGGGCCCTGCTCAAAGGCTGAGGACGTGATTTGAACCAGCGACCTTATGATCACAGGCACAGAGCCAAACACTGTCCCCTGCTCTCTAGTGCTCTCATAGCTTTGTGTGTCCTTTGACAGTCTTCAGCTACGGTGATTACTAAACACAAGCAAATCCCAATGTATAGTATTACTTTTGTGTTACTTGTACTTGTAGGTACTTTAAATACTTTCTTAACACCTCACACCTGCCTGTTTCAGGCCTGCAGTCAAGAAGACAGGAAACGAGACTTTGAGGCCATCTTTGCACACTATGATGTTGTAAGTAGGAGAGACAAGGAGACACAAAGCTTCCATCCTCTGATGGGGTATCACAGGATCGCTGTTTCACCAAAATGGCACCAATATTTTGTATTACCCCAAGTTTGGCATCTTAATGTTTAATGTGTGACAAACATTACTTGGTTCAGCATGTGGGAGGAACAGTAAGTACCCTAGCAGTGTACCTTAAGATATTAAAAATGTATGATAATCTGTAAAATGGGAAATGGCCACCAAACAACCCGTTAATTTGATGCACGCATCCTGAATCTTCTCAGACAGTGATTATTAATGGGCTACTAATGATTATTCTAAGTCTGGGTCTGCAACCAAAAAGTCAATCAAGCTGAAGCCTACAGGAGGATCATTAACTGTGCTATCTAGGTCTTCTTGAGGACCATGGTTAGAGTAAAGGCTTTGACTGGCATCTTTTATTTCTACAAAGGATGAAAGTGTGGATATGCAATTGGAGTCACAACAATGGTAATTAAATGCAGGAATAGAACCTGCCTGTGCCTGGCCTAGTCAGCCTCACTAAGTACAATGCAGCTCAGTTATAAGTGTGATAAAGTGTTTGCGTAAATGAGAAAACTTTCTCAAAGTTCTATATTGACTACTGTAAAATCTGATTCAGATTTGATAATAAAAGGATAGTGTCCTCGTCGTCATGTTTTTTTCTGTAGATATTTACCCTGAATTTATCTGCTTTTAAGAGCAAGACTGGAGCTTTAGAAGGACCTGAAGTGGATGGCTTTGTGAAGGACATGATGGAGCTGGTCAAGGTTGGATGCCTCATACCTTGTTCTTCTAGTTTTCAAGCCTTGAACATCTCCTTCATGGTTTGGGCATTTGGGCAAAAACTCACAACAAAAAAGTGTCATGCATACACACAATAAACATTTCCCAGCATGCTTTGCAAGTTACAACTGTGTTACATCTATGGTTTGTATGCTTATCGTCCCTCAGGCCAACATCAGCAGTGTCGACCTTGATAAGTTTCGTCATGTGTTGCTGGAGCACTGTGATATTAATCGGGATGGAAAGATCCAGAAGAATGAACTGGCACTGTGTCTGGGGCTGAAATTGAACTCGTAACCCACCTCCCCACAGGAGCGATGGTCCTCATTTGCCGCAGTGCCCCATGTGGTTGAAATGACGCAGTGTAACACACTGTCTAACAGCCACCTGGGGGCTCCTGTGATGTGAGATCCCGTGATCCACAAGTGTGTGGAGAGGTGTGTGCATAAGCTTTAGTGATGTCCTGCAGTGTGTCTGCATATGGCTGTGTTGGTTTCAGATTGATTTATGAAACTTCTGACCTGTATCTCAGCAGCTAGAAAAATAATGCTTTTTGGTATTTGAATTGTCAAATGTTGTGATTATTTGTAACATATCTGCTTTATGCTAATTTGACTTAATCACAGTAACAGTAGAATCTAATATGGCTCATATATTAATGAAATAAAATGGGAATATTCAAGAAAAGCTGTTCTTTGAGAGATTATTTTCTTAACACTGACTGTCAGCGGAATAAAGGTAGATTGCCAACATGGTTATTGGTGTCTATTCCTCTTTTTGGATGGACTGAGCTGAGAATAATGGCACTTGCCACTCATACTGCACACAGTGTAATCGTAAACCAGACTGAATTGCTCCAAGTGCCTGGCAGCCGCAGTGCAATAGGACAGTGGCAGACAAAACGAGGCTGGTTATCCTGGAGCCTAAAACACTCGTATCCACATCACAAGGCACAGAAGCAGAGTATTGATGCAGACATGACAGATATGGAATGATAGATTCCATTCTAAATCCTTAGGCAGTGGAGTTAGTCCCCCCTTTACAGCTATAACAGTTAATACCAAGACATTTTGGACAATTCTATGCTTACAACAGTTTGGGGAAGGCCCTTTTCTGTTTCAGCATGACTGTGCTCCAGTGCACAAAGCAAAGTCCATAAAGACATGGTTGGGTGAATTTGGTGTGGAAGACTTGACTGGCCCGCACAGATCCCTGACCTCAACCCCTCTGTACTCCTTTGGGATGAACTAGAATGGAGATTGCGAGCCAGGCCTTCATGTCCAACATCAGTGCCTGACCTCACAAATGCTCTTCTGGATGAATGGGCAAAAATTCCCACAGACACAGTCCAAAATCATGAGGAAAGCCTTGCCATAAGAGTGTCTGCTGTTATAGCTGCAGAGGGGGACCAACTCCATATTGATGCCTTTGGATTTAGAATGGGGTGTCATAAAAGATCCTGTAGGTGTAATGGCCAAGTGTCGCAATACGTTTGTCTGTATAGTGTACAGTATCTTATTTTTAGTCAGTTAAAAATCCTGATTTACACAAACATAACTTCTTTCTGTTTAAGGTGGAAAAACGGACAACAATAAAAGATCATTTGTACTGGGTTTACCTGAATGTTTACATCATTACTCACTGAGCTTGTGCCCTGTGATCCAGTTCAGGATAAACAGGTGTAGATCAAAGGGACTAGGTAGATAGATTAGATGCATAACTAAGTGATCTTATTACAGTAGCACAAAAAGATATCTTATATAAAGGATCAGTTAGTCTTTAGACATGGATTAGCCTTTAGGCTTGGAACAGCTGAGGTTAATTTCTATGCAGTTCATGAGTCAGACAAGTAATTTATGGAAACAGTAAAATTCACTCATATTTATTGACTGTATCTCCAATGCAGGGTTTGCAGCAAACATGAGGTTGACTCTAGGGAAGCCACCAGTCCCCCTTGTGAGCGCAAGGAGCACATGTGAACTGGTTACAGTTCAAAAGTGGACATGGCATCCAAAAGCTTTGTCACCACTGTGTTACACAGTGGAATACACAATATATGTAACAATGAAAGGTACAAAGGAACAATGTCTCAGTGGGAATATTGTTATTTATTAAGCGATTGTGATGCTCCCATCTTTTGATTCTTCTTCTTGTCTGCTGTTTTTGGAAGGGGAGGAGCTTCCCACAGTAGCCTCTGATTGCTGTAATTACGCCCAGCTGTGCCATGAGGGTCATGATGTTGACGCTACTCTGTCATTCGGCCCCAGCTGTGGCGTGCTCTAATTTCAGCCTATTGGAACCCGGCACAAAGAGAGAAATTAGGAAACCCTGGCAGGCTGCAATTAAAGCTTAGAGTTGTGGGTGAGAGGAGGACATAGCAGCCATGGCTGGTCTGTGCTGAAGGACACCAATGAGCTTCCACTGCTAAAGCTCTTCAAAACATACCAGTGCTGTAGCTACACTACAGCAGCATCTCCCTTCTTGCTCTGTCACTGGGGGATCCACCATCTTACACAGGAGTGCTTCAGGACATCCGCATTGTTTCTGTAATCAACATAATGATCGACATGACAGATGCATGTGAAATCCTTAAGAAAAATCATTGTGGAATGACTTATTTTTCCTTCCATTTATCAATTTTCTGTTCCCACTTGTCCTATACACACTCACAGAAAAATGGAGTACCAATTTATACCTTTGCTTGTCACTGGGGCTATACCCTCAAGGATCTGTCAATTGTACCCTTAGCTGTAGGTAATTGTACATTTTAAGGTACAGAAAAGAGCTCTGAGGTTCATAAGCGCTTGCCCAACCAGTGGCCCGGTCCGGTTCACAGGTGATGCAATTAACATTGTAATTCTTGGTTAAAAGGGCATGTTAATATGGTACAGATGTACATGCCCTACTCCTAAAACAGAGGCACAGCCTCCCTTTGCACACAGTGACAGGCTAGTCATTATCTGCTTCCAGCAGAGTGCCCCCTTACAGCGGGCAGCCGGCGGACGTGTGACACAAATAGCGGCCGTCAGACTGAGACCAAGTGACAGTATAGGGATGGGGCAGGGCTAAAACGCAGCTCCATGTATAGGAAATATTGTTCAGGGTGAGTGCAGTCGCTTAACGGCGATCAGAGATGAACAAACCAATATTATCAGTTTTAATGTGATTATTCCATGTGATTTGTGCTTGGCACCACACAAAAATTCAATATCGACTTTAACAGTGAAAATGATGCCCCTCTACCCGTTCACCATAATTGGTTGATTATTTGGGTGTGTGTTTTGGCCCACAGTGGCTGGTTCAGCCTTTTTTCATGTTAAAACTAGTGATGTAGATACGATATTTCAAGGTTGTTGGGCAGCCTATTTCACATTCCCATTGTCAATCAGTGGCTGAGAATGTTTCATTTGTGAGGAACCCGATGATGATGGAACCTGTTTTCTTTGAAAAGAAATGGTGGATTACACCCTGATGAGCTCTCGGAGCATGAATGAGGCTTCTAGGCCACGCACAAGACATGAAACAATAGAGATTAGGCTGCAGTGTGCAAAGAGCATGTCTTTATGTTGGCATGGTGTAATTTCGCCACAAAATCATCTGCACCAGTTGCTAGGATCAGACCCCCTCAAACACTGCTTTTGTTACCATATATTATTGCAAAGTCCATGGGCATCGTTATGTCATATCACTCAGGGATACAGCCCGGAGTATTTTAGCCCCGACGCCAATCTTCCTTCAAAAAAAAAAACTCAGCCCCAGGCAAATTTGACTTCGCCCCAATAGCTAGAGACTCCCCTGGCAAAGTCCAGTGCTGGTACTGGTTGCTGCTGACTTGTTTTGGAGATTAACAATCGGGACTCTTGCAACAGCTGAGGATTTGTAAGGAGCCCTTACCTGTGTTTTATCTACAGGTCTGTTCAATAGGTAATGCCTATTGCTCTTAACAACCTTTTATAACGTTAAGTTCTCATTCTTTGGAGGGAGAAATTGTGAGGCACAATATTTAAGGTTTAAGCACATAATTTCTTCAGCACATGATGTTACCCGATTTGGCATCATTACCCCTGTGTTTCGGGCACGACGCTTTCGTACAACCGCAAACACACCCAATAAACCCATAAAACATTATGAGAGTATACCTCCATAATGCAAAATTGTACCGAAATCTGGAGTTTTGCATTAAAATGCGTTTTGTGATTTAATTTCAATCGAATCTTTTCACGCGTTGAACTGAAGCCAATGAACGTGATATGCAAGCTTTGAGCGCCCTCCTGTGGTCATATGTGCTTATTAATCTGTTTTGGTCGTATCATGTAATATAAAACGTGTTTTGTTTTTAGTCTCTCTGTGGACGTCATACTACAGCGTGGACAGGATCGTTCTTTTGTAATCCGGAAAGATCAGAGTTGGGTTTCTTTATATCTTTAAAATATTTCAGGTTTTTCTATACAACACTGACTCTTCCATCTGATTTAATGTAGACACTGGTTCAGCGCATCCGAGTAGTTCGTCTTTTGGACCCTGCACTGAGGGTCACTTATGACCAGGACCATGGATCTCGGCCACATTCCATTCACACCCATCTCCAGCTAGCTCTTTCATTTCATCCCTTTTCACGTTCCGAGTGATTCACTAAAATCCCTAATGCATAGATGTAACAACCACAAAATGCATCACAATTATGTATTAAAGACATAAAATATCATGTAAACATGAAAATCATCGCCTGAGTAATTAAGGGGACGACGCGGAGCAAAGACCAGCGAGCCCACACTCCTGCCCCTGAAACTCGCTTCCTATATGGTGACACCTTGGCCACTAGGGGGCAGATGTTCATCGGTATGGAAACTAATTTTAGATGAGGCGTTGAAATTTGCCGATGAATGAACTGTTTATAATATTACATTGCTAACTTTGAATTCCCCTAATCAAAACAATAATTATCTATTTTACGTACATTAAACCCATATGCACTGATATTTATAACGTTTGAATGAATGAAGTACTGCGGTACTGTGCCATCATCAGCGGCGGTCCTTGTGAATCTCTAGATCTGAATGAAAGAGGAGGCGCGACGCCGGAGCGCGCCTGGTGTCGGGGACGCGCAACAGCCAGGGCGCGAGCAGAGAAGCGGGGCCAGCTGCGCTGAACTTCAGTCACGGAAAGTCGCCTCGTTTCGCTGAGCTTCCTCCGGTCGTTCACACGTGTAGACACATACACTCGCTTTTGCTTTTATTAACACAGCTTGGGTGTATTCCGTACCATAGGATTTTTTTTCCAGTATGGGAAAAACTGATTATAAATTATCTCTTTTCAGGCTTTTGCCCTGCGTTTTAAAGACACTCGTTTCATTTTGATGCGAATGCCATCATTTCTAGTTTATTGGGAAGCTATTTTTCATATTTATTTTTGAAGTATTCCTGTCAGTTGACATTTTCGATGCTTTCCTACCTGTGACACTGACGGAAAATGGAGGCTGTGTTTGAGAGGGAGTGCGGTGCGCTTGGGGGGCTCTTCCACACCGTTATCAGCGACATGAAGGTAGGGGAGCCGGCTTAAAAACCCAACTTTGATCTTTTACAAAGTGCCGCGCACGACTGAGGCATTTTCACAGCCCATCAGCGCACGGCAAACCCTAACACCAAATAATCGCACTATATACCGTATCATCAAGTATACCGGTACATGATTACCACCCTACTCATTTTTATCCACCTGTCAGCTGCCAATATTTTATCTTTTATTTGATTTATTTATAGTTAGTGAAGAAAGTAAACAGTTTCGCCGTATAGGTACAATAACAATAAAGATATTTTATTTTATTCTATCTCCTTCACCGGAAACCGCAACCGTGCTGCGAGTGACTGTCAGCGGGTTAAACCCTAAACCGCTTTATGACGGGATCGTCAGTGCGTGATTGCTCTCATTCAGAAAATCGTTAGTTTCCGCTAAGTGTAACATCACTGTCCATGCAGATTGTTCGGGGGACCAGGACGGTAACTCCCGAAACTTGGACCAGCTTGGCTACCTGTTTGATGTGTGGCTATAACGAAGGGCATTAATTAGTCTGTCATTTAGGTTACTCTACAGACCAGGAATGTTAGAATCGCATTTGGAGCATCGCAGTAAAAAAAAGTTTACGTGGTATGTAGGATTTAAGGTGGCTTTCCTATGGTTTGCTGGGTTTCTGGGGTCAGTGTTGGTTTGCTGGCCAACATGTTTAATGAAGCGCTGATTATAAATTGTGCAGAAACTTACCTCAGTTAATCATGTGCGTCTGATAACCTTAAGACGAAAGTTACTGCAGCGTTTTGACATTTTATTATTATACGCAGTCTCTTCATTTAAGCTGATATGATGTTTTGAATGAACGCTTTGGGTTGGACATGATTAGCAAGGGGCTTCCAGGTTCAAAAGTTAGACACTTATAAAGCTAATGTTGATTTCGAAACGGTGCGTATTTTATTGCCAGGTTGTCAATAGCCGATGAAAGGTTTATCTCCATAGTGAAAATCACTTAGACATATATACCAAATGCACAGGAAATCATGTTCAATGATAAGAAATTTAAATGAAGAGTCTTGCGGATAACTAATTCAATAATGAGTGCTTTTCTTATCACATAACTACCCAGCGCTGTTTGGGCGACCATATTAATGCAGGCAATAATCTGCCTAAAATAAACCGACATCTAATTATTTTATGCAAATTATACAAATCAGCCATAGTGCTGCTAATTGCCACAGATGGCGGGACTGAAGAGAGCTAATTCATTGATATAACCGGTTTAAATATTCATTGAGAAATGTAAGGGGGCTTTGCTCTTATTGAAAGCGAATGCATCCCATTTTTTCATTTAAAAGAGTAGGGATTAACCAGCTCCTGTAGTCTTTTAGTCAATTACCACAGATTGCTAACCGTTTAATGTAATTGCAAATGTAGAACTTGGGCATGCAGAACTTTTTTGTGTCACATTAAGATTTTGCCCTGAGGACTCTTTGTCTTACATTGTTTTTATCTGAGATGTATTTGCTGTCTAGGTAATGTTTTCATAAGTGACTGTTTTATACATAACAACTGTACACGTTGAGTCAGTGGTACCAGGGGACTGTGGTCTTTCAGGTCTCCTCCTGGTAACATGGTCTTTGACTGTTACCAATCTCCAAACCCTCTTACAGATGTTTCCTGGTACCAGATGCAGGACATTTCCAGCTTTGTGTTTCAGGTTTACTTGCGGATGCTCTGCTTCCTGGCAGTGGGGACGGTGGCCCCACTGTTTTGTCTTGTGCATATATGTGTGAGTTTGCTGCGTCCCCACTTGACCTTGAGGTCTTTGGTCAATTGTTTTATTGTCTTTCAAGGTCACCCTCATTGTCCCTCTAAATATCTGTAGGTGTTTGTCGGTGGTTTATTCTGGTCTCTCGCACACAATGCAAAGAACCGGGTATTTTTACTGCATCTGGTTACGTCCAGCTCGTGTAAGCAGGGTGTCCTTAACTTCAGACTGATCTTGGTACAAGCCGCTGACATGATCCTGCAGAGTGAGTTAGTGGATTTTTTGTGAGGTAATTACTTTTTTTCTGTCTACTCAGAGCAGCTACCCTGTCTGGGAGGACTTCATCAGCAAGGCTGGCAAGCTTCAGTCCCAGCTGAGGTATGTGGAGATCCTTTCCTTGAACATGACACACACAAACACGTCCAACTTTTAAGCCTTATTGAATGTTGCGTTGAAAGGCCTTATTTCTGTTCTAAAATCAGCCCATTTACACTCTGTAATCAGCTTATTTCCACTCCAAAATCAGCTTAATTCTGCTCTAGAATGACCTCATCATGAACTTTTAGGCAGTGTTTCTTAACCTAGTCTGCGGAGACCCCTAGATGGTCCATGTGTTTGCTCCCTACCAGCTTTCTTCCAGATAGTCCACATTTTTGCTCCCTTCTAGCTCCCAGTAGGAAATGCTACTTTAAGGACTTGTTGACTAAATTTTCATTTGACAGAAGGACACTGCCCCTCCTTTTTCTTTTACAGCATTGTGAGCTTGACTTGACTTGGAAATTAACCTTGTCATATTTCTGTATGGTTCACCCTCACTGCTGTAATATATATTTTATATAAAAATCTACTCATCAAGACAATAAATAAATGTAAAAGTATATCAATTCTGGAAAGATTAATGAGAAGAATGGGCAGCACTGTACATTTATGTAGCATTAATGACCAGAACCCCATAAGCTCCCAGTATCCAGTACTGGGATATTACTGAATCATGTGAAGGCAGTGATGGGCTGTTGTATCGCTGATGGGCAGGGTTATCCTAGGTGTGGTTGGACGGGGTTATCATTAGTGCTAGTGGGCGGGGTTATCATTAGTGCTAGTGGGCGGGGTTATGTGAAGGTAGTGATGGGCTGTTGTATCGCTGATGGGCAGGGTTATCCTAGGTGTGGTTGGACGGGGTTATCATTAGTGCTAGTGGGCGGGGTTATCATTAGTGCTAGTGGGCGGGGTTATGTGAAGGTAGTGAAGCATCACCTATGCTCCCCCCTTCCAGGACCACCGTGGTGGCAGCTGCAGCATTCCTGGATGCCCTGCAGAAGGTGGCTGACCTAGCCACGGGCGCGCGAGGTGAGTGGATTATGTGCGTATGTGCGTACGTGCGTGTGTTTGTGTCTTCGCTTGGAGGAGGGCAGAGTGGAATCGACCACTCACTCCGTCAACTGGGAGACCCCCCCATAAGGTCTGACATATTTCGAACATTGGTGCCCACTTAACATACCCAAATACCGACCCAAGGATGGCATGGTGGTAATGTCACTCCCTGAAAGCCTTCTGGGGCTACTGGAAGGTGATGGTGAATGGTGGCCTAATTAACGTCCTATCAGGACTTCTCTTAGCACATCATCATAGTTCAGCATGTAGTGTGAGTTTGAGAGAGTGAATCAACTTATTTGGTTGTGTGCGCTTATGTGTGTCACAGTGAATCCACTTATGTATGTTTATATGTAAGAGAGTGAATCCGCTTGTGTGGGTGTGTGTGACAATTAATCTGGTTCTGTGGGTGTATGTGAGAGTGAATATGCTGCCGTCAGTGTGTGTGAGAGTGAATCTGCTTGTGTGGCTGTGTTTTGGAGGATGTACAGCAGCCTGATGTCGGCTCTGATCCACAGGAGTCACATCCTGCTCCTGAACAGGGGCCTGGAGAGACATGGCTGTTTGTCAGGGAAGCTGCAGGGGTTTGGGCACTCTCTTTCTTTGGTCAGTTCCTCTATTCTAGCTCTGCTACTGGTCAGTGCCTCTGTCCTGGCTCTGCTCTTGGTAAGTCCCAGGGCCAGTTTTTTGCAGTGGAAACGCATGGAACTAGTTCCGGATTGGGAAAAAGTCTGGCACCAGCTCCAGCACCGCGTTAGCGGAAACTTGGCATGCATTTCAAATGGAGGAATTGACTACCTCACTTCATCAGTTACATTTTGTTAGTTTTTAGTTTTTTAAAATCATAGCATAAAAAAATAGGCGCATGTGCAGTAATTGCGTCACATTTGTTGGCACTGCTTTGTGTCTGTTGGCACAGCTTGCGGCAACACTACCGACTTTGACACACTATATTGGAAGATAATAACAAGTTCTATTTGACTATTCGGGCCGTTCCTGTGTTAAGAACATCTGACTTACGGACAACTGGAACACACATACAGTCTATTATATTAAAAATTTGGGTTAAATATAATGGTTCATAATAACAAACGCATGCATTATTTTGTGACGCTCGTGAACACAATGCGTGTCTTCAGTCGTTTGTTGGCTCCAGGTACCGCATGTAGTTACTTTAATTATTACTGCATAATTGTTATTGTTATTATGTACTTTATAATTTTTTTTCCGACTTACCTACAAATTCGACTTAAAGACAAGCTTGGGGATCGGATCTCGTTCGTAACCTGGGGACTGCCTGTAGTTTACTTCGGATAATTTCACCTCCTTTTTTGTTTTCTAAACAATGTTACTGAAATTTCACATATTGATTCGATATTGTGCAGCCCTGCTGTTAAATGTCGTCAGCAGTTATCATAAGACGCCAGCACCTGACGGAGGTCTTCCTGAACGTATGTGCGTGAATTGTTGTAGGGACGCGTTGCCGCCACAGGACTGAAAAGCCAAAATACACAGAGAGCTATTCTGGTGTGTTTGGGGTGGAGGAAAAACTAGCAGTGCAAAGGGTTTGGTTTCAGGTTTCAGGAGTGGCCCTATTGTTTACACCGCTGCCTGAAACGTGTTTTACTTTCATTTGGGTGATGTCACCATACAGAGGTGCGGGGGTATCTTTGCATGTGATCAGACCTGGGGTTTGGGGGCCAGAGGCCGCGTGCTGGACTTCGCTAAAGCTCACCCTAAGCGGCCACGCTTCATGTTCCCGACTGACTGAGGTGATGCAGTCCCAAATACTATGACATTTGCATCCTCCGTGCTCTTTCAGAGAGTGACGTCCAAGGAAGTTGCACTCTCGCCTCCCTCTGTGTTTATTGGTTTTGCTGGCAGAAGTGGGAGGATAACCAGCAACGAGGTACAAGCAAGCTTAGTGAAAAATCCCCAGGAAGCTGTTTGATAGAACCGCCACATGTTGACTGACAGGCCTGGTTCTGCTTTACCTGTCAGCTTATGTTCCAATTCTACTTCAGTGTGTGATAGCCAGTACAGATCCACCATGACTGTCCTCCGGTGACATTTCTGCAGACCAGAGGAGTGCTGTGTAATTAATATGGGTTTAGTTCTTTTGGTATTTCACTTTGGGGTTCAGTAATTTAATATGGAGCTTTTGTACAGATTATAGAATTGTCATCTTGTACACACTTGTCTCCCTAAGACTTTGGTCTACCTTTGGTTAGAAACACAGTTTAAGATCAGGGTTAGGTTTAATGGTGGTCAGAGAATCCAAGTGTCATTGTGATGTCATAGACCCCTGCTTATGGGTGCTGTGATGTCATAGACCCCGAAGGACATGTTCTGTTCACAATCAGCTTAAATTGGAAGCCTCCTCATTGGTCCTCTTTTCACCATCCATCACCTGTGATCCTGAAGCTATTGCTATGGGCCCTTTATCACCATGGCACCCACACCAAGAAGATATACCCATTTTTAGGATGTTACCCCCTTTATCCATTATGTTGGCTTGGAGGATGGCATGAGTGTATGTGAACATTTAGCCTGATAAGATTCCCGAATATTTTATATCCTTTTGTGTAAGACCCTGTAGTTACTACAGCAGGGTTGCATTAAACCGGCCTGCATTTGGGGAAATGCTGGCCTTGCCACCATGGAAACGTCTTTGGAATGGGAAGGAGCTCATGGCAGCTCAGTGTCTGCACGGTGCATGGAGACAGACGGCAAGCATGCTGGAGGAGAGGAGCAGGGCTCGGTACAGATGGCCGACCCCATGGGCCTTCGGTGCCGCCAGAGACTGTCGGCAGGTTCTCTGAAGCCGGGTTCTACCAAGTTTCAGAAGCCAACTCCAACCAAATATTAGAAGGTGGATCTAACCAGTTATCAGATACTGGGTATAACCATATATCACACTTGAAATCTATGTGTGGCCCTCACCTCCTCACACTGAAGAGCTTCTCCTGATCGTTCCGTTCCTGACCCATGAACCAAAATTTATCCAGATCTTACATGCAAATAATTAACGATAGTATCTGAAAGACATTTTTCTTGTTAATGCTGTTATTTGGATACTTAGAGCAGTAGAGAAATTTACTTGGATTATATTCACCGAAGTACCAGGTTGGACAGAGAAGTGATTTCAACCTGTTACACTGGTTCCCCGGCCTTGAGCGTCTTGTCTAGGGAGTGTGATGTTTGACATTTCTGCTGTGTTTATGGAGTTATGAGTCCTTCCCATAGCTGCTAGCTCAAACCACACTGAACCTATTGCACTCCCAAAGTATCGCTTCACTTTGGCGTCTGCAGATTGCAGCACACTTCCTCTGCCCTGCCTTTGGGTGATTTGTACGTGACAATGGCTTGTTGTAGCCTTGCATACACATAGCTATTAATAACGTCAATAACGCCCTTTATGATGGACTGCCTACGTCAGAATTTATTTAGGAGCAATGAAAGGCATTCATTAAAGGAACTTATTTACCTTTCTCTCTCTCTCTCTCAGTTCTGATGATGGGTGTAGCGTGTGACAGCTGAACTTCATGAATGCAGGCTACCCAGAATGCCCAGAGGGCTTTCTCTTTGTCATAATAAATCCAGGTTAAACTTATAGCTTTGTAAGCACCACATCCTTCCATGTAGCTTACATGAGATTCTGATTGGTGCCAGATCAGTTTTCTGATGCTTCCTGGTGCAGTGAGCTGCATGCGGGAGGTTAATGTCTTGTTTTGGCGTAGATGTGGTTCACTGGCTTACAGCTGCACCCTGCTGGTTTATATGAGTATGATGTGTCAGGAACAAAACCAGAATCTGTGTCTGATCACTGCCAGTTATGTTAAACTCGTGACATGAATGTATTACTTGTAAAAGTACCTATGTAGAAGTGCACAGACCACCCACAGTCACCAAATAAGTCTTTCATTGATAACTATTATAATTCAATTATAATTGCTGATTTTTTAGGTAGGTACCTGTACATCAGTTGTTTACAATGAATAACTTTGGCTGCCTTTTAAATGCCAGGGGTACACAGGGGTCTTTGTCCCTCTGTAAATAAGTTGGGGTCCTTGGAACATAGTAACTACGTTGCATCATGGAGTTGTCCTTGCGGGTGCCTGTCTGTTTAGCATGTCTTTTGATTTTTGGACCTGAAGAGGAATTCTGGGTAATGTGGAGGTTGAGCAGCTGTTCTTCTCCATTTCCTCCAACCACAGAGTGATGTCCCAGTCTCCGTAGTGACCAGATGGGTGTTTTGGTTAATTGTTTTTGACCACAGTGTATAAGGATATTAAGCATTAGCTGTTTTTTAAGAGCTTGGAAACTGTAGATCACTCTCTGCTCAATTTCATGTAGGTAGGCAGCACAGAGGAATGTCAACATACTTTTTCGAGACTGACTGAGCCCATTTACCCCAAAGTGTTAATAGCTTTCTCAGACCACCAGATAAACTCCTGTTAGTAAGGGATTATAAATCATTAAATGGACTGTAAAATATTTGCATGGAAGCCGACCGAACAGCTTCAGTGGGGGGAAATCTCACAGTGATATTTATCTACTTTATCTGATTTGGAAGTGGTTTCTTTCTCTAGAATCCAGATAAGCCGTGACATGTTAAAACTGACTGTGGTGGGAAACCCATTTTTATTATCGATGGACATCCATTTCTGTTTACACACAAAACTCATGTAATATCTTAGCGCAGATACTGCTGAAGTGGCCTTAATTCAAATGTACGTTAGAGTTTGACCACGCTTGCATTATGAGAACTTTCATTCGCTTTGTTCTTGTGTAGACAAAATATTACTCACAACCTGCCGCGGCTGCTGGTTTATTTGAAGGTGCATTGCTTGATGATGTCATATTTTGTATATCATGTCTAGGCGGTGAGGTGGTTCACACTGTATTTACGCTTTGGGTTGGGCTAACATGCATCTGAATAATTAAATGGCGCCCTCCACAGGTGAACCTCGCTGTCAGAAGCCCCCACCCCATGGGCCCGCCAGACTCCTTTCATTTGTGTGAATCAAACAGCATTATTTACCGTGCCTGAATCGGCAATGAGAACCTTGACCAGAAAGCACTAGATGTGGAATAATGAAAGCTAACGCTGGGGCTGCTTCATTTTGCCAAACACAGCCGCCCCCGCCCCCCCCTCCCGGCCCCCGCCCGCCAATCCCCCCGGAGTCATCGTAAATTAAACATGTCTTTACTGGCGGCCGCCATGCTCCCGGCAGTTGTTTCCTCAAAAAACTGTGCCTGTTACCATCACGTTGAGAGGGATAGCTGTCAGCAACGAGTACTTCAATGGGTAACCCCTGCCTCACGCAGGCACTCAGCCATGCTGTGAAAAAGACAGCAACCTCATAACGGCGTAATGAACCCCCGCACCCCGCCAGCAGGGGGCCGTCTGTGCCCCGTACCTTTCCAACCATCTGCCATGGAAACGGAGCCCCTTCAGGCAGATTGGGGCAGAGAGGCCTTGTCTCCATGGTTGAGGAGGTGCGGTGAGGAGGGAACTGTTTCCCACAAATGGCAGGGGGGCACAGCCTGCTTCCAACCCTGCTTACCCTGCCTGTGGTCCACACAGCAACCACTGAGGCCCTTCCAGATCTCTCCATGGCCTCACCAGAGAACTGGGCCTGCCTAACCATCGTCCACTGAATCTGGGTCGAGGTACTCATTCGTGTCTGGCTTGGAAAATATGTTTTTGCTCTGGAAAGCACTCCCTTTTGGCCGGAAGGGGGCTGATGAACAGCCTGCATTATGGGATAGATCTGGTTTCCCTGTGGGTGGCTATGTTGACAGCCCAACTTTACTGCTGTTAGGTTCTGCTAAATGTGAGTAGCTTTCCCCTCGATCCGGTAGGCCATGAGCTGCCAGAGGGATGCTGTGTCCTTAGCAGAAGATCCCGAGACCTTATCGTTAAAACTGGGTTATGCTGAAATGAGGTGGAGACACAGTGATGCCTTTGCTAAAGAAATAGAAAATGAAATTAATCTTTATTTTCCATTTGTACAGGTACATTAGAATGTATTTGCTGGGATTTGAATTAGCACCCTTACTAATCGCTTAACCCACTGAGCCACACACCATCCCCCCTAGCAGCTATCATCTCAGACCTACTTTATTTGCAGTTATATGGGAAACAAAGTGAAGGATCCGCATCACATCACGGCCATGTGCATTTTACACTGAAAGTTACATTTCAGCTCCACTGCCAGGGTAGGTGTTGCAAAGTCACACAGAGGTAGCAGGACAACTTTAGTAGAAGAACCGGGCAGGTGGGTGCAGGTCCACTGCAGGACGGCTTTGATGATAATCTGCTCCTTTTGGCCCGTAATGTTCACTGCTGTTCTCCATAAGGAACCGAACAGAATCGGATACTAAACCAAACAAGCACAGGTACAGCATAAAATGGAATTTTACACTAAAACAAATGGAATCATATCCTGCACCAACCGGGCACAAGCATGGCACCAAATGAACCAAACCAAATAGGCTGAAGCATGTCATCTGTCACAGCCTCTTCAGTACAGTGTAGGAACATGCCAACCAGGATGTAGGGCCTGGACCTACACTCTTTGGAGCACTATGTGATTCGTCCTTTGGACTTTTTCTCTTGCCACCTGTTTTAGCCCTGAGTGAATATTGTGGGGTTGGAGGGGAGTTGGAGAGTGTGAACCTTGGTCTTCCTATGGTCTTCAGAGGAAAGCCGGTTGAACCGCATATGCCAGGACCCTGTTGGCTGTTTGCTCTTCCGGATGCCTGTCCCATATCACTCGGGATCCAAAATCTCAAACAGACCTGTGGTGCGGTTCTGCCTCAGCAAACCGGGTCTTCGGGCAAATTGGCGATGACCCCAGAACCCAAAAACCAGACGTTTCCGTACTCTATCCCAATCTGCCCCTCACAAAAGGGGCATTCTGGGTAGAATAAGTGAATGATGGAGAGGGAATGGCTCAATCCATTTTCGCTCAGTCAGTTGGGCTCCCATGTCCAGCAGCCAGTGGCATGTACACACACCATCTCCAAGCTGCTTATCCAGCAGAGGCTGACAGGGATTATGAAGCCATTATTTGATAAATGACACTGAATGGCTTTTAAGGGTTAGGGCTGCTTCTGTAGTGTTCAAGCCCCTATAGCACTGGGAGTCAGACAGACTGAGGCACCGTGCCGCCCTCTGCCATTTTTATACACTTTATAAAGGAAGTCTAGTTTATATTTGTAAGAAGGACATATGAATTATATGATCTCATCTTGTCCCGTGCTTCATTCCACACGTTACACTTTGCTTTGTGTGGAATTGAAACCTCGCAATGCATACAGCCCAGCGGAGTCTCATGTGTCCTCTTGAATTTGGCGCTTGTCACAATGGACTGTAAACTACCGTGGTCGGCCGCTGGCTGCGTGCAGGATGACATCATGTGTATTTGGGTTTGATTGCGAGGAGCTGGCTGGTGAACATCCACGCTGGGCTTTGGGATTCCTGCACGCCCGTTATGTGGTCACTCTACACAGAAGCAGCGACATACTAGGGGTGGGGGGGGGGGTTCATAAACTGGAGGTTTTGAAGGATTTGGAAATGTGTCACTGGCTGCAGGCTGGTCTAAGGAAAACCATTGTAATACGTATGGATCCCAGTGAGTGTGATTATTGTATTGGTCGGTCGTGGCGGGCAGTCACAAGCTTTCTTTAGGCTTGACTGTATTCACAGTACTGCACAAACTCTCAAATCTTATTGGTTTAATATGGTTGGGTTCTGGAATGTCAAGACTTTGCTCAGACACCGTGGCGACACACCAGCAGGCGGTGGGGTCTCGACCTCCTGCCCCCCCCCGCTCACGCCTGTGTCTGTCTGCATTCCACAAGTCGTCTGGCCGGCTGGCCGCCGCCAACCCTTCCCTGACAGGCACTTCGTTGCCACCTGTCTGTATGGCCTAGGGAGTAGGTGACCTCAGCTGTGATGAGGGAAGGGGTGCAGATTCTCTGCAGACTGATTAAAAATATGCCTAGAGACAGGAATATAGTTGATGGATCCATCCCCCTGCTGTGTCTGTCCCAGACTCTGAGGTTTTACTTTAAAATTTGCATGTGCTAACAGTTTAAAGTGCACTGTTAGGCTCAGATCAGCGAATACCTTGCAGAGTGAGCTTTCGCTGCACTTTCCGGCACTTTCCCATACATCTGACCATATGTGGTGTTGAGTTGTTTCCCCTCTTTTGGATGGAAATGGGGATTCTGGCTTCTTTCTCTTCAATGATGCACTATTTGAGGTCGAAGCCCCAACCAAATTACAGCCCGGAGATGAGAAGCTCAGCTCCGGTGTTGGATACAACAGAGAAAAATACAATCCCAGATTTTCCAGGAATGAATGGGGCTCTTCCTGGGCATGCGCTGACATTGCAGGGACAGGAGTGATGGTGGTTTGTTAAACGGATGCGGTGCCTGTAGGGAGTCACTGCATTAGTCCCAGCTGTCAGAGATCTCATCACGTGGTCTCCCAGTAAGGAAAGACAGCTGTGGACCCAGACTTTCCATTCCTCTCAATCTTTAACGCCACATTTTTTAGACAAGTGTCAGTTTGCATAGGGAGCCCAGCACCGCAGCCCTGTGAGATGAACATCATCATTCAGTCACGTAGCAATGTGTCCGGAATGTGATGTGAGTGGTAACATGCAGATAGCATGACACCCCCCACCCCCTTAAAACAGACATGCACAAGAGTGAGATGCTTTCTGGGTGGCAGGATTGTTTCATGCACAGCATGTGCGCGGTTGGCTTAAAATGAGGGTTCGAACAGCTCTTTTGACATGTGACTTTCTCTGGCTTTAAACGGTGTGTCGTCAGGCTGCCTAATTAAAACCTCCTCCGGTGACTCCGAAAGCCAGAGGAGGTCAGCACTTTGCCTGATGGCCAGACAGCAGCTGCTGGACTGGCTCTGGACATCTGAGCCTTTTTTAAGAGCTGAAAGTCTGTGAAATTCTTTACATTGGATGTTCTGCAGCAAATAATAGCTTCCTATAAGTGTGGTACATTGCATTGGAGTTTCGATCTGGGCTTGTGACCTAACGGTTGCTGGTTTAAATCCCAGGAGGGGCCTGTGAGGACCTTTTGGTTTCTGTGTCAGATCTGCAGGTCTCTAATTTGGATCATATAATGCAAGGCAAAGAAGACACTTGTTCAGGCTGCAAGAAACACACAGATGATAGATTCTGTTCTAATGTTGACAGCTAGCATTTTGAATCAAAGATTATGTGTGTATGGGGTGTGAGACGTCAAGCTAACAGCTGACTATCTAGATATGCTTCCCCATCAAACTGCCCAAAGAACAGGAAACAACCAATCTCTCACTCCGTACAACTGTATTATAGCACATGTTTACAAGCAAATTGTTTTACAGTTATATAATGTAGTTTTCCAGGGGGAATAAAAAAAAATGGTAAAAATGCTTGATATACAAAAACTCAAATATTGGGAATGCAGAGAATGATTCCCCGATCTCGTCAGGCGGTGGTCAGAACAGTGTCCTGGGGATGAGTGTGTACATAATGGGGTGTGGGAGTGATCCAGCCCCACGTTTGTGTCATAGGAGAGCAGGATGCGATGTGGGGGAGAAGAGCTCCTGTGAACATGTTTCCACACATGTAGAAATGGCCACTAAAAGTATCATTCATACTTAGAACATTGCCCAAGGTCAGAAATAGAGCTTTCTCACCCCACCAAACCACATTAGGAGACCGGGAGCAAATACAGATTCTGAGTATATCAGATATGATCGGTGGCTCATCCTCCACACTGCTACAGAACTTCAGATCACTAGTTTTAATAATCTTTGAACTTCATTATATTTCCATATTTAACAGATGCTTTTTTTCCAAAGTGACCTACAAGTGGGGCATTTAGCACACTGCAAACATACAGTATGTGCTTTTGAGGAGTCGACTAGGCCTAAGTGCAGCTAGTGGAGACTCTTTGATACAGACTGTGCTCCCCAGCTGGGGAAATGCAGGACCAGGGAGATCTGCGAACTTGGGACTAGGGGATCTTATTTGGTTCCATCCTGGACTTGGTAGCTTCTGGATGACAAAAGTCACAATTTGTCACCCAAAGGACAAGATGATACTGTCACTTTCACCTTCTGCAGTAATTCCAGCCAGGGAACTGTGTCCAATGGGTCAGGCCTGGGTCAGGCGGGTCCAAGATATGCAGACACAGCAGACACTCCCGTCACGGATATTTATAAAGGTCATGTCTTCAGGAGGTACCCAGGCAACCACTCATAGTAGAGGGATATTTGTAGCATGGGGGGGGGGGGGCTGTAGGGGTTTAGAAATGAACCTTTAAATAGAAAACAACGATGGGAGTGGAGCTGGGAGTGGTACAAGCAGCAGTTAGTCTGTGTGTTTAGTAACTCTATAGGTCACATGATGTGTAGTTTACCTTCTGTCCGAATCATGTGTGACAAAGATAGATAAAGGGCAGCATTACATGTTTTCTCCAAGAATGGTGTCAGTTGAAGAGTGTCTGCTATTTGTATGAGTGCAGGAGTTGTGAGAGAAAGAGAGAGACTGCGTGGTTTGGCCCTGGAGAAAAACACCAAGAGCGAAAAGGAGGGTTGGGGCGGCGTTTGCATGGATTGCCGTCTCCGCAGAAACTCCTTGGCGTTCCTCGCCGGTTCGGTTACGCCTTCCCACTGACTTCCTGTTCAAATGCTGTGGGGAGGATAAACTGCAGAGTAGCCTTGGTGAGGTCACATCAGGCTGACCGATCCAGGAGTGATTCTCTTGCCCTACGTAGTGGGACATTAGGGTCTCTAGGGGTAAACGGCACCAGAGGCTGATGGGGGCGACCTGTGCTGCTAGGCAAAGCTGAATGATTTTCCTGACCCCAAAATTCAGAAGGTCAAGGGAGCTTTGAAGAGAGATAATTGAACAGATAAGATTGAAGACAGATTAAGTAAAAACAAATCCCTACATGACATGCAGATTAATGGCCCAAAGTTTTAGGACCACAGCAGGGTCTGGAGCCTATCCTAGGCTTCATAGGGTACACAGCCAGGGTACACTCTGTGCAGTGAGCTTCAGTCGGACTAGCCACAGTTCTGCTGCTGTGTCCCGTCTCTGCTTCCAACAGTAAAGCTATGGGAATGTCCCAGGCTTCTGTTTTCCCGAAGAGGGGAGGGACACCATAGGTGCCATGAAAAGCTCTCTTTTGTCATCCGGTTTAGCTTTACTGCTTCCTGACTGGCTGCAGTTTCCTCATCCTCCCCCCTCCACCCTTCTTATGACAATGAAAATAATCGCCTGAAAATGAATAATGCTGCCCTGCTTCATTGCTTCGCCCGGTCCTTGTCCTCATCTCTGCTGTGACTGGAGTTTCTCAACAGTTTGCTGACCTCATTATGCCCCTGAGTCAGTTAGAAAGATCTTAAGTATATTAAACGTACAAGGTGTTTGTCTTGGTGGGTGTGCCCTGGCATTACATACAGCATGCAGGACAATTCAAGACAGTGTACATGGATGTACACATGAAGTCTACCGACAATCAGAAGCTACATGGGATGCAATAAAGAGATAGATAGATAGATAGATAGATAGATAGATGCATAGTGAATGTAATTAAACAAGGTGTAAGAAGAGTTATAGGGTATTGACTGAATAAAGTGCAAAGTGTTTTCTGTTAGCAGACCAGTCACTGCTGGTGAGGGACACCGCTGTGGAACAGAAACTGTCCCTGTATCTGGTGGTTTTGCCTTTGATAGCTCTGAGTCTCCTGCCAGAGGGTAGAGGCTGGGTGGGAGGGGTTGGGGGGGTGAGTTCCTCTCTGTTTGGCATGTTAAGGAGGGGTCTTTCTTATGTACATTTATTTGGTTTGCTGACACTGTGGTCTAGCTGGATCGCTGGAACACGTTTGATGGGTTACCATGAAAGGTAATGCAGTAGGACACATAAACACAGATCATCAAGTACCAAGTACGTATCTTTGATCCACCAGAGGGCCCACCTGCTCCAGCACCGTTGTCAGATTTGCTGTAGTGGCTGCTCGGATCTTCAATAATGGTGAAACGGCCTACCAGAAGGAGGTGGAGAACCTGGCATGCTGGAACTATAGAGTCGATTGTGGACTTTGGGAGGAAACCAGTGAAGCACTACAAACTTCTGCAATCAATTGGGTGCCTGGGGTGGAGAGGGTGCCCAGCTTCAGGTACCTGGGGGTCCATGTTAATGAGGACCAGACATAGGCAGCACAAAGCAACGCCTTTGTTCAAAAAGGCTTGCCAATGTATCCACTTCATCAGGATGCTTAAGAAGTTCAGACTGGCTCCCAGGATCCTAAAAGCACACTAAACCTGCACTATGGAGAGCATCCTGACTGGGAGAATCACCGCCTGGTTTGGGAGCTGCACCAAGCAGGACAGCACAGCCCTGCGTGTGCACTCCCTAACCTGCAGGTCAGCCACAGTTGGCGGTGCAGGGACAGAGCAATGAAAATAATTAAAGATTCAACCCACCCCAGCAACGGCCTTTTCTGGCAGCTATAGTCAGGGAGGTGTTACCACTGCCTGAAGGCCAACACCCAGACACTCAGAGCAAGCTTCAACCCTCAGGCTGTCTGTACACTAAATGAGGACTGAATGAGGACTCCCCATGACTAACCTACCGTTTTCCACAATTTATACCATCCCACACTTTTAATTTTATGTAATTTTACAGTTATGAATATCGCATTTTATTCCCTGTCTTATTTTGCCATTTTATTGCATTAATTTAATCATATTTATTCTTGTCAAGCTAATATTTTTTCTTCATATTACGCATTTCCTTTTAAGCACAACCCAGGAAGCAGGTGGAAAAGCATTTCACTACACAGATGGACAATG
Source organism: Mormyrus iriodes (assembly GCA_011763525.2). Classification (NCBI taxonomy): domain Eukaryota; kingdom Metazoa; phylum Chordata; class Actinopteri; order Osteoglossiformes; family Mormyridae; genus Mormyrus; species Mormyrus iriodes. The sequence goes on along the minus strand of JAAGVU020000045.1, from coordinate 5,956,219 downwards.
CATGTTTGTGTGTATGACAAAGAAGACTTGAAACTTGAAGATAACCACTGTGCCCCCTGCTGGCTTGTTTTTGTCAGTATGAGACAGTGGGTCTCACCGACAGAATACAGCTGACCTCATAAGTAGTACCACCCTGCTGAGAGGAACAAGGGTGTGAAGAAATTGTGATGTGGGGGGGGGTTTCAGTTATGAGGTAATATGGCTGGATCTCCCGCTACTTTGTGGGATGGGGTGGAGGGTGAGGTGGGAGGTGATTGCAGGTGAAATCATGGCCTTTGTGGAGATGTCACCAAGCTTACTTCAGCACTCTCTGCCCCTCCCGCATACTGGGCGTTCAGTGTTTTGTTTTGTTTTATGAAGACTTGTGTTCACACTGAGATGCTGGAGATCCACTTCAAACATGAGCTCTGATCCCCTGAGTTTCAGTTGGTCTGATCTGCTCCCTATTCCGGAATTCACAGCACTGTTTGTAACCGCCAGCTGTCAGGTGATGGGATCGCGTGTGACGCCAGTCTCCCCTCTTATTGCAGGAGGCACCAGGGACATTGGTTCAGCGCTCACCAGGATGTGCATGCGACACAGGAGCATAGAGGCCAGGCTACGGAAGTTCTCAGCGTGAGTGTCCCACATTGGATTGCTGTCCAAGCAATCCAGGGGTTTTTATTATTATACCTTTTAACATTTAATGATCTGTAAATCCTCATCGGGATCAATATATAGACATCTATAGTGATGATGATGATGGTGATGATGGGGTCTTAATGAGAACACTCCTCCATCTCCTCCCAGTTTTTTGCTGCCTGAGCTCCAAGTGACCGTGGAAGATCTTAGAGCTCAGCTCCATGACGGTGCAGTAAACCACAGGGACTTTGATTAAAGGGTTTCTCCATGCTGTGCAGGGACAGCGTGGTGACAGTTTGATAGAGATACCCAACGGGTTTCACTAGAGGAGAATCCTCGAGGTTCAGCCCCTTGCTGGGCACCACCATAAATTAGTTTTTTAGAGTAGCAGGAAGGACCGGGAGGTGGCAGGAGCTGTGTCACTCCCAGAGTGTTTATATACAGTGCAGGTGGGGCGGTAAGGGAGGTTTGAGGAGTCCAGATGTGCCATCCTTGGTGCTCTGCAGTTTGTGGGGGTTGTGGGCTGAGCCAGGAAGTTGTTTGGTTTGGATCTGGATCTGGATCTGGGAGAAAATACTGGAACAGCCGGTTAGAGCAGAATCCTCCTCTCCTTCTTCCCTTGCATTGGGAGTGTTCTTTAAAGCCCCAGGGAGAGCCAGGTCAGCACTCTATAGCTGGCAGTAATAACTGATTAACAGCTAGGTGGTGTTGGATCGCTGTCACTGCCCTGCCCTGTTGGGTGCCATTGCCTCTATGCCCCGCTCTACCAGTGCGGCAAGGAACCCTGCCAAGGCATCCCATCACTGTCCCCCAGGGGGCTTAAGCCTAGGGTTGGTGTCTTTGGCGGGGGCTGTCCATTGCAGTGGCTTATTAACCACGATTAACGTAAATACCCACCTGAGCGGGTAACAGATCTCTGGCAGGCCATGGTTAATGGTGAGGGCTTCTTGCTGCATGGTGGCATGGCACCGTTCTGCCAGGGCCAGCATATGGGAGAGAAAGAGTGCAGGATGGTCCTCCTTGTTGATGTCCAGGGATAGCACCACTCTGAATCCAGTTTCCTGCACGTACATCTGAAGGTGGAATGGCTGGCTGAAGTATAGGGTGCTTAGCACAGATGAGGATGTCAGTATTTCCTTAAACTTCAGGAGGACCATCTCAGCACCAGTGAACCGTATGACCTAGCAATAGAGAGTGGGGAGTTTTTTGGAGCAGACCTCAGCTGAGTATATAGGCCAAGCATCAAGCTTCTGAGAGGTCAAGATGGCTTTTACTGGGTTGGCCATCAAGCTGGTTTGATGGCATCCAGCCAGGGCACTGATGGTCCTGCTGCGAGCCATGTTGGCTCTGATTTCCTGCATCGACCGTTGGATCCTCAGTTTTGGTGTGGCAGTGCTCTTTAATGACTGACTGCCAGCTGGGTGGTGTTAGGGCACAGTAGCCACCCTGCCCTGCAGGGCAGTGTTCCCTTAATTGCCTACTCTACAAATTTTCTAAATATTGACGTGAAAATAGTCTTTGGACGTGTGGGTAGTACCATGGCCTCACATGCCCAAGGTTGTGGGCAGGGGTGGATTAGTGTACAGATTTTTTTAGGCTATAGCCTGCAGCCCCAGCAAACATCAGGGCCCAGCCCCTGCTTAAAACAGTTAGTTAAATCAGCAACACCTGTGCGTCTATGCTGATGTCAAACTTGGCCCCCCAGATACGTCAATCCATCCCTGGATGTAGGTTTGTTTCCCTGGATATGTGGACAAGCATGTTATTCCTGAGATGGCCTGAGACATGAGGTTTAGGTGGATTGCTGTGTCTGAGTTCCCCTTAATGTAATAATCATACATCATTTCAGTCAGAAATGATAGTCAATATTTGTGTCTGTGCATTCCTTGTGAAGGGCTTTCATAGACTGCCTGATCAACCCACTCCAAGATCAGATGGAAGAGTGGAAGAGGGGGGTCAACACTCTGGATAAAGACCACGCCAAGGGTGAGAGCCTGACGCCTCCATCAGTATCATTTTACTTAGTGTAGTTCTGCAAATTTGATGTGCCAAAGTGCTTTACTGTGATCTATGGTCATGATGAATTCGAAAAACAAATAACGAGAAAGGAAGTATTGGAGGACATTTAGAAGGATCCGCTGACTCTTTCAGAGAAGGTTGCCTGGAGGCTGTGGGGACCTGGAGGGGTCGGTGGGCTGTACCTGAACTGCAGTTAGCACCTCTCTCATAAGAGACACTGGCTGCAGTCTTTCTAATCCAATGTGTTTTCTCTCCAGACTATAAGAAAGCTCGACAGGAAATCCGCAAAATATCCTCAGAGACACAGAAGCTGCAGAAGAAGGCAAAGAAAGGTAAGGTGGCCCCTGGGGCCCACACCCAATTTGGGTGGGTGGGCTACGTGCACCGATACGTGTGATGTGGTGGGTCCGTAGGAGCTCCGTCATTTCTTGTACCATGGCTGCTTGGTTTCCCTGGAGGCTTTCAGCCAGGGATTTTTCGCAGCTGTGTTACTCCTGGACGTCATAGATTCTTCACCACTTGTCTCTGTTGGAGGAGCAGCTACTCTGACTGGCAGTACATACTATTCATAGTTTCACCAAGTATATTTTGTCGTGTGGTTTCTAAGGCGTCAATGTGAAGCCGACCTGCTTCCTGCCCCTGGTTAACGCGCCTTGTAGTATAATATGTTTGGGATTCTGCACTGGGTGCATGGTGGTGTCAGGGCACCAGTTTAATCCAAGTGCTGAGGGACGTCTCTCCATCCAGGTTCAGAGTGGTTAATGTCTACAGACACATCAGTTCAGTCTATGGGCCACTGGTGTCCCGTCTTGGTGTCGGCTCCTCAAAGTCTGTGGCCGGTTGTACCCTCTTGGGAGTTTGTTATAGATTGAGAGTGAGAGTATGTGAACGGCGGCAACTGGGCAGCGACTGTGATTACCACCACTCAGACCATGTATTTGCTTGGGCCCTCTGACGTTTGGACCCCCTGTTGGCCACAAATAGTCACTACACTAAATATTAAATAAACTCATTCCTTATTTAGCAGATGCTGAAGTAATATGTCTTGCTAACCAGCTAGCTAGCTATGATCTTCTGACTCCATTCACTAGCTGTTTATTTCGTTTTTGAAACATCTGTGCCCCAGAAACAACAAATCTGCCCCTGCATCCAAGAGCCGGGCCTTTGGTGTCGAAACTTCTCAGGTGGCCCTGAATGTGGACCAGTGATGTATTCCTGGCCTTGATCCACAGGCTGAGGAGAAGCAGATGAGCCATGTGACACAGCGGGACGCCCCTGATATATGATTATCCGGAATGTAGAGCTGGCATGAAAAGACATGCAAATCAAGCCTGAAATAAGTAGATCGTGTTTAGATCTTTCCATCTGCTAATATTTCAGGGCTTCAGCATTTAGAGTCCATCCCTGTTTTTTGATATTTCAGCATGGGGTGTTCAGGTCCATCCAGCGCTCTGCAGTGTGTCATTTCTGCCCATATTTATGAAGTGTGAACGTTTATTTCTGCAGACCCTACCAGCGTGTATGTTTGCCCAGCCGTCTGTTTGCACATCCTGCTGCTCGTGTGGTGTGGCAGCCAGACACGCATGTACATACGAACACACACACACCTACATGCTGACAGCTGTGAACTCCAAGGACCGTCCATGTTGAATCGTGCCGCTCCTGAGTGTCACCTGGCTTGCCTGTAGACAGAGGGGCTCTTGGTGGGCCTGGCCTATGCTCACTCTGAAATTCCACACTGCACTTTATAGATGTAGTGACTTATGCACCGCCTGTATTACTGTTATTTCTCTGCTGTATTATGCAGGTGCTGTTTGTGCCCCAGGGCTGTATCACTTACAACTATAAGGCCAGAGCCGGCCTGGATATTTATGCAGGGAAATGGAAGCGTTCCTGGAATGCTAGATGTCCTATATAAATATGTCTCCTTTTAAAAATGACCTTATTTGGGATCCAGAGCTGCCTTGTATTTTGTCTGGATTCAGGGGGCTAGGGCCAGCAGCCGGGAATAAGGGCTAAGGTTAGCATTAGCGTTAGGGTTAGCATTATGGTTAGCTTTAGCATTATGGTTATGGTTATGGTTAAGGTTAACATTGTGGTTTTGGTTAGCATTAGCATTAGGGTTGGAAGTAGTGTCGTGCAGAGTTCGTGGGGCTGCGCCATCACTCATCTCTTTACTTCCGAGTGGCCTGAGCTGCCTGATCCAGCCCCTAACCCATAATAATAGACTGAGATGGGCAGTTCGCTGCATTAGCCACCCCCTCACACACACTTGCCCGCATCTGGTCACCTCTGACCTCACCATGCCTCCAGTATACCCAGCAGCAATGTGTGCCCACAGGGAAGGGGGACCTCCGGTTGCAGCGGGGCGGAGCCATGCAGGGCGTGAGCAACAAGTACCTGGTGCTGGAGGAGACTGAGACCCAGGCCCTGCGGAGGGCGCTACAGGAGGAGAGGGGGCGCTTCTGCTCCTTCGTGGCCATGCTGCAGCCCGTGCTGGTGAGTGCTGCCATCCTGGCTGAGCACCTCACACAGGTGCCCCATCCCATATCAGGAACTCAAGGTTTTTGTCTTGAAACATATAAGTTAAATAAAATTTAATTCATTAAGTACCAATTTCAGACATTTATCATAGAAAATTTATAAAAAATTAAAATTGCATTGAAAAAAATTTGGGTAATTGAAAGATTTTATATTTTGTGTTATATATATTCTATAAAACAAACAGCTCTGAGCTGTAATGTATAATAAACAAATGAATATTACCCCAGAGCTTCTGTTGAGATGGCAGCTGTGATCCTCAGCCTCCTCTTACTGAGGAGAGCAGTGGTCACAGCCCTGTGAGGGACAGACACATGTCTGTGACTGTCTGTGCATGGTGACTTCACTGTCCATTTCTACCCGCCGCCGAAGGATGAGGAGATCGCCATGTTGGGGGAGATCACCCACCTGCAGGCCATTACTGATGACCTCAAAGTGCTGACCGTGGACCCTCACAAGCTGCCCCCCGCCAGCGAGCAGGTCAGGGTGGGGGGAGTGAGGGGGGCTGATGCCTCAGGGGATCCGATGCAGGTTTTTATACTGCAGGTGCTGATGAGTTAGTCTCAGGAGGATCTGGCTCTGCGGCCTTTAGGGGTGATATTAAGCGATATCTGCACAGAAGCTCTAGCTGACAGACTAACTCACACCCAGAGGAATAACTTCTCACTGGAAATTTTAAAGTCATTTGATAAATCTTATCCCAGGTCTAAATTTAATATTCATTACCCCCCACCTCTACCTGTGTTGTTCCATCTCAAAGAAATGCTTTTTAACAGGCAGAAAAATGAACTTCTGTGTTTCATTGCAGGTTATTCTTGACCTGAAAGGCTCTGATTACACCTGGTCCCGTCAGACCCCCCCACCGTCTCCCAGTATCGGTTCCCGGAAGTCCAGCATGTGCAGGTAGGGATTTGACTCTCAGTCCACTGCAATGGCAAGACTTCAGTGCTCCCAGAGCAGCACACCGTGGTAGAGATTAGGTACTGCATATGTGCAGTAGCTGGTTATGTCCTATTTAAACTGACATGCAACCTGAAAAAAGTAATTTATGAGCTTATTTGAAACCACATAAACAGTGTTATCTAGTCAAACTAAACAGTATTAAGCAGCATGTTACATAAAGTTATGGAGCATGAGGGATGAGGACAGGAGCTACTTTGTGTCCTAATGAGGGGAGAGTGCCCCCTGCAGCCAGCTTGCTGCTACATCAGCACCTGACACTTTTTTGTGTTGGTCACCTCCCTCCCACCGCCTCTCACAGTAGCCTGAACAGCGTGAACAGCAGCGATTCACGTTCCCCCTCTGCGCTGTACTGCCACCGGGGCAGTGCCGTCCCCCTACAGGCCTCCGGCCGCCTCTACAGCGTCTCGTCCCAGGACTCGGGCTTCATGTCCCAGGATGCCTTCCCGTCCAAGTCACCCTCCCCTATGCCCACAGAGGCTGCCTCGCAGGTGATGAGGGCGACCCTGATGGGCTTGGGGACGAGGGGGAGGCAGGCTGGGCACTGTAGTCTGTCTGCATGTTTTACTGACACGCCACATCACCTCACGCATCTCCCAGATGTACCCCAGCCCCATCTCCCCAGAACCCCATGGAACTCCCCTGGCGGTCAGCGAGGGTGACCCCTTCACCCCAACAGAGAAGGTGACTCAGCGTGAAAGCCTTAAGCATACGATCATATCTGAGTTTCATCTTGCAGAATCTGCAGTCATTAGCCCAAGTCTAAATGTGTCTCTTGTGTTTGTAGGCCGCAGCCCATAATATTCCACCCCCCTTCAGCCTGCTATGGAATACAAATATCTGTAGATTACAGATTCAGTGCTTTACAGTGGTGATCACCTCACAGAATGAATGCTTTTAACTAAATGCTTAATCTAGCTGTCATTTGCGCTCCTTCAAGATGAGTGTAACAATAACTAACCATTTTAACAAGGTCAGCCCAGGGACCTCTGGGCCTAGTTCAGTTCATCCCCGTTCAGCCTTGTTTGTGCTCAGTAATAGGAAACCACGTTACCTTCTTTACCCTACTCTGCCCTTTGTGGGGTCTTTGTCTCCCCCTTGTGTTCAACTGGCAGCAGAGCACCTGCTCCTTACACAGGCCGATCTGGTGTTTCTGTTTGAAAGGCTGTAATCATGTTCATTCAGCTGTCGTGACTCTGACTTCATTTCACTGCTTTCTGGTTATTTTTTTCCCTGGTGTGGCTCAGTGCTTCTTGTCGTTATTTTAACTCTCTCCTGATTTTGCTACGTTCGTGTTTTATGCATTCATCGTAATTCATGAGGCTCCGTGTTTGTATCTTGTCTGTGTTTTTGTGTTTGTGATTCGTGAGTCCAGCCAGGCAGATGCCATCGCTACCCTCCCGCCACTCCACCACACCCGCCTGAGAAAGGACATCCTGAACCTCATTTCCCTGTCCCTCCCCCTTCCTCTGCCTCCCCCTCCCCCTTGTGGGCATGGCCTGGTACCTGCCACACCCCTCTCCCCTCCTACTCCCCCTTCTGCCCACTGGGTCCTGGCATGATCCTGTCCTCCCGGGTGCCCAGCTGGAAGGTTTGCTGCTCTTTCTGTGCTTCTGACGCATTCACACAGGCAGACATTTTTACTGAATCCATTCAAGTGGGGTGTGGGACGGGATCTGAGTTTAATATACAGTCTTCTGGTGATTAAGGGCTACATCCTTAATCACTGTGCAGTGAGCTGTGATGTTTTATACATATTGTTTGATTGTTATATTTATTTTAGAGTTATAGGCATGCTGTATGCAGACTGTACATTGTCTTTGCATTGACTGCATGTATGTGGTGCATGTTCTGTGCAGGACTGGGCCAAGCCAGGCCCGTACGACCAGCCCATGGTGAACACCTTAAAGAAACCCAAACGGACCCCAGAGCAGGCTGAAACGTGCCGAGCTCTCTCGCAGAACAGCGAGGTCCCACCTCCCAGGGACACCAGGGCCCTGACTGCATCTGACACGGATAAGGTGAGCCGAACGCACATCAACATGGGTCAGCGGGACCACATGCATGCACACGCCCATGTGGTCCTGCCGCCCGACAGACACGCTCATGGACGCTCACAGACATACTCTCGCACACCTTCACCAGCAATGAGCTACCCGCTTTTATAAGAGGCTTAAGAAAGAGGTTTAATAACCCTCACTAACAATGTCCTTCACTGGGTGTAGTGTGCCCACACTAAGGCCAGGTGCGGCCGTCTGCCTCTGTGTGCTCCCTTCCCCAGGAGGAGATGCAGGCCCACCAGGAGCTGGCCCTGAGCCTGGCCCGTGGGCTGCCCTTGGACCCCCAGGGCTCCGGCTCCAGTGGATACAGCAGCCAGAGCCCGACCCCCTGCGGCTCGGAGGACGCCCTCCCTTCAGAGGGTACCCTCTCTGATTTTCTGAAGAAGCCCACACAGGCACACTGTATTTACATTTAGTCGCTTAGCAACCATTTTACCCGTAGATGCAGCTGGATGCTTTACTGGAGCAATCTGGGTTAAGTACCTGGGTAAAGATTCTAATGAGAGGCTCATCCAGAGTCCAGAACCAATGACCTTCAGGTGTCCAGTGTACCATGACGCCTCTTTCGCAGGGCAGTGGCATCAGTCCTGCCGAGATTGGGTTCATGGGTAGAAAAAATTTACACAGAGACATGATGCAATATCTCAGCAATACTCTAATATAGCAAAGAAACAAAGTTATGGAGAATAAGTTGACCTAGTTTAGGAGAAGCAGGCAGAGTCACATTGTTGCTGTGAATTAGCTCACTCTCGCCCCATCTTTCCACAGTTTCCGACTGTGACTATTTCTCAATTGGTGGAGAACAGGATGTGGATGGGCGGGACTTCGAGAAGTGTGCCACAATCCTGCGTAACAGTGACATCAGCCAGTCCTACATCAGCATGCTCCAGGTCCGGCGCCCCCCCTCCACAGGAGGCTCCACCCACCCCACCCCAGGTGTGGCCACCATCCGCAGAACACCCTCCACTAAGACCCCTGGGAGGCGGCCCGTTGGGACATCTGCTATTCCAGTGAGGACCCCCTCGGTGCCAAATTCAGCAGGGGGCTTGTCCTGTGGCATTGCGAGGGGGGTGGGCCTGGGGGGAGACTCAGCTCCATCTCAGGGAGATGATATACTCCTGGCCATTCGCCAGGGCGTCAGGCTGAAGAAGACGATGACCAATGACAGGTCGGCACCAAATGTCACTTAAAGCCACGGCATCACAGAGAGCGCAACGTCTTTCAACACACCGAGCGGGCTGTCTCAGCCAACAATGGGGCGGGGGGGGGGGTTGATATTTCATGTAAATTATATATGAATTTTCAGGAATGTGTACATACTTTGAGACATTTAAGTTATGCTTGATTCCGTCATTTGCCTCTACACCCTAATCTTTAAAAAAGCCGTTCTTTGCTTGGTGACTTATTAAACTTTATGTAAACGTTTTAAAGGAGTTTTTTTTGCAGTTAATACTCTACATTCTGAGAGTCAGGTTGTTTAATATTCATGCTGCCAGATAGTTCAGGTGTGAGTTTAGGGGTCACTGAGTGATACTGTAGATAAGAGGGTGAACAAAACAATACAGGGAACTGCTGGCTCTGATGTAGTTTAAATGAGAGGAAAGACTGTAATGCTTAAACTGTCCAAATTTAATGACACAGCGTGCATGTGAAACTGAGTCCCCTGTTTTTGATGTAAGCTGTTTGTTTAGTTGTGATATAGCGCACTTACAGTGTATGTCTGGAACTTAATGTGACCATTAACTACCATCTTATATTTCCATATGATGTCACACTTTTTACATGCTAGATGTGGTAAAGATTGACTTTTGCAGCTACTCTTAAGCTCCTCAGGCTCTGTGTCTCCTTTTTCCGTAGTATAATGTTGTGATTCAGTCTTTATTAAACATATACGCTCTCCTACTGGCTCCTGTGTTTTTGCTTGCTTTAATGCATCTAAACAGAAGGTCTCCTTTACACCAGACATCCCACCTTATGCATATTGATTTCAAGAAATCTGTTGAGTGACCCCAGGTTGACAACTTCTACCACCAACCAAAATATAGCCAAAAATCCATGACAAATAGTACATAATGCGTAGCTGCATGACATAAGCAGTCCTATAACTAAAAACCTGATCCATCTTCTCTATTGACCCCTGGTGGTGGAAAGGAGTATACCATCTTCAGATATTCCCAGTTCGCTATTTAGATTCAGCAGCACAAGCAGGATTTTGCAGGTTGGCAATAACTGATTACACTTGCATCCAGTAACGGTCCAAACTAATTTTGCGCCCTAGGCGAGCATCACCAGCGGCGCCCCCCCACCCCTCCGTTATAGGCAAAGT
>JAAGVU020000045.1:5923700-5945592 GCA_011763525.2 Mormyrus iriodes | reverse complement strand
CACTTTTTTTCTTCCTCCGTTTGTGGCGCCCCCTGGATGGATGGCGCCCTTAGCATTTGCTTATATTGCCTATGCCACGGGCCTGCCCTGCTTGCATCTGAATCATTTTCCAGTTGGCTGATAAAATTATTTATATTCCTCAGTTAAAAGTATTATCTGGAGATGACATGTTCCTTTCCACTAACAGGGGTCAATGCAGAAGAAGCGAGGCCCAACTATGAACAGCAGAGTAAAAGCACCTCACCTTTTAAAACCCTGACCGGTACAAGTGGTTGGAAGATGTGTGAACTATCTGGAGATTTTTTCAATATAAAAAATATAACTGCCAGTGTTGGCGTGTGCACTCATAAAAACATTCAGAGGATTTTCCTTAAATCAATAAGAAGCAAACAAAAATGGTCAGACTGATATATTTTTTCTTTTATTACAAAAACCAATAGACAGACGTTTCAACAATTTGCATACACCTTGGTTTCACCATGCAGAAATTACAATACTTCTTATACACAGTCCACCTCATATCAGGGTAAATTGACTTATTACCTCAAAAATAATTTTGTGAATAAAGACAGAATTTTGCAAACAATTCATCCCGAAATTTCAGCTTCAATCACAAAATTAACTCCAACATTAAAGACTTCAGCCTCGAAATTTCTAATTTAATTTAATTAATTTTCTAAGTGATCTATAGTACAATTACTTTGCTTTCAACGTTAAGTAAAGTTACTTATATTTAAAGGGTAACGCTTTACTTGAAGGGACACAAGTAATTTAGTATCATACTATCACTTAGGCTTTAATTAACCAGAAATTAAGTGTTAGTTAAAAATTGATCTCATGTTTGTTCATCATTGGTGAATTCACATCTTTCGTCCCAAGCAGTTAGTATATTTGTTGCTATATCTGTTAATTCTGTAAACCTTTATGAACTACTGAAGGAACCACTGAAGGAAATACTGAAGGAACAAGTCATGAATAACACGTCAAATGCTGATCTCATGTTTGTTCAACATTAATGAATCATGACGCATCTTTCATCTTAAGTCGCGACTGTATTTGTTCATGATTTGTACTTCAGTAGTAACTGAGTTATTACTAAGTATTTGCGTCCCCTCAAGTAAAGCGTTACCAATTAAAAATTATAATCGCGCATTGATTTACTACTGTGATTCGCCTGCCTGGCACTACGTGTGCGACTATAGAAAATTAATCAACACTCTTCATAATGAAGAATTCAGTAGGGCAGTGGTATAACCAAAATAACCTACTACCTTCCAACAGACGAGGCGCAGTTAAAAGTGTGCGCCTTTACGCGAAGATTTACGGTTCGCTAGAGGATTATGGGAGTAGGAACGCGTGTGGGGTTTTTACTCCCAGGTGCAGAGCGTAAATGGCCGGTTTTAAGTTTATCGGTAAGGATGTACACAGTGTGATGCGGGTTCTTCAGTTATTAGTGTGTCGCAGCGGGACAGAGGTCATTTTATCCAGGATGCTGATTTAGCCGGGATGTTCTAAACGCGTTATGTCAATACATTATGTTAATAGTACACTGCATTAGTTTGCATATCAGCGAGGTACGCAGTGGTCTTCCTCCAGGTTCACAGAAGGTGCTCAGCCTGCTGAATTAGGTAGCTGTGTAATGACATATTACAGTTTTAAAAGTCTGTGTGTCAACTTCTCTCCGCAGATATCGGTATAAACCTGACAGATCCCATGTTTCGAGGGATCTACAGGGGAGTTCAGAAACATCCAGGTGAGCATCTAGCTTGATAAAGAAATTTATGTAATAACAGTGTGGGTAGTGATAATGTTTGTTGTGTGTGATGCCCTCGATGTCACGTGTAGTGAGGTAACAGCAACGTCAGACACCAGATGAAACGGACTCAAATACATATTTGACGAATAGGTCAGAAGAAATAAACTAAAAAATATGCAAAGGCGCATACAATTTAGCCAACAAATCCCATTAATTTTTGAGGTTATCAACGTGTCCTATCGTCAGTCCACTTCCACTTTTCATTTGCTGTTTTGCAGATGATTTCATGCAGGTTGTTGAAAGAGCTTTCAAGGGTGGAATTAAAAAGGTACGTATATTCTTACTTCACACTGGACCGTGTGTTCTGTGTACAGAGAAATCACAAGTTTTGGTTTTTGCAGTTAATGATCACCGGCGGGAACCTTGACGACAGTCGGGAAGCTTTGAAACTGGCAGAAAGCAGAGGTAAATTCACTGTCCCGTTCAGCACTGACCAGCTGTTCGATTTGTTAGTGATTGTTTTTATTTGTAAATTTGTTACTTTTTGTACATTTAACATAATTGCGGTCACCTTTGAATTAAGACTTATGGTGGTTTGGGATTTTGTTGCGCTGTCAAAGTCTGGTTTGTCAGATGAGTTTTTCAGCACGGTGGGGTGTCACCCAACACGGTGCAGCGAGTTTGAGCAGAACGGATCGGGCCAGTACTTGATGGCGCTGAGAGACCTGGCCATGGCCAACAGGGGCAAGGTGGTGGCCATCGGGGAGTGTGGCCTGGGTAACGTCACGGCCTCTCCGCGTAGAGTTAAATGTTAAATACTAGCTGACTGAAAATGATAAGCTTAGTCTCATGTTCCATCAGTGCTTGATCTCACAGGAATATATTTGCATAATTGGACTCAGTCTTCAAACTGAGCACTTTCATTTAATCAATAGACAAGGCAAGTTTGTTTATATGGCACATTTTCTTGCACAGAGGTTACTGCATGAATTTGTGAATTTAAATAACATATGAATAGTACATTATACAGTACACTACATAACTGCTAAATAGTACAGCTTTCAGTACTGAACAGTGCTGGAGAGAAGCTGGAATGGTTTAACCCCACCCCTCCTTTGCCACTCAGATTTTGACAGGCTGGAATTTTGTCCAAAGGAGACTCAGCTCACGTGAGTTGACAATCTTTGCTTCCTAATGAAATGTTTAAAATGTAGATCTGTATAAGTTCTCATACTGCCCATGTTGATGTGGGTTTAAAGTGTGCAGTGATTCAGGGAATTGGAGAGGACAAAAACGTGGACCAGTTTGAGAACTACTGCCATAGAAAAAAGACGCACACAGACACATAGAGAGCAGGTCTTGTGGATCATGGCTCAGGGTCTCCCAGCATGCAGTGCCACTGGAGCTAAAGGTTGAGTGCCTTTCTCAGGGGCCCAACCGCAGCATCATCTGGCCCCAAGATTCGAACCGACAACCGTCTGGTCACAGGCATATGGTTTTATATTAGTGATGCATCCATCTGTCTTCCAACCAATAATCCTGAGTGACAACACCTGTAGTTATTGTAATGACTCTTTCATTTTATAATAGAATGCACCAGAACCTGGAGTTTTAATTCCCGCCCCCTTGTTTTGTCTTTTGCAGGTATTTTGAAAAGCAGTTTGATCTGGCTGAAGACTCTCAGCTGCCAATGTTTCTTCACTGCAGAAACTCACATAAGGAGTTTTTAGGTAGCGTCACGCAGCAGAGAGCAGGCCCTCAGCTGGCCGTGACTCGGACTGCTAACACTCCTCTTATCATACTCTCACAGATGTCATGCGGAGGAACCGAGACAGATGTGGCGGAGGGGTGGTAAGACTCAGCTGGTAGAAATGGGATTCTGATACGTAGAAGAATGTGTCTCTCTGGGGCTGGAGTGCAGTGCTTAGGCTAGAGGATCCAGCCCAGATGTGGGCGACAAACATCATATGTGAAGACCGTGTGCTGTCATAGGTGCACTCGTTTGACGGAAGCAAGGAGGACGCAGCTGCTATTGTTGATTTGGACCTGTACATCGGGATTAATGGATGGTGAGGGACCCGGTCACATCGTTGGCTGCATCTGCTTCATTGTGATTCTGTTCCTGTAATTCACACTTGTTATTAATTTTAGCTCTTTAAAAACGGAGGCAAATCTTGAAGCAATGAAATCCATCCCGACTGAAAGGTTGATGATTGAGACAGGTATGCTCATCCCAGACCAGCATCCCAGTATCCAGTACCAGTCAACCCATTAGACAACATAGGCACCCACCAAGGGTGCCATCTTCTGAGGGGGCACTGACTTAGAAAACTGCCGACTTGGAGGGAGGAACATGAAATTGTAATTTTATTCTTCTGAATATATCTTTTTGAGTAAACTTTACTAATAAAGTGTTCTTACTGATGGGTAGTTGTAAGAAAATCATGCCCAGGTATGGCAGCTGTTCAGGAACCAGGAGAGTCACGTGACCTTAAAGCAACCCTTGTATTTTTCACAGATGCTCCTTGGTGTGGGGTGAAGAACACACATGCAGGCTCGAAGTACATCAAGACCACTTTTCCTACCAAGAAGAAGTGGGAGGCAGGGCACTGTCTGAAGGATAGGAACGAACCCTGTAACATCATGTATGCCATCGCCATTTTCATGCAACCTGACCCTAACCCCGCCATATTTTCGGCATTGCCATTTTACTACCTGTTATTGGTATCAGCCGATTCTGACCCAATCGTAATCATGCCTCATCGTGTACACCTTCGCTGATTTGAGCATACATTCAGTCATATAAATAAATTATAGAGTTTGGAGGGATGTCTCAGAATCACATTTTCCCACCTAATTATTTTCTCCATTACGGGAGAATAAACTATAGGGTGTAAAACTGTCAATTATAAGAGGATTTGGGATAATACCAACATCATAAAATTGAAGGATGCTAAAAGTCATGAAAAATGTACCAATTCATTCATTTAAATAAATGATTTGGAATCTGGCTGGGGATAGGAGGGTTTCTGGGAGCTGTTGCCCACATGTGCTTTGATAGTTCACTTTCTGGAGGTTCGAACCCCATTAAAACAAAGACATGGTAAGGCTCTTGATCTGTTTTTTTCAATTTTCAGTCAGGTGCTGGAGATCATGGCAGCTGCTAGAGAAGAGGACCCTTTGGAAATGGCCAACACTATTTTCAACAACACAACAAAAGTTTTCTTCCCTGACAACTAATTTTTATATATTTATTGTAACAGTTTGCCGTTTTCCATTACATGATTTAAAATAATGTCAGTCCTGAGACTTTTATAATAGCATAAACATTTTCAGTGTTGGGTTTCTTGTCTCAAAAGAGATGTGGACGGTGAAGGGTGTCCTCTGAAATCTTATCACACTGTGTGTCATATTTAAAGCCGGCAATAAATATTTCATAACATGATGTTCACCGGAAAGTTGGCTTTGAATTTATTTTACAAATTTGTTAACAGGTAATGTACGGTCTTCATTTATGTTAAAGGGTGCCCCAAACTGAGATCATAAACCAGGTTTTATCTGGGTCCTTTGGCAGCTGCTCTGGGTGACGCGTCCCCGCGCGACTTGCCGGGCGTGATGACGCAGCAGCGCGACGCACTGCTGATCGCCCTTGTCACTTCCGCATTTCCCGCATAGCAACAGCGGGACGGCTGACATGGCGGAGCTCCACACGGACCCCGCGGAGTGACGGCATTACGGCTTCGGGCTTCGGCGCTGGACGTAGGCCCACGCCATGGCTTCCCCCCAGGCTCGGCTCACACAGCAGGCCATGGCCGTACTGGACGTCGTGTTCCGCGTCCCCTGTGTCTTTATCATCGACGCCATTTGTAACTCCTGCTACAGCGATCCCTCGTCCGGATGGGCCGCGATGGCCGGGAGGATCTTTCTCCGGTGCATGGGTAAGACGACTTGGAGCTCCGCCGTCTGTAGGCTGTCACCTGCGGGGTCGTGTGGGGTTAGGTTAGCTTAACCAGCCGGCGAGTTTAAGAGTGGCGTTTCTCTAACAACAAAGTAAACATTATCCATGACACCCATTCCTTAGGACAATGGCTGCCACATAAGCGGCACTATTTATGTTTATATTGTCAAGTATCTTGGCTGACCGGTTCCGTATTACGGAAATACACAGATTTACACCGGCGTACACAGTAACACCGACGGTGGGTCTGTCAGTTAACAGGCGGTCGCGTTGCTGTGACCAAACCGAGTGGTTTACAATCAGCTTTATGAGGGATTATGCTGCCTGTCCCCCAGTCAGCTGAAAGTTATTAGTTATTATTGTGTTTTTGTCTGGCCAAGCGATCCATAACAGAAAAATGCACATCCTCAGGCTTCACCTGCGAGCCTTTCTTACAGCTTTGTGGGCATTGGTATTGTGCTGCCTTAGTGAAACGTAAGAGATGCAGTTTCAAAAGACTCTTATGGTTGTGAGGTTGTTCAGCGGACAGCTGAAGGGACAGTTAATGAAATATTAGTCACTATTTTGTTTGACAGCCATGATTAGTAGTGGTAAAATCTCATGAGGAAATGCTGTAAACTGTACATTTTATTAGTGTCCAAGTGATGGTGCCTTGAAAAGCTTCACTTTTCTTGCTCTCGTTTTCCTACAGGCATCTTGGGCTCCAGCGTGGTTCTCGTCCTGTCCCAAAAGGCCCTCTTCCGCTTCTACACCTTGTTTTTTGCCGTGCTCTTGGGCACGGTGTCAGTCCTTATTAACTACTACGCCACATCTCACATAGACTTTTACGGCGCGTATTACAAGGCCGCTCTGGGCCACAGGCTGCTCCCCAGGAACGGACCCAGCCTGTGGCTTGGCCTGGCTATGGTCCAGCTTATGTTTGGCATCGGCTACGCGGTCTTGCTCAACGTCCAATCTGTGTCGGCTGTGCTTGTCATCCTCAGCGTCACAGTGCCCATCTGGGGGCTTGTGGTGGAGCTGCCGGTGGAAGCGTGGCAGCTAGTGGCCACCATCTCTGGGCTCCTTCTGGCCCTCAACACAGCCGTCTACCTGGCCGCCAAGCTGCGCTGGTTCTACTACTCCTGCCGTTACGTCTACCTGCTGGTCCGGCACATGTACCGCATCTACGGTGTCCAGCTCCTGCTGGAGGACACCTGGAAGAGGATCCGATTCCCAGATGTGCTCCGGGTCTTCTGGTTGACCCGTATGACCGCCCAGGCCATCATCCTGGTCTACGTGGTTCGCGTAGTCAGTAGCGAGACTGGCGATCCCAGCTACCTGAGCTGGGATGTGTTCTGGGATCTGGTCAGTAACCTCATCATCAGCGGCTGTGACTCGACACTCACGGTGCTGGGCATGAGCGCCGTGATCTCCTCCATAGCGCATTACCTGGGTCTCAGCATCCTGGCCTTCATCGGCTCCACTGAGGAGGAGGACAAGCGGCTTGGCTTTGTGGCGCCCGTCCTCTTCTTCATCCTAGCCCTCCAGACGGGACTCAGCGGCCTGCAGCCTGAGGAGAGGCTGGTGCGGCTCAGCCGGAACATGTGCCTGCTACTCACCGCCATCCTGCACTTCATCCACGGCATGACAGACCCAGTGCTCATGTCCCTGAGCGCCTCTCATGTGCCGTCCCTGCGGCGCCACTTCCCCGTGCTGCTGGTGTCACTCTGCCTCTTCGTGTTGCCTGTCCTGCTCAGCGTGCTGCTCTGGCACCGCTACGCCCTCAGCACCTGGCTGTTCGCCGTTACCGCCTTCTGCGTGGAGCTCTGCCTCAAGGTCATAGTCTCGTTGACAGTTTATGGACTCTTCATGGTAGATGGCTACTCCGGCGTGCTCTGGGAGAAGCTGGACGACTATGTATACTATGTGCGCTCTACTGGCAACGTCATCGAGTTCGTCTTTGGGGTCATCATGTTCGGGAATGGGGCCTACACCATGATGTTTGAGTCCGGCAGCAAGATTCGTGCGTGCATGATGTGCCTGCACGCCTACTTCAACATCTACCTGCAGGCCAAGAACGGCTGGAAGACGTTCATCAACCGGCGCACCGCCGTCAAGAAGATGAACTCCCTGCCCGAGGTAAAGGGCAGCCAACTTAATGCCATCAAGGATGTCTGTGCCATCTGCTACCAGGAGTTTGTTTCGTCTGCTCGAGTCACGCCTTGCCGGCACTATTTCCACGCCTTCTGCCTGCGTAAGTGGCTCTACATCCAGGATACCTGCCCCATGTGCCACCAGAAGGTCTACGTGGAGGAGGAGTCGCGAGATACCGCCGCCTTCTCCAACAACAACGGCTACGCTGCTCCTGACAACGCTGCAGGCGGGCTGGCGGAGCACAGAGAGGTGCAGGGCATTGCTGCGGAGGCAGCGGCCGCTGGCCCTGAGAGTGACAGCGAGTTGCTGGAGGATAACGACAGCATCGAGTACGATGAGGAAGAGTGGGGAGCTAAGAATGGGGGCATGCCTATGGAGGAAGATTATATAAACGACGATACAGATTCCAGCGACGAGTGACCAGGACATTGTAATTTAAACATCAGGGAAATGCGTGTATGTGTGTGTGTATGTTTTTTTTTCCATGTGATTGATCCTTTTCTCTGAAATGTTTGCTTGCTTTCCAAGGGCTCATGGAGGTTACAGTGATGATGGGTGATGTTATGCTGTACGCCGGGGAGTCCAAAATGCCCAGAACCAGAAATATTCCTGAGCTTCAGGGATGATGGCGCTTTCTTCCTCTTGCTCCCTCTAAGGGATTCAGGGGGGGGGGGGGGGAAAGTGTAATGAGCAACACGGTCCTTATGATTCATTCCCAAACAAAGGTGAAGCTGAAATATTTTTGCAAATGGACCATATTCTGAAACTGGACAGGGAGCCGTCCTTAAACTGACCGCGTTCTGAAGTCAGTTGACAGGGGTCCGGGTTAAACACGATGTGACATTCTACTGCAACCTTTCGTATACCTCTCGTAATTACTAATGGTCTCTTGTGCGACCTTGCTAAAATTGTGTACGTTATTGTACATGTATTAACTTAGAATCATGTTTTAAAAAAACTACAGAAAGGAGTTATTGAAATGAGTATTTTGGAAAGAGTTATTTTATCAGCAGGACTCGTAGCTGAGTTATGGACTAACACAACGCCTTGGATGTTCGGGTATATTCATGTGTTCCTGAGAAGTTTTACTGAGAAAAGGCCAGTGGCCCTAAAGGAATATTGAGCTTTGCTGTAGAATGGTACTTGATGTATGAAGTATTTTCTCCAAATGCTGAAATCATCCAGACTAGGTGAGGAAATATGTTCCTCCTGATATGACCTATATGCTATTAAAGGACTTTTATTTTTCTAAAAAAAAAGAAAAAAATTTTTAAAAAAAAAAAGCACCTATTTCTCAGCCTATCACAATTTCAGTAATAATTAGGTAACCCATATCAGGGAAAAGGCTATCTTTTTATTTCATTCTGAAATGAAGGATTGTGATTACTGGAGGTTCTAATTAATGATGAGCTCATCTTTTTCATCATTTAAACAGATTTCTGTAAATTAAAACTCACATCATGGTGATTCTCTTTTTGCTGTGTAATGCATTTCAACGGATGGGTTTCATCCATGTCTTTAGCAGTTTGGTGGATCAGCAGAGTGGCTCTTTCTCCAGACCTGCTTTCTTCCTGGGTGAAGTTGTTCCCATTCTCTAGTTTGTTCTCCAGTTAAGATGTTGGTCGTCATGTAGCGTGAAGTTACATCGTTTTATAAAACTGGAGTACAGAAACTGTTGTAAATGTCTCTGTAAATGTCTCTGTATCAATAATATAATTTATTTAATTATATGACCAAAACAAAAGATGTTTTTTGTAGGACAATACTTGTAACAAATAAAAAGTTTTGGGTCATTTAAAGTTGGGAGCATTTTCCTGGAAGACCAAGGTATGTAGTGTGTGTCATTGATTCTACTTGCTGGATTAGTGTCATGCGTTATATTGTGTTTTTTCTGTATGGTTTCCTCATTCCCAGAGTACCTTTAGTTTGGGTTCCTTTACCCACTGCGCCCGACCTCTACATCAGGGGCCAACCACACGGAAGCAGCGCACTTTGCTGTTATCGTGTGTGCCTGCTGAGATTTAGTTATACAGGAAAAAATTCACCTGGTATTTCCCAGTTATTTCACTTCAGTCTTGGTTCATTATGATTATGCCTTAGTATATCGGACTTTGATAAAATATTATGTGATACTATAGAGTATAGACTGAGAAACCATTTATCCACCAGTTTGACCATAACTGTTTACCCAGCACAGTGTCACCGTGAGCCTGGAATCTTCCCAAGGAAGCATAGGACACATTATGTATTAATTGATTTTAAAAATTTATGTTTGGCAATATTTATGAAATGTTAACAGCCATTTTAGTAAAGAAATGACAACAAAGACCAAAATGCTAAAAACAAAATATACTTAAAGTTTTTAATAGTATCCTTTTCATAGTTCCTCCGTGTATTTTTTTTTCATCTTTGCATTTTGCACGGGTCTGCTGTTTTAATCAGGAACACTAGCGCGGTTTTTGTTCCGTTTTCCGTTCTGCTTCTGGCGTTTACCAGCAGGTGGCGCGATTCAGCCGCTTTTGTGTTATTCTATTATTTTGTTGTTGTTAATTGATAAATTCTGCACAAATGACCTCCCTGCAAAGCAAGGGGCTGCTTCCCTTTCCCCCTTCTCTCCCTCTCCCAGTCTCCCGTGCGTCCCCAGGTTTAAGTTGGGGTTAAAAGTTACTACTGAAAGTTGGGAAGATGCGGCTTGACTGGTACTGACATGAAGCCCAGAAGTGTGGTATTTAAGTGGCATTTAAACGAGCAGATGAACAGCGAACATGGGTAGACAGCAGGGTGATCCGCACTCCCGGAGAGAGGCACGATGAGTAGGGCTTCCGATCCGGATCCAGTGGGATACGTACGAGCACAGGTATTTAAAATATATATATTTAAAAAACTACGGAAGAAAACGTGGAAATGACAGTGATTGTGTGAATACGGACGGATCAGGGGGCAAAGATCCACAACACAGGCGTAAGTCTGTATCAGTGGTTGTAAGTGCAGGAGCATTTATCAGCGTTATTGCTTTATTATTAGTGGTGGAATCGGCGCGACGGGTATTTGCGGTTTCTGATCATTTCTGTACAGTATCCCGGTCTCGGTGTGAACTTGCGCAGTGTGTCCCTGGATCCCCGGCCATGCAGAGCTCTTTGGGGTTACTTACCTCCGGCTTATCGCCTCCGTAGCCTGTCCAGATCATTATTCTGTGAGTTACTGAGCAATCAGCAGCGGGAGCTAAATACTAAGAGAGCCGAGCGACCTGTATTTCATCCCAGTAACTTCTAGGTTGTTTTTTTTTCTGTCAACTTTTAATAAGATAAAATAAGCAAAGAAAGGCGATGCTGCCTGTTTTGCGGGGAGCCCTGCGACCGGCCACCGGTACGAAGACGCCGGTGCTGCGGGCGCTGCTCCACCGGAGCGACGCCCTGCCCCTCCAGCCGGTACAGCGCCGTAACCGGGGCACCCATCCTCCTAAGGAGCCCATGGAGCCGCTGAACACTGCCCTGGGGGCCCGAGACTTCATCTACAGCCTCCATGCCAGTGAGCGGGCGTGTTTGCTACGGGAACTACACCGCTTCGAGTCCATAGCCATCGCGCAAGGTAAGATGATAAAATTACAAAATAATAAAGTCAGGTTTGGGTAAAAGCTCTGGGCACCTTACTCTAAAATAAAATAATAAAATAGAAAGGTAAGATCAAGGTAAAAACTCTGGGCACCGCACCATAAAGTGTGTGTACTGCTGTTAAACCTTTGCTGCTGTTTTTTTTTTCTTTTTTAAATTTTAGGTAATGGTGTATTTCGGTCTCAAACCTTGAAGTGATCCGTTTTATTATGTTTTGTGCATTTCAATAATGGATTGAAAAGCTGCTCCGGTGGCTTAAATCCAGCCTTGATGCAAAATATCTTGTAGGCGAAGTTGTTAAACATTGAAGGAGGCGATACATAAAAAAGAACTGGGATAATGCAGCTCCTATAAGTGCTGTGTACAGGGGCGTAGGAACTGAGGGAGCGGGGGAGACTAAGACCCCCAAGTATTTAATTTGGCTTTATTCATTAATTCACAAACAAATAGACCTTTGTATTTATAATCATTAAGCCCCCCCCATATCAAACTCTTTCCTATACTGCTAATATTCACTTTTTTGTATCAGTTCGTACGCTGTCTGTAATATGCCAGCGTGCCCTCTCTCGGGATTCCTCAGTGAAATGCGCGGTGCTCTTTAATGACCCTGTCGCTCGTGTCCGCCGTCCCCCGCACGGTGTCACTTCCGTGCCCCAAACCCCCCACCAGCCGGCCCCGGTTATTTCTGCACGCAGCGCACTTTCCAGGGTGCGTGTATTTCCACACTCTGACATCCAAGCAGACTGAACTTAAGCCATTTACGCAATAACGAGGCTCTCAGGACGCCTCTAGCTGGCTTCGCTCTTCCACATTTCTGCAGGGATAAGTATTTATTGTCTGTTTCTTGGTAAATCTCCTATAGTATATTGAAAACTTCTTCCAGAAAGCTACTGAATGTTTTGTCTTTTTACCAACTGTTGAAAGGTCTCAGAGACCGTAATGTTCTAGTACGTTGTGTTGAAGCCTTGTCCCCACAACTACAACTGTGACCCTTCATGCAGAGTTGCCCCCCCCCCCCCCCGACTGACATAATGTGGCAGCTGTGGCCCTTGACTTATATGTGGGTAGTGGGGATGCCGCCCACCTCTCCAGCCAGTAATATCACATGTCTCGCATCATTGCTGGGTGTGCAGGAAGCAGAGAGGCATTGAAGGACATAATTATGCTCCAGGACCTCCATCCTCTGGGGGGCGCTGTCACAGCAACCCCAGGATGTCTGTCCTGGTTACTCTGTTCTGGACTTCATTGGTCCTCCACTGACATACCCAGCAATGACCCAAAGCAGCCAGCAGTGTTCAGATGTTACTCATTTACCTTCAGTGCAGAAGCACAGCTGTATCTGCATTTGACACGTTTCTGGTCGGGTAGTATCTTGGGTATGTACTGGGGGGGGTGATGCTTACAATGTCAGGCCTGTGAGCTGCCAGTTCTGGTCACTGGGTGGGGGGTTGCCTGAACCAGGGAGGCATCTGAGAAACTTGAAACATCCTCTGGAATTCCTATGGACATGGAAGGGGTCAATGATCATTTTGCTAAACTGAGTCTCTGTCCTGCCCCTGACCCCCAGCTGCTCTGAGGCATGTAAGCACATTTGGATAGCCAGCTTTATTCTGTCTCTCTGACTGTGTCTCCTCTCTCTTTCCCTTGAGTCACCTTTGTGTTTGCCCCCCCCCCCAGTGTCCCGATACACCAGAGAGCGACTTGCTGTCACTGCGTCACCTGAGGAGTGCCCCCCTGCCTCTGCAGCTGATGAACAGAGTACATAGAGTGCCTCCCCCGTGCACTACAGCCCCCATGCCCCACAGCCCCTGTGCCTTGCCACCCCATTTCCCGCATCCCGCCTCCCCCATGCACTACAGCCTCCATGCACTACAGCCCCCGTGCCTTACCACCCCGTTTCCCGCATCCCACCTCCCCCATGCGCTACAGCACCCGTGCCTTGCCACCCAATATCTCGCCTCGGCCGTGCCTTGCCACCCCGTTTCCCGCATCCCGCCTTGCCTGTGCATTGTCCCCTCCTTACCGTCCTGCCTGGGCTCTATTCCTGCCTGTGTGAAATCGGAACGATGCTGTGACACATCGCCAGGCGCTCTTGAGAATGTGCCTGTTTTCCTTTGCCTAATTGATACCCTGATGGGCTTTAATTGCTGTGTGGGGGACTGAGTCAGACTCCCCTTCCAGGTGATGTCAGATGGGGGCCCATTAGCTTGCTGGCTTCCAGTGCTGTCCCACTAGCTTGCAACTGCCTAAGTGACACCCTGTCTCATTCTGTTATTTACGAATCTGAGACCAGCTATATGGCAGGGATCCAGAAAACATTTATTTTTTGTTTTGCATTCTAAATAAATTCTTATGCCAATATAGCAATGATATTCTCAGACGTATCACTTATTATACTGTATTATAGGCTATTAAACAATAATAGTATGTGGATTGCTTCGACACAGCAAAACCTGAGGGAACTGTAACAAATATGTTCATTTCTGTTGAATTAAATCACTATAATAGTGAATGCCTCTCCATTAGACCATTAACGTTGTGTTATACACTGCTGTCTTTGCTGAAGAGTCCTCAGCAGTGAGTTTAATCACAGGCTTGTTATCCCAGAGGATTGTCACCACTCATAGAGGAGTGCTGTTTCTGCACGAAACGTGGCTTCAGATGGACCGTGACTGACAGCTGGCTCATTCGTTTGTGTTTCACCTGTGATGCAGTTTTCCCGAGCTGCTGCATCAAGCAAATGCCTTTTTTTCAAGTAAAACCTGAAGCTACAGTCAGGCTGGAGCTCAAAGGACACCAGCTAAATGTTTCTTTTGGGGGGGAGGGGTGTTTATGACGGTTTGGTGAAAGAAGGCAGTATTTCTTCTAGCGTCGGGGGCGTTCTTGGATGCTGAGGAAGCCCGAGGGTGCCCCGACCTTTCCGTATCACTCTGCTTCAGCAGTTTCTGAAGCTGCTTTAAGTGTTTTGCTTCTCAAAGGGCCTGATGCTCAAAATGACAGGAGACAGACAACAGCTGCCTGTTGAGAGGGGGCTAAATAACTGAGATTTTCAGCTCCTCCCTGGCGCTCCGCATTGCTGTTCCCTGGAGTCTTGTCACATTCTCGCTGTGAAACCGCACGCAATCTTAACTCTTGGTGGATCTTTCTCAGTGTCTTGAGTTAAACTCTCTGCTAATTAGGCAGGAGAACCTGATGCTACCCGACTCCGCTTGGGTGCCTGCTGTATGTACATATGGTGGTTGGACTTGGAGTGGCTGTAAGCTAACAGCCGAACCAGCAGGAGTCTGAACATAGACATGAACCAGTGTGAGTTTGCACGCTGACATCTTGCTTTATTAGTCTACTCTAGTCGCTGCTTGATTAGAGGGCTTCATTATTGTTCCTGGTTACCAGAGATAAAGATGCAAGCTTTCCGGCCCTATTGACCAGGGACAGCCTTAACACATTTGTGCTAAGTAACCCAATGCTTGACTTTTCCTTGTTACTAACACGTTATGAATTCCACAAAACAGATGCACAAGCAGTTCTCAGCTAGAATCCCTTTAATTTAATAGAAAGCTTTAATCATTTCCATGGGTATGAAGCTCATGTTCACCGGCCTTTCACACTTCCTTGAGTGAGACATTAAACTCCAACTGCCCCCGGGACGCCAGCTGACCCTGCACTCTGACCCTCATTGAGGGAAAAAAGCTAAATGAAGCCTTATCATACCTGTGGTCCTTCTCATTCCCTCAGGAGCTTAACAGCCATGCTGTTTATCTGCATGACTCTGTTAGCGGTGTGGTTTATTCATGTACGCCACAGGGACGTACTAACGCGAGCACTCGTGCTTTTTTATGGACGGTTGGCTTGTTTGGGATGCCAGATGAACGGCAGGTCATATGAGTGAGTGACACGGTTTCAGGACTCCGCCCCTCAGTCCTGTCACAGTCCTTCTGGAAGGTCCTGATTAGAAATCCTTCACTGGGGAGATCACAGAAGCCATTTTTTGTGACAGTTTGGACAGATGTGTCTTTCAATCCGCTCCAGTTTCTTTTGCTTCCCACAGGGAGCAGGAAAACGATCCGCTTGGCTACTAGAAGCTGAGATTCGGGATGTGAAACGGATGAATTCAGGACCTTTTCATGCGGTTCTATCTGTGTCTCTGGTGGTAATTCTGAAGTCCCTGCAGAACCAAGCATTTGCTGCGGCTGCAACAGGGCTGAGGACGAGTCTTTCAGCATACTATCCGAAGAGAGTCTGAACTAGCGTTAGTATAGTTTATATTTTTATATTTTCATTTGAAATTCCGGTTAGTTTTAGTCAGTCTTCAGTGGTGTTATTCATTTTTATTGCAAAGAGACATTTCTACTTTTATGTATTTTATTTTCAGTTTAAGTTTTAGTAATTTAATTTCTTGGTATAGACTGAAACTTGTTGAGCTATGTTAGGTAATGCTTTACATTAACTGCACCTTCATAATGCCTGTATAATGCATTCATAGAACAGTCATTGTATCTTCATAATGCATCCATAGAACATTCATAAGCAGTGTGTGATATCCTAATGTACTTTAAAAGCTTTAATATACATTAATGACAAACATTATATGATAATAACAAACAATTGTGTAATGTTTGTTATTAATGTATTATAAAGCTGTTAAGGTATATTTACATACTGATTATGAATGTTCTGTGAATGCGTTATGAAGGTGCAGTTAATATAAAGCATTGCCCTATTTTATGTATCTGATCTTTAGGGAATCCTACATGAATACACAGCAAGTACACATAATGTATTAAAGTCCTCAAAAATGGGCAAAACAATCAAATTATTGCTTTAGCTAAATGTTATTAAAACTGTAATGGAAAGTATTTGACTTTTTTAATTTTAATTTCAGTTAGTTTTGGAAGCAATAGTTATAGTTAATTTTTTTTCATGTTTTGTTTCAGTTTACAGAACTGTTTCTTTTTAGTTCTAGTTAACAATAATAGCCTTGATTTGAACTGAGCATGACGCCTAACATCTTAAGGTCTCAGAGGCTGGAGGCTCCTCTACCCGCCGCGTCTCGCTGCCAGTGGCAGGCAGTAGCTTTCAGCTCCCGTTGTAATCCTGGAAGGAGGCTCTTATCAAAGCTGCGGTGGAAACAAGACACTCTTTGGATGTGAGAAGCCCCTGGAGGGTGTCTCTGTGTGTCTGTATTAACCAGCCCTGTCGTGACGGCTTAATCGTGGCACTCTTCAGGCGAGACACTGTGCTTTGTATTCTTTATCTTTCAGAGAAATTAGAAGCGGCACCTCCGACCAGCGCCCAGCTCAGATACGGTGAGAGACCTCATCTTTTGCCGTAACCACTCTGTTTCATCATCTCCAGGTCCCTGTCTTTCCACTCTGCTGCCGGAGCGGACCTGGGTTCTCTGAGGATGGTCACTGCTCTCTGGAGAATCTGGAGGACCTTTAAAATTGAAAAGAGAATATTTCTGCATGGTGACCTCTGCCTTCTTAATGAGGTGTTTTTCATTAGCATGAAAACTGCTCAGATATTCTCCAAATCAGGTCTCCAAAAGCTTTTAAAACAAGCTAATTTATTTTTCCATAAACACCAAATTGCATGCATGTTCATTGTGGGATAACTGTGGTCAAATATGCTATTATTCAAATAGTCAGAAAGATGGTTTTGATACCCCCTGTGAATCAGTGAGTTGGTTTATTCCAGTGGGAATCAATCAAAAGCTGGGAAAACAGTGCGCGGTAATTGCACTTATCAGGAAGTTTCTGGAATCATTGATGTGGTGTCATTAGTTAGACTTCTGAAGTTGATGCATTCTGAAGATTTTCTGTGTTTTTTTTCAGTTCTTTTGCATAATGCCATTCCCTTCGTTGGATTCGGTTTCCTAGACAACGCCATCATGATCGCTGCAGTAAGGACACCCTCCTTGTTTGTATACGATCCTGTCTCATTTCCAATAAATGTTTGTAATCCAGTCCAGAGCAAATACTTTGAAGCCTATTTTGGACAATACTTCTAAATTAAGTGCCTGATTAAATGTAAAGCTTGATGACTATCATCCTGTTATATTACCAAGCATCTTGCTTGCTGTATAACAAAACGTTTAATTTTCTTAAGGTTTCCGGAGAATTTAAAGGCATTGAGATGAGATGATCTTACTCTGTTTGTAGCAAATGGAACAGCATAGGACATGTGAGGCAAAGGAATAGCAGGCCAGGTGAAACCATGTTTCACCAGTCTGGCAGTCCGGGACTAATTTTGGATCTAACTTCTAGGTTGAGCAGCAGGGACAGGGCAGACTCTGCGGTGTGAGCCATGTACTGGGCTGTCAGCGCTTTGCGTTTCTTTGCAGGGAACACAGATTGAACTGTCCATCGGAGTGGTGTTTGGGATCTCCACCATGGCAGGTAGGCGTGAGGACCATGCAGGGCAGCGGGTCGCCATAGAAGCATGTAGCAATGAAGTGTACTCCTGGTGACGATTTATAAGCTCGTAGCCAAAAGAGCATCCAGTGTGATGAAATTAAGCCACAGTGGAGGGACAATTTCTGGCTGTCAAGTGCTGCTGAGACCAGCCGGGCACCCTTAATGTCTGCAGAAACATGAGCGTACCGTCTGCGATGTTCCTCACCTCCCACAGTGTCACCGCGGCCCGGGGTCTCACAGACCATTAGACTGTTCTCTCTCTGACTGAAACCAGTAATGCTTTTATTTTGGCTAATGGATATCAGTGAGCCCTGGGTGAAGAGTATGGAGAAGGAAACCCATTAAACGTGAGGTCACATTTCAGAGTGCTGTGTGCATCACATTCACTATATTGCCAAAAGTATCAGGATGCCTGCCTTTACACACATGAACTTTAATGACATCCCATTCGTAATACATAGGCTTTAATATGTACGCTGTGCGCCTCAGCATGCGCTGTCCCTGCTCTGTGATTTTACGTGGCCTGCTACTTCGTGGCTGAGTTGCTGTTGTTCCCAATTGCTTCCACTTTGTTATAATACCACTAACAGTTGACTGTGGAATATTTAGTGGCGAGAAAATTTCATGAATGGACTTATTGCACAGGTGGCATCCTATCACGGTACCAAGCTTGAATTCACTGAGCTCCTGTGAGCGACCCATTCCTTCACAAATGTTTGTAGAAGCAGTCTGCATGACTAGGTGCTTGATTTTATACACCTATGGCCATGGATGTGATTGGAACACCTGAATTCAATGATTTGGAGGGGTGTCCCAATACTTTTGGCAATATAGTGTATGTGGCTGTTACACAAAGACACAACGTATTACATGAAGACGAGGGCATGTGGTTCAGAGCTTACTAGGGAAGAATTAGCATTTTGCAAACAAGACCGGTCACTGAAACCCAAAAATGCTCAGCAAAGTTCCACAAAACTCTGGTTTGAGAGTATGAGTGAAGACTTTTCACTGAGGTTATGTTTCATATCGGAATTGTAGTCATTTACACACATTTTTGCAACTCTAACCAGAGAGGTTCTTCCAGCCCGGCTATTGGTCATAATCAGGTTAATGATCCATGCCTATAGACCGTGAGGCAGCCTGGGGATCTCAGCAGCTCCCATGCAAAGGCTGCTGGTATCCAAATCACACACATCTCTTCGTTCTCATCTGTGACATGATGAGCAGTGAGAAAATGAACCATAAATCGTGGAAACCGGTGATGTGATGCTGATGCCTCCTGGGATTTTGGTTGGTGGTTGTGCAGATGGGAGTTGTTCGTTTCAGGCTTTGCCGTGCTGCTCTTTGTGGCACGACAAGGGAGAGTTGAAGGGCCCAGGGCCAAAAAAAACCAATCTGTAGTTATATTTGTCTTAGTAATAGGAATAGTTTTCTTGGAAAGAGTTAGAGCAGAGGCTTCTTTGTCAAGACAGTCAACTCCTTGATGTTTTTAGCTCACAGAATTAGCCTGTCATGTGACTGGGGACTTTGCAAATTATCTGTTTACGCTACGAACGTAAGCAAAGAGCCTCAGTTCTGATAAATTGCCCCGAGCATTGCTCACACACTCGTCATGCCGCGAAAGGCTTTTTTTTGGATGATCTCAGGTTAATTGAGCTAGCGTAGGCACTGACAGCAAGCCGGACCATCCTCCCTGAAAGTCCTGCGGGATCCATGAAAGGCTCTTTCTCTCGTTTACAGCGGCCGCCCTCGGGAACCTGGTGTCAGATCTGGCAGGCCTTGGGTAAGTGCCTGACCTGTCAGTGCCCTGCTCAGATTTTTCCTGGGGATTCACCCTGGTGAGGTTTCGCACCCGGGCTGCTGATGTGACCTGACCAGGTCTGTGGGCACTTCTGCCAACAGCTCTAAGTAGAGGTGGAACCTTTAGTCAAATTCAACAGGAACTAAAACTTACCAACCACTGATGCCAGCCCTCAGCAAAGGAGAAGTAAAATTGTCTCCTCACTTATTTCTGTTTGCACTTGTGAATGATAGTGAACAATTTATTAGGTATCCCAAGCGATTGCCCGAGTGCTTATGGCAAAAAATGGCGGCAAACATGAGGATATATATTTTCTAATAGTGTTCAAAACGGGCAGCTCTGCTGCTGTAATGTCTCAGTATTTTGATGCTGGTGGTTCCCCGTCACCCGGGTCCCCTAAGCTATCGGAAGCCGCCATCTGCTAGTGTCAGGCTGGGTCCCACAAGCGTGGGCTTGTTCAGCTGGGGGTGTTCAAGTACAGGCTCTCCGACATCCATCTGCTTCTCCGCCATTGCTTGAACTTCTCTTAATACAAACCAGCCCTAAGTATACCTTGAGTATATCTATGATTGTTAACAGCCTGTTAGTGGACATTGGATGTATGTTCAGCCTTGCAGTCTTTCGTCCAGCGGGGGGAGACTTGGGACCTTTTTTGGGCAGTTTGTTAGCAGCGTGTTAGAGCACGAAGGCTCGTTAGCAGTGTGCTAGCAGGTGTTGGTGTGTGGAAAGTCTTGCAGGCTACGTGGAAGCTATAGCGCACAGGCTTGGCATGCAGATCCCGGACCTGACGCCCAAGCAGGCAGACATGTGGCAGACAAGAGTCAGCTCCCACATGGTGAGTGAGCCCATCATCAAGCCCACAGTAAGACGCCTCAACCGAACACCATTAATCTAAGGTAATGTTTCCCAATCAAGTCCTTGGGGAACCTCATACATTCCACATTTTGACGCTTTCCCAGCTCCCAGCATACCCGCACCAGGTATTCCGTGCTCTTGAATGGCTGGGAGCTGGGATGGAGCCAAAATGTGGAGTGTCTGGGGTTCCCCAAGGACTGGGCTGGTAAACGCTGATGTAAGAGTTAGACATTGGGGACCTCAGAGTAAAAGTCTCCAGATACTGAAAAGTCACCGGTTCAGAGTGATTGCGGAATGATTTTACCATAGGGCTCCTGAGCAAGGCCCTTAACCCCAATTGCTCCACAAACTGACTGGCCCTGTTTTCTTTACTGTACGTTAGCACTGGATAAAAGATTTTGCCAAATAAATGTGAATGTATCAATCAAAAGAAGAAAGCCTGCGTTTTCTCACCAGGAGCAATGAAACTGGCAAACTAGACGTAAGTTTCCCCTACGGTGAATAACGTCCCTGTCGATGGCAGTAATGTCCTCGTGCTCCACAGGGCAAAGCCATCGGGGTCACGATCGGGTGCCTCCTGGGGATGTTCCCACTGCTCTTCATGAAGGACGGCGATGAAGAGGACGATGGGGAAAGTGCCCGAGGTGGGAAGTCGTCAGCCCCCAGCAGCGAGTGAGACTTTCCTGCTGATCAGCTGGTGAAGCCGCTGGACTGTAACTGACATGAAGAGCACAAGGCAGACATTGTTCTGGGCTTTTAAAGCAGTATCCCCGTGATGCCTCATCTCGGCAGTTAAATATCATGCATGCACTTTATGAATGTTCTTTTATTGATTTTTTTTTTTTTTTTTAATAATGTCAGCACTCAGATGAGAACCCCCACGGTCCAGTCTCCTGTTTGTAGCGTGTGAAGATGTTTCTCCTCATTGTTTGGACCACACCAGTGTCTGGAAGGGTTCAGGTTTCAGCTTGCACCTCGAACTGCTATTAAATGTCTCGGGGGGCCGGTTTCGACATTGGGACGTGTCTCTTGTCCAGTTAGGGGAGAGTGGGGGGGGCAGTTTTTGCTCAGTTCCTTACTTCTGCCTTTCATTTCCCCTCCCCCTGTTTTTCTTTCCCTTTGCTTCCTTCCACCCAGTCAGTTGCACTTTAGGTTCAGAGCCTGACTACAATGGCAGGTTATTTCATTTCTTCTAATTTATGGTGACATATTCAATATCAAGGGGCGGCACGGTGGTGCAGTGGTTAGCACTGTTGCCTCACACCTCTGGGATCAGGGTTCGCGGCTCCACCCGGGTTCCATGTGTGTGGAGTTTGCATGTTCTCCCCGTGTCGTCGTGGGGTTTCCTCCGGGTACTCCGGT
>JAAGVU020000045.1:5880173-5923600 GCA_011763525.2 Mormyrus iriodes | reverse complement strand
TGCCCAGCG
The DNA here is from genome assembly GCA_011763525.2 of Mormyrus iriodes. Classification (NCBI taxonomy): domain Eukaryota; kingdom Metazoa; phylum Chordata; class Actinopteri; order Osteoglossiformes; family Mormyridae; genus Mormyrus; species Mormyrus iriodes. The sequence goes on along the minus strand of JAAGVU020000045.1, from coordinate 5,923,591 downwards.
ATGGGTTGGCGCCCTATCCTGGGTTGTTCCCTGCCTTGCGCCCGCAGCCTCCGGGATAGGCTCCGGACACCCCGCGACCCATATGGAATAAGCGGTTATAGAAAATGGATGGATGGATGGATATTCAATATCAGTCAGCAAACCTTTTGTTTACATGTGTAATTTATCACACGTGATTCTAACTGTGTCTTTTTTGGGCATTGATGCTTTATTGAGCGTCACTGACTGACCTCCACACGCTACAGACACAGACCAGGACCAAGGCAGCCAGACGTATGGTGTGCATGCGGTGATTGGGACAGAATGCAGCTCCCGTCTGCCTCACCACAGGACAGTGTGCTTGAGCGCCATCATTTTACATACAGTATTTATTACAGATGACATTGAATGGTCCTTTGCTGGCACATTGTGGAAGTGGAAACAGAGCCAGGTCAGGTATGTAGAAGTGCCCAAAAATGGGGCATACTGCTGATCACCCTCAAACTTGCCTCGGAGCAGATTACATAAGCTCCTGTTGCTCATATAACCGAGTCACATGGATGCTGTATGGGAAAGTCCCACCCCATGAGTCTGCAAACCGGCTAGCTGATGTCACAGTGGGACAGCCAACTCTGCTTGGGGGCAGAACCATGGCACATGGAAGTTTTGGGGAAATGGGACCACAGCCTTGATGTCTTAAAGGAAGTGGGCAGGAAAAGTTCTACAGGGAATAGAAACTTAACAGCAAAACAGGGGAACCAAAGAGCAGGTGAACCAGAACCTAAGCTGCTGTTAACCTAAGGATCCTATCCTGTTTTTGGGTTCTGGAAGGAAACGACAAAACATTAACTTGTATGAACTTTTTAATTTATTATATACTTGCCGTGTACTGGGAATGCTATGAATTTATGAATATTGCCTGCTGGTTTGTGCTGGTACGTTTTGCAAAGGGAGAGTAAACGCTGTCACGTGACTCGTCTGGTTTCGTGCTGTGGGGAAGCTCATAATTGGGGGATGCTGATCCAGCCTGAGTGAGTTTTATATCAGCGATGCTTCTGCTCCTGAAGGACACTGACCGGGACCTACGCACACGGTGGTTAAAATATTGTGCTTCATGAAGACAGACATGATTATGACTTTACAAGGGTGATTAGTTGATTATAAAATCTACATACTATTTAGCAAGTTGGTTTGTCTAGTATTGCTTAGTCTCCTGTACACCTTCTTGAAAATAATTTAAAAACGAATGATTTTTAATATAATTTTAATCACTAAAATGATGCGTTATATAATTGCTGTATTGCAGCCGTGTGTGGTGATAAGCAGAGTTATCTGGCTGCAAATGTGAGCGCTGAACGCTCCGCTAAGGAAGATTAAAAATAAAAGCTTGGCAACAATAACAGTTGATAAGTATGTAGAATGAGATGTGAGATGGTCCCGCTCCCGCGTCCCTTTCCACTTGGGCTGGCTGCGATCACACGTATCCTAGCAACGGGATCTTTCGTAACATAAGCTCTCCTGTAGCTGGCCCCGCTCGTTGGGTGTCTCGGCTCGCGGTGCCCGTCTTTCCGTCCGCCTGCTGCGTGCGGATGAAACGCAGAGAGACCCTCCGCTGAACGACAGCCCCGTGCGTGTTTGAAAGCCACAACAAGCGTAAACACGTTTTCTCACTTGAGATTATTCTAATTGGACGTTGGCATATGCATGGGAAAGAGTACAGATGGTGTGAACATAGACCCTTAAATAATACATTACCTAGCAACAGGACGTCGTCTGTCTCTTTAGCACTGGACTGTATTGTAAAGAGAACGAATTTGCACCGATCTGTGCTGAAAATTGGTGTATGTTTACTTGTAAATAAAAACTATGAAATGAACCACTTTTATAGGCTACATCTTTGTATCCTTTCTGTACCATGATCACCATGTTGTTGTGAATGAGTCACTGTAAGTAGATGTCCATTAGGAATCTGTCTTAGCAATGTTGTGCATTTAGGAGCAAAGTGTTTTATACGGGGCTTTGAATCACAAATAGAGCAGCTGCTTTAATTCAGCCATTATTTATTTTACCCGTTGCTTCAATAATCTTAATTAGTAGCTCAGCAGGAATCTGTGCCGTTAGGTTGTGGGTTCAAATCGTGCAGCTAGCAGAACAATCATATCACTGTTGGCTTAATTAAAACCTGCCGGACCCTTCATTCTGACCCCAAAACCTTCTCTCACAGTACGGCAGTTTTATTCTAAATAACCTTTCAGGTTAATTAATAATTAATTGCTTTCAATAATCCAATGCCCTTTATCTGATAGCTGTGTATTTATTATTGTCTGTGTTCTGTAATTCACCGAGGGCAGAAGGAATCCATGTGTTTTACTTGTTTTGCTTTCGGTTTGCTTGGTTTTTGTGTTTTTAATGATGCTTTCGATTGGCTGGTCTCAGGCTGTGATAGCTTCCTGTTCCCTTTAATTTGAGGACATCAAGGAGTAATCGGTCAACTGACATCTGTAACGGGAAAGTGAAATAACGCACTACTTAAAAATGTACTGAAAATGACTCACATGTCATAGTGATTAATTAATTACTCACTAATTAATTAACGATTGCAGCAGTGGCTTTTTAAATTAATTCAGAATTGAATCGGTGGACAAACGTCTCTTCTCTTCATAACACTCGCATTTAGACTTAATTTAACACGGGACACAGACCAGTTTCTCAGCGTAAAATAAACACCTGTTTAAATAACTTATTTGGTCTTTGCCCCTATATGGCAACATGCACCGTGTGAAATCTGAATTTCTTATTCATTTATATATATAAAAAAAACCTCAGCGCTTTTCGAGCAAATATGCTAGTGATGTTTTGGAAAAGTTAAAACGGGTATTGTTGACCCAGTTAAGATCACCCCCCAAACGTAAAGATGTTAAGGTATCTGCTGAGAGTACGCTGACGCTTTCATCTTGGAAATGAAATTGTTGGTAGGGGTCTCTGCGGAAAGTTTCTTTGAAGATAAAAGCAGTGTAAAGGCACTCTAAATCACTCTCTGGCTCTATTTTCTTTTAGTTGAAACTAACATTATATGCGACTTTTTTTTTAATCTGCCGTTCTGCTTTCCATGTAAATAACACAAACCAACTCCAGGAGCAGATGTGCAAGTCTCAAACATCACGATATATAGATTAAATGTATTTTTCAGATTAATAAAATTGCAATGGACTGTTTAGAGCTGTGACTAAGAAACGTTTTCAAAGTAAGCATGTTTCATGAATAACACATCCTGTTTATTACAATTTGCATCTATTGCTTGAAAAATGATCTCCTCTCGTATGTAATAACTGTCACCAGCAATGGCTCCTTCCTACCTCCACATTAGGAGAATCTGTCCCTGTACCATAACTGCACATACAGGGACGTAGCTAGAGATCCTGAAAAAAGTCACCTCGGGCTCCTGCTTGGCTGGCGCTTTTAATCTGGAGAAATACGGGATCCACGTTTAGTAAATTTAACGAGCTGGAAGGGGTGGGGGGTCCGCCTCTGTAGATTTTGCCAGAGCGGCCCCTGACAGTAGGATTTGGGGCCATTATGAAGTGCTGGGTGCCCTGAATCTGCCAGGGTATCCATGCTCCTCCAACACCCCTGTGCCATGTAATGCCGGGTGTCCGCTGGGCAATCCATCAGACAGACAAAACACATCCTAAGGGTGGGTCACCTAAATACATAACTTTAGGTTGTGGGAAGAAACCTACATGAACATATTAGAACCAATAAACTTCACATATACAGAGCAGAGGGAAGATTCAAACCCACAAACCTGGGGACTGAATTAAAAAGATATTTCTCTGACTTGGAAAAACAAAAATGTGTCACTAAAACCCAGATATCAGTATTGTTAATGCTAAAAAAAAAAACTTAATAGCGACCATTAGAACAAAATATATAGTCTGCTCCAACACCATTCAAATGAGCACACTTTTCCTACAGTCTAAACTTAGAACACGCAAAATTTGTATGTTCCTAACCTTTAAAATAAGAGCAAGTTAGCAGGAAGGATAACTTTTTTCCCCTGTTAAAAATAAAGACAAAAGCTCGTTAGGTGTAATATGTAGGCCTAATTATCTATATGCACACGCATATACAAAGTATAGTTTGAAATAAACATACCCAGTTATTTATTTGATGTGCCCTTTCAAAGTATGTATTTCTTGTGGCGTAAATCATGGCTCTCTACGCGTAACTGAGTACAGCTATAACTAAATGACATTTTAAAGTTTTGAGCGCCCTCTGCTGTGCGCATTCATCATTACAGTTTTCACTGCACGGGGACGCTTCGCCTAAGCGCGTACTTGCGTGGTACCGGCCGGATGACGCTTTTCCGTTTTTACGTTCAAACATGGCTGCGCCTATGATTGTAGGAGATGCACACTAAATCCTTATTGACCATGTCAAGGTTTGTATGCCTTTTGTTTTTTCTAGAGCGTTTTATTTCTGTTACAGAGATCTACTGATCTGGGGGTGAAAACCGAGCTCCCTGGGGTAAGATCAGTAATGCGGGTGACTTGCGTAGCTCCTCACGCCGTGCCACATGTGGACGTTAATAAGCAACACTGCTCGTGTTACTCTCTGTCGCTATTGTAGTTGTCCGTCCGTATTTAGTTTCTCATTCATTTTTATGGCAGTTTTATATTTGTCTGTTTGTTTTCTGGTAGGCTGTCTTAGTTAGTCTTTTTTTCCACGCGATTTTTTATCCTGTTACGTCTGTTCATTCTTTTTTATAGACTTCATCGCAGCAGCACGCAATCAACTTGCTTAAAATTGTAGAAATATACAAAGCAACGAAATATGGCAGGAGAATTAAATCTAAATAATGAGGTGGTGAGGATGAGGAAGGAGATCAAGAAGGCCAGGGCTTTGATCATCCGCAAGCTGACCAGACAGATCGCGTCGCTCAGGAAGAAAAAGGGAACAGAGGCTGAGGTGCATAAAAACCAGAGACGAGTGGCTAGACTGCAGGAGGAAATTGGCAAGATGAAGACCTTAAAACCTGACTATGTGACTAAAGTTGCTATACAGAAAAACCTCAACTTTGAAAAAGTCTGTAAAGATCCCAAGTCGACCCTAGAGGATCGAGCAGCCGCACGGATCGCGACTCATCCACAGATCAGCAAAAAGATCGTTGACATTAAAGCCGCAATCAGAGCATTTCAGGATGAGCGTAAAACACCTTCTGAGGCAAAAAAGTCTCAAGCTTCAGTGAAACCCGTTAAAGACCCCATAAACCCAGGTAGTTTGACAAAAAACGTCAGCAATAAAGAACATCAGAGTGGCGCAGCTGTGAAATGCCAGAATATTACCAACAAACTGTCTGATAGCACATCCAGTTTTACGGAACCCCTACCATGCAAAACTGAAAATCTGACTTCTTTGGAAGGAAGCAAAGTTGAAATTCAGCTTGAAAGAGATTTAGAGACTGTTGCTAATCAAGAAAATTCCTCTAAAAATCCCCAGTCAACTACGGTTTTTCTAAAAGCTGATATAAACAGCAAAGAAGGAATAAAGGAGCCAGCAAAAAATCAGCCAAAAAGTACATCCTGTGCTATAGAGCAGAAGAAGATGGATGTGGAGGAAAGCGATCTGGATCAGTCTGATGAGGATGGGGAGGAGCAGGAGGAGTACTTTGATGACAGCACAGAGGAGCGCTTTCACAAGCAATCATCACAGTCGGAGGACAGTGACGATGACGACTTCTTCCTCGGCAAAGTCAGCAAATTGCGGAAGAAGAAACCGGAGTTGGGTCTGGGTGAGAGCTCAAAGAAAGCAGCCACTTCTGCAGGCGAACCGGAGATAGACGCAAAGGAACAGACTAGCGGTGAAAAGGACGGCCGGGCCTCCAAAGCCGTAAACCTTCAGTCTGCATTCTGTAACAGCTTGTCAGGCTCCACAGGAACCTCCTGTAGAGGTCCAGGTGGAAAATCAAAACCATCCAAGTTCCAAAAGGCGACGGCTCCCACTGGAGAGAATTCAAAACCAGCCAGGTCTGAGAACCAGAAGAGAGGGCCCAACAAATGGACGCTGCCTTCCAGACATGTCAGTAAGGATAATGCTGGTGGACGTGGCGGCCCCCGACCCTGGGAAAAGGGACCAGATCCCGGCAAGGAAAAACCAAAGTTCGAGAAGCAAATGCGGGGCAGAAGCTGGGCTACAAAAGTTCCCTCTCTTTCCCAGAATGCACCACAGACTCTCCATCCGTCCTGGGAGGCGAGCAGAAGACGGAAAGAGCAGCAAGCTCAAATTACAGCCTTTCAGGGGAAGAAAATTAAATTTGATGACTAATGTTTTTTTTTTTTTTTGAAAAGCAGGATTGTTGCAAGACTTGTACATCCAATGATCCGATTGAGGAACTACATAAGCATGTAAAGTAGATTGGTATTCTGTATGTGGTACTGCTTCAGCTGAACATGTAACACATGACCAGCCATTATGATATAGCTGTCATCAAATCATCATCTCTGCTTTATGAAAATCTGAAACCCATATTTGTATTTTGTAAGACTTTCTGAATATATTGTGTATAGGTCGTTTGAGAATACAGGAGTGTTATCTTTTTCTTAATTCTTACTTTTATGTGAAACATTTTTGTGTCTGATCATGATCAATTTTATTTAAACTTTTACTGTGAGATTAATTTTTAATGTTTATAAATACTTTAGGTAGATTTAAATGCAGCATAAAATAAGGATGGAGGTCCAGGATTATCTTCTAGCTGATTATATCCAGTTGTTTGTTTTAGGTTAGTATGGAGAGCACTACTGTAGCAGAAGTCCTGTACAGTGTTTTGGAGAAAAAGGCAGGTACCAACATCAATTTATCTATGAAATAAGCTGATTTAGCTATTACCTCTGGTGTCCAGACTTGTTCCTGAGAACAGTAGAAAGACTAATCAGTGTTAAGAAGTGTAACAACCTCAGTTCTTCCTAATAATTTTTCAAAAAATCATTGGGGATTTTAAGCCAAAATGATGGATGGTGATATCCAATGCTCAGAACAATACAAATACAATACAGAGAGAAATACACACACCTTACAAGGGCCTTTTCGGTGTAGCAATAATTAGAGTTCAGGTAAGTTCTGGTTAGAGATATGGCACAAGGGAAGAAGCTCCTGGATTAAAGGAAGGCTACAGTTAATGAATTTCTCATCTGGTTGAACAATACAGTGGAGTTTCTCTCTGGGCTGGACCTTTACAGTACCAAAGACAAAGAGTGACAGAGAATAAGAGAATGGACTCGGTGACTGCAGGGTACAGTTGGACTAGTACTGCTTGGGGGAGGTTAGATATCTCTAGTTACCCTGAAAAGACCCATCACACTGTATGACATTATAGTGTACTGGCACAGTGCTTGGTTGGCTGAATAGATACCATTTTGGCCGTAATGCTGTTGTGCCGGCATGAAATTTGTTCCGCTGACACCAAGGTCTCAGAGACCTGGGGAGTGAGCACACCTCCCCCCTCAGAGAGCAGTTCTGCAAATCAGAGAAACAACTCGGTTCAGTGAGCCTGCTGGTCACACACTGTTAAACCCCTGGCCTCTTTGACAAAGTCCTTGCGTTGTGTGATCTTCCTGTGGCTGCGAACCACCAGCAAGGGTAATGGAGGTATCAAGGAAAAGGAGTATCACTTCCTGTTCACCATCACTCTGCCACAGCTGGTTATTCATGTCATATTTTATCTCATATGCGCTATCTGTGTACCTCAAAAGGGGTTAAAATCTATATTAATTATATCTATATTAAACACCAGTATAATATGATGGTAACAAAAACATCTGCAAGCAGTGGCTACTAAGACTTGTAATTTCTCTTCCAACATCAATTAACCACTTCAATACATGCCATTTTAGTCCTGACAAACACAGTGGTTATAAAAACCAGTGAAGTAAGTTAAATGAAACAATCTGCATCGGCGCTGGCTAGCACCAAGCACAAAGCTGGGAGTGAAACGCAAACCACCCTAGAAAGGGCCGTGGTGACATCAGCAAGCGCGCTGCGCGCATGCGGTCTCTTAACATTCACTGCATCGGAAAGCAAAATGGGGAAACGCTTTAAGTAACCGGAATAATCGTTTTAAAATCAGGTAACTGTCCAAAGTGCAAAACACGATCGTACGTTTTATATTTAAAAGCGCTCTCTGCACGCTGCCAGACTGAATACGGTGCTACTGTCTACAACGCGAGGGAATCCCCATAGTTACCCGTCAACCGTATTCGCCGATGACTGTTTAATATGTAAACACATACTAGCTTTCTACTGGCCACTGCCGTCGGCCGTGGTCCAATGACGTCCTGGGATATTCAAAGTTTCATTGTGACTGGGCGATAACTGGTCGCGTGCTCAAGTATACCGTAGGCGATTGGTAACCAGGACAGCCAATAGGATATGATATGCAAATCTAGTTTGAAATCTTCGCGGGAAATCTGAGTTTCGCGGGAGGGCCTTTCGCGCGTAAACTATATCCCTTCATTCATTGTCAGCTTCCTGGAGCCATTTTCGGCCAGAAAGACGGCGGCACGTCTCGGTTTTAAATCCTTCGCATCTGCGTTGCTCCGCGATTAATATAGAGCCGAAACTGGCTGTATCGTTAGATTAGACCCTTATCTAACTCTCGCCTTAAATATTTTAGATTATACTTTGAGGGATTTTAAGAAAATAGGCTCTAAAGTAAAGTAGGGACAAAGGGCAGCCGAGCCTTTAAAGATGAGAAAAGGGATCCCCTCGGCCCCGGAGAAAGTGATCATAACAGGGGTCGGGGGCTCTGCCGTGGACAAAACCACCGTCTTAACAGCGTTGTCTGATCGCCTGAGCTCCAATTTCCCTACGGCCACGTATATACAGATCATCACCCCGCCGTCCTCTTTCACACAGACGGGCCATGTCTGCGCGTCCGAGCCTCCGGCCGGCAGCTTGATATACTCCACTCCCCACGGATCGGCGAACGGATCGGGACAGCGACCGGCTTTGGGACGGCCTCCGGTAAATACGGCGCAGGTTCCGGTTCGATCGGACCGGACGCGTGTGTATGTGTGTTTCGCTGCTCGCGTAGCGCTAATCCGCCGTTCCTATTGGAGTTAAAGGCAGCACTTTTGCTGGAAGTTGGGGGTGAGCTGTTCCGGCCTGACAGCAACCCCACGTCTCGGGTCTAAATGTGGCTCTAACCGGGGGGGAGGGGAACGTAGTTTTCGGCTAACTTTTATTCCTTTCTCCCGGTGCTAACGAGCCGCTGGTGCTAGGGGAAGATGGAGGGGGTGGAGATGGCGGTGCTGGGGGTCACAGCCGGGTATGAAAGGTCAGCCGGCGGTATAGTTCGGCTTTGGTTGGGGGGTCGTTGCGGTTGCAGCCGGCCGAGGCGGGGACCGGCAGCGCGGTCCCGATCCCTCGTACTTCTCTCTGCCCCCCATCCTCCCACATTTCTCTGTTACTTTATCGTCCCTGTTGTTTTTTCCACGTCCCTCCCTTTTTTCTGTATCCCCAAACAGGCCCCATGAAGAGTGCGGTGCGGGGGGTGGGGGGGTCGCTGCCTTTCTCTGTACCTCTGATGGCGGTTAGCTAAGCTAACACGTAACAGACCCCTCCCCCCACTATCGAAGATGAAGGTGGGGGTTACAAATGCTATAAACGTTTTTCTTTTCAGTCTTTCGGACTGACTGGTAGCAACCTGATCTGTGCCAATGTACTCTCTCCTCTCCAGACTAGTCACCATTTATCATGACTTAATTATTTTTGAAATCAGTTTGGTTGTTTGTCAACTCTCCCTAAAATGTATGCAGTGGCAGGTTTAAAGTTAGCATATGCAGCCATGTTTAATCCAAATGGAGGGAGATGTTTTACCTCAGATTCCAGAAACGGGGGGCTCCAGGCTGATGGTAGCATGGATGGATGGAGGAGGGGGGGACTTGGACTCCCATATTCACGTTAATACATCTCCAGATCCTGTGCTGTGGTTGGTGGATGGTTGGGATTGGAGTCTATCTTACAGATGAACAGTTCTGCGATTGGGCAAGCACCTTATCTGGGCAGAGATGTTGTGAGCGTGGTTGAATCATGGTTGGACGAGGTGTGTTAAGGAACATTTCATACTCCATTTACAGCTCACGTGTCTGTTTAAGGATATGGCTGTGATGCCTGTTGAGGTTGCTGACCCTCTGCACTTTGTGGATGTACAGCGCTGGTACTTTTGGTGAGGGTGCAGGTCTGCTCCTGGTGATTGACTGTTATGTTGGATCATTTGGCCAGGAAACTAGGTATCGCCTGATTTTAAAAGGGCTATTTACATTTAATAGGAGCTCTGCCTGTCCAGTATCACTTGATGTATTTATGTCTGTGACCGATTCCTGTGAGGGATATTGGTGTTAAATGGCCTCCCTTTCTGAAGGTCTTTATTTAATTTGATGGCCTTCTTCGTTTTAGTTGGTACTGTAAGGTTTATGTTTGTGGTCTGTGAAGGGTCTGCTTTTATTTGTAACGTCTCATTCAGTTTGGCTGGCTTGACTGTTTGGAGTTATGACTGGTGTGTTTTGTAGCTCATGGAGACCTTCCTGTGGTTGTGGACCCAGAAGCTTTTACTGTTCGTACACGTTGGTCATGACATGTCCAGTTGGTCTGCTTTTCAATTTTGCTCTTGGGTAGGTTTGGCGGGATCTGTGTGCCTTCCTACAAAGCAGTGACATTTTGGCTGCAGGTTCGTACCCCTCATTAGGTATCCTGCTTTGAGGTTGTATCATAGTGTCAGGCAATGGTAGTGGCTGAAACTCTGTCATGGAGACATGCCTGAAACCGCTCTCCTTAAATGGAGACTCTTAGTGGGATAACTTACATGTCTCTTTGCTGGGGTGGTACCTGAGCAGGAAGCATGCTGTTTCCTGTAGTCACATCTGTGCACTTCTAAGTGGGGGAAAAATGCTGAACGTTCACCAGTGAATTTAATCATCTCTGTCATGGATCCTCAGTGCCTTTCTCTTGTAGTCCATGTTGTCAGTCTAGATCCCAGTGCAGTGCTGCAATTTCTTCTCCGTGTTTTGTAGGCTGGTTCATTTTTTAACTATTTTCAGGCATATACATTAAACAGTCTGGTCCTTCGCTGTGGATTTGTAGCTGCCTAATTTTGCTGGCTGGTAATTTTGGCTGTTCAGGATCTCCATGGGAGTGGCTGCTTCAGGTATGTTTCGTTTCTTCCACGTGGAAGCCATTTTGTGTGAGAGGTAGTGAAAGTAGAAGTGTGCCCCGCTGCCTATCATGGGTTTGGCGTGGCTGGAGGAAACAGCTTGACGTTCGTTGTCACATGGTTAATCATCGCTGCAACCAGCGCACCGCTTCTCCCCTTACCTGGTTCTGGATTTAACCAGTTCTGTCTGGGTTTTTTTTTCATTAACAAATGTGATGTGATCATGCTGTGCTCTTACCAATCTTTAATGAAGTGGAGCTTCTTTGGTGACAATTTTAAACCCCAAAATATGGGATCTTTAAAAGGTGATTAAATTGCGTACCAGGGAGGTTGGGCTGAAGCGACTGGAATGCACAGATGCCATCGGGAGAGTTCTCTATGGGAGTGGCATGCTGCTGTTTTCTTTAAGTTGTCTGACCTGTTAGTTGTCTTAGTTCCCAAGGATTGCCAGTTGCAGTTATTGACCCCTTTTGACAGTTTAGTGCTGGGCTGGCCAATCTTATCTGTAAAGGGCCAGTGTGTATGTAGGTTTTTGGGAAGATCTTCAGGGCAGCTGTTCAAACCCAGATGTAAGAACTCATGAGCCAATGAGTCCTCTAATTAGTAATCTAATTAGGGAATTGCAACAAAAACCCGCATACACAGCGCCCCCTTCTGGAAAAGATTGGCCAGCCGTGGTTTAGTGTGTTTTGTAGAATTTGGGTCTCCAGTGGGCAGGGAGGGGCCTTGACTTTTCATTATCGAAATTGGGATCAGGTCCCTGTTAACTGCCACGACTAAGCCGAGGGTATATGGGAACAATAATTACTGGTGATGGTTGAGTGTGATGGTCGAGGTCCGCAAGTGTTTCTATCGCCAGTGCAGCTGATGGCATTATCTGAAAAGCAGCATATTGTCATGTCGTGTGTGTGGGTTTTTTTTTGCCTGATGTGTTAAATTGGGGTACTGTGACACTATCTGGGAGGGTTTTTCTGTGAGATAAGCCGGGGTTGTTCTGGTAACCCTGCCTTTGCCGAAAGCCACACACACTGCAGATTAACAGGGAGGAGCACCCTGCGTTTGACCTTAACCGTGCTCCAGGCATGACCAGTAGAAGTCTGTGTTTTAACACTTACAATGACAGAACACACCAGCAAGCAACGAGCGTGCAATCTGAGGCTGCGACAGTACTACAAAAACAAAGAAACTTCAGACTCCCTAACATCTCAGCGCTTTCTGTATATCTCACTCTTTCAGTCTTCTGTCGGGCTCAATTTAGTGGCTAGATTTTTTTTTTTTTTTTTTTTTTTTTTTTACCAAGTTAGGTAACTGGTTAAAAGAAACTGTCATATTGTGTGCGTCAAATTTGCGAGCGCACTGTCCATAGCTGGATAGGCTACCCTGTCGAATAAATAGTGCAGCGTGGCTTAAGAGGAAGATTTGGTTCTAATTTGATTGTGTGGGAATGATGTGTATTTGCAAAATCCAATCTGGACAAATCTACTATATTTTGCAAGCATTGCAAAGAGAGTGTTTGGTTGTGTTGCCACCTGTTGTACAATCTGTGTAACCACCTGAAATGTTGGCACCCCCAACACACGGAATGTCTGGCTGTGCGTATATGTGCAAGCACATTGTCCTCAGCGGCAGCGTCTTCCGCACATTCTGTGTAACCAAGTAACCAAAAAAAGCAAACGCTTATGCAAGAATTCAAAATCTTACATTTTATCATTTTTGTTATAAGCTGAGTTCAGAAGTGCAGTGTTATTGACCAAAGTGATAGTTTCTAAAGTAATAAATGAACATATTTAAAAAAAATTAAAAAAGTTTTGCCATAGGGAGCTTTTATCTACGGTATTTTATTTACTTTAAGCTTACTACTATGCTACAAGCAGTGTTTCTTGTAAAGACTTGCTGGTTGTTGCGTTATGTTGCTATTAACATTCCACAAAATAATCTATATTGTGGCGCATAATTATAACCAATATATTGTGATCTGACATTTTTGGCCATATCACCCACACTTAGCCTCCTGCTCACTTTCTATCCACGATCGTGGCCCCTGGTCCTCACCTTCCCTTGTCCCTGTAATGCTGCGTGACAGGTGAGGTAAAACCCTTATGGGGAATATGTATGCTGTTTGGGGATTCCTTACAATGTGGAACGAAGATGGTAAATTTGCAGTGAGCAAAAAGAAATGCCTCAAACATTTGGAACGACTGTGATTTGACCTTTGTGGAGCCATTTTTATTTGAAAAGAGAGTATTTTGTGTGCAGAAATCTACTTTAAGTATAAAAGTTTAATCCACCGATTTTAATAATGATGATAAAAAATATAGAAATTGGCCAGGATCAATATTGGCAGGTCAGGCATAAAAAAATTGCCAGTCGGGATCGGCCAAGGGAAATGCAGCTGGTGCCTCCCTGTAAGGAATGTTGCCTGCACCCTCTTGTCCCTGTGGATTCTTTTGGAAGATTCATATTCCCGACATTCCAGGTTTAACTGTGAGCAGGAAAGCCATTTAATCATACCTGGGAACATGGAGGTGTCACCGTTTGCGCAATCCTAAATGAATCATCTGCATTTTAGTCAGGTGACTACAAAAGCTAAACACCCCTCACCCAGATGAGTAGTAATTTATTTTTTGGGGGGGGGGCACCCTTGAAGTGAATGCCCCAGTGTAGGTGTGGGAATTTAGCATGTTGGTATTTCATATTACCCTGTTAAGTTCTCTCAAGCTTTTATGAAACTATCTGCGAGACGTTTGTTGGTGAGGAACCTCATGAACCGTTTCCCCCATCCCCCTTTACCAGGCTAAGAGGCGCCTTGAGCTGGACGAGACTGACCACCAGTATATCGGCGATGGCGTCAAGACTCCCCGTGGAAAAGGAAGTGTGTCCGCTCCCTCCCTGAAGAGCCCCAGAAGTAAGTCTGGCCAGAGGATGGAGAGTCATCTCCTGTAGACCCTCTTGGTCAAAGAGCTGCAGGTCGTGGGTTTATTGGCCTTTTCAATGAATTATTGATTTATTTTTTACCTCATGGCCAGGTTAGGTAGTGGTGTGGCAATGTGGAAATATTGGCAGATGCTGATTTTAATGTAATATTTGGTGTTGCAGCAAAAATTCGAAAACGCTTGAACATAATGAGAATTTTGCCATTCGGCTAATTTGTTAAACAATTTATATGCCGTTGATACTGCGACATGGGACACGACTCTTTACTCAGGTAACACACTCAACATACAAGTAAGTGATCAGGGAAGATGGCAGATGTGTGCCAAGGGAGCTTTCTCTAGTGGGGGCGGGTGATATGACCACAATCTCATATCACATAATTTTGGTTATAATCATGATCCATGATAAAGATTTTTTTTTTTTTTTTTGGCAAACCAAATTGGAACACTGTTACTGGTTAAATGGTTATTCCGTCCTTATCAGAAACACCTGCATAATATACTTATCAGGGTGTGTAAAGTACTGTATATATAAAAGCTGATGTTATAGCAAAAGTGCTTTTTTTTATAAAGTTTTTGAGGGCAGATTAATCATATTTGTTTGAACAGTATATCTGCGAAGTTTACAAATTACAGTAGATTGAGTCATGTTGGATTCTGCATATCCAATCCATTTTCACACAAAGTAGAACTGGTTCCGAAGTGTTCTCTCATCAGCCATGCAGCATACTGATAGTATTGCCAACCCGTCTATGAACTGAGTGTTTCGTAGCCCTGTGGTGTGTATGTATGTGTTTTTTAAAACCAGGTTCGTTTGCTGGTTAAGAAAGATCATTAAGTTTTTAGTTCAAAATCTAGTTGAGATCCAGTGGGAGAGGTAATTGTCAAAGCAATGAGAAATGCATACTGCACTGAGATGTTAGATGAAATTGCTTTATTTCACGTTGGGCTTTTTGTTGTATTACTGCTACCGCCTCAACATTCAGGCGTCTCGTAACAGGAGCGTTCTGGATCACGATTCTTGCGATAACTCTGAAACAATCGAGGGAACAGTAGCAACTGGTCGTGATAAATCGTCTTATTGCCCAACACAACTTTCTAGCACTGCTCGAGCTTCCAACGAGCACCGGCATATTGGAGCATTTTCAGAACGCTGGCAGTGGTAATGTGCAAAAACTGAATTTCAGGAGTATTTAAATATGGAAATATTTGATAGTCGCAACCCTATTGATGTTCCTGATCAGCAGCTAAACTCCGAGCTGCTCAAATCTGTAGTGAAACTGGTATGTGACATAATTTTGACATAAGGATCATCTCAGTCACTTCAGCAGTTATCTTTAACTCTGAGCTGCTAATTTTGAATATTGACCAAAGTCGAATTATATCATGGCACCATTGAATTCTCGAATCTGAAGGTCGGTTACTTTCCTGTAACTGCATGTGTGTTGTTGGTGAAGCACATCACAATCATACATCAATGCGTGATTATAATCTTTAATTCTAACATTACTTAATGGAAACCATAAAAGCAGAGAGTGCTATACATCCCTTGGACAACATAGCACTTCAGGCTGAGGACCAGGACCTGTGGTCAGAGACATCACTGATGTAATGCGTTTGTAGTACAGTTATACTTCTGTACTCCTGTTTAACCTGACCAAACAAGATGGTATGCAAGTCCATAACGTAGCTGAGTACCAGCAGGTGTATAAAGGTAAATGGGGATGACTGGCAATTTTAATTGCGATTAATCGCATAAACCTAAGTGATTTTGTGTGATTCATCGCATATGAAATGTGGTAATTACGTTGCGATAATTTATATAGGAATAGCAAATGTATTACTGGTCAGATAATAAATTGTCGCGCGAATAGGGTATTGGCTTGCTATTGATAAAGTAATTGTTCAAGTAAAAAAACATTAAAGATACATTTTTCCTTGGTAGACAATATATAACAGGCTTAATTTTGTACAAGTTCTTACATTAAATGCCAAAATTTAATAATTACTGAAAATTATAGTACTAACTTTAAGGGAAAGAGGCTGAGAAAGTTACAGCACAAAGGAAAAAAATGAAATGATGGCAAACAGCTGGAGGAAAGTGTAGCTAGAGCAGGGGTCACCAACATGGTGCCCGCGGGCACCAGGATGCCCCTAAGGAACGCATGAGTCGCCCGCAGACCTGTTCTAAAAATAGCACAACTCGCCAGTGAGCAGCGTCTTAAAATTTTAATTTTATCCTGTTGATATGATAAAATCATAAACGTGATCAGTGTCTTCACACAGATGAGTATCATCATTATTAATAATGATGATAATAATAATAATAACTTTGATGTGTTTAGGTAAATTTAAGCAAATTTAAGAGGAGTGTATCAAACTGGTAGACCTTCATATGGCTCAGTACCTGTGAAGTAGCTCGGTTTCAAAAAGGTTGGTGACCCGTGAGATAGAGGACATATTACACTAATAGTGACAGTGACTTCTGCATTCCTTCAGTACCTTTACATCACAAAGTTGAATAATTAGTTAAATGCAGTCAAGCAGTGTTAAGTTTGAATTTATGGATAAAACGCATGGCCAGAATAATTGTCGGTGAGACTTAATATATATGGATTTCAGACAAATTTGTGTAATTTCACTTGAAAAGTCTCAGACGAGAGAGTTTGTTAGGGGTGAGGAAAAATATTGATATGATTTATAGGAATCCTGGTTTTGACGATTCAATATGGTTTCATAAAATGGCAAAATCAATCTAGTTATTTTTTTCCCAGTGACTTAGAATTTTTTTTTTGCTGGATTTTACTTGTATTGGTCCTCCAATTATATAGGTGGCTCCAGTTTCTTTCACCTATAGCAAGGTTGCAGCAGTATTGTACAATTGCCTTGCGCCGCTATCTTGGTGCATTCAGTCATGGTAATGGAGTATTCCGAGCATGTGAATGCAAGCCAGCCAAACGGGGCTTTAGTCTCGCACCAATTATTTTCAGTACTCTACTTGTGCTAATGTGAAATAACGTTATATAAAAGCAAAATCAAACTAAATGAAAGTACAGTGATCCCTTGTCTATCGCGGGGGTTACGTTCCAGGCCCCCCGCGAAAAGTGAAAATCCGCAAAGTAAAAATCATTTTATTTTGTTTATATGGTTATTTTTGTATATTTTAAGCCCTTATGAACCCCTTATATTCTAGATTTTTTTTAGTTTTCTATGTAATTATGTATGTAAACAGTTTATATACTACGCACAAATATACGTATCTTATATCATGGAAGAATTTTATTTAATACGTGAAACGTAGTTGTAAACACATTGTAATATTTTAACAAAATAATTTTATATTTACTATAATATACAGTAATGCACTTGTTTTACTTACTTACCCAGTTATATTAGATATGATTTATTCCTTTAATATTAGTATCATATTTCTAAAACACAAACACTGTAGTCATGCGACATTTGCATTCTGGTAATGTTTACATTCTCAGCTGATTACGGCTGATTTGGCAGCCGTCCGCCAATAGCGTCCCGTGTATGAATTCAACAGGGCAAACCAACTGAGGCAGCATGTACCTGAAATAAAGACTCATCGTCCGCAGAAATCCGCGAACCAGCGAAATATCCATGATATATATTTAGATATGCTTGCTTATAAAATCCGCGATACAGTGAAGCCGCAAATGTCGAAGTGCGATATAGTGAGGGATCACTGTAGGGAGAAAATATTGTTGAATGCTGTCAGTTATGGGAGTGCTTAATTCTTGTTTTCAAATGTAGTGGGTAACACTGAAGCAAATGAAAGTGACTGTCTGGGCGTGTGACTTATTTCTGGCTGGGTACATGCACTGCAGAGGGAAAAGTGGATGCAGTATTTCAGTGTGTTCACAGGTAAGAGGCAATTTCATGCTTATTTATATTTTGTCAAGTAATGGTAACTTAATTGCGTTGCTTTGTTCTTCAATGTTAACGCTACAGTACTAATTTTTACAACAGATCTAGTTTGAACAGCGGCAGAAAATGAGTATTCGCGCACATGCGTTCTCCAAATTAGGCTTCTGATCCGAAATAGGGAAGTGACTATGGTAGCCTCAAAAGCCCAAAAAACGTCATGGGAGTAGATGAACAGTGTGGTACAGCAAACTGAAACGCGTTGTCCTGATCCCAATCATGGCTTTGTAGTAGGCTATATGAGTGTTAATGCAAAAAATAACGTTTTAAGATTAATCGCATGCATTAACATGTTAACTTTTACAGGCCTTCCAAATAAAACAATGGGCTGAATAATATAAATTTATACTTGTATTTAAACATAAAGCATGGCTTGCAGTGCATTTCCACACTTATACCACGGGTACATGCATTAGGATTACATGCTTGTACATAAAGATGGGTCTTGGGGCTTATGAACTGACAGCTGGCTTATGGTCTTTGCAATGGACTGTTTTTGAATTAAAGACTGTGACTTGAGTCACAGTCTACCTGAAAAATGTCAGTTTATACTGTATGCTTGCAACGAAAACACTGTCTGTTGTTGCTGCGCAAACTGTGTTGCTGCTCATACTTGCATGGGTAGTTTACGTCAATCTGGAGGATTAAAGGTTTTGTCCACCGGGGGCAGTGTGAGAACCATCTTGGTTGGGTCCCTCATTTCTGGTCTGTCTTGTTTGTATGAGGTTGTGGCGTGAAATGTTTTACACTCACTACCTCCACAGCAAGTTGCTAGTTTTGTAACAGTACTGCAGCATTCTATCCACTGCTCCACATCATATTGGTACTTTGCCCTGCCATATATCACTATACTACCTCATATTGAATATTGCATTATATGTAGTTAGCATTTTGTACTTGGTATTACGACTGCACAATATTAGAAGAAAAATCCATTTTGCAATGATGTTTATGAAGTAAAAAGTTCAGAATATCTCAAATCTATGAGCAAATTCAAACTACTGGAACATCTGTTTCGGCACACTACACAACACACAGAAGAGAACATCAAGCTTTTAAAAATATTCTTGTATTTTATCACTTCACTTATGTGAGCATAAAAATTCTGAAAACTCATGTTCTGCTAGTTTTCTTCTAGATTAAGCTCTAGAGAGACATTCTTGGATGAGAATTTCCACCCAAGTAATGAACCAAGCAATGGATAACTTGTCTGGTCAATGGTAACATTACCGGTGTCCTGAAATGTGGCACAATGTTTTCCACTGGTAATCAATAATACATTTTATAAACACCTTTAAATATATCCACTGAGAATGATTACAGATTTCATTTTTATGAAGACCTCATATATGGCAACCGTTTTGTTTTGCAAACTTTGTCCAACTTCTCCTTTTGGCGCAGAATATGCTCAGCAGCTTGGGGTATACTGGTCTAGCATCTGCATGAATTTTGGCTCATCTAGAAATTCCCTGCAGCAGTCAGTACTTCAGTTCACTGTCATGCTATTTAATTAGCGTTAGACTTTCTTACACACTGCCTCTGTGGCACAATGTTTTGGCGCTTAACAGGGCAGCTGCATGGCAGAGTACAGGTCAGGCGCAGAGCATCACTTTACCGTGTGTCATGTGTGGAGCTACTGAATGCTGAAAATACAAGCGCAGTAACGGAATTCAGTCTCAACAGAATTTGCAGCGTAAACAGCGTTTTGTGAATGACAAATGCATAAGCCACCGCCAGGCTCATATTTGATGTTTTTGTGGTGAAAATTAATGAATCGTGAACTTCAAGCAGCGGCAGGTGTCCTGTCGCTAAATTCCTATGGTGACGCTGTATGTTAACGTCATATTGGGTTTCATTGGCCATAGAGAGTAACTGAAAAGGAGCCACCAGATTAAAAACAGACTGATAGAAGATTCACTGCATATTAACATTAATTTGTCTGCCGTAAATGTACTGGTAATGTGATAAAATAGGAAGGAAATGTATAAAATTGACGATGGACACAAACGCGCGGTCAAGGAGAGTCAGCCAGAATTTCAACTGCTTTGGCAAATGAGTCAGCAAAAACCTATAATGCTTCAGTTTCACATCTTTTCCAAACTAAATACTGTGCATAATGTACTCAAAATGATCAAGTGGATTTTCTGTATTGTTTCAGTGAAATTGACCCAGATTTATAAAGAGGAAATCCAGTTTTTTTTCTTGTTTTTTGTAAATGTTCTTAGCGTCATAGTCAATTTATTCAATGAAAGATGCTTCACAACTGATTTCATTTTTTTTACAGTGTACTTTTAATTAACTCTTTGCGTTGTCAGCGTCTCGTATAAACTCTACCTATTGGTAGACTTGGACTTAGACTTTGATATCTATTATTTGTCATGCCTTCCAGACATACCTTGGTATATGGCATTTCGAATGTGTTTGAAGAAGCGTTGCTTTTTAAGTTTTTTTTTTTTAATCTTAGTGATTTTTTAAAATTCCCTGGCTGTGGGGACTGCACGATACACTTTGCTGGAAGGAAATAATGTTCAAGGCTAAATAATAGTTCTAGTTAGATTCGTAAACATGAAATTGTCCTCAAGTACTAACATGTAAGCCAGATGTGTAGTAACCATGGTATAAGTGGGTTAACGCACTCCAAACCAGGCATTATGTTTTTAAACGCACTTTGCAGATGCTTTTGCGTTGGGTGGCTAGTCTCTGTTGCTGTGAATTTGAAAACATAATACCCAGCTTGGATGCATTAACTCATACATGTGTGGCAGTATTGCCCAAGATTGACACATTTGACTGATGCTGATGTCTTGATTTTTTAATGAACATCTGGTGATACCAGTATGTTAACCGATATATCATGAATCCCTAAGGTGAAGTACTTTCCTGTCTCTTGTACTGGTGAGTTTTTAGGTATTAAGTTCAGCTGGTTAACTCGTATGCTGTTTTTGGTCACACTGGCACACTAACAGGTAGCAGTTATCAGTTGATCTCGTCAACTTGAGCACAAGCCAAACTTACTTGTTAATTGACAAGTGTTTTGCCAGGTTTGAGTTGATCCTGAAACGTTTGCATGTGTATGTGATGATGCAGCTCCGAAGTCGCCATCGGAGAAGACGCGTTACGACACGTCTCTGGGTCTCCTGACTAAGAAGTTTGTCCAGCTGCTGGGCCAGTCCTCCGACGGTGTGGTGGACCTAAACCGGGCCGCCGAGGTCCTCAAAGTTCAGAAGAGGCGGCTGTATGACATCACCAACGTTCTGGAAGGGGTTCACCTCATTAAGAAGAAATCCAAAAACAATATCCAGTGGATGTAAGTGTCCGGTTTTGCTGTGTGGATGAGGAATAGAAATGATTATCTTGGCCTTGAGTTGGTTGGCTGAGCTGATGGGAGAAACCTCTGCCTTTTCCTTAGGTCTCATATATAGTCAGTCTTCTAAAGCTGTGTTTCCCTCAGTCCTCGGGTACCCACAGATGGTCCACGCTTTTGAGGGAGCAAAAACATGGACTGTCTGTGGGTCCCCAAGGACCGGACAGGGAAACATTGCTGTAAATGTACAGGTTTGACATTTCCCGAGATGAAGCTTCTGGCTGTAATAAGCAGGCAAATGGGGATTTAAGGATTGTCGCAAAGAATTCTTAGCCCTTCAGGTTTGAGCCAGGATGTCTTCTGACTGGGCCGTATGTGCCTGTAGGGGCTGTAGCCTGTCAGAGGAAGGGACTGCTCTCAATCAGTGCCAGACCCTTGGCCGCCAGGTTATGGAGCTGAGCCAGGAGGAGAAGAAGCTGGATGAGTTGATCCAGAGCTGCACCCGGGATGTGCGACAAATGACAGAGGAAACGCACAATCAGAAATATCCTTCAAACCGCCAAAACTGTGTCCTGTAATGTTGTAGGCCAGTCATATAGCTTAATTGTTAATCTGCGTTTTGATTGGTGGTTTCCTCAATGTGTCAGGCAGTTGAAGTTATTGGGTTAATTTTACTAATCTCTTGATGCAGTGGTGGCAGACATGGTGTAACATGTTGTCCCTTAACGCACATCTCCACGTTTGCCTACGTCACATATCAAGACCTCCGGAAGATCCGGAGTCTGCGGGATCAGACTGTGATCGTGATCAAAGCGCCCTCAGAGACCAAGCTGGAGGTCCCTGACCCTCAGGAGGTGAGGGCTCTGGCTCCTCTCTTGGAGAGTTTAGTACTCTTGATAAGTCGATGACTTCTTGGAGGCTCAGTGCTCCTTGTGTGACCATTGTTAGATGTAAAAATTCTACCATATCCGTTGAGTTCAGAGGAATGCTTCCTCACTACCTCCTTGGTTCTTGGGTCTGAGCTGGCAGAATTGGATGACTTTGATATTTTACTTGTGGCACAGGAGAGCATCCTCACCAATCTCTGTGTGACTTGGCATGAGGGAATAAAGAAATTAAATAATCACTTCTGTCCTTAGAGTTTGCAGGTTCACTTAACCAGCACACAAGGTCCCATAGATGTGTTCTTGTGTCCGGATGAAAATACCCCCAGCAGCCCCATGAAGAATAACCCCTGCGATGTCAATGGAAATAGCTCTCCTCTTGTCAAAGTCTTACAAGGTATTATTCTGGCAGTCGTAACACATACAGAAGTTTTGTAAAACCTGACATATCTTGACGTGACCAAATTCAGAGTAATTTGGCTCGTCTTCTGGTTCACTTGATATTACTCTTTGTGCAAGTCAATATGTTACATTCTGCTTATCAGTATTAGTAATAGGAAAAAAAAAATTATTGGCATAGGCTAATTTCCACATTGGTGGACCGCTAGATAAAGGACAGGTGCTCTGTAGCCGCTGTGCATGTCCACAGGATGCTGTGGTGGGAGGTTTATGAAGGTCCTGCCCTGTTTCTCCTCCTCAGATTGTCCCGCAAGTGAAGCCAGTAGTGGAGGTGGCTCTAGCGGAGTGCTCGGCATGTCTGACTGTGCTGTGACGGTGACCAACATTTTGCCCCTCACGCCACCTCTTACCGGCCTCCTGCAACAGACGGAGGATCAGATCCCTTCTGCCCTAGAGGGTCCTCTCATTAACCTCTCACCACCTCTCCTCAACGAGGACTACATGTTAAGCCTGGGAGATGAGGAGGGCATCAGTGACCTGTTCGATGCTTATGATTTGGATCGGCTCCCACTAGAGGACCTGCTGTGCAACTAATGGGACTGTATCCCCTCTGGAGGAAGTATTTTTGGGAAGGTTTACTCTAAAGGGGCCACTCTCTCTGTTCAAAGAGGCGGGCATCTGCAGGCCCCCACCCCCAGGGCAGCCTTGGTTCAGCGTCTTCAGGATGGGTTTGCCTTAATCCTGATTAGGGTTTTTTTCTGTCTACAACCATATGGGAACTGCTTTACCAGACTAAGAGCATCCACCCCCTTCCCAATATACATGTTCAGAATCTTGTGGTTTAAGCTTGAGTGCGGGAAGTGTTCCTCCTTAACCAGGCTGTGCCCCCTGTATTTGCGTGCCACTTTTTGTATTTAATTGTAGCTGCCCGAGTTTACTAGAAGCTGTGCCCAGATGGCCGAACTTAGTCCAGGTTTGAGTGAGTTGCCTCGAGGCTCCCGCTGTACTTGAGCGATTTTCATGTAGACCTGGCAAATTTCCAAGCTGTGTCCTAATGAGATGGTCCGGTGTTCTTCATGGACCAGTACCTGGGCCCCACGGCAGTACAAAATGCTGGAACGTGCACTCTTTGTTTAAACTCAACTTTTAAGCTGGTTTTACACCATGATTGTTGATGTAACTGCCATTTTTCTGACTGCTAGAAAAATGCAGAAAGGAGTAACTCCCATGAGGAGATCTGGAGTATGACATGTACTCGTGTCTGTGTGGCGTGGGCTTTTTAAAGCGTCGTTTTGTCTGCACTTCTACCCACTACCTTGGTCTAGAAATGGACTCCCTCTGGGTTGTAGCGATCTCTATTGGCTTATCTTTGTATCCAGTGGAGATCCTGGTCAACAGGCTCAACAGAAGACCTTGTCGGTCCTGATTTTAGCACACGCAGTTGGGCTGTGCTGTGATTGCCTTTGTCTCAAATCCCAGGTCAATGCTGCATTGCTCCCCCTGTGCTTAAATTAAATTATTCATAGGTACTAATCTACATTTTACAGTATGCAATATTTACTAGTATTTAAAGGTAACCTCTTCCCCTGTGTCTTAGATACCCAATGGGTGGTAACAATTGTAATTGGAATATCTAAGCAGTGTGTCGTAGGGCTTTCAGTAATATTGTTGAGTTTTAACGTATCGGTTGCCCTGCCCGTTTGCCATACAATGATTTATTTTCAGAAATCCTCTTCTCCCGTTTCTTTGGCAGCTCGCCCTTCCTGCAATGAGAATGTGTGGTGAACACAATGAAGGTTTTACAACTTGGTACTTGTTTGAAATGTGGGGCGCACGACTTTGGAGTGGATATTTAGCACAAAGCTAACACACTTCTTTGCTCGAGCCCATGAAGGCTGCTAGCGTTTGCCAGAAGTCTTGTTTGTCCCTCAGTCAGTGTTTGGTAACCTCCAGCACGTCGTGTGTGTCCTGATGGTGTTTCAGCTCCATGGGAATACAGTTATGCTTGAGGTTTAGAATGAGTCTTAGAAATTAGAGGCTGACCAGGGACCTTAGGATCCGGGAATGAAGCTCTTAGGCTTGGTCAGTTTGTCGTCTTTTAAAATCGGCTAAATGAAAAGTTGAGGTTGCTTAAACATTGCGGCCAGGCTTCTGAATGAAGACAACAGCCTCCCTTTCACGTCCCTGGAGGTTTGTCTGCTTTCCGTCGCCTTGGTAAAGCCCATTATGAGCAGAAACCCTGCGGTGTCAGCTTAAAGGGCTGTATCTTCATGCAGAAGGGAAGGAAGGCTTGTTAAAATTCTCAGGAATTTAAACTCTCTGTAGGGAATCTGTCAGTGAAGGAACCTGACTTATGAGAAATGGTCTCCACTGAGTATTACTGTAGGGTCTGTGGCTGGTGGCAGCTGTTTTTGAAGCGACCCCCCGCAAGAGTAGCCAAGCATGAGATACTTTAATGGGGGTTATGGGATTTATGCAATAGGTACTGGCTTCCTGGCCTGGTTGTGTTAAATTCTGTTAGAGGATAATCTTAATTCCTTGACAGCTTGTTTTGAATGCTGTTTCCTTTAAGTGTCCACTTCTGAAGGACACTGCTCTGGCTTCATCCATCTTTGATCCAATTCTCACTCGTTATCTCTCTCTCTGTTTTCTGCCCCTCAGTTTAAATAGGTGCAGCATGAAATTCCCTTTCTGGGTCAGGGATTGTTTTTAGTAAAAAAATTTTACCCCCCCAGTGGACCCCCGCCCCTCCCCGGAGTCTTTAAACAACATCCCTGTTTTAGCAACTGAGGTCAGATGAGCAGCTGCTTAAACGAAGGATTTTTGGCCCCCTCTGCCGGAAGCTCGGGGCCCAGCGTTTTAATCTGCAGTGTTCAGAGTTACCATCAAGCCGGAATCTGCAGCCAACTAATGTTCCAGCATGCAGCTGGAGTCAAATGACAAATCAAATGGACAAGAACTTTCCAGGATGGAGAAGCAGCATACTGGTTCTCAGTCTCCCATGTCAAACTTTTGCACTGACCCCAAAATTGCTCTGTTTGTGTTTTGGTTTATGTATTTGCATATTTACATACGCCTGACCTACAAATGAATTCCTCTGTGAAAATAACCCACCATGGATGGCGCTCTTACTCTGCCCTGGGGCTTTGCTGATTTGCCCAAAAGGGCTCAAGTGCTGCCAACATGCACAATCCCGGGGGTGGGGTCCTATCTTCAGGATCAGTCTTGTACTGTGAAATCTGCTGTGTGCCTCATCAGTTTGCAATAACTCTCCCAAATTAAACTCTGCCCTGTCTTAATCCCCTAAGCCCGGCCCAAATACTGCCAAGTACGAGTGCGAAGGCTTGACGTTTAAACCCTTTTATCACAATGGGGAAAAATGATTCTGGGACTCTGTGCTTATTGGTGTGTCTGTATGTGCATGGAAGTTCAATGAATGTTGGGGAAATGTTAATTTTTTTTGTGTGAAGTGTATATAGAATTAAAATTGTTTAATAAAAATGTAATTTAGCTTTGTATCGTCTGAGTGACTGCTGGTGTTGATCTGATCAGACCTCTTGTTCAGGGTCTGCTGCTTTCGCTGCTGGCTTTGTAGCAAGCCTAGTTAATTGGCTGTGTATATGTTGTTAGAAGTGTTTTTAAACGTGTAGATTCCACCCCCTGCTCTCTTTAGACACCTCCCTAACAACCAAATTCTCCCCCTGACTACTCATACATGAATCTTGTCCTAATTAATAGGTTTACATTTCAAATTAATAGAAAGTTAAATGCAATAACTTATAAAGTGTCTCCTGCTCACTTTCAGTGCTGCTGTTCCTTTTCTTCATGCTCATCTTCTAATGTCCCAAACCATATCCATGTAGCTCTTCAACTTTAACTTCATAAAGCCCCAGGCCGGAAGGTTCCACACGTCCCGGTGATTAACATCACTGCTTTCTTCAAGCAAAAGGTCCACATGAGCCCCAGGACCGTGCTATCAGTGTCAAGCAGGGCACTCGTACACCAACTTTATTCCTTAGCCTAAGACATTTTCTGTGCCTAACTTTTGGGAATCCTGTGTCTAAGGTGTCCTGCTTCTGGATTGTGCTGCAGGTTGTAGGGCGTGTTGGTACATCTCACCGTGGGCTTGGTGTGAAAATCAAACATGGCAGGTTCATCCGCCTCCTCTCCCTGGTGCTTGATCACAATATTTCTTTCATCTTAAGAGCCAGTCCAGACCCACTTAATGTCAGCTAACATATGGATGCTATGTTCATATGGCCAGTGTTTGTTTGAAATCCCCTGTTAACTGGGTAGTGAGCTCATAACATTTTTAATACAGCTCTTTGATGCATGCGTTTCAAGTGAAAAGGCTGATGCGGTTACTTTTGTAGAAGCTTTTCATTAAGCTATCTGTAGTATCCCATTATTAGATGCAATTCCTACTTGTGCCACTAAATGGTGCTCAGATCCTAAGGAATGTAGCTGATTCCTGTTCTGCCATGCAAATTGGCCCTTTAAGCTCGGTGTCTGCCCCTTATGATGGTCTGAGCTCATCACAGGTACGGGTCAGCCATAACCAGAGGGTGATTTGGACCCAGAATGCTTAAAGAGGTCAGAGCTGACGTTAACTTGTACCAAAGTTGATACAACCCAATATAAATCATGTAGTGTGATTTCTAGTACATTAAATAAGTTCTTGGGGCAACTGAAGGTTAAGGGCCCAATGGTGAAATGACTGGCGACCCTAGGATTTGTTCTAGCACAGTATCCTGACCTGCTGGGCCGCACACTGTTCCCCTAGCAGTATTTTATTCTGAATCTATGGCTCTGTCCCTGATGCATGCATGGAGCGCCTTTACCTGGAGGTGCCGTGTCCTTATGGTTATCAGTGCAGTTTTAGGCCATTTTCTGTCTTCGCTGTTGCTGGTGCAGTGATTTTCCTGCTATTGGCAGCTTGCAGATTCCAGCCTGTTGACCCCCAGTGGTGTTTTCCAGCATTCAGTGACACACAAACACAATGATTGGAAGGTTTCACCAGGGCTAGTGAAGGCCTCTACTTTCTAGTTTTGAGATTGGCTTAATGTTAAGTTTCAGGTGCCTACTCCTGGTCTCGTTCAGCAGTTATGCTCCTACAGTCGTTCTTGGTAAATGTGTTGTCTTTGAAGATGTGAAAGCTGGAATTGAAACAGCTATTAGCATTTTCAAGAGCATTCAGAAACAATGTCGTGGTGATGGGTGACAAGTCTTCCATCAAATTCAGTCCTTTTGGGATCCCCCCACACACACACACTCTGCATGTCATATAGCTGCAGGGTTGCCAACCCTTATGCATCTGGTGTGACACTCGCTATCAGAAATTTAACGGCAAATTTATATCCCATTATAATCCTAAAATTGGCTACATCAAAAGCGGTGGTAGCGCGGTAGCTTGCAAACCCAACATACTATTTACAAGGTGGTAAAACTGTTAAATACAAGTAAATGCATGTGTGTGCAGACTTGCCTCGATTTGAAAATCTCACACCAGGCCGCTGACCAAAGTTGGCAACCCTTCAGCTGCATGGGTAATCCTGGTTCTCTGCTGTGTGCACCGTTAGCTGGCCTCTGTGGGTTTGGTGAACCCAATTAGTGATATGAACTTAGTGAACTTTTCAATATAGTGTATGGGGTATGGTCTGCAGCGTCGTTTGGGTGACAGTGATGATTGATAGGCGATATCTGGGTGGTGTGGACCTACATGTGAAATGTGAACACCGGACCGCTGCTCGGAGATGTGATTGAGTCCCAGATGTGACCCAGCACCTTTGTCTCCTGGGTTTTGAGATGAATGTTTGCAGGAAGTAAACAAGGGTGACAATAGTTTAGCTCCCCAGTTTCCCTGGGACTGGCTTTCATGTTCATGTGTGTGTGTATTATTTTATTTATGTATATATATTATAATATAATATTCTGCTCTGATTGAGTAATAAGGTAGGGTAATGGCCAAATTGCTGAGTAACAGGACAGCGATTTTGTAGGTTTCTGCTCTGGCTGGACGGGGAACATGTTGATGTAGGTGATCAGCTGTTTGGAAGGTGCCAATGTGTGCTTCCCCAGCCTGACAATGTGTTGATTCTCTGAGGCTCTGCAGGAATGGAGAAGCACACTTTATAGCTGGCTTTTATAAAGGCTTTTCTTTTTACTGAAGAACTTCAGGTTGTCAATGTTACTTAAAGGTCTGAAGCAGTCAGTACTGGGAAATTTAAGGTCTTAAAGTTCATGCTCATCCACAGCCATCATGCTGTCTGCTTTCATGCTAATATCCCAGAATGTGCTTATTATGTCGAAAAAGATCTTTAAAAAGCCCTCCGATTTGCTTTGTTTGAACATCTGAAATAGCGTTGGTATTTGGTTGCAGGGTGACCATGTGGGCTCTAGGTGGCAGTGTTGATGCACTGGAGTCACTGAGCACAGTGCTCGCACAAACAGTTAATGATTTGAGAGAGAATTTCTTGATATTTTACAGCTCATCTGAACTGGATGATGTCAGACTTTTTAAACAGCAGGGAAGTTTTATTGCTGACAAGGGGAAAAGCTGCTCTTGCCCAGGGCAGGTGCACAGATCCAGGCAGAAGGTCCAGAGCACCTCGGAAAATCCGCGGCACGGATCCCATGCAGGTTTAATGCTGCCTTGGCTAATTAGCTGGCTTTTTTTTTTTTTTTTTTTTGCAGTTTTTAACATGATCTTCAGATTTGTATTGAATGCGTATAATGCTGCATGCTTGATGGATGCAGATGTAGACAGTGGGTTTTAGCACTGGTCCTGTTGAGTGATAATGACCATAAGACAGCTTGGAGGCAGCTGCTCAACCTGCGGCTGCCAGTCGACACAATGGGAGCCGAGTGGTCAGTGTAACCGCGTCACTTCCATTGTCTACCCATAGATGCCGCTGTTCCACTAAAAGAAAAGCACAGCTCCAGCTGAACTTAACCCATTTCCCTACTTTTCCTGGCAGGAATAAAAAAAAAAGGCAATATCAAGCATGTGGAATATTTCCTGGTTATTTGCTAGTGTTTAATGTTTTCCACGGGTGGTGCGTCGCATATGCGTTTGGCTGTCAGATGTAAAACTCTTATTAAGTTGAAGTTTATGCTTCAAATATGCAGCAGATGCTAAAATGGGCTGAATGGGAGTTTTGTTTTGGAGCAGGTCTCTCCCGGCTTCTCATTATAAATGTATGAGACTCCCCTTTTCCAGGGTGGTCGTGTGTTTGCCTGAGTGCCTTTGATACGGGGGGAGCGGCTGGCTTTATGTTTCCGACTCCTGGTGCATGGGCACCAGTATCATACAGGCTGGGGAGCTTCATTGAGAACGGCTCTTGCATTAAGGGAGTGGCTTCAACTCGCGCAGGCGTACATCTCGCCTATACATAGCATCTCATTCATAAAACGGTTAACCGGCTGGATCCGATTGGCCGAGGGCTGGCGATGCAAAGCCGCGCGGGTGGAGGGCCAGCCAATCACAGGCAGAGCGGCAGCCACCGCCTTTCCTGAGCCCGTCTGCCTCGCGGCGTCACGGTCAGACGGCTCTTCGGGGTGTCTCTGGTCCACGTCTGTGGGAAGCAGGAGACGGGAGTGAGGGACCTCGTCACTGCTGGATGGAGGGAGGTGGAAGGAGGTTGCAGGGAGCTCTGATTGGCCCCTGCTTGCTGAAAGGGCTGGATGTGTTGATGGCCAGGCCTGGGGGGCCTGTGCCGGAATGGGGGGGGGGGTCCACCTCAGCCTGATCTCTGGGTCCTTATATCGGCTGCGTTAAGGCTGTGCATTTATCGCTTCTGTTAGAGTCGGGGGGGGGTGCTTCTCCATTCGTGCTGCGTATTCTCGCTGCTCACCAGGACGTGATGCTTCTCGTCTGGTTGCTGCTCCTGCTTTCAGCTCAGGCTGCCGCTTTCTGCCGTCTCCCGGCGCTCCTGCCGCAGACAGTCTTTGAAAACGGAGCGTCCCAACCCCTGAATGATCACACCTCTCTGCTCTGTTTCATTGGACCGGGACACTGATCGAGTTTTGGAACTCATGAGTTAGTCTGGTGGACATCATTTACTGAGGTTTGTGTCACCGGATGGTCCGGTATTGGACCGAGGGTTATGGGGGTTGGTTAAGAACAGGCGGTTTGTTAGTGGTGACCTCCCTTCCTCTCTGCTCACTAGTTAATGCTGTTAGTGGTTTGTTTGTGGCTAGTAAGCTAATATGTGATTAAGTCCCATTTACCGTGTGAATCCTACTGAAACAGTTATGTCGCTTTGATGTGTGGCTTTGTTTTTCATTAGGTTTGTTAGTAAAATAACAAATATTTGCCTCATTTCTATGGCTATAAATTGAAAGGAGAGGTAGCCCCTAATGGGACTTGTTGTTAATATAGCGCCCCCGTCTGGTGGTGTTCCCCTGGGTAAGGTGTAGTTTCGAGTGCACAGATGCTTTCAACACTGATATGGCGGTGAGCTCTTTCGGGGTGGGGGGGCTGCTACCTGTGTATGTATAGTTTCAATCAAACCTGCAGGCATGTTGACGGCTGGTCAGCTGCCGTCAGCCTTGTGGGTTCGAGCTGCTCTTGCTGAGTGTGCCTGGCTTCTGCACCCCCCGCTTCCCCTCTGAGCCATGACTGTCCCTGACTTCAAGTCACCTGCCCCCCCAGCCAAGGATGATTCTGGGGCTTGCTGGCTGCGGTGCCCCCCTGTGGCTGTGTGACAGTGTCAGACAGCAGGCTCACATACACATGTACCTCAGTACTTCTCTGTATGGTAATATTACTGCTGGCACCCACAGCAGCTTACACAGCTGAACGGTAATCTGTTTACACAGATATTTTGCCAGTCCAGGCGTAGCAGGATCTGCAGAGTAACCAGCTTTGCTGCCCCCCCCCCTTCTCAGAACCTGCTGCAGGTTCGAACTGTCAAGCCTTACAAACATCTGCTCCCCCAACCTGTCCAACCCCCCCACTTCCTGGAGTAAAGCCGTTCTGCATATTAGGAGGTTTGGCCACGCCATTCTTTCGGTTCCAGGGGCATTCTGGGTAAGCATGGGGCAGCCCGTTTTGGCTACCCCATCGCTGGTATTTACGGTTCCCATAATGACACTCGTCCTGAGACCCGACGCCAAGCAGAAGGCCTTGTTATCGACCACACTCCGCCCGCTTCCAGCTCTCGTCAAATTAATTTCCCCGTAAAGCCACTTCGCGGCAAACGAGGCTCGCACTGCATCTCCATGCCCCCGGGGGTGTCAGGGTTGGGGGGGTGTACTCTAATGGAGAAAACGCAAATGCATCGCGGTACAGAGATGTGAGCACTTATCACCACAGTGCTGTCCTCGGCAGAGTGTCGCTTAAGGAATAGGAATGCCCAAACACGGCAGCGGCTGTGAAGCGGCCAATCAGAGGCTGTCAGTATAGTCAGAGTCCCCCCTCCCCCCGCCTGCCTTCCTCCCCCTGGAGGGCAGGGCACATTACTGCGCCCAGAAACCACTGAGTGTGAAGGTGAGGAGGTTTTGGTTTTGCTGAGATGTGGACGGAGGAGCTGTTTGGGGGGGGAAGGGGTACACTAGCTCCCACCCTGAGGGGGGCCCGGCTCTCAGAATAAACACTGCGCCTTATCAGCTTACTGCTGGCAATTTGCACCGGAACAGAAGCAAAGCCGCCCGCTATAGGTGGGGGCTGCTGGGGTGATGAGGGCAAGCCCAACTCTGTCCCACTACCCTGAAAGAGGTCAGCCCCCCCCCCCACCCCCCAATACTTTGCATGTCATCACAAACATATCCCCCTGACAGCTACTTCTACCTTGAGCCAAGCAAGCGTGTGGGTTGAAAACTGGTCAAGGATGTGGATTTGTACCCTGAAAGTGCCTGGGATGCGCTGAGAAGCTACCCCCGGGAGGGGTAAATTAATAGGATCATCCTTGGTTAGCATCCTGCTTTACTAATGGGTAGAAAGTGAGCTAAGTCATTGCACATCATTGTGCAGTGTGTAACATGCATTTTTAAAGTGGGGTGTTTACACGTGTGTAATGTTACGGAGTACAGCGTTTCTGGTGTGTCGGCTTTGTAGGTGCAGGAATAGGGCTGGCTCAGAGGCTTGTGAGTGTGTCGGGTAGGAGGCGCTAAGCTGCCCCTCTGCCTATACCGGATCAGCACACTCTCAGGATTCAGCTCAAATCAGCAACTGTTATCTGTCCTGTTGGTCGGGGGGGAATCAGCCCGGAGGTCAGCGTCAGTCGTCTTGCCGTAGGGCGACGCGTGCCATCTGTGCTTTTGAGCGCGAGCAGTGCACCATGGGAAAGGGAACTGCTTTCCTCCTCTGTAATGGTGCAAAGGCAGCGTGGGGTCCGGCCTCTGTGTGGGTATCGTTTCCAGCTGTGCCCAGGCCTAATGAGCCTGTGTGGAAACCTGGCTTATCTGGACAACCCCCACCCCTAGGGGCAGAATATCCCCCCCACCACCAACACAGGTCAGGGACACATGGTCAACCAGTGTAATTTTACAATTTGTCAGACACAGCCTGTCACCGAGGCGCTGCACATGTGCTCCCCGCAAGAGTGAAGTAGAAGTCCCCCCCGACTATGACAGATTGTAGGGGCAGCACAGGCCCCCTCTTGCTTTTTTTTGTCTGCCGCGAACATGGCTCACATCCCAAAACATCACACACTGAGCGAGGAGGAACATTACGGTCAGAGTTTGAAATGGTGCGTTCCTTTACTGTAGCTCTGCATGCGTGTGTGTGTGCGCACTCCAGGTGGGAAGAGCGCCTCCCTCAGGACTAAGGGTGTAACAGTACACAAAATTCATGGTTCAGTACAAACCTCAGTTTTGGGTTCACAGTTTGGCGCAACTTCAGTGCTGCAGGGAAAACAATCTGTTTTGAAATTATTAAATCTGCCAACACAATTAGGAGGAGTTATAACCAAAGACCTGTCGACGTGTCTGAATAACAGAACATAAGAAATGATTATGTCCACGTTGTAAAAAATCTAAAAAAATGTATTTATTTAAAATTTTAAAAATGATGACATCGCAACATCATATTTAGCTAAATCATGCATTCTCTACATATCTGTAATGAAAAACACCCTCATCGCCTGCAGTTACTTTTCAGCCTGGTCTGAATTTTCTGGTAAAAGTACCTTTAAATGCCTGAGGGAGACGACTCGCAGAGGCAGTTTCTGCCTCGCTCTGGTCGCACGCACTCGGATGATGTCTTGAATGACTTAGCATGTTTGGCTTGTGTTTCTAGCAACGTATCTGAGTTTGGTGTAACGGAGTTGACAGACAGTCATGGATTTACCAGCTACTCTCTCTGTAGTGCTGAAGTAATTTACTGGGAAGCCAAAATGTTCCCAAACTGCCAATTATAACTGACTCATAACCACAATAAGTAGAATGTTTTCTGTATTGAACATCTACTTGTGAATTTAGGCTTGTTGGATTGGTTTCATTATGTGTACTGAACAGAAAATGATGTACTGGACGGTACACAACTAACATGTACTGGTACAATCCTGTTCTGGACTTATCAGACCACTCACAAGTCCACGGTGGTTACTGGAGGGTTTTTTTCAGTTGGACCTTGAATACATGATTTTAGTGAGATTCTGAGCAGCTTTGGATAAAACTTTATCTAAACAGCTGAACTGTAACCCTTATGGTAAATCCCCCTGTTTGTCTCGATGTGATTACTTCCACAGACCAGCATGCAAATCAAAACAAAATGTCTTGAAAAACATGGTGGCATACGCTTGCGGTCTCGCCCTGTTGTGCAAACGCTCAGCCGTTCCCGCATGGCGCTTGTTTTCCTGGCCCCGGGCCCTGGCCTCCGTCGCTATCCTGTGCTCGATCAGAGTTATTTGTAGGATTTGCTGAAAAACATCTCACAGCGAAGCGGGGAATTTCTGTGCTGTGTCCCATGTGCGTGGTTCTGGGCTGCACGCGGAGAGGAAATAAACACCGCGAGTCCTGTCCAGGAATTCGGCGTGGATCTGGCCGGGCTTGGAGATGTCGTAATACCCGGGAGCTGCGGGGGGTGGGGGGTGGGGGGTTGGGTGTCGGCCGGGAACGCACAGGAAGGGGGATCAGGTGGCAGTGAGCAGCCTGCAGCAATGTTTACTCACTGCGCCTGCTAACTGTCGAACGCAGTTCAGATTACACAGTTTGTTCGAAACCCCGTCGTTTCCCCTGTGAACTCCTTCCAGTAGTTTGTGATTAAAGCGACCCCCCCCCCTTTCAGGTTTTAATGGCTGTTGTACCTGTAGGCTGGTTCTCTTGGAGGGCTGGAGATGAGCCGGTTGCAGGGAGTGCAGATGTGAAAGTACTGTGTGTGAGATTACCCCGATGTCCGTGTGTTGGTGGTGAGGCGGCATGTTTGTTAATCCACAGCCACCGTGAGTGCACACAGTCCATAGGCAAACTGAGCGATTTCTCTAGTGACGGACTGACCTGCACCCACGTGGAATTTTCTAGATTGTGTGCATGCTCCATTACATAGTAGTGCATGCAAATCTCAAATGTTTGGTGAGCAAGGGGCCCCTTTATGTAGGAATAAATGTAGCGTGGGGCATTTGAATTCAATTTGCATAAGTACCCTAAAGGCAGTTTGCAATGCCAAGAGGCTAAAATTACAGGTTTTCAGTTCTGCTCGATTTGCATCTTATTTGCATGGGAGCTGCGTGTCTAGGGACGAGGGTTACGTGACCCTAATTGCTTTCATTTCTGCAGACTGAGAGCGACTCCCGATTATTATTAATTAAATTATGTAAATTTTGACATGGTCGTAAATATATTTTATGATATTGGGTGAACAAGGACATGGGGTACTTCCAGGAGGTGACCTCTGTGTGTGTGGACCGGCGGTTTCACAGGCCGCGTCGGGGCGTTTTCCGGCACACCGGGTGTGACCCTCTCGTGATCTACAGCATGGGTACGGGGGTGTCTCGTTAAACACGCCGCGCACCTTATCAGTTAATAAGATTAGCTTCTGCTGGATGCTATTAATGTGATTTGTTGTGCCATCGCTGCCTTGCACATTAGATCTCCAGAAGATGGATGGAGTCGCTTTGTCATTCTCTGAGGGGGGGTCACCCTCCCTTCTAAGGATCATTTTTAGTAGCTCTGAAGACCGGGAAGGTTCTTGGCCCGAGGAACCCAGATGTTGGTTGATTTATTTATTATTTTTCCCCCCATCAGGAAGACCTCGATTTGGTCTATATCCTGTGTTTCTACGTGATGTTCAAAGCTTTGGTCCCCTGGCTGTGTTCACAGAAACCCAGGGCCCCCTGAAGATGTAGGGCTTGCAGAGGGATGGTAGGAGTTAATCCCCCACCTCGTTCCTGGCGATTCAGAAGCCCCTCCTCTATCATCACAGACATAACTACACACTCACCGTGTCCTTGCATGTTCAGCTTGCTTGTTGGGGGTGGGGGGGGCAATACACACCAGATACACACCAGAGTTCTATAAACTTTCACTTTTAAACAGGTGGTGGGACATTTGACTCTGTGATGAATGACAAAGCAGGCCTCACACCAGCGGTAACGTCTTAGATCCGGTTACATCGCGCTGTGTGGTAAAGCAGAACATGGAAATCCTGACAGCGTCCAGTTCCTCCTAACTCTACTCGTTGCTCCTCAGTGCTTTACTATTTTGATTCTGCTCCCTTCCTGACGAACTCCTGTTCTGTTTCAGAGACGGTGTCCTCTTTCTCACCCCTCCCTGTAATTAAGTAGCAGGGCATCTCTCCTGACTCAAGGTCCCTCGTTCTGAAGGTTAACCCTAGTGAAGATCGTTTGAGGACACCTCATGCACCGCCCCCTGGTGGCTATCAGGTAACCAACGGTTTCTCAGCTGGGGAGAGGGGTCCACTGACCACCTGCTGGTTACGCTATCCAGCGAAGGCTTTATTAATTATACCCTGCCCAGTCATTTGTGTCGGCCCACCCTGTCACTGGCTGAGCTGACAGCCCTCTCTCGTCCTGGGAGCGAGGGGAGAACAGGGGGCTGACCCAAGGGTCAGGGCTTTGTTTTTCTTAAGAACATCCTTGGGATATATCAACAGTCCGGTGGCAGCTGCTGACCTGTTATATAACTGAGGGAAAAGGTGGTTCTGAACGGGGCAGCAGGTTGACCACCACTCCAGCTGTGGGACCTGACCTGGCAAACTTCATGCCACATCCAGTGACCACAGAGCTGCTTGCACTTGGCTCAGCAGGGTGCGCTGTGTAGCTCAGCAGGTTAGGACGCTGTGCCTGTGATCGCAAGGTCTCCAGTTCAAATCCCAGTGTCAGCAGAGTAATTTTACCGCTGGGTCCTTCAGCAAAGCCAGCAAACCCCAGTTGCTCCAGGGACTGTCTGACTCTGCTTTTCTGAAAGAAGTGCTTCAGTTTGGATAAATAAATGAATAAAATGTACCAGTGTGGGGGTGACCCATACTTTACTGGGGATCCAAACTTCTCATTTTCGGGAGTGGTTGGTTAATTTCCAAAAATAAACAATACATTTTCACTTTTTAATGACTCTAAAAAAAAAAAAAAAAAAAAAAATCATGGAAGTGATTAAACTTATGAAAGTGGCAACAGATTTGTTGGTGACCTACCCGCTCCGTGCAGTTTTTCTATGACATAGACTGTTCTGCAGACAAAACGGTTGGGAACTCCTACTTTACAGGAAAAAACCCTTCTTGGTTACTAAGAGAAGCAAACTATTTTCTGTGGGGAACAATATGAGCTGGCAGTGAGTTGCTACGCAGTGATAATCGAACGTGCGGATGGGGACAGCTTCCTCATCTGCTGCGGCCTTCGCTTGGTGCCGCTGTCAATTAGCTACAGAGACTGCAAACGGTGAGTGAGACCTTTCCTCAATCTAGTCGTCCTGGTGCTGTTGGGTGACACCTGGCCCCCTTACGTAACCCACCTCCTGTTTACACGGCGGGCAGGTGCGCCTCACCGACAAATCAATGGAGGCCGAGAATCAAGGTGTCACCGTACGGCAAATAAAGACTTAATCACCCGTGTAACCGTGACACCAGCTGCCGACGCCTTTAATGGCTTCCAAACGCTGTTCAGTTATTTGCCAATGTTTCTGACTTCGATTTTGCCAGCGCATGTTTGAACGTCTAACCCTGTTGTCACGGCGATATCAAAAATGCTAACAGCATTATCATCCAAAGTAAACGATTCGGTTGGCAGAGACCTGAGATAATGTTTTTTTTTTCCAAAAGCAGGTGGCTTGTCCTCGTCTGGAACCCAGAGGTGTAAAGTTTACCGCATATTCCCCGCGATTGTTAAGAATCCTGCCCTCTTAACATGCGTCCTGTGATGGCGATTAAAGCTAACGTCAAATTAATTAACCTCTTTTTCGCTGTGGATGGATTGGCTCCCTAACCGGCATTACATCAGTGCGTAAAGCTGCTTGTGACGGTTTCAGGTTATTCGTGTCTGAATGGTGAGGTGTGTCAGGTCCGCCGAAGCGATGAAATCAGGAACTGCTCGGTGATTTTGCAGCATCAAACTCCCCACACATCCATTAGCGTTTATCGAAAAGGATCTTATAGGTGGATCATTCCACCAGCCTCGGAAAAAGTGGCTTTTTAGAAATTTGACAAATTTCAAACCAAAATAAGCACAATGTTGGTTAAGTCTCCATTTACACAGACGAGCAAACATTTATTCACTGGTTATGGTTTATTAAATCGTTCGGTAATAGAGGATGGATTCAGAGCTCGGTGGTGACTCCCTAATACTAAGCTCCTTGATGTGGACCAGTGACTATAGAGTTGACCTTGATGACTTAACTGAGAATGTGGCTTTAAAAAGAGCAAATCTTACCGTGGTGTAATGCTGCGTTTGCATCTATAGCAAGAGAAGTCAGCCGGGGTGAAACTATGAGCTTTTCCTGAAAAATGAGCAGGATAGCACCCCCATCAGGTTGGCCGCTCTTCCTACCTCTGGGCCCTGATCTCACAACTTTAACCGCCACATGTCCAGTGTCCATGAGTCACCTACTGGCTGTAATGGTGTCAGTGATCCACAGCTTTTTCCTGGTCACTGTGATATAAATATTTGCTTTGAAGGTCAGAATGAATGTGAGATTGGTAATGAGCTATTGGGATCATAACATAGCAGTACTGACAGTGGGTGTTGGACTGTGGTCTCATTTCGTGAGACCCTCAGGATTGGTGTGTGGGAGGGAGTGAGCGGTCCCGGTTTGCAGCTGCTGTTTGGTTCCTGGTCTTCACATAGGTTGGATGTTCCAGAGGCAGAAATGGGCTCAGCAGCCGCTTCTTGTATGTGTGTGAAGGTGCAGGATGCACGTACACACTCCCATGAAACCTGGCTGACGATCCAGCGGCATGATCACTGTGTCAGCATGAAAGGTGCCCTTCTCACAGCGCTTCCTTGACAACCCATTTCTGGAAGCGGGCTGCCCTCAAGGACCCCCCCCCCCCCGCCCAAACCATGAGCTCCCTCTAGCTCTTACTTATTCTAAGGGTGAAGCTTAATCACATGATGCTTCCAGCTTCACCACAGGGTTCATTGCTAGAAGGTTCTGCTACTGATCATTCCTGTTTAGCAGCTCCTGTTTGTGAGTTTTCCTGTCCAGTATCCAACCGATAAAAAAGTGGGGCATGAATCAGATGATCACACGTCATTCTCTGTCTTGGTGGGGTGGAATCTGACACGGAGAGACAGGCCAGACATTAACAGGGTTGACACGGTCCAGCTGATCCACCAGATACTGTGAGTCTGACCTAAGGCCTGCTTAACTTGTGGAAAATCTCAGGCTGGAGGGGTAATTACTGTTTATGGTTCAGTCACTGGCTAGGAGTATGTAGAATGTTAACTACACTCCATTAAAAAATCCCCAGAAAACTGGAGAGTCCTGGCGGTATCTTATGTGTGTAAATCTTCTAGGAAGGAAGGTTCTGGGCACAGCCAAGGGGACTTTCCCAGTTGAAGGGTTTGTGTGAGGAACCTGGCCTTTGAACGGCTCACTGACTGTGTGGGCACCTCCTGGTGCCTTTACCCCGCCGCCAAGTGCAGGCCACACTGTTCCGACCGTTAGCGCCAGCTCTATGATGCAGATCACATGTGCAAAAACATCCAATCACAGAGCTAGGAAGGGCCCCACTGTCCAAGGAGGGGAACATAAACAGCATTCTGTAGAGATGAAATATGTAACAATAACAGTGCATTGCAATACGAGGGTCGGCCTGACCACCACCCCGTTCATCAACAAAGAGTTCTGGTCTTTCTTTACAAGCAAACATTTTAAGTAAACCAACCCTGCGGTGTGCTTAATGAATGTTTAGCCTGGTTACTTTTCTGCTTGATTATGGTTACCTGTCATGTTTGCATTTGGCTAGAAGGCCATCTAGTTTAATGCTTCTGGAAGTTTCCTGGTCAGCATGGAGGTGCCCCGTGCTCCTTCTGCTGGCTTGGGTTCACCTCTGGTTTCCTGTCCCTGTCTGTGAATGTCCTTCACATGAGCTGGTGGCTGTCACCTGTCATTACAGAGAGTGTGTGTCCCCTTTGTGCCCCCATTCTTAAACAGAGGGTGCGGGCTGCTAAACGAGCGTGGCCTCTGGCAGGTATGGATGTAAACATTGAGTCATGCTGCCTCAGGTCTTTGTTTCTGCCGGTGAAGCGGCCCCGTTTGGTTTGATCGATCACCAGCCATAATAACGGTGCTTCCTGTGCCACGTTTGTGCTGGAACTAGTGATGCATTTGTAATATTTGTATGATCTTCAGACGACAGCGCCCGCTCCCGGTCAGCTTGCCAGTCATATGTTTTTGCTGGAGCCCGCTCAGTGGAACAGCGCTGTTTTTGCTGCAGAGTGAGGACTTTCCCACAGCTGTTTGCCTGCATCTCCGCTGCCTCTCAGTGTCACTAAATGACGGCCATGCCCCCCTCTCCCCCCCAGTTTGGCTGCTGTTTCCCCCAGTCCCACTGCGTGGTTTCTACTCGCTGTAAACACTGTCGAGAGAGATGACGGAAACATCTCTGAGTCGTTTGTGGTGCCTGTTTTCTACTCCTATGCATCTGATTCCTGTTTTATGGAGACTGTAGACTTTAGTCTCTGAGTCACAGAACTTGAGATGTAAATATTCAGAGATGTTAATAAATTACCATCAGATTAGTCTTCAGGCTGCCTTTAGTTTTCAGGGCTTTTATTTGTGTAACTGTACACTGGTCACAATGCAGTTGACCTGTAACTACCAGCTACGCTGAGAGCCAACTGCATTCTGATGTGTCTTGGGAGCCTGGAGGTGCTTTCCCATCCTCCTGAGGCTGTCTGTCATCCAGCTGCTGAGACTTTCCAGTAGATTCCTGACACCTCGCGGAGGCCGTGCTGCTGAAGGCAGGTGAAATACGGACGTTTGTAAGTCGTGGGCTGAAGAAATGATCTCGGGGATGTTGTCTATGACATCAGGTTCACCAATGAGTGGAACTGGAAAGCTGTGGCACCTCATCGCTGAGCTCGCCTCCTCCTCCTGGAGGTGACTGTCAGTGGGGGTTGGGGGGGGTAAAATTATCTATCCTTCCATCATCCATAAGCACGGTAAGGATGAATCTCCTACAAATTAGAGACACAACGTTGGGGGGCGCCTCTTAATGGGAGGGGTAAAATTATCATGGAGGATAAACAAGACAGACAATCTGGATGCAGCACTGGTCATTAACACAGGAATCAACCCCTTCTGGGTCAGCTGGGGTCAGAGAAAGGAAGCACTCATTAATGTAGTATGCACTTTGGGATGCGTGTAAAACCATTTTACCACATGACACACCATTCTGTTATGGGTGGATGCCCCCCCCATCCCCCTCGCAGTCACATTTTCCAGGTGAAGAACCTACACGACACCAGAAGCGTCACGCCTGGCCGTAGCCGGCCTCCGGCACACAGACACGTCTCGCCAACCCTCACCAGTGCTCTCGTCAAGCTTGAGGTTGAACTGTCAGGTCATGTGACCTGTGTTTTCAATGACATGGACTGCGTTGAGTGTGGCGTCCACACTGGGGTATGTAGTTTTGTCTTTAAGCACGGTGGGGATTCAGAGCATAGTTCAGTTCTGATCTGAAATCTCGGCTGAAAGAGCGCATTGAGTCAGGGCCCTTGTTTTGGGGAGAGGGGATTAGAGTAATGAAAACCTGATTAAGGTCACCATGAAATAATCCGTTCCCCTCGGCCTGCTGTGCTTCAAGAATGACTCGCCTGAGTGGCTCTCTGGCACCCCCTTTCGACGCAGAATGCGGTGACTGTTTCCTGTCTCCTCTGCCTTGTGAGATATAGTGAGCGATATAGACCTCAGAAACCAGAATAAGCGTCCTTGGGTCCCCGGTTGTGTGAGAGGGTGAGCCTGCTACTGAAAGGTGGTTTAGAAATATTTCACTCATGTTCTGACACTAAATCTTTACTGGTGATCTTATATGGGTGTAAATATTCTTTGTAAACGTGGTAGTTTGGATTATTCTTGTGAACGATGAGTGCTTACTTCCACATGTGCATGAGCAAAGGAAAAAGGTTAATATCTGCATAATTTTGATTCCTGGGCATAAGCTGAAGGAGAATATTATTTAATATATTAATATAATTTATCATTTACGATTGTGTTAGTTTGATGATTTCCTATCAGATCCGTAAAGAAACTGATGGGCTTGCAGCTGGCCTAGAGTGAGGTTGGCGGGGGGTGTTTGGGTTCAGGGACGTTAGAAAGCTTCATGGGGCAGAAAGGTGGCGTTTTCATCTTCCTGAGGGTGCAGATAGAAATGAATTGGGACCCGGCTGGGAGACTGTGATTGTGATTACCCAGCCGATCTGCCGACCCCAATAGCCTCCCTCACCCTCAGACAAATGTTGTTCTTCGGGTGCCCAACCCCCCCCCCCCCCCATCGTCCGCCAACCCTCTGCGAGGCAATCAGCGCCCGGACCGCCACCCCGATGGAGACGGATCGCCCTGCTTACTCCACGCCTCGCCCAAGTGCTTTTCAAGCCTCTGAATGAAAATCTTGTTTGGTTGCTAGGCTACAAATCTGTACAGATTTCGGAGGTTTGGGGACGAGTGCGGGGGGGGGGCGGGTGAATGCTGACAGGAGTAAATGAATTAACTGATGGTAACAGAGGGCATGTGCATGATGGTGCTGGCGACCTGGCTGATGCTGATGGCGCTGCATAGCTACGTCGCTTTATGTGACCTTTTCTCTGGCATCTCCATCCGCAGAGGAACGGATCTTAATGAGTCGCCACTGAGACCTGCTCTGCGGTCCGAACATCCTCTGTGTTTCTCTAGTCTCGGTTTGATGACCCTGCTGGAGCACGTTTTCCTTTTCCGGATCGGGTTAATCAGCGTTGGTTTTCATCTCCTTTGGATCCTTGAGGCATGCCCTTAGCCCTCTCCCCCAAAAGTCCTCCAGGGGTGCTGGATGAATGGCCTGACCATTCTCTCGGACTCCAAGCTGAACTCTTACTGAGACATATATATGTGTGTATGTCATAAATGGAGAGAAAGATGGGATATGCGCAAACAAACAAAAATCATACGTACCTGTGATTGTACTTGTGCAAATGGCAAATTTAAAAATTTCATTTCTTCATTTCATATTTAGGCTTTATGCTTTATGGATCTCTAATTAGTGTCAGGGGCGGCACGGTGGTGCAGTGGTTAGCACTGTTGCCTCGGGGTTCCCGTCTCCGCCCGGGTTCCATGTGTGTGGAGTTTGCATGTTCTCCCCGTGTCGTCGTGGGGTTTCCTCCGG
Source organism: Mormyrus iriodes (assembly GCA_011763525.2). Classification (NCBI taxonomy): domain Eukaryota; kingdom Metazoa; phylum Chordata; class Actinopteri; order Osteoglossiformes; family Mormyridae; genus Mormyrus; species Mormyrus iriodes. Next base: position 5,880,180 of record JAAGVU020000045.1, on the reverse strand, counting down.
GTACTCC
>JAAGVU020000045.1:5818600-5862248 GCA_011763525.2 Mormyrus iriodes | reverse complement strand
ATGGTCTGATGGATGTGATCACATGATCTGATGGGTGTGTTCACATGGTGTAATGGACGTGCTGGGATTGGTTGACATGTGACTTTAGCATACAGGACTGTGGTGTAGAGGTTAGGAAATGTGATATGTTTTGGAGATACTTCCCTGAAGCGACTCACATCTTTGAAAACAACTCACACATCTGATACCTCTAAGTTTCAAACCCAATATTTGCATGAATCATTAATGCTCCGGCACACTCTGCTTCTGAATGCATGAAAGCACAAATTTATGATTGAATTTTCCCATCTAATGTGACCGCAGGAATCCAGCCAGCTGTATGAACTTCTGACACTGTGGAAAGCATTAGCCTGTTATCTTACCAGCTGATTAATCTCTTTTTGTGCTTTTTTATTTGACCAAATGAGAGGAAATATCTTTATAGCTTCCCTTTGTTGGCTATTTTTCCGCTCTAGCGGGTTTCAGGACATCAGAGTGAGATGTAGCGGAAAGGGGGGGGGGGGAGGTCTTTCAGCTGAAATTGGTTTACGTGATGGTAAATTGACAATGTAAAGAGGTCACGGCGTGGTGTGGCCCGGTATTAATGACATGTGTCTGCTCCGGGAAGCGACCATCTCGGGTCCTTATGACCGTTTGTCACCGAAGACAATTATCCTCAGGTCCAGTAAATTGAATCCGGGTTCGAGGGGAGGACGCCCCAAGGGTTTGGGTGCATTGGACTGAGGTGATTCGTTTTTTCTCTCGCCAGGATGACTATTTGGCCCATGGGGCGGAGGGGGGGCGCTGTGGTGGCTTATGAATGACAGCGGCTGTGAATCTGGCAACGTGACAATGCCATGAGTTCCAGGGATGGAGATTCTAGGTCCCTGGGTTTGTGCTTGGCTGTACCTTGATACGGGTCATTTGAAGGTTAAGCAGAGGGCTGGGAATCATGGGATAGTGAAGGCACCATATGGATGCAGGGGTGTGACTCACCTCAGGTCTGACTTCCTGTTCAATGGCATCCTCGTTCACAGCTGTAATGGCTGACTTGCAAATATTTAAGGCAGCAGAACTCTCGACTGCCTAGTTCATCTTATTGGAAGACGCACCATGCGACCTCTTAACCTGCCCTGTGTGCTCACTCTTTGCTGCCCAAACCTGCACCCGCCCCCCCATAGCCACGTGTCTTCAGAGGGTTGGTTTGGGTGTCAGGTATTTGGGTGATGCTGCGCTTTGAGGGAGTATGTCTTATGCGAAGGATGCATGACAGGGATGAACTCATGATAAACATCCATCAATGGAAGGTAAAGTAAAGTGAGGTAACGGGCGGGTATGAGTTCAGAGTTCACTGCTGATCTCTTTATCTGCTTCAGACTGGGATCTAAATGCACATTCTAATTTCATTTGAGAATTCTGCTTTATTCAGAACAAATCCGTTTACTGTATCTCTGGCTGCAATGTGTCGTACCAAACTCTGACGGCATGGTTTGGTTTAGAAGACGACTATCTGGGGAGCGGTTGTAGGGGGTAGGGTGGAATTCCTGAGATAGTAATGGTGCAGTGAACCTTTTTCAGTGTCACTGTGCCCCACCACACACACACACATGCATTCGACAAGCACCAAGTGACATTAATTCAGTGCATGCGATATGATCTGGCAAAGCTACCTATTTATATTTGTGCTGTGTTACATTTATAATTAAATAATAAGGGGGCATGGCATTTTCCAGGGGGGGGCATTCTGTTGGCAGTTTCCTGTACAGAATTCCCAGCCCTGGCCTAGGAATTCTGTGCAGAATTCCCAGCCCTGACCTTGGAGCCCTCTATCAAAGGCCCAGGACAGCGGGGCCTTGTAAACTCCGATTTCCACCACCTGCAGTATTTTTAACCTTCCTCTGTGGACCCTGCAGATTGTTCAGCCAGATGGGGGTCGTTACAGGATACAGAGGGGCAGGACGAGGGCATGACCCCACATTAATATTCCTTCTTGTGTTTCTCTCAGCCCACTCATTTTAAAATATTGTGTATAATGCCTATTTTTTGTAATGACCTGTGGAGAATATGTTTGATTTGTAGTCGTTCAGGCAGGAATAAGGGCAGCCCTCTTTGGCCTTTTGTTCCTAGGCAGGACCCCCTTTCATTGCAGAAACTCATTGGCTGAATGGTCACCGTCTTCATGCCCCCACCCCCTCCCCCAAAATCAGAAATGGAAGCTGAGCAGAAAGTCTCAGAGCTCTGGTCTGGCACTGTTCCTGCTCGCAAAGCCTTCTGGGAAGTCCTTGGTGGGCATTAATGGAATGTCCCACAGTAAGATGATATAGATGGATTATGAGCTTCTACCCCACGGCACACAGGAGCTCTGTGAAAGCTGATCTGCTGTGCAACGAGCAGCCATGATCTGGCACAATGGGGACAGTCATATGAAGTCACTGTGCTCATTATTGGCAAATAAGTTATTCTGGTAACATTAGACTTAAGTGTGCCGCATATGCTTGTCGCCACGGTAACGCGCTGGATTATATGGATCGCGTTAGGGGGCAGCGTTGAACATAGCAGTCGTATTGATAAGTCTGCTTTGCGGCCTAATTGTGAGGGACGGGTTGCTGATGAATGAATGTTGACCCATCGCTGCCGCTGGTGCTGCTGAGAAGCTTGGGAATGGTGGTTCTTTGTGTCCAAGTCAAGACAAGTCAAGCAAAGCTTTATTGTCATCCTGGCCATGTACAATAAACAGCAAAATGAAATAACCTTCCTCTTGGATCCAGGGTAAAACATTCATGACAAGACAGAATTATTAAAAATAATTTTTAAAAATTCTGAACAATTATGAATAAGGGGAGGGGAGGCAGAGGGAAGAGTGCTACCTATCTAACGTAATGTATTGTAATGTAAGGTTATGTAACATACCATATATTCCACAGTAGACAAACAATGAAGAGGCACACTACATAACACTCTGGGAAATTAGCTCACAGAAGAATGTGCTCCATTGTGAATATGAAACCTTAAATGTTCTCAGTCAGGTCTCAGGCGTTTCTGTTGATGCTGCAGTTTGCACACAAGCCTCTATAGGGGGTGAGCTCTTTGAAGGATGTAAGTCCTTAAAACCCCAAGTACAGTTTGTTTTTCTAGTCTTGCGACATCTTCTAATGAGGTACGCATTCACGTCCTTGATCTATTCAGTGTCCCTTTCGAGGTATTCCAGATTGTTGGAAACTGCTCTTGCCCGAACTCAGTGGTTGACTGCTATTAAGTCTTGCTTGTCACTGTCACTTGTCTTGACTATGCATCGCTCTCACAGAGTAACAGAGATATACGAGAAAAAAAACACGCCTATTTCCACTAACGTGTAACTGTCCATTGTTTTTTATGTTGTTTTAAATCACGGACTCAAACATCTCTGAGGCCTCAAATGTAAGTGGTTTGTTAAGTGAGCCACGTTTGGTATGAGCTCCAGGTCATGCGTGTTCTCTTACACGCCACGCAGACACATAGGAAGGAATATCACTCCTTTCTATCCATGTTTATTCAGCACAAAACCCCGGAGTGCTGCAGGCCTTTGGGAGAGATCCCCCTGTCTTTGATCTTGCACCTTTAATCTGTAAATTTGTATGGTAGTGCTGTATGGTCTCTTCATCTTCTTTCCAAATCACACCCTGAAAAAATGACTTTTAACTTGGCGTTGTCTTATAAACAAGTAATATGTCTTTCATAGGTCTTTTGTGGCTTTGATCTGAATTGCAGACTAAATCCCACATTTGGACATAATTATTGGTGAGATGTATGGCTTGAATCTATATCAGTAATAATCAGTGTTTATGAAATACCCCATGGAATTTGATTTTTAATGAAGGGATTATAGTAATGTTCAAAAACAATAAAACAATTAGTATGTCGGTGGTGGGATGTGGCATTTAAGAGCCCCGTGAGTGGCATGTCCCGTGGGTACACAGTGGGCTGATCTCTAAATGTCTGCTGACCCTCCACTATAGGTCACCAGGTTTTCTGCTGCTAAAATATTGAAACTTGAACAGGTTCCATCTGTGTGTAGGAATGAGTGCTCAGATGAGCTCTGGGGTCTCCATTATCTGCTCATGCCTCTGAGACAGAGTGGAGATCATCTCCCCCACATGTCCATCTCGAGCATAAGCGTGCCAAACCCTACTCCTCAGTTCGAGGCCCTTGGTGCTTTTCTGTCTAATCAGGCATCGTATGCCTCCACAACAGGCTTTTTTTTTTGGGGGGGGGGGGGGATTCCAACCATCACTGGTGTTAGCAAAGTACCCTTATTGAGCCATGCTTCTGCGAATGACCACACATCTCAGAATGTGTTTCTGAAGCACTGTTTAGCTGGCAGTAAACACTATGACCCTCCAGTGAACATTGTCCTCTGTTTTCTGGCTCGCAGGGCCTACCTAAAGCTGGCTGAACGCTGAAAGATTATGCAGTGTGACTTTTGTTCATTTTCTTGAAAAGCACCTTAGTGGGTTTTCCATACTTCTGATAACACCGGCAGTCTGCGTCATCTGTTTGGTTTACGTGGATATTCTGCAGATACACACCGTTGCAAATGGTCCAAATCGGCATTCGGCCGGGCCGGGCCCCTGACCTAACCTGTCGGTGCGGGGCTTCTCAGGTTTTTGGCCTCACATTTCCTCTTCTCCCTAGTTTTCTGGTTAGCTGTTTTCGGTTGGCTGTTGCAGGTATCTGCTGAAGGAGCACAAATGATCTCTCAGCAATTTAGCTCATGCAACAAATTCATTCAGCTGAGTCAGAATTCCTACTCGGAATGAAGAGCTGGGAGTGAAATGGTGGAAAAGCAAGTTATTTTCAGGTCAAACGTCTATTTGGGATTTTAGCTTCTTGTTTATTGTAAAATATGCTGCTTTACCTCATGGATCAGTATTCCTGCATGCATGAGTGCAACGCCACTGCCATAGATGTGTATTGTATTGCCTCTGTGTAGATGTTGTTTGTGTTGCCTATGCGCAAATTTGCCTTTGGCTGCCTCTTCTCAGATCTTGTTTCGGCTGCTTGTGCGCAGACGTGGTTTGGGCAGCCTCTGCCGTAGTGGCTGTATGACCTGCCTCTGAACAGACATGATTTGGGCTGTCTCTGCGCAGACATGGTCTGCCTCTGTAGTCCCTGTCATCAGTCCAGCTAGGTCTGAATGCCTGGGCTCGTTTGGGTTTGGGTGACAAGATACGTAGGTGACGGGCCTGCTCGCAGTCGGGGTCTTATCTGCAGACTGAGTCCCCCGCCTTCATGCATTTAGCCCCTACGCTTCGCTACTCCCCCTAGGCAGGCTCTCCCAGATCTTGTGGGTCCATCTGTCCAGTGCCGGGTGTCATGTGACTGGCTGACCCTCGCTCCAGAGTGAGATGTCCATTTGGTAAGGCTCCCTTCTGTTCCATGCCAGCCCTCCATCCAGAGCCTGGTATACATTCAGTCTCACGTGGAACCCGCAGAGAACAAAACGATGGAGAGTATTTATGGAATACGGCCGGATTTCATTAGCGAGCAATGGGGAAAACTCTGGGAAAAAGCAGAGCGCTATTTTTCACAGAGAGCAGATGGTAGCTGGGGGTTTATGCTGTTTTGCAGCAGCCAGTCTGACAGCCCTATCCAAAGGCTGATTACAATCTTGTTTGTTTATGGGGATTTGCAAAGCGTCTAGGAATTTTTTTTTCTCCGCACCCGTCCCTGTTTTTCCCATTTGAATGGGTTGTCCAGGTTTTAGACAGATTTACAGAGCCCTCCCTGTTCAGGCCAGGCACCTCCGACATGACAAACACCGACGATATGAAAAGTCTGCCTGCCACAGGTGTGTGACCAACTAGGGCCCCGGAGACGGATGCTTCTGACTGGTTGAGGGAGCATGTTTTTGGGAATGCAGCGTCTTAGAGTAATTAATTGCTTTAAAATTAAAAGCTGACGCTTGAAGTTGTTTGGGGGTGACGCTGGTTTTAATGCGCTTGAGCACTGGAAACAGATTAACCGACACACGTCTGGCAGAGGGAAAAAGTTTTAACGAAATCAAGAATCTTTGAATTGCCTTAATCAGGGTGTGTCTAACACGGCATGGCAGAGTGTAGGGTGGAGCTCCGCCTTAATCAGAGGGGCATGGCTTGGTTTATTGGCTCTTCAGCAACTCACATGACCAGGGTCCCCCTTCCCACCCTGCTGCTCGGTACTCTGCTAGTGGATTTTTATTATTTTCTGAAGGGGGTAAATATTTGGTTGGCTTTTCCCGGCAGTGCTTGGCTGTTTCGGTTTGGCCCGCCCTGCCGGCTTGGGGGGCGGCCTGGATTCCTCGTCATCCGCTGGTGATCCCGTGGCAGGTGGGTTTTAAGCAGGAAGACAACATGGACACAGATGGCCTCATCTGGGGGGTTACAGATATCGCCGTTTATGCACAATTAAAAGCAAAGTCACTGTTTTCTTTAGTAGATCCCTAAGATCATTCAAGTGGCTTCCACTCTTCTGTGTAAAAAAAATGACAAAATGCAATTTATGAAGAATTTTCGATGGCCTAAATTTTCACTGATGAACTCTGAGTGGGCGGGATGTCGGTGATTTTGGGGCAGTTTTCGTGCTTCTGCTGTGATCCTCTGCAGTGTTATGGCAGTATCCATCGTTAATGCATATACTAGTGATGGGTGACTGAGGCCCTGCAGAGCGACTCCAACATGGGGGGGGGGAATCAGAGCTTCATTCAGCCAGCTTCACTCCTCTGTCATCTTGCTCTGAGTACTCTGCAGGGTGACAAACTCAACTGGCTCCACTGGGACAAACTCTGAAACAACGCCTCACGCTCCTCCCGGGCCTTCGGGCCCTGCTGAGTCTTGCGTTCCTCCGCTATTCGCTCTCCTCTCTCTCTGAGGTAGCATTGACATCAGGCTTGACATTTGTAGGCCGCTCCGACAGAGAGCTCTTTGTCCCATGAAGAACGAGCCCCTCTGTCGCTCCTTTCGCCCGCAGCTTATCTGCATCTCGAGCTGCGGCTCCATCCTCAAGCCTCCCTTTATTCGGAGGGAAAATTATTAATCCATCACGGAGCCCTTTCTCCTCCATTCTCCTCTAAAGCGCCGTTCCTCCAGCTCCGTCGACCTGAGCCTCGCAGGCTGGTGACATCCTTGCGTATGTGTGTGTGAGCATGACGGGAGCAGGCTGAATAAAGTGCAGGAGTCAGGAGTGCGTGAATCCACACTGAGACCGCCCTGTCCATCCAAAAGTCCTCGGAAGCCCTGCTGATGTCAGCTCAGGCTGTGTTCTTCTTTTGATGGCATCCCACTTCACCGACGTACTCTTAAATCCTCTTTACGCAGCTGTTTACTCAGGTAGCCTTGTGGGTTGCTGTGGGTTGAATTTTGAACATCCTGATTTCTTAAAGGCTGGGCTCTTTTTACATTTTGTGGCCATCTGGAAATAATTTCATGACAGGCCCTCTTTGGCAGTGGTGGGCCAATCACTTCCTCCATTTCCTCAGAATTTGCCTGACAGCCGATCTGATGGAGGAAATTGATCGATCTCGTCAAGTGTTCATTCAAACGCGTTCTGATGACCTAAATGTATAAAAGTCCTATAAGGTTTCATTACGGAATTATGTTGCCTATTCTTTACTGTGTAGCAGTGTCAGTATTTGGCCTGTGTTAACATGGTACTTTTCTGATAGCAGATGCTTGGAAAAGATAAGGGTACAACATCCCCATAGTTATACCTATTAGTGGGAGTCCACACTTCTGTAGATACGGATGTTACTACAATTACATTACACTATGGACATTTACTATGGAAGATGTTCATGAACGGCAACTGGTGTTCTATGTTGTGTTTAACATATAGATATGATTAATATCAGCGATCGACAAATTTTATCACTTAATTTCTGTGAATCTCACACAAAGTGTTTAATCTGGGGATCCATGGTCTAAGATGTTTGTGAAGATGCAAATTATGAGACACTCATCTCAGATTTGGAGAATCTATTTAACTTTTGAATGCTTGTAAAGCTCTTAGATGTTCCAAAATGTTCACATGTGGTCATTCGACAGATTAAATGGAATGTGGCAGAAATGGGAACCTCCACATCAAGTTGGAATTTACCCTGATGTAAATAAGGCAGTTTTCAGTCCATACATGTTATTGTTTGTATTCACAAAGACCCTGGTTTCTCCTAATCAGCAGACAGGGGGCAGCCACCAAGGTGAACTTTAGCCCACAGAGGTATTCAGTCTTGTTTTTACAACTGATTTAAGTGTGAGCAGAATTGTTAAGAGCTGGAACAGAGCCTTGGGCATCTTCAACACCAACTCTTTGAACATGACTCCGACTGGTTTTGGCATGAAACTTTGAAGCCGTGTGAAGTTGGGGGGCCTTTGTGTGGAAAGATCTCTGCATGCTCTCAGAAGCAAATAAAACTGCCGTGATAATCACCACATTCATCTTCTCCTCGCGGCGAGCAGCCTCTATATGATGTGGGATGGTCTTCGCAGTGTCTTCGAAAGAATCGTCAACATTTGTGTTTGTGTCTCAGAAAACACACAGAATTAAATAGACATAGTTTTTTATATGTATTACTTTTCAACATGGAGAAAAACAGGTGGGAAATGACTGTGATGAGTTACACAAAACAATCAGAGAGTGGAAGCTTGCCTTGGGTATGAAATCCCTGAACCCTTTGAGGATGGCCAGGATCTGGGGGACCTGGAGGATGACTGATAAATCCAGGTAGCCAGGTGATAAATGTAGGCCCTCTTTGAGGACTTAAATGCAAACAAGGGACGCCATAGGCTAACAAATAGCTTGGGGGGGGGGCGTCCCTACAGAGGTGCGAGAAAGCCACAACAAGAACAGGGACTCCTCCTGTTACACTGTGAGTCCTGGCAGGTAATCTCTGCCTGAAGAGGCTGCAGATGGAGAAACACCTGCTGTGTTGGGTAGCGTCTACGCTTCTGGGGAAGACAAATGTATACATTTTCAGGAGTTCGACACAGTCTGTCCCACTTCGGCACAGAGCAGCCCATCGAGAAAGTACAACGAGTCTTGTACTGGGGTGAGTGTGCCGGACGGGGACTCCCCGTGCCTTCCTGATCTGATCTGAGACCCTGTTCAACGCGAGCCGTTGGCCGCTGTGATAAAATAAACAAGAAACTGTTCATGTTCCTTTTTCCACATTGAAAACTCTCTGAACCTTTATAGGATTTCAAATGAATAAATTGTAACTCTGTGTGATGCTTCCAGCTAGCAATTCTCAATGTGATGCTAACAGCTAGCCACAGTCTATATGAATGGCACTTCATTCCCTTCACGTTCCCCTTTGTTATGCACTCATTTGTTATATGAATGACAGCTGACTTGACTTGGTGTATTTACTGGAGCCGTGTGCTATTGGGCCATTAATCATGTTATCTGACTACAAGGCTCCAGCCACACCAGTCAGCAGCGGCCGCCTTCTCAGAATTGATCTGCTTTTCATGGATTAGGTTTTTAATATACATGCTTTTTTCAATAAAGATGGAAAAACAGGAATTATCCAAAGGTGGGTTTTTTTAGGTTTAGGTTTGCAGAGGTGCTGCAAAACAGTGGCTCTTTATCTGTGTTTGTGACATTCAGATTTAGGCGGATGGACAGAGCAGAGGTGGAGAAACTCAAAAACAAGTACGGACAGTTCCGAATAAAATCCTCAAGGACTGTAATTCAGAGGAGGCTGTTCTTGGTGCAATTAGGGGAAATGCCTAAAAACAAAGACTTTGTTATCAATTCTCGAATAAGTATTACATTTGCCTGCGTTATGCTTTTCCTTCCTTCCAAAATTCACTTGTGTAAATCATCAGCGAGTGAAGGAACGATGCATCCACAGAGACCTCACGTGCATTTTAGCCGTATCCATTATTGATGCACACACACTCACAGAAGTGTTTACCGAAGGGCTCTGGGAATAAATAAAATATTCAGGAAGAATGGTTTGGGGCTGCAGATTGAGGATCCCACTCATGGAACCTTCAGCACATTAATAAACAATGTGGCAGCGGGACTTTGGTTGGGCTGACGAACTTCTCCTACGTTGCTCCTGTTGATTTTCCTGTGAGGTATGTATTGAGAGCGACAGATCGCTGAGTTCACAGAAAATTGCATCCAGCAGAAAATCCATATTATATCCTTTGTTCCCTCCTGACCTTCTTGGAACAATGTTGTTGGTTGCCACGGCTCTCGGCCGTTGAGCCGTTTGAGTTCACCGAAGTATGAAATTCTTTCTGGCCGATTTAAGAAAGAAGGCAGACGTCCACTTGGCTCTATGAGTCGCTTATCACTGATGTTTGGAATGTACCTCCCACAGGTGCAGAAGAAATCACATTGAGGTTCTCCGAGGATTCTCCAAACAACGAAATCCAAACAGCTGCCTGACAGAATCACTGTTTACATCCAACCAGATTATGGGCTAAATATCTCCTCTGTCGACAGGGAGCTCTAAAATCCAAAGAGAGAATGGGGAGCCCTCCCCATAGATTTATCGGAACATAATTCACATCCTTCATTTCACCCAGGCTGTTATCGAGAAACTAAGATGGAGGAAGCAGTTAGGTGAAACAAAGCTGTGGTGATTTGCATGTATTTGCATATTCAATAAAAGCAAAAGTAATTAGCATGTATGGGGCGCGCCAGAAGAAGATTGATGGAGCTGTCTGCCACAGAGATGGAGTGGCAGAGGAAAATCACCACGAGTGAGCTCTCCGCTATGGGAATGACACTACTGCTGTAGGCCTGAGACCTTCAATGTGGGTCTTACAGCGCTTTTCCACTGGCATACAGGAACCAGGCCGTAATCGACCTCTATTGAGAAGAAACACTAGTTACGGCACAGTTCCAGCTCACTTCGGTTTTCCACTGCAGAAGGGTCAGCTTGGTTAAGGCGTTGCCGGGTTTGAAGAGTGACAGCGATGTGAAACCGGAGACATGCTTCTTTACTGTTCACATGGTGTACGTCATGATTTACTGTGCGCTAGCTTGTCTGTGAGAATCGTCATCTTATGTTAGCATGAAACGCTAGCAGAAATAGTATACACAGGTGTAAATCTGCATTACAAATCCATTTTGTTTAGCTGTTCTATAGTAATTTTTTAAGTAGGAGGTTGGAAATTTTCAAGTTCTGAGTTTTCAGGAATGTAGCTATGCTATTAATATGGAGTAATATACAGAATATGCTATTTTTTCATTCAGATAATCCATGCATATCGACTTAGATCACAAGTATCTCCCTGCACGTCGACCAATCAGATGGTGGAAAAGCTCGGTTTGGTCACGCGTTCGGCCCTGCTAGTAAGAAGGGCCATGTCAGCACAGGTACGGCTCAGATAATTGACAATAGAAAACCATCAGTTTGCAGTATGGCCTGGGTATGGCCTGGGTATGGCCTGGGTATGGCCTGGGTATGTCCTGGGTATGGCCTGGGTATGGCCTGGGTATGGCCTGGGTATGTCCTGGGTATGGCCTGGGTATGTCCTGGGTATGTCCTGGGTATGGCCTGGGTATGGCCTGGGTATGGCCTGGGTATGTCCTGGGTATGTCCTGGGTATGGCCTGGGTATGGCCTGGGTATGTCCTGGGTATGGCCTGGGTATGGCCTGGGTATGTCCTGGGTATGGCCTGGGTCTTGGTGGTAGTACAAAAGTGCCATTAGATCGTCACTGTGGAACTGATACCTGTGAAGAGGGACCAACAGTCCTTCAAGAGGACTGACACCTCCACCAAGTGACTTAAGCCCTCTTCATGGGGCGGATCCTTCCATTAAGAGACTGAGGATACTTTAAGCAAATTAGTCTACAGGTTGGGCAGCTGCATATTATCCTGCAGAAATTCATGGTTGAGTTCCTCAAGGGTACCAGAGCTCGGGACCCCCTGCGGCTTTTCCCCTGTTGAGGTGCCGAATCAAGGGTGCCGATAACATCTCCCGTTCTCCTATCTCTGTGCTGAATCGCTCTTGTGCTCTCTGGACACATGTTATCATGGTCTTTCACCATCTGCTACCTGCCCAAACGTTACACAAAAAAGCCCCGGGCTCTCAGCCCCTCAGAACTCATTGTGTGACACGACTTTCCCACCAATGAATAATTGAATACATTAGGATGCTTTCTGTATGTTATATCAGTATCCACTTCAAAGCCTTGTCAGAAGAGTTTTTTTTATACAACCAGCCACCCACTGATGTATTTAGTCAGCACAGGATCTAATTGACCGGAATGATTTGCTTCAGCTTCTCCATTGTCAGGGAATATACAGTGGATGGAAATCAGATGACCAGATCATGTCATGGAAGCCATTTCTCGCTGCTTTGACTGAATGTTCACTTATCTATTACTTTGATTCCAGCTCTGCCTGATTTCATCACATTCTTACCAATATACACCGATCAGCCGTAACATTAAAACCGCCTGCCTAAAAGTGTGTAGGTCAGTGTTTCTCAACCCGGCCTTCAGGTTGGTTCTTGGAGGGAGCAAAAATGTGGACTATCTGGGGGTTCCTGAGGACTAGATTGAGAAACCCTGGTTTAGGTTCCCCTCATGGTGCCGAAACAGCTCTGACCCATCGAAGCATGGACTCCACAAGACTGCTAAAGGTGTCCTGTGGTATGTAATGCCAAGTTAGCATTAGATCATTAAAAGTCGCAAGGTGGAGCCTCCATGGAACAGAATTGTTTGTCCAGCACATCCCACAAATGCCCACAAATTAAGACCTTGGAGTTTGAAATTGGAATTTGGAGGCAAGTCAACACGTTTAACTGTGTTTAAAGTTCCTCAGACCATTCCTGAACAGTTATAGAGTGAGGCAGGGTGCATTTTCAGGGTGCGTTTAGGTAGGTGATACGTGTGAAAGTAACATCCATATGGATGCCAGGACCCAAGGTTTCCCAGCAAAACATTGCCCAGAACATCACACTGCCCCCACTGGCCTGCCTTTTTCCCATAGTGCATCCTTGTGCCATCTCTTCCCCTAGGATAATGAAGCACACACATTCGGCTGTCCATATGATTGTACAGAAAACGTGACTCATCAGACTAAGCCACCCTTTTCCATTGCTCCTTGGACCAGGCTCATGGGAGTTTTACTCATGTGCCCATTGTGGGCACTTTCAGTGGTGGACAGGGAACAGCATGGGCACTCTAACCAGTCTGTGGCTACACGATCCCACTTGCAGTGAGCAGTCAGGCGCTGTGTGTTCTGATACCTTTCTATCATACCCATCATTAACCTGTTCAGCAGTTCGTGCTACTATAGCTCTCCTGTGGGATCGGAACAGACAGGCTAGTCTTTGTTCCCTGTGTGCATCAATGAGCCTTGGGCACCTATGACCTCGTCGCCAGTTCACCATTTGGCCTTCCTTGGATGACTTTTGGTAGGTACCGACCACTGCATACTGGAAACACACCCACAGACCTGCTGCTTTGGAGATGCTCTGACCCAATCGTCTCGCCATCGCAATCTGGCCCTTGTCAAAGTTGCTCATATCCTTACACTTGCCCATTTTTCCTGCTTCTAACACATCTCCTACAAGAACTGACTGTTCATTTCCCCAATATATAATGGCACCTTTGACAGGTGCCATTGTAATGAGATAGTTAATGTTATTTACTAACTGTCAGTGATTTTAAGGTTATGGCTGATCAGTGTATAGTAATACATGTAATTTAATGTAGAACATTAGAGAAAGGGACTGTTAGGGTAGGCAGACCTATAATGCACCATTCATTCATTTAAATAACCATTCTTCTGGTTTTCCATGACCAATCAGCTTGTGTGAGGGGATATGAACTGGGCTTTGATTGGATTGTTACAGTCAGGTGTGCGACTCTTCAATGAGCAACAGGTTCATGGCTTGAGTATGGCATGTAGCTTTTATTCCTATCCAGCCATAGAGCTGTTACTGCCCCAACTGAGGCTTTTTACGGGTGTCCCACTAAAGAAGCACAGCTCTTCATGTCATTCACTTCTCCATCCATGCCATTTTACTGCTGATACCAACCACATCTGCTGTTTATATCCATCCTCGTTAGAGTGCTGCTCTGTAATTATCAGAAGGGTTTCAGTCTACAGCCTTCACCTCAGTTGAACTGGCTCTTTAATTGTACTTTTCATTACAAATCTGCTAAGAATGTGTCCTCATTTGACTTTAGCCATGTGCTTTACATGGCCAGACCCTGCAGGCCATTGATTATAAAGAGCCACAAAACCGTTAAAGGAAATGCTCCTACTCCTTTGTCATTCATGAGACATGTGCTGTCTAAGCTCTTTGATAAAATACAGGGATGGATTTGTTGTTTCTGAAGGCCCACTCTAAAAAGTCATTTTGCGCCCCCCCAGATGTTCCAACAGTTAAATAAATAGCCAGTGATTGTCAGAAGATCGTAGAAGCTTGTTAGCAGAACATGCTGCTTCAGCATCTCATAAATAAGGAACGTGTTTATTTAATATTTAGTGTAGGAATTGTTTGTGGCCATCAGGGGGCCCAAATCTCAGAGGCCCCATGCAAATTCATGCTTTGAGGGGTTTTAAACACTGCCAGTCTACACGGAGGACAGTTTATGGTGACTCATTCGCACGTTCTTACACCAGAATCTCTCAGCAATACACAGATATAGGAAGCAAATTTGGTTTTGTTAACTTGAAACTTTTATTGGCCACTATCGGTAACATGACAGCACAGATGAATTAACTGCAGGAAAAGGCCAGGCGGGATTAGCCCCACCTGGGCATCTCTCGCAGACCTCCTCTGTGCCTGATGTGGTGGTAAAGCACGTTATCCCGCCGTGTCGTATGTAACTGACAAGTCCCTCGTTGAGCCACAGCCGGGATGAGTGATTAAGGAATCGTTCAGTGGATTTGCTGCTCTGGGCTACTGAGGCTGATTCCTGGGGCCGCTGTGGGCCTGCCAGGCACTCTGTGTGCACGACCTCAGCTGCTGCTATCTGGCTTCCTCATTTCTTGGCCTCAGCTTCACTGCTGCACACTCCTGACAGCCATATACGTGAGACAGTGTCATTTTCTCTCTCTGGATTCCTCAGTAGCTTTTTTTTCTTTTTTAAACATAACTATTGAAAGTCTTGCATTTGGAGATGCGTTCTTCAATGCTTAAATGTTCCTATGCGTGGATTGGAGACTGTGTCTCCCCAGGGGAGCTGGTTGAGGTGCTTTTCGTATCGGCAGCTTTTGGAGCCCCGCTTATCTTTTGAAGGCTGATTTGAGAAAAAATGAGGGGGGGGGGGTGACACTGTCGGAGTGTTATCGGTCAGGAAATCGGATCACCGCGTGCAGCGTCATCACACAGAGAGCCGACCCACTCCTTCCTGGAACAGTGAGGTAGCGCGGCAAGGATTAAAGAACGCCAGACGTGTTCTGGATTTTTCTGTGAGCCTGTTTGTGAAGCGCTCAGACATGCACACACAAACACCCAGCCTTACTGTAATTCACCAGTCACACTGGTCCTTTGTGATGTGGCCAGTCTTCATGAAAAAGACCAGAAGCATTCTGAAATTTTCTGTGAACATCAAACACGCACACACAGACACGCGCTCATACCGTAACTCACCAGCCAGGATAATCCTCTGCTGTGTGACTGGTGTTATTAATAAACTTTTTCTGTAGTACCCCCCCAAACTACCATCAAAATTCAAATATTTATTTGTTGTTAGGGCAGATGATAAGTTTGGAGGACAATGTAACATAAAAACAATTTCTGTAATGTGCCAGATTCCCCTGTGAATTGTCTACCAGAGTGTTTTTCTGAAAAACATTTCTGGACATTAGAGAAAGACAAATGTTACAGTTTTACTCTCTGCTAAAGTCGGATAATATACCCCAAACACTCCATTATGAACTTCACAATGACCAAATCATTCGGCTGAAAAAAAAACCCTTATATGTTTGAATTACATCAAGGTCTCAGAAAGCAAAAATGATAAGAACAATATAATACATTGGCTAAAAAGAAAACTGACAATGAGGAGTGCTGTTTTGTACAGTAGTTTGTAATGTTTTCTTTAGAAATCTGAATGCAATTTATTGTCAATCTGTGCAGTATTTGTAGATCTTTATGAGCTTTGCATAGTAAAGGGCCCTTTTGTAGACAGCTGTATAGTAAGTATTATAGAATATTAAGAGTATTGTACTGAATAGAATGGTGAGCACTGACTGTGCTGAGCAGAATGTTGAGTGTAGAGTGTTGAGCATTGACTGTTAAGTGCAGAATGTTTAGCACTGAGTGTTGAGCATTGAATGTTTAGTGCAGAGTGTTTAGCACTGAGTATTGAGCATTGAACTGGAGCTTCTGGCTGCTTTGTTGTTAACGAGGGCTGCTTAATGAAGGAATCCCACATATTTGGGGAATATGATGTCCCAGTTGGTAACTGAAGAAAAATTTCTACTTGCGTACTGTCTGTCGCCTGGTCATGTGAACACAGCCTCACAATTAGAGTCATTGACCCAGTTTGTTATGGGGAGGCGGAGCTAGCAGCATAAATGATTGCTTAAGAGATATAACATTTGCCTACCATGGAGACATCATATAAGGGTAATGGGAGGCACTACTCGGAAGTTTGGCCACTGGGGTTGTGGTCTTGGATTTCCTTTTTTGGGTCATCATCCAGAAAACAGGAGAATTGATATGTCATGAGAGAACGGACTAAGCGTTCCTCGAAGAGCTGGAATTTTGGCCGGTATGGGGTTCGGAAAAAAAAAAACTTCAGACAACATTAGAGTTGAGCTTGGTCACCTTCTGTATTGGTCGATCTTCATTCACCCAGACGTGGATTCTGGTGCCGTTGGGCATTTGTACACTGTGCTTCTGCCAAGGAGTTTATTTGTAACAATTTGTACTGTTACGTAAGCATTTGATAGCAAACGTTAACTTCTACGGTTTGTTTGGGGGCTGCTGATGACCGATGTAGACCTTTGACGATATCTTATCTTCTATGATGCTAATTAATTGAGTCCTACACTGATTGCAGCTATCATTCATAACTAGGCTCACAGTGCGGAGCAGTTTAAGGTTTGTTTGATAGCCATTACTCTAAACCAAGTGCCCTGCTGATTTTTTTTATCTTTCTGAAGAGCATGATTTTTCTGTTTTGTGAGCTGTCCCATTTTTTTGTCTTTTTGGTTATCGAGAGCTTGGCACTTGAGTTGTCTGAGTGTTCAGTCTCCATGCGGCCTTCACAGCATGGTAAGCTAGCGAAGGGATGACTTAAATTTTTTTTTATTATCTTCCAGACGCAATTTAATCTTTCGCCTGCCTAAATCCATGTTTATGCCAGTGCCGATTAGCGCGTGCATCTGGCTGACAAACTACAAAGCTGTATTCATTTGTTTTTTGTCTGCTGTTTTGACTTTCATAAAATGGACTAGTCCCCCATTTTATGTAAATGATTGGTAATGCTATGGCTTTCGCTTTTGGACATATTCGTCAAGAGCAGATGTCTTACAAATGACCACTGACATAGCCACGATGATGGCACCTTGACTCCAACTCTCCAGAGACCCCAGAAAATTTATTATGAGTTATGTTAATTAATTCAAAAAATATAACAGTAAGACTGGCTTAATTTTACATCCCACTAAAAACCAGCTACTACTTTTCAGCTTCAATAATTAAACTGTGTGTGTCCTGTAATGCATCCATCCCATTCAGGGTGTCCTCAGCCTTCTGCCCTGTTTCCAATGATAGGCAGGATGGATCACCTCGACCCAGTACTGGATTAGTAGTAAGGATGAATGGATGGATGGACTGATCTTAAATCCCTAAATGAGTACTGGGTGAGTAGCTTGAAAAAAGCCATTTAAAATTTAGGATAAGAGTGCAAATGGATGTACAGAGTTTACTGTATTTTTGTAGTCAATATAAGTGGACCCACTTGTGATTTCTGAGGGGACATTTATTTTCAGGTGCTGTTGACTAGATTCTGGCCGTTGCTCTGGGCCATTACTGATCTGCCAATGACTCCACGGTACTTCCTGGCTTTCTATGGTTTGGACCAAGTGTATTAGGGCCCTTACACTAATTAAGCACAGTCTTGTTGTTATCATCCAACATAGGCCTTTCTGGACTAGAACCAGCCCTAAAATCAACCATTTATTCTCAAAATAATCCAAATAATCTCAAAAGCGCCCTCGAAACGGAAATGGCTGCCTGTTTCCGGCAGCCCGAGCCAACGAGGGCTTTAGATGATGTGTGTTAGCATCTATACCGAGGCAATAAGCCACCAAAAATGGAGCCGTGGGCTGGTGATGTTCTCCAGCAGCTGTTTCAGGGCGATGCTCCCCAACATCCCCAAAGGAACAAAACCTCTAGATTTGTTGCTAGCTGTTTATTAAAGCGATGATCCTTTCTTCCCTGTCCTTGCTGTAGGATAACAACATAATCTCCAGTGCAGTGAGGTAAACCACACTGTGTGGTTAATCAATCTGGGATCTGTTGTAGTAATTCGCTGTTATTTTGAATATTTGAATGTACGAATCACCCTCTTCTCAGGATTCCACTGGCTTCTGTTAGTGCGAGTGTGGAAACCTACCCAGCTCCTCATATCTGTCTTGGAAAATCTGAGTAGGTGGAAATTTTCTGTGTACAAATTGCCATTATTTTTGGATAAACAGAAATCCAGAGAGGGTTACATGATGCCAGCCGGGAGGACGGTGTTCCTGTCGGGATGGATCCGGGAACAGGACACCGCAAAATGTGACCGAGTTTCAGCTAGAGGAATAAAAGCATGTCTTCACAGGAAAGGAGGAGGGTTTGGAACAGGCTTCCCAGCAGTGTGGCCAAGACACAATCCCTCCTTAGATGCATCCAAGTCTCTACTAGATAATGGGAGCCCTGTGTAATTGTTTTATATGGTTTCTAAGTAATACTTTTAACATTTATTAGTCAGTTGTCATTTTGGCTGAATGGCCTCCTTCCTAAAAAAAGTAGGAGATAGTACAGATGGATTGGAATGATAAAATGAGATGGTTTTATGTTTCCTTAGTGTATAATACAGTGTTCAGCTTCATTTTTTGAACATGCGATAAAGATGAAGATTTCCCTTCCAGCCCTGTAGCCGGCCTGACTGTCGGCCCTGTGTAACTGCTGGATGTCTCCCGGCCACACCGTGTCCTCCTGTCATCGTTCACTGTTAAAACAGGTCTCTGGCGATCACTCAGATGTCAGCACATTGTCTGTGACATTCAGCTTGCTTTAGGTACTGTGTGTCACATCTTTTTTTGTGGATAGAAGGTTGTCCGTTACCATATTTCGTTTCTGGGTATAAGTCGGATTAGTATTAATTAGATAAAAGTCTAACAGAAATATATTTGGATAGAAAACCACTCTGAAAATTTGTGTTTGGTCAGACTACGAAACGTTTTAATATAGATATTTGCAGTGCACCATTATGTTTAGTACATTATGTGTTTTTTATTTTTACTGATACGCTCTCAATAAAATGAACGTAAAATGCTCAATTCAAATGGCTTGACGAACGTTATTAGTTTGCTGCTTACAGAATTATTTGCTACGGATATTAGGTAGTTTGATTCGTATAATGTTCGTTTTCGTTTTTTTTTTCACTCTCGTTATGCATGTAGCGCTTTTTCACTGTTAATTAGTTTGTGTTTCTTTCGGGGGTGGGGTGTTATTAGCCTACGTGCTGGAGAGTGAACAGGACTGTTTCAGTGCTGGGGGGACTTCTCGCTTCATCTCGGGACTGACTGCTACCTCGCAGACGCTCCAGCCTCGCACCTCTGACTCAGAAACACCGTGCCTCCGTTTCTAGCTCCTGAAAACCTCCTCATCTTTCTGATTTATTCAGTGATCTCATTAGCATATCCGGAGCATTGTGACACCAGACTGCAACTCCAGATGTGTTATTAAGACATGACTATCTGCAGTGCGCTGTCATTAAAGGCAGAACTGCCCATCTGCTTCGACAAAATGACCCACTGTTATAGATTTATGCAGATTAATACATTAATGAGTCAATCGTGTATTTAATTGCAATAGTCATTCACGTACAGTTGAGTTAATTGTGATTAAGTGTCCTGCAATCAGTCAGCTGATCTTATGAAAATGTAG
This sequence comes from Mormyrus iriodes, assembly GCA_011763525.2. Lineage (NCBI taxonomy): Eukaryota > Metazoa > Chordata > Actinopteri > Osteoglossiformes > Mormyridae > Mormyrus > Mormyrus iriodes. The sequence goes on along the minus strand of JAAGVU020000045.1, from coordinate 5,842,169 downwards.
CATTACAGACAAAAAGTTATGTATATATATATATAAAACCTACTATAGTCCCCTTGTGTGTGGAGTTTGCATGTTCTCCCCATGTTGTCGTGGGCTTTCCTCCAGGTACTCCTGTTTCCCCCCACAGGCCAAAAAACATGCTGAGGTTAACTGGAGTTACCAAATTGTTTGTAGGTATGCTTCTGTGACTGAATGTGTGTGTGAGTGTGCCCTGTAATGAGTTGGCACCCCATCCTGGGTTGTTCCTTGCCTTGTAACCCTGCACATGCCCGACGAGTACGGAAGATGGTTGGATGAATGGATGGATGGATATCTTAAAGTAATCCACCTCCGCTCCGTGTATGTTGTGTTGGCATCTTCTCCCGGTGTCATGTGGGTTTCCTTCAGGTACTCTGGTTTCCCCACATAGTCCAAAGACATGCAGAGTTTTTAAATTACCTGTGTATTATCAAGTGCTCGATGCTGACCTTATGCTAGATGGTCAGTTGTGTTAGATAAACAGATAATCAGTAGCTTTCAGGCAATTTTTCCATTAAATCTTTAAAGACCCCTGATCTGACCTTATTTGTCTCTTAGGAATCTGTATGATTATTTAAGAGATATGAATGTCACCTATAAGCTCACTCCATTATCATAATCATTTGATGGTATTGCTGCTGATGGTGGTGGTGGTATCAGTCTGCACCCTGCCCATCCTGCTCCCGACCAGCTAACCCAAACTGCAATCTTTCAGACGACCTCTTTGCTCTGACTGGTTTCTAGATGGTTCTTTCTAAGAAGGGTCCGCATCTATATTTGTTTTGATGGGACCACTGCAGCAGGTTGACAGGAGTTAAAGTAAAATATACCCCATTTGGGGAGAGCGCCCCCCCACCATGGTAGCCAGGGTCGCGTTCAGGCATTCCTGCTTGCACCCCCTCCCCCCAGGACTCCCGGCTCTTCCTCCGTATACATGACCTAGACTCTCCTGTTTTGTGGAAAAAGCTTTCCAGATGTGAGAACCAATGCTACGGGGGATGGTGGGGGGGGTGGGGGGGGGGGGGGGGATGTACATGTCCTGGGTGTTGGACTGGACAGGGGAAAGTTCACATAGCTGCAGCAGTATGTAAATCATACTCAATTAAACAAGCCGGCATGCACAGACCTTCCTTTTAGAATGTCTTTCCTGTGGCTTTGACACAGTCTATTCCTAAAGGAACTATATTTCCCAAGTTAATCAGCTCTCTTTCCTTCATTCTGATGCAGTGAAAGCATCCTAGAGCTCACTGTCATGCCAAAAGATGAGGATGTCCTGCAGCTGGTAAGTGTGAGTATGAGCTTTCTGCTGGCCTCCTTTTTTCCTAAGTTAACCTGTCCCATCATAATTATCCCTGCCCCCGTGTCTGTGACCCACCAGGCGTACCCATCTTGAAATTTTGGGCCCCCTAGACTGACTGTCACCATAGGTCTCCTGAACAGGCATACATATTATTATTTTCTGCATACAGGAGCCCCTGTAAAGTGCAGGGTCCCCTAGATCTTCCAGGGAATCCATGTCCCTCCAACACCCCGGCTGTATATGGTCATGCTGACAAACAGAAAATTCCCTGTGTACACAATGGTTCTCAGTAATGGGAAATTACCATACACTGTGCAGACAGCTAACCCAGACACTCATATGTATTTATATGCACAGACAAGCACAGAGAAAGACACACACACACACACCCGCACACACACACACACACGCACAAACACATATTCGTATTCATATCTTTTTGTGGAGACCATCCATTCATTTCTATGGGCATAATCCTAATCTCAACAATGACAATCTTAACCCTTACCCAGGCCTAACCTTAACCATAAGTAACCAAACAAAATCCAAGACTTTTGGCAATTTTAATTTTTTGGTTGCATTCACAGATTTTTATAAAATTGACTTTCCCGAAAAAGTGTTCCCACAAAGTTAAAATAACTGGTTTTTATCACGTTGTGGTAAAATGTTATCACAGCGTGACATATACATGACCCCCTCCCCCCCCGCCCCACACACACACAGACACACATACCTTTAGCCTAGATAGTGATCCAGGTCTTGTTTTTATATAATAATATCTGCCTGTCAAACTACTGTATATTACGAGCCTGTGTTAGCAGCTGACTGCTTCTGTAATAAATAAATATGGCTGTTTGTTTTTTTAAACACTAATCTTCAGGAATCCACTGGAAATGTGTTACAGTGAGATAAGGCCACTTCTACAGCATAACCTGATTGCCGCATGACAGGTTCCTGTCTCACACTCGTCACATTCCTGTCTGCTTCTGTAACAAAAAGCTGGAACACAAGCACACATACGTCACATTTCTCACAGTTGCCTCCCAGAAATGACACCCCCCCTTCAGAAAATGGTGCCGTTTTCCAAGCTGAGCCACCCCTCTCCTCTCACAGCCTGCACCGGCTGCATTCCTAGGCTGACATCATCGCCTGGGACTAAGTCCTCTTCTCTGATTGGCTGCCGCTGGCTGCAGGGTGTGTCTAGCTTGAGAGCATCACACAGGAGGGCAGCGAGAAACTGTAGACACAGCCATACAGAAATAAACGAGACTGAATGGTTGTCCCTTTTGGGGTTTTTGGACAGTACAAACGGCTCCGTGCCACACTGAAGGAAGACAAGCGTTCCAACCGCTATTTTCTCTGTGCTCTTCTCTCTCTCTGGGTTAGTCTAAGTTAGCCTGTTGCTTCTGTAAGCCATTGAGATAAAGCCTGGAGCTACTAAAGAGTTGTCCTTCACACTACTATAGAGCACGCATGGGCTACAGGGTATGAATGAAAGTCTCGTCTATTTCAGATCGTACCAGTTTGTTGTCATTTCTTAATGCTTGGTGCTTCAGAAGGTTTTTCTCTTGCTGGTCCTCTTGGGCATGTTGGGTCTGATTTTTATTGTAAGGAGTCTGTTGTGAAAGAGATGAGGAGGAGGACGGGAGGTTGATCACGGAGCAGTTGAGTCCTGCAGAAACTTACAAACACAAAGCAAATGAAAGCACAGAGCAGATGGACACCAGCTGGGTTTGCTCGGCATGCTGTAGGGCTCTCTTCAGTTCGCTCTCCTCAAAATCCCCTGTCCTCCTGTGCAGCGCCAAACGTCACAGTAATGTCAACGTTAGCTTCTTTGTGAAATTTTGTTTGTACTAAAAGAGAAGCGTTTTTTTGCTGAGCAATAATCCATATAGTCCGTAAAATGTCAGAAGAGATGTTATTATTTAGTTATTTGTTATTACTGCTGACTGAGAGATGTGATGGAAATAATTTCAGCATGTTTTAGTACTTCTGTTGCTCTAGATGAATGTATACTCTCTCTGTCGTTAATCTCCTCCTTTCCCTGTGTCCTGTTACTCTGTTCTGCAGGCGTACTCCCAGGATGCCTATCTGAAGGGCCATGAGCCGTACAAAGGGGAGGCTCAGAACCTGCCTAAGCCACCACCTGTCTGCTACCCACGCAGCAAGATCCAGCCCACAGCTGTGCCTATGGGCCAGAACCAGGTAGACAACTGGAACTGCTGGCCAGGCTCAGTCAGACCAACAGGCCTGCTGGACAACCACTCCCATGTGGACAACCCGGTGGCCCGAGTGGATGAGCGAGCAGGGAGCCGCCAGGCCAAAGACCCTTCTGTCATGGGACATGTCCGTGGCCGCTCCTTTTCCTCGGCAGGGAAGCTAAGCAGTCCCCTGCACTTCCACTTCACCAATCACCAGGCTGCCATTGTCTCAGCCTCACAAACACAGCCGAGCCTCAGCAAGAGCGAGCTCTGCCAGCAAGCGCTCTCCGACTGGTACTACAGCCAGACCTCAGAGCGTCTGGGGCCGACGATGCCCCCTCGCCACCGCAGCTTCTCCCAAGACCGCCTGGTTGAGGTGGCCTCAGCACTGAATCACCACCGCGCTGGGTGGCCTCACAGCTCTTCCCAGGATACCTTGCTCTTGCAGTCCAGCAACCCCTACTGGATGAGGGAGTGGGACATCAGTAGCAAGCTGAGCTCCGGCCGTGCTTGCTCCGGGAACCCGCCTGGCTCTGCCTACATTTGCCACGGCCGCTCAATGGAGATGCTTGATCAGACACTGGCCCTAGTCTCGCCCTGTTCTGAGAAGCCCACCTGTCTCGGTCAAGCCCAGAAAGCACCACTTAGAACTGATGGCCACCAGCAGAGCAATTACTGTACCGTGATTCCAGCACCTTCCCCAGGCCAGCCAATGCCAATGCATCAACAACAGCCAACATCAAACTCCCAGCTGGCGAGCCAGTCAAGACGGCTTCCGTCACAGGACCAGGACGAGCAGCCAGTTGGCTATCAAAGTTACAGCCCGTCCTTCTACCGCAAGGCCGGTCGCCTGTTGCAGGCACACTCCTTCAAGAATCCGGCCTATACTGGACCTCATTTCAACTGGGAAGCTACCCCAACAACCAGTCCCCCGGACAATGTTCCCGTTGTGGCATCCAGGTCCTGTACCTCGCCTTCCCTGCACCCTGTGCCCAAGCCTCCCAATGGCATCTCCCAGGAGACTGAAACCGAGGGGCCCTTAGATGAGTCAGAGTGTGTGTCTCGGACCCAGGAAGTGGTGCTGCGCCCAAAGCCGGCCACAGGTCGACACAAATCCCGTGTGCCAAGGCACCCAAACTACGCCCTGAGTGTGAAGTCCCCTGAGCCACATGGCTTCACAGTTAAGCCTAACAGGGGTGTTTCCATTGCTCAGCGGACAGAAGCCCTGCCCCAGCGCCCCAATGGCAGCCAGCTGCCGGTGCCTGCAGAGGACGACTCACTGGCATACATCCCCTACATAGGTCAGTACCTTCCCCAGGTCTGCTTGCCTCCTTCAAACCACTGTGGCCCTCAGTTCATAAAACAGAAGTATTCTCATACTTCTGCACAAGCCGCTTAGTTCCTCAAGGGATTGCATGATTTTCTTGTCTTTTGTAACAATGTCAGTTCCACTGAACTTTGGGGTAATTTTTTGAGTAAGCAGGATTTTGTGGTTCTCAGTGGATTCCCTATTCTGCATGTTTACGTGAAACAGGAATCAAAAACTTTTGTGAAAGAGTGGGACCTCTTTAGGTAATTGGGACAGGGTAGGACCCAGTGTCGGAAGAGATGAGAGATATGGAGGCCGGTCGAGCTTGTGTTCACATGAGCGTACCTGCTTTGTGTGTCATGGGTGTCTGACAGGAGGAGGCTCCCTCTGAGTACCTACATCACCCTGGCTGTAGGCAGGGCTCTGTAATACAGTAATTATAGGTGAAATTCTAACTAAAGTAAAGCCGGAAGGCAAGTTAGACTTAGATGTTTTCAGCAAATTCCCCATTTCTCCCACAGGATATGTGGCAGCCAGTGATAGGACAGTTATTGCTTTTATCTGAGCTGTCTCTTGTTTTGAAATTAGTATAAAAAGTATAAAAAGCTTATCGGAGGTACTTCAGAATTAAAGACAAAAACTAAAACGTAGCGTTCTGCAAACTGTGCTCTGCTAAAATATCCACAGGAAGAACTGAAACAAGTACATGGAGCACAGGAAATCTAATCTAAACATAATAAGGAGTACAACTACATTTTTTTTATAGGGAGACACCACCTGACCAATTGGACAAGCTGTGGCTAATATGAGTGAGGCAGCTTCTGGAGTGCCATAATATTCACTCCTATACCTGCAGCTTTAGGTGCAAATGATATTCTGATTAAAGCTTAAACCCTGCTTAGCATTGCTTAGTAAATGAGGTGCTGGCATAAAGGTCAGATAGTGACAGGGTTGCGACATAGTAATGTATGGAAGCGTGGTGATTTTGAAACAAAGTTCAAATGGCCGGGTTATTTCCGGCTGTTTTACCTGTTTCCGAGAAACAAGAGTAGAACTCTAATCGTTGCTGAATTCCGGCAGAGCCAAGGGATGGGTCCGGCGCAGGGCCCTCTCGCCATGCAGACACAAACATGTTTTCAGCAGTGCAAGCAAGGGCATGTTTCCAGGCTCCATGCTGAAACTAGAGCAGTTTCGACTGGTGGGTCTGTAAACACAGTCTGCATTATTGTCATTATCATTGCCCAGATACATTCACTGTCCGCATTTTACCGCACAGATTAAAAATATAGTTGTATTGTTGCTGCCTGAAAAGGCTGTTATGTTTGGGTGCTACTTTTCTGTAGAATAACAGTCTACCTTGGTATATAATATATGGTATGTATGAAAAATTCCACCTCAGTAACTTCTAAGTGGAAGAGTGTTTTGGATACTTGTGCCCTGTTATGTCTATGCTCTGCAGGTGTGATTTAATGATGCATTTTAAGAGAGATTAAATATGAACTCCTGTAAAGCTCCTATAAAGTTTGAACTGGAAGGTAAAGGAAATTTAGCAATGTAGAAACTTCTTTTAAATGAGTTAGGATGGTAGATTTTAGAGCGAGTGCAACCAAGAAATCAGGCTCAGTGTTTCAGCTCTGCTGCTGGTGTTAAGTAGATTTTTCAGAGGACTTTAATGGGCCAGTGTGCCATAATCACATCTGTTTCTCAGGCTGTAAGTGAAAAATCCCGATTTAGGCAGTTTACAGGAGTTACATCTTTCACAGGCCACATTAATGTCCTGGTAGGTGCCTGGCATCTCTGCTGAGAAAAGTCTGAAAGTCACAGAAATCATGGTCATAGCAAGATCACTGACCCACTGTGACTCCTCCAGTGAAGCAGTGGGCAGGAAAAAGACCCTCAGTTTCTCCGGGATGGCCAAAGACACAAGGATACACAACGGCAAATATCTAGTTCCACCTTTCTCTGGACTTGACACACGAGGTGTTTGCGAATGTCAGAAAATGTACATGAACATATTAACATACTCAAAATGATTTTAATATGATTCATTTTGCAATGATGCTGTTTTGTTATGGTGCTCTATCATAACTGTTGCAGGTAACAACTTTTGTGAGAAATCATCTTCAGAGTGGTGCTTTGCTGCCCCCTTGCCTAGTGAACGTGATACACAATCTGTAACAGAGCAGAAACTGAAAGCAAGTGGAAGCCCTGTATGCTGTGAGCCGTGCAGTGACAGGCTGACAGCGGTGCAATAACACGCAAACACTGTAATCGTGATAATGTATTGTTTTTAGCAAGCAGGAAACAGCGTCTGCTATGCTTTCTGCTACTCTTCAGTAGTCCTTCTGGAGATACAGACCTGATGTGACAATAATTTCTTTTATGTTAATGACGTTCATTGTTTGAGACTCCCAAGACATTCATAAATTTATCAGTTCTACTTCGAAAGTACTCTTTCAGTCTGTGGATGCTGAAGAAGCTGGGGTCATCAAAATGGAAAAAGTTAATCATTTTGGGGTTTTTTTCTAACCTGTGGTTAGTGGGGGTCCCAATCCCCATACCTTTATGGGGGTCACAATGATTTCCAAAATATGTGAATAAAATTTACAAATGTCAAATCTGTGTGGAGGGATTTGGTAGGATTGGATATGCAGCTCAGGTTTCTCTCAAAGGGTGGCTTCCTCACCTCTGGCTTTGTGTGCTGGCAGCATTTCTACTGTGTGTCACAGAACCCCGCAGGTAGTGCTGTGCTGTGGATGTGACAGTGTATGAACGGGGCCCGTTCCTCAGTGTCATTCTTTCTGATGCCCCCCAGATGGGTTTCTGTGAACTGTGTGTCACTCCAGATGCCCTCTGCTGTATGTGTTTCTGAGTGGCACTTCCGGGCTTGGCTTCTCTTCCCTGGCCCTCCCCTTTCCTTCCCATTTAACCCCCCCTTCCTGCTCCCTGACAACCCCCCCACCCCACCCAGATGAACCAACGAGCCCCAGCGCCGACCTCTGTGCCCGGCACGTGCCCGCCTCTTCGGTGGTGTCCAGCGCCATGAGCACCGCGCCCGCTGTTTCCTCCAACCCTGTTTCCCCCACCTTGACCTTTCCCCTCCCCAGGCTCTACTCTCAGAACTGCAGTGGGTGATGCCCCCCCCCCCCCCCACCATCTGTCATGCCCCAGCATAACCACCCAGAAGGATTACCCGCTGCTTAGGACTACCTAAGGCTTCTCTCAGTGTCTCTGGTGCAGAAGTACAATAATAAATTACATTAAAAATAGCATAGATATACTCCTGGAAGAGCTACTAAGCATTTCTGAAATTCCTGCCTGTTCCATATTATCTGTAAGTCTGGTTAGCTCATCTCATTGGCCGACCCAGATTTCTTACTGACTTCTCTGGCACCACAACAGTGAGCAGAATGATAAGTTTCTATGGTATCCCAGTCCCAAACCAAACCCATCACGCCATTTCTCCTTCTCTATCCTGTGCTGTTTTGCTCTGTTCTCTCTTTACCCTCTCTCTGTGCTCATCTCTGACTTTTATCTATTTGTTTGAACATTCTCACCCTTCTTTGCACGTGGCACTTTCACCTGAGTCTCCTCTCCATCTCTCTGTCCAGCCAATGACCCTGAGCCCAGCCGATGCTCCTCTTATCCACTGGCTATCACGACGGAGCGCTCCAAGTCCTTCGATGAAGGGCTGAACGTCTTCCGAGATGAAGGCCGTGTCTTCTCGTGAGTACCTGTAGCGCATGCATACCATTACAGTGGTCTCCTGTGTCCATCCCTTCATATCACATGATCTGCCACATGACACACATGGCATGTGTAATTTTCTATAAATTAAGAAAAATGTTCCTAAATGAGGCAACCGAAACAATAGATATTCCATATTTAATCATTTAAGAGGCAATTATAGGTGAGACGAAGGTTAGTTGTACTTTGGCTCAAGGTGCAAGGCACGAAACCAGACCACATTCAGAACTCCTCAACCTAATTTAAGAGTTTAAGAGAATAAAATCATCTCCAAATGTTTTTTTAATACATAGAACTGGAACAAAACAGATAACTGCCTTAAAAGCTTCTGTTTCACTTGTAACAAAACAAACACAACGCATGGTATAGAAGAAGAAGGCCCTCTACACTTCAGTCTACTGTCCAGTGGTACTGTCTGGTCCACAAGATAAAAATCAGCACATCATAGCTCCTCTTGCACAGGGTTAGTTAGGAGATGTGGCACTTTGTTGGCTTTTTTATCCTGTCAGGTGTGACGTAGACATAATTCACTGTGATATATTACGCTCAGAGAAAACGCTGATTTGTCATCTGTACAGTTGGAAATATTTCAGCAAGCCATACCAACTCTAATAATAATAATAATAATAATAATCTATTTCTAATGTGCATGTCTTATACCCAGTGTGCTAGACAGTAAAATACAAACAGTTACAAAAAAATGAGGCAGTTAGTAAAAGTTACATAGCCATAAGATTAAGCAAGCAGTTAAACAATACAGGAACCAGTGAGGGAGGTGAGAAGCAGTAGGGAAGAGAGAAAAAAATATATAAAGTAATTTAAAAAAACAAATAATAATAATAATAGTCAAATAAATTAACTGATTGATAAAACAAAAACACAAACATTAAGACTCTAAAAAAATCCAGTTTAAATGTTAGTCTTGAGTTGTTTCTTGAAAACTTAAAGACTGGGTGCACTTCCTACCGCCTCTGGTAAGATGTTCCTCAGTGGAGGAGCTCGGCAGCAAAAGGCATGTCTTCCATGTGTTTTAGTGTACTTCGTGGTTGTTTAAGCAACATAGAGTTGGCCAAATGGAGGTCGGATAGGGGTGTATGGATTTATGAGGTCACAGATACAGGAGAGGGCTGTTCCATGGATAGCTTTGTATGTAAGCGTGAATATTTTTAAATCAATTTGGGTACAGCTGGGGCAGTGGTTAGCGCTGTCGCCTCACACCTCTGGGCTCAGGGTTCGCGTCTCCGCCCGGGTTCCATGTGTGTGGAGTTTGCATGCTCTCCCCGTGTCGTCGTGGGGTTTCCTCTGGGTACTCCGGTTTCCCCCCACAGTCCAAAAGCATGCTGAGACCGATTAGAGTTGCTAAATTGCCCGTAGGGGTGTCTGTGTGAATGGTGTGAGTGTGCCCAGCGATGGGTTGGCGCCCCATCCTGGGTTGTTCCCTGCCTTGCGCCTGTAGCATCTGGGATAGGCTCCGGACCCCCTGTGACCCCCATATGGGATAAGTGGTTACAGAAAATGGATGGATGGATAGGGTATAGCTGGAATAGGGACCAGAATTCAGGAAGTGGGTCTCATTTTACCTATCAATTTCACGTCTGTATCCTCAGAAAAGTTGGTGCTCCTGGTGGGTGGGCTTCGGGGGCTGTTCTCATAAACTCGTAAATATCCACTACGCTGCTGGTAAAATATGAGAGAGGATTACAAAGGAGTGGCTGGTGACCAGTGATGGGATCAATGGGATCACTGAGCTTATTAATGGTTTAAAACAATACTCTGGGGTTTCTTTCAGCATCACAGATTAACTGAGAACGATGGGAAGATCCAGCTGCTCTGAGAGACTTACTGTAGTGGGTCAGCTGTTGCTCATACATTTGTGCATGCATAGTAAGTGCAGACTTTTTGTACAGCCCCTCAAGCATGTGACCTTTTGCTTTATGAGCACAAAGTGCATTGTTAAACCAAAGAGATTTAGTAAGTTTCATAACATGCTCTATAATGGGAGCAACCTCATCAATAATTTTAACTTACGTAGTGATTGTATTGTTCACCTGTAGGACACCCAGGTATCTTATTATTTGCATATAAGACATAAAACATTCTTTCTCCGTTGTACAAAGTAGAAGGTATCACTGCCCCCTCCTGACATGCACATCCTGACAGGCATCCCCTGGCATGCACCACCTGGCATTCACCTCCTGACAGGCACCACCTGGCATGCACCACCTGACAGGCACCACCTGGCTTGCATCTCCTGAGCAGTTTTTCAGAATATGTGTGTTAGCACTGGGCAAATCAGTTTGTCAAACATTAACTTCATGGAACTAAAAGGCAAACACTGTCCCTTGTTACTGCAATTAACTGTTCCAGCCTAAGAAAGTTCTTCAGTAAAACAGCTGTAAAGTGTTAGACCAGAGAGATCAAACTTTAGTAAGTAAAGTTTGGGGTCCAAAACAAGTCTGAGTTTCTTTAGGCATAACCCATCACTCATTACTATATATTTTTAAAAAAACTGTTCCTTCTTTAAAAATAGACACTTTCCACCTTTAGTATTAGTGCTGCAGCTGAGTACATATAGTATTTAAAGAAAGCTATCCTGATTGATGGTGAAAGCTTTAGACACACACAAGCAGGAAAAACACATCACATTGTACATACAAAATGTCCACTCCATATCCAAGGGGGATTGGTTCCAGGACCCCCTGTGGATAAAAAACTCTGCAGATGCTCAAGTCTCTTATAAAAAATGATTTTTGCATGTAACCGACGCACATCCTCCCATGTACAATAAATCTTCGCTAAATTACGCATAATACAATGTAAATGCTTAATGGAAATAGTTGTTATATTGTATTGTTTCAGGATAATGACAAGACAAAAATCTGTACATGCTCAATACAGACAACTATCGTACATATAGAAAATGTAAATGAGGAAGATTCATATAAAGATTCATTCTCTCTCCATTCTCACTTCACTGGCATGGATTCAGCGTAGTACTCAGCGCATGGCAAATTTAAGTTTTGCTTTTTGGAACTTTATGGATTTTTTTTTCAAATATTTTCGATCTGCAGTTGGTTGCATCTGGTGATGTGCAACCCTGGGATACAGAGGGCTGTCCATACATGGAATTTAAGTGCCACAATGGTGAAGAAAGGTTGGACTTTATCCCACTTTTGACTAACCTTTTCCCAGGTCAAAGGTTGATATTAAGTGGAGTAGGATTTAGTGTTGTACTATTTCCATAACAAGGGGCACAAACCTTTTCCTGTCCTTATTCAGCCTACAGTACTTATTGCAGTCTTCTGGCCATCACTATCAGTGATGCCTGGCCATTACAGCAGGGCTCAATGAGGATGTTCTTAAGTATCCTATTAATTTTCTCCACAATCATTGCCAATTTTTTGCATGTGGCAATAGGTTGGCTTTTTATATTGTCGTCTTCCAATGGCTGGGTCCAGCTTAATTGCTAAAAAATGGCTTAACTTTAAAGACTAACAGCCCTCATTTTATGATGATGCATTGGTTGACCACTACGCCTGAAGCTAAGATAGTTTCTTTGGATGTTCCTGTCACAAAATCGTTAACAGGAAGTTCATTTTAGGATCGGTGGATTTGCATTCTATAATGTTAGCATGCCCAGGGGGGTTGGGCAGCCAGTCACCCTTGGACCACCCGAGGTGTTTTTTTCTCCTTACTTTGGAGTTTTTGGTTCCTCTCCTCTATTGTCTCAGGCTTTTTTCCTTTTCCTGTGTCATGGACATGGTAAAGTTGTACAATGCCTCACCTCTAATTGAGAATGAAATTCACACGTTCTGAAAGCAAGGCGTGGTGTTTGCAAACGTTAATATCCATATGATTCATGGTTGCAGCTTCAGCTTCAGTTCACAGGCAAAATGGCAAATGACTACAGACAAACAGGCAAACCTGTATCTAGTATGGCGTGCAGCCATTTTCCTGAGACTTGCACAGCAACCAGAATTATCTGTCCAGGATGCAACTGAGAAGCCATCTGTTGTCTTTGGCAGGGTGATGCAGTTAGCAGTGCTGCCACTCTGGATGCGGGGCCCTGGTGATCATGTTTGTCTTCTCATGTGTCCCTCGAGGCTGTGTCTTGTTTGCCTTACCCTTAGGTTTTCATTCATGCCAATTAGTCTGGGGGTCAAACACAGCAGACTTAGGACTGTGCTTGGTGGTGCACTACTCTAGCTGAATTTTGCCACCTCTGAATTAAATCTTCAGAGACCCAGACGGGCTTGTGAGGGCTTTGGTTAGACAGCCAAGCTCTGACGATCAAGCAGCTACATTGGCATTACATTGGCATTGGCATGACATTGGAGAGGTATGAACAAAGTAGGTTTTTATTACTGATGTGGATATGGAGCCTAGTGAGCCAGCAGAGCCCAGGTAGCAGGGCTGGAACCCAGGGAATCAGGTGACGAAAAAACTGCTGTTTAATAGCTTGTCTGCTCTAGTAAGGGTATGAAGTTCTGGTTAGATTTGACAGGTCCAATGACACAGTGTAACAAGATACTGGGATACCAACAATACCCCATAGTTTCTACACCTTCAGCCTGCTCCAGATCCATGTGGATCCACGTGAGTCCATGTGGGCGTCCATCACAATCATAAACACAGAAGTATGTTAAAAAGTGAAAAACTGCCCAAGAATTCAATCAGGGAAACAAACTGAAAAGTATCTCCACCCAAGTGATTGTTGTACTGGCCCATTCTTCATTATTTGCATGCAATATCCCTCCTGTTCTGCTCTTCTTCTTACAGGCGACTGCCAAAAAGAGTCAAAAGCTTTTTTGCAGATGGGGTGAGTTTTTCTAACATATATAACTTGTACATAACAGCACTGCTTTGCAACATTTTTATGTAGTTGCTGATTATTTGGCCAATACATTTCTTAACTACATTCATGGTTTACTCTTTTTGTCCGGCTAGATCTTTACTGAAGTTTCTGTCCTTCTTCATTCAGGATCCAATCATTTAACCACTATTATTTGCTCTTGGCAACTGTCATAGCTCATTAGATGAACTTATTTATTATCCTTCAGTAATTTCCAGTATTGCATATGAGTTTCAGAGAAGGTGATGGAAATGTCATATACACTCATTCTTCTGCCTTTGCCCCATTGACTTAGCGTACGAACAGTAGCCCACCCACACGCACTTTGGTGAACTGTTCTCCTTCCCCGCTCTCAGTCCCTTGACAGCCTTGGCAATGTAGTGGAGGCACATTGCAAGCGCCATTCCACCTCTGAGGTTGGCACCATCACCTTCAGCAATGTACGCAAGGAGGGATGGCTACACTATAAGCAGATCCTCACAGAGAAGGGCAAGGTGAGTTAGATCGGAGGGTATGTGGGAATCTTCTCTTAATCACTACAACTCCTTACATACCCATTTGCAAACACAGAAAAGGGTTTGAAAACCTGCAATATATTTAATGTGAGAACATACATAAGGCAAGCGTTAAAAAAGACCCACAGTTCTTCCCTCTCCACCTCCCAGAAGCTGGCCAGTGGCATCCGGCCATGGAAGCGTGTTTTCTCTGTGCTGCGTTCCCACTCACTCTACCTCTACAAGGACAAGCGGGAGGCAGTGTTGCATGGCGCCGCCCTGGGGGGAGGGGCAGAGTCGGCCCACTCTGAGGATGAGCAGCTAATCAGTATCCGCGGCTGCCTGGTGGACATTGCGTACAGCGAGACCAAGCGCAAGCACGTGCTGCGCCTCACCACGCAGGATTTCTGCGAGTACCTTCTGCAGGCTGAGGACCGTGACGATATGCTCAGCTGGATCAAGGTCATATGTGAGAACAGCAGGACCGACAGCGAGGTTCGAGGACCCCCGAGTCACATGTCTGAACATGTTTCAAATGTAAAACATCTTACTGCACCCTCCAGACCCTCTTGTAATATGCTACATAGCCATTTTGCTAGCCCGAGGCAGCTGTGCTGTTCAAACTTATTTACAAAAAAAGAAATGGTGCCATATCATTGGCGCTTTTAAGGTGCATATACCGCCGCAGGCTGATTTAGGCAATGTTGGAAACCTGTGTAGCACACTGTTAGTCTATCTGTATGACCTCAAAATGTAATAACCAGTTGTGTTTTTTAGTTAATAAATCGAATCAGTATGTAACATATTTGCGAATTCTTTTTAAGAATGTTTTATAAATGAATTATATGTATATCTACAGCATATTATTATCATGCTTATCTATACTACTTTTATTATTTTTCAGGAGTTTGGGTCATCTAGGCAAGCACTAATCAATAAGAAGCTGAATGACTACAGGAAGCAGAGGTGGGCCCCTCAAAAACAGGGTTTTAAATGCCTTTTCCCTAACTTTCTTCATCAGTTAATGAAAAATATTAAACAGAAGCCGAGCACATCTTGCCACCATGCCATTAAAGATGAAGGTCGCATGCTGTGGATTTCAGGTTAAATATTTATAAATCAGTAAATCTGAGAGGAGTAGTAGACTGCAGAACATCTGATACTCGTGCTTACTCAGCTTTATAAGTCACTTAGCATCTGAAGGGCTTCAGATGCAAACTTATATATGACACTTAGCAGACTTTGCATCCATATTCATTAGATATAATTATATGCCATTTTAACTCTGCACGCTGTCCCTTTTTTTTTTGATCTATTTGTTAATGTTAAGTTAATTCAGTAAACAACCCTGATAGCAGTCACCAATTTTGCTAGTGTGTGCATACTCATTTTAAGCTACAAAACCGGATGACCTAAAACATTTTATGTCCTCTGAGTTGTAAGCAACTGAATGAGCAGGAAACACTCACTTTGACCTCCATTAATTGCTGCATGATGATATATTTGTTGTTTGGTGTCTGTTGGCCTTGTGTTGCACGAGCCTGGGGGTGAGTCCCCTTGTGTTTTAGAATAGTGAGCAGTGCATCTCTGTTTCCTCCTCCAGTCCCACAGGCAATAAGCCAGATTCATCCCCAAAGATGCCACGCATGAAGTCTCCCTTCCTTCTGCCCAAGGCGGATAATTCTGGGGCGCCACCTCATTCCCCCAAGGCTGACGGCAAAGGTGAGTGAATGTAGCACAGTACGGTCGCGGTGTGGGGAACAGTCATCGGCAGCCGACCTTGTCAGGATGCGCCGCTGCCAAAATGGTGCATGTTGCGTTTAACATGGCCTTTTCTCTCTACGGGGTCTTGTCTGATCACAGAGGAAAGTAACCCTGCCAAAGCTCCATGGGGAATCAACCTCATGAAGAAGGGCAAGAAGGCAGGACCCAAGGTGTTTGGGGTAAGGCTAGAGGACTGCCAGCCTGGGGCCACCAACAAGGTGAGTGGGCAACTCCTTCCAGCTCTGCAGTGTTCCCTGGGCCTCTGCTTGCTCACTGTGATTTTACGTGGCTTTAATTGCTCCAGTTTGCCCCCTAGGGGTCACAGGGTCGGTCCCTGTCCATGCACACTCACGTGTCTCCTTCCTGTCGTCCCAGTCCGTCCCTCTCATAGTGGAGACTTGCTGTGGGCTGGTGGAGGAGATGGGCCTGGAGTATACAGGGATCTACAGAGTCCCTGGGAACAACGCCATGGTGTCCAGTCTGCAGGATCAACTCAACAAGGGGGCTGACATCAATCTTGCTGAAGAGGTAAGTAGACTAAGCATAAAACCCAGTGAAATTGTTGTATTTATGAAGGAATTGGCTTCTTGAGATGAGACTTAAAGGCCGGGACATACTTCTCTGCATGTGGACTGTGCGCCCGCGCATCTGCACGCATAACAGACATGGAACTGTTCATATTTCTGTGGTCAAATCCGCATAAAATGCGCACATTGGCACATGCACAGAATGCATGGGAGGAACAGTGGTGGAAAAAGAACTCAATTTTCGTAACACTACAGATATCACACCAAAATGTTACTCATGTAAAAATAAAAGTTATTGAGTAAAATTCTACTCAGGGAAAAGTGAAAAATAATATCTTTAAATAAAAAGTTCTGCCAATGCTTTTAAATTCACTCAAGCCATGTTTGGATATATCATTGTAAGCCAGAGTACAGGACAGTAAGGAAAACTGAGTCACATATTTCCTTTTTATTCAGAAAAGACGGTGAAACTTGCCGAGTCTGCTGGCACAGATTAGCAGAATGACTTTTTTATTCTGTGGAAAACGAAAGATCAATCTTTGGGTCAGATAAAATAATGAGTTATAAACATTTCGCAAGCCAGTACTTTTAAACCTCTTATAAGTGGTAAATAGGCTAACTAACTAAGCCCCTCGTCCTCCACTATGGAAAATGGCTGATCATCTAATCCAACCATCGCTATTATTTGAGTAGTAGCTCTAGAATATTGACAAAGTTTAAATATCAGAGGGAAATTTTGGTCTAATACAAAATTAATTATAATAATAAAGAAATATATCGCTCAGGAATAATAAGAGAAAATTGCAATCTTGATTCTGAGTGATTCATATTTTGCCCAGAATTGTGCAGCCCTACTCGGGTGCTCTGTGTCCAAGAGTATTTTTTTAATTGGGTGAATAACAATGGTCTTGTAGAATGTGTCAGGGACGATATAACAAAACAGAGACATTCACAGTGGGTGAGCACCAGCAAAGTCGGTGGATGCGTGGACATAGTATCTTGGTGCTGCAGGCGTGCAACTGCAGAGAACCGCATTTACTTCAATCACAACATAAGAATATGTGCACATCTGCTTACGGAGAAGTATGAACCAGCTTTCAGTGTGCAGTGTTATATATTTTAATATTATGTGATAACTGTACCTCTTGAATTCATATCCTTAGAAATGGCAGGATTTAAATGTGATCAGTAGTCTGCTGAAATCCTTCTTCCGGAAGCTGCCAGAACCTCTGTTTACTGATGGTGAGTTCCAGTACTGGATCCAAGCAGTCAGAGAGAGAGAAAAAATCCCTGACTGGCAGTGGCATATATTTCATTTCAGTCTCCTTCATACTTTGAATACAGCAGGTTTAATATGAGTACATACTGGCATATTTTGAATCAAACTGACATACATGAATTGGGTATATTGATTCTACAGTATGCAGTGCGATTTAATTTACCTTTACACACAATAAATGTCCTCTTAAGTGATATTAGGTTGTTTTTCTATGTCATCATGCAGGTTCAAAACCTTTAATATATGGCTGTAAGTCTAACGTTTGGAATTCCCAGCCAGGCTAGTGTGGCTAACATTGTGACTTTTCCCTCTGCAGATAAGTACAATGATTTCATTGATGCCAACCGAATGGAGAATGCCAGCAACAGGCTAAAGACCATGAAGAAACTGGTGCGTTGATAAGAAGGGACTCATTTGGGAGTGGTCAAGCATGATAATAGCAATTCTTTCTTATATTTGCCTCTCATCATGTTTCATGGCTGTTTTTAGATTCATGACTTGCCGGATCATTATTACCACACCCTGAAGTTCTTGGTTGGACATCTGAAGACTGTTGCAGACAATGCGGAGAAGAATAAGGTTTGTGCTACAGAAGCTCAGAGCAGTGATGTAAGCTTCTTATAATGGGCCCGACTGCAAGATTTTTTAGGGGCCCTCCTTGCATGATAAACATTTGTAAGGTTTTATTTAAAGCCAAAATCAGACATACAAAAAATGACCAGCGTAGTTTCTGACCCTTAACGGTCATGCCAATGCCAATGTAATGCCAATGTAGCTGCTTGATCGTCAGATCAATAAGATCAATAGCCTCCTGATCCTCCCTGCAAATTGACCCTCTGTAGGGTCCCTTATTTCTGTGGGGCCCAGTGCGGTGCTAGTGTTACAAAAGCATAGACACACAAACTTACATTTACATACATACCCAGCACTCAACATAAATAAAGTCAGTGATAAGTAAATCCATTGAGTCCTGTTAGAAATGGTATTTCGTATTTGTTGAGTACCTGGGTGATACATTTACTAACAGCAAGAATTACAAGTCCAAGCAATTAGGGCATTGTTAAGGCCGATTCAAGCGGCGGACATGTGCGCATGCATATGATGCAATAGGCATAAAAGGCGCTGCACCTGCAGTTGCACGCTTGTAGCACCAAGCTACTGAGTCCACGAATCCAACGACTGTGCTGGTCCTCACCCACTATGCATGTTTCTGTTTTGGAAAATTGTCCTTCCCTTCCCTCTGATACTTTCTGCATGACCACCATTACTCACCCAGTTAAAAGAAAATACTACTGCATGCAGAGCACCTGAGTAGGGCTGCATGATGCTGGCTAAAATATGAATCACAATTTTTTCACTCAAAATGGAGATTTTCACGATTTTCTCTCAACATTTTTCAGCAATGTATTTCTTTAATATTATTATTATTATTATTTTGCGTTACGTTGTCTTTATGTAGGTGGAACAAACAATATGGAGAGATGCAAAATATATCACGTTCAATATTTAAACTGTATTAATATTCAAAGTATCAGATATTGAAATTAGCACTAGAGCTACTGTTGAAATAATGGTGATCATTATATTGGCCAATCAGCCATTTTCCGTAGTGGAGGACGAGGGTTTTCATTGGCTCGTTTATAGCTTATAAGAGAAGTTTATAATTCAATATTAAATCTGGTCCAGTAGATCAATCTTTCATTTTCCAAGGAATAGAAAATTAATTCTGCTAATCTGCACCAGCAATTTTGACGTTTCACTGCTTTTTCTGAATAAAAAAAAATATGACTCAATTTCCCCTATTTTGCTGCACTGTAACTTACAATGCTATATTCAACTCCACTGAGTGAATTTAAAGGATGGCTTGCTTTTTGTGAAATCAATAGATTTGAACGTGCAGTACTTTTTAGTTAAGTATTTTTTAAACCAGGTGTTTTTTACTTGAGTAGTATTTTACTGGATGAGTGTCATTTTGGTGTAGTATCTGTACTTTTACTTACATATGAAAATTGAGTCCTTTCTGTGCATGTGCAAATGTGCACATTTTATGCAAACTTGATGGCAAAAATATGAACAGTTCTGTGTCAGTTGTGTGTACAAAAGTGTGTGTGGAGAAGCATGAACCTGCCTTTAGTGGATACTGGCTCTTATTTCACTTTTAGGTATGATGTTCTGCAGTGTTTTAAATCAATTTTGAAACCAAAGAACAAGTGGGAGTGTTAGTGATCTTTGGTAGTAAATAATCATTTGGTAAAGCATGTACAATGTATAGTTTACATTATATATCATCATCATTCTCCTCTTCTACTGTTCTGGGCGCTGCAGTGGCTCGCCTTCCTCTTTCCCTCCCTCCATCTGTTCTCTTTCTGGGACATGCCCCCCTGTGACCTTTTCATTCATTTTTAAATGTTTCTTGATTGCAGCATAAACTATGGGTTTCAGTCTATACACATTTACAGTAATCTTTTAGAAACATTTTTGATTGCTACTGATGATACAGTGTATAAGCCATAGCTATGTGAGTGGTTTTATGGTCAAAAAGGAAAATGGGAGATCTCTTTGACCTGGAAACCAATCAGCTTCTTGGTTGGTATTAGAAAAACTTTACTGTTTCATTGAGTCTTTAGTAATATTTTCATCAATGTATTTAACATCTGTCATGATAGCACCATGTTGTTTTTTTCCCTCCAGAAGTATGGGTTTAATGTTAAATGAAGATAAAAATACTCCTATATACATATCTAAATATACATACCTGTTCTCTGTGGCTAACTTCTCACTCAAAATTTCTTGAAGCGCAAAAGCAATAAAAACATTATAAAAGAGAACAATCAGTAATTATATAATGTTAATTGTTGCAGGCTCGGGCATAGTGCGGGCAGGGAAAAGGAGGGGATGATCCACTTACGGATCTGAGACAACATGGGTTTATTTAATACAACTAGAAACACAGCAGGGAAAACATATCAAAACAAACGGACCACAAGGGTTCACAAAACAAACAGGGAAAAGTAAGGAATTAACAAAAAACCAAGAATTTAAACACAACTAAGGAGCAAGCAAAAACTGGGAACCAGGTAACACAGGGGGCAGACCTAGAAACTACACAGAGCAACAACATACAGCTACTTAGCACAATGCCTGACTAGCTGGTGAAAAGAACAAAAGCAGACCCATAAATACACTGACTGCACCAGGTTAACGAAAAGACAGGTGTGGAACAGACAACTGCCCAATCATTAGGGCACGGGACAAGGAGCAACAATGAACAATCACTAGGCACTGGAAAACAGGCAATAAGTGGAACTATTAACAAACTTAATCATGAAACCAAAAGACTTAACAGGCCCACTAGGAATATAACAGACAAGTACTACATAATCACAATAGGTACAAAGCAAAACCCAAAATGGAACACAAACCACAAACTAGGAACAATTAACAAGAAAGCAAAACATAAACCGGACCGAGGTGGAACACAGTAACATAAGGGAAACCAATAAACACTAATGACAGGAGACTGGTCTTTGGTAGTTCAAGCCAGCCTGAAACCAACAACTGGTAGGAATTGAGTCTCTGAGCCGCATGCTCAGCCTACTGAGCTATGTGGCTGGCCAGGGAGCGAGGCAGACACACTAGAGGCTTAAGAGGCAGGCAACGCGGAGAAGGCCGGGGTGGCCAGCAACACCTGCTGGCCAAACAGGGAGGAGACACGAAGGGCAGGTTGAACAGTACAGATCCTGACAGTTAATACATAATAATAATAATAATTAATTAACAATAATTCATATAAGTATGGCACATAATGAAAATGAAAGAGTAATGAATGAGATATACAGCACCAAATGTGGAAAAACTGTCTATGCAGATGGAACCACGTAACTTGGCGCTGGTGTTTGGTCCCACCTTGGTGCGCACATCGGAGGACAACATGACGGAAATGGTGACCCACATGCCAGATCGCTACAAGATAGTGGAGACCCTTATCCAGCATGTGAGTACCCCATCTCACACATAGAGGCTGCTGTGTCGTATCCTGGAAACCAGACTTACCCCCTGATGCCCGACGCTGCTTTCTGTTCATATGGACTTCCTCTCTTTCTTCCTCTCAGTATACCTGGTTTTTTACCGAGGAACTTGGTGTGGATAATAAGGTATGTCAGGCAAGCATCCCAGTGTGCAGCAAATAATGGAGATCTTTAAATTAATGGCACACAGTGTACTGTAATACATCTGATAGTATTTAATAAAGTTTAATTAAATTAGACCAAACCTGAATGTGCAAAATGAGGCCTTGAATTTTCTGTAAATATTTTGTTGCTAATTATTCATTGTTTATTTGTACCTGCTCACCTTCACTAAATTTATAGCAGCTGTGGGAAATTCCAGCCTGGGAAAGCCATATGGCTGCTGCATGTGGAGTAAATTAGCACCCCAGCTACACTTGACAACAGCAGGTGACGTAGTTATTAATGAATAGCAATTTGTTTGGCTCTGTTTTTGCAGACACCAGTGGACAAGGAGGACCTCCAGCCCATCCCCAACATTGACCACCTGCTGTCCAACATTGGCAGGACAGGGCAGGAGGCCTCAGGTAAGAGAGCAGCCCTCTCAACTTGCAGGGACAACTTGCATCAAACCAAAAGACCAGGCCCAATTTTTCATATGCTTGTATTTCATAAATGATCTAGATTATATAGCAGCCTTGAAACTGATGGCATCGTCCTTCTGATGTTGCTGCCTGTGCACTTTGTTACTTCCCCATTTCTCTGTGTGTTTTCCTCTTGTTTTATATGCTCATTTCCCACTTTCTCTCTCTGGATGTTCTGGGTTTTCCCCTAGCTGAGCCTTTGGAGCAATCAATGCGGTAGGATCAGATGTCCATTGGCATAATGAGAGTGTGAGGGCTGGTTTATACTCTATGCGTGCATTGCGTGTGTTTACGCATGTTGCTGCTACACAAGCAGTGCTGCTGCTCATACTTGCATGTTTAATTTACGTCAATCTGGAGTATTAAAGGTCATGTCCACCAAGGGGCAGTGTGAGAAAACCATCTTGGTCGGCTCCTTTGTTTGTGGTCTCACTTGTTTGTATGAGGTTGTGATATGAAATGTTGTACACTAGCTGGCCCCACAGCGAGTTAATAATTTTGTAATACTGCTGCGGCATTCTCTGTATTCTAACCACTGTTCCACATCGCATTGGTACTTTGTTCTGCCACATATCACTTTACTGCCCCACGTTGAATGCCGCATTATATGTTGTTAGATATCTCATAGTATTCAGTATTTTGTACTTAGTATTACGGAGTATTAGTATTACGGCTCGGAGACGCATACAGAGCTGTTTCAAAAGTAGCGACAGTAAACTTTAAACTAATGTTAAACATATACTAGATAATCTTGAAGAGGAGCGGTCATTAAAGTTGCACAGCTTGCTGAGTTTTGTTTCCTATAATGATATAAATGTTCTAGCAAAACGTAAACCCCATGCTTTCAGCAAATTATATCACCAAGATTTATAAGAACTGTAACTGCATAAAAAATAATGCTACATATGAAAGTAGGCAAGCAAGAATTTCAGTTTAGAATTTCATTGTACTTTGTACACATGGCACTGCTTCCTTAGCTCAGAATGAACTGGAAAGTAAAAGGAACTTAAACTGTCATTAGATTTTGAAGATGCTGTACACAGAGGTACGCAATAGTGCTCAGAATATTTTCTCTTTTGCCACTGAAAATATTCAGTTTTGAATATCTTCCAGCCACTCATTCTTAAAAAAAATCAGATAGTACTTTAATACTAACTGTACTGTATATAAACACATAGTCCTATAACAAAGGTGACCATACTGCCCCCAAGATTTTTGGTGGTACTAAGTACCCATACATGTAGAGTTAATTCCTTGCGTAGGTGCACACATGATGCGTGGAATCAACGCAGAAAATGCGTGGCTGCCATGATGCGTACGCAGACGCATGTGAGCGTTGAGTATATACCGGCCCAGAGAGTGCAGGGGTGAGGTGGGCTGTGTGTGTGTGTGTGTGTGTGTGTGTGTGTGTGTGTGTGTGTGTGTGC
>JAAGVU020000045.1:5758464-5796427 GCA_011763525.2 Mormyrus iriodes | reverse complement strand
AAACCCACGACCCCCCCCCCCCACTGCCCCCCCCCCCCCAACCATATCCCCCTTGGGCCAATTTCATTAGTCCCACGCGCGTCTTGTCTTCGCAGCAAGCTGGAGTATCAAGATAGGCCTGTCTGACATAATCCAGGCAGCTCCGGTTTAATGGAAGCTGACACCGCGGAACAGGCCGTGTCTGTGCGCTGGGGCGCTGTCCAATAGGATCGCAGGCTTCCCGGGGAGAGGGCCGCCGCTCTCGCTCCTCGTCTTATCAAAGCGGAGGGCCTAATTCCCCCTCCCCCCAGCACAGAGGTGCACTGCAGATGCACAGGATGTGGGAGGAGTCCGGAGTCAGGAGGCTCCTTGCACAAACTTCCAGATCTAGAATGTGCTTAACGCTCCTGGTCGTGAGCTTGGATCTGGAGCCTAGCGATCAGATTAGATTGGTTCAGAGTGTTGACATGTACACCCCCCTCCCCACTCACCCCAATTGTGAACCCCCGTACCGACCTTCTGGAGTGTCTAGCCTCAACACGGACAAGAGGCATAAATAGCACATGTCAGTGGCAGGAAGCTGGTAATGGAAAACAATAACCTCTGGGTCCCGGCTCTGGACCGAGCCTCCCAGCGATATATGTGTTCATGCAGTCACCGGCCCGGGGAGGGGGGGGGGTACGACGGGGGCTTCTGTGATATTTCCCTAACAGCACTACGCTCCTCTCCTCCAGGCTCTGAACTTGCGTGAACCTTCTTCATTATTTTCTCTCTTCCTTCCCGCCGCCTCCTCCCCCCCTCCTCCCTCGGATGACAGAATTGGCAGCGGCTCCCAAAACAACAGCTGGATTTGAATTAAGCGAGAGCGGCAGGCGGGGTGGGGGGAGGGCGCAGCCTGGGGTTAGAGGGAACGGGAGCTGGGGGCCCTTCCAGACTACGGTGCCTCGACGGGGAACAATGGAGGGGAGGCAATTGCGTTCCCCACGCGGCAGCCTGTAAGGGAGTGGCGATGTTTCGGCCCTCAGAGTGTCTGGAGCTCAGTGACCTTGGTCAGAACCTCAGGCTTCTATCAAGCGGTCATTAACCGAGCGAGCCAGCGAGTGCGTCTCTTATATGCTGTTAATAACTTCCTCTTCAGTTCCTTTATATCTGTCATCGCAGGCCTGATGTATAATTTATATGTTATTCAATCTGCTTTTAATGGAGTGCTAAGCTGGTTTTTAGGTTGTGTCATTCTTCTCCCGGGATTGTGAAATATCGGTCCCGGGAAGGATTAGACGGAAGCACTGCTTCCACATCCGTCAGGACTTATAAATAACTTTAACACATGTCAGGAGGTAACCGCATGAGATATCTCACCTCGTCAAAGATTCTCATCCGATCGGTGTGATCTTGAAATCCTTCATTAATACATCAGGCTTGAAAAACACCATCTTTGTAAAAACAATATCTTAACTCAATTTTATCTAGGTACGGTGTATAGGACCAGCATTGTATGCATATTTCTTCAAAAACGTGATTAATTGATCAAATTCCTCGAAGTTGGTGTCCGCTGCTACATGAGTAGTGAGACAGGACGTCACACATGCTGATGTAGATCATTGGTGTTAAAGACAATGACTCCTTTGTTCAGTTTCATAGAATGTGCCGGTTGGCGAATGACCCCACGGCTCAGGGACCCTGGTGAATCTGGGGGTGGTGATCAGTCATCATTTCAGGTTTTGCTGTCGGTATGTCGTAGCCGAGCCAGACCTTACCGCACTGTGGTATTACAGTCTTAAGCTACCACAGTACTGCAGGTGGAAATTCCTGAACCTGCAGGCCACAGACCTTCACTACGACAAGCTCTGTCACCATGCTGAGCTCCTTCAATATGGTGAAGTCCTTCACCAAGTTCACCATGAACATCTTAACCATGATGATCTCCTTCACCACTATGACCTCCCTCACCATGACGATCTTCTTCACTATGATGACCATCACCATGACAATCTTTTTCACCACTATGACCTCCTTCACCATGATGACCTCCTTCACCACTGTCTGTTTGAAAATGGCCTGTTATATGTATACAGTGCTGCTTTACAGAAGCCCAGTAATGATCCTGCTTCCCTTCTCCTTCATTGAGTGTTAGTCAAGTTCACTTACTTGCATCAGCTCTGCTTTCAGCTAAAAGGAATATCTGTGACTGCAGACATGCCCCTATAATCAATACTCTTGATTTCTCCCACTTCACTCTATCCTTAATGCATAAGGCTGACATCCTTCCTTTGTGGAGACGAATAAACAGACAAGCTTCAGCTTTTGTTGCCGCCATGTTTATTTTTGCCTCAAGGACGCTCAGATAGGGAGGACTCGTGTGCGGGTCACCCCAGGCTCCTGATGGGCTCGTGACCTCTGATGAAGACCCAAGGTTTTGCATAAAAGAGAAGCATTCCTGAAAAGCTTTCATACGCACCTTTAGATAAGTCAACAAGAATGCAGCACAGCGGGCCAAAGACTACAGGCCGGCCTGCTCTTATTGCCTTCAGAAAGTACAGGAAGTTGACCTTTGCTATATTATTTGCTGGTAACAAAGGTATGAGTGAACCTCCATTCATTACCTGAACTTGGAGAGGCAACAGGGAAAAGCACAGTATAAATGTTAAAGTTTTACCATTGACTGTGGCAGCTGTACTATTATGTTTACAGCGTCCTTGGAAATAACAACAAAACTCGGATAAAGTTGAGAGGAAGTCAGGCGAATGGCGAAGAAATGTTTGTTTGGAACCTCAGGCTAAGTGTATGAATATCCTGTCTTAAAGGGATTCAGGGGCGTCTTTTGAATCCTGAAGGTACTGTGGTGCTTTTACCTTGGTATCAGTGTATTTTCCAGGGCTGTTCCTTCCCCGCCTCAGGCCCTGTGCTTCCTGGGACGGGCTCTAGGCCGACCTCGACCCTGTACTGGAAGATGGATAAAGGAAACGTGTCCCATTGGTCCAGCTGCAATTAAACCAAGAGAAAAAAAAAACAAACACTCTGACAGCCAGGCTCTTGTTCCCTGTGCTGGAGCTGTTTACAGTGTGACATGACTATCGAAACAAAAGGAATGAGTCCCTGTATTTGCCAGTGTATGGCCACAAGACCACAGCTGCTTCCAAACCACATCTACCTGCTCATATCTTCAGTTCTGAGAGCCGACGACTGATTGGACTAATTGGTTTAGATCACCTTATTAGCTAGGCAGATGCCCTAATTAACTCTGGCTGCCTTGTCTCTTCCTTCATCCCCGGCCCCTTGCCCCCTTTCCCCCCCCCCCCCCCCCCCCCATCACCACTGGGCCCCAGCCACGGACCCTCAGCCCAGCCAGGTGCTCCCTGCTTAGCTGCTGCCACCTGGCACTGGGATCTGGCCCTCACGTCTCTGTCATCGCCTCTATAGCTGTCCTGTCTGCCCCATGCCTGTTTCTAAGACTTTGCCTGTTTATATCTCAGCTTACTGCACTAATGAGCGCATTTTAAATGATATTATCCAATATAAACTGCAATAACAGGATTCATCTTATTGTCCGTCTGCCGGTGTGACTGGTATCAGTGCACAGATCCCCAAACAAAGTTCTCTCCCAGATCTTTGGCCACATTCTTGGTGCAGGACTCTGTTTTAACATTTTTTCCAACACATTCTTTCCACATAATATCATAGCACGGTGTTACATCATATCTTTACATACATAACATTATGAGTTAATTTTTTTCGCAGCTGAGGTCCGTGTTGACAGCTAACTGAAATTCCATCCTCGTAGATATATTATTTTTTATGTAATATATTTTTTGTCCATTTAATACAGGAGGACTTTAAATGGAGTGGTAAAGGTTAAGTGTAGGATTCTCTCTGCGTACGTTGGCTGCTTGGCTCTAATGGACTGTCCTGAGCAGATGTGTGCATGTCATGCTGAAAGACGCTATAAGGGTGCCCTCTGTGTGCCAGCACCCAGACAGAGCGACACCTGATCCGTTTTTCGAAGCAGATCATGTTATCCCTCGACTCCTCCTGCACCTCAGGTTTTTATCATCACTCGCGGCGGTTCCCGCACGATAATGACTGCGTCGCTGTCACCCTGGAGGTCTCAAAGGTAAATAAAATGAAAAGAAAATCATTTCCGTCCCAGACAGCAAAAGATTCACGATATCGGACGGCCGGATCAAGCGGCATTCCTGCATGACTTCTCTAGCGCCGCCGTGACCGCCTGACTGCCTCGGCCTGAACAGTAAATGGACTACTGGTCCCGCAGAAAAACAGCAGGAATAATTGCCTTTGTGTGATGGGGGGAGGGGGGTGGTGAGGAATTATAGCGCTTCCTGTAAAAGGCTGCAAGCCGGACGCTTATGAAACCAGAGTGGTTGCAGGGCCGGCGAAACATTCCTGCGGTGTGAGTTTGCACACGAGGGATTAATTAGGACTGGAAGGGAGGGCGGCTCGATTTGTTTGCCTTTAGGGTGAAGGTATCATTATAACAGCAATTAACACCAGGTTAGTGTTGTAATGACCGTAGCTTATTAGGGCATTTGAGTCAATGAGGAGAACCTCTAATGACTCACTTGCCAAACTCCTCCTCCTAACCGTTTGGGTAGCGGGGATGCAGAGATGGGCCAGCTGATCGGGTCGTTTGGATCGCCGGGATCAGGGCCGGAGCAAACGAAACGAGACGTGCTCTGACAAGCAGCTCCGAGCTGCGTCTGAGTGAAGCTTACTGGGATTTTTCGAGTTACATCTGGAAGCTATGAATAGCTGGTGGGTCAGAGGCCTCTCACAGCGTCTCTGTAAACAGGATGGTGCCCAGCCGCACTGATGGAGCGCCATTAAAGCACGCGGAGCCGTTTCCCCTTTTTATGGTGCCTGTTCTTACTGGACTTAGACCGAGAAAGTGTCTGGTCAGCTTTGAGTTTCTCATGCCCCATGGCTGTCTGGTCCACCAGCTGTGTGGTGAGCCGGCCGTGCCAGTGCACTTGCCAACGTGGCAAAAACGAGCGGAATGCTCAGCACCGAGGTCACACTCAGGATCGGTGCTGTGTGTGTGCGGAGAAAAGACCCCCACCACCCCGTTTTGTATCATGGTTCCTGGGCCCCTCGTTTAGTTCTGTCCTGAAGAGACTGGGTACCACTGTCAAGATCTTCAGGAGATCCTCAATTAGAGCCTCAAGGAGAACTTTGTGAGAACTTCATAGAGGACCACAAGGAGAAGCTCAGGGAACATCTGGCGGAGAACCTTGTGAAGAACCAACACACTAGCCCACATCCACAGTGCTTCACCCTGCATGAGGATCTTCAGAACCCAGAAGAACCATTAACTTCTGAAGTGTTCAGTGCTAATGTAATGTTAATGTCACGTTCCATTAGCTACCGAGTATTTTATGCATCATGGAGGAAAATTCACGGCTTGGCTACTGACATCCCTGTAAGGGTGGCATGTTACTGGCCGTACCTGAGTGATGTCATCTTTTCCTGTTTGATAGTTTGACACTTTCCTCAGATTTGGGCCCCCACCTCTGTGCCAGGCTCTGCGGTTCCCTGTGTCAGCTCTTTGGTTAAAGGACGACCGAGTGACGTTGTGGCCTAGCTTCCGAAATGCCTGATTCTGACTCTGATGCCCTGGAATCAGACAGCAGAATTTCCAAGTGATCTGACTTCCAAGTCTCATCCAAGTCACACCAGAATTACAAAAAGAAGATTCAGCTCAGCCCAAATCTCTTAACCAGTGCCAAAGAATGGTTCTTTTCATTGTCCCTGACAGTTCCCGCCATTAATCTGTAAGGCAGGACGGCTGAAGAACAAGAAGCAAACATGAGAAATCAGACTCATGTCATGTGACAATGAGAATTCAGCATGGAGAAACACAACTTGAAATGTGAAGGCTTAGAAGTGAATCTGTACCGTGGGGAATTCGTTACACACTGAGCCTTGTGTGGGCGTCCAGCAGCCATGTGATCATGTGTTCATCCTCAGAGTTAATACTGTACCCCTTCCCTCCATGTTTACCAAGCTCCACATTCATTGCTGTTCATGTGACATAGCTGAGCGATTCAGTTGCCATGGCACTCAAGCCCCCACCCACAGCACCTGAGAGTAGCTGTGGAATTAGTCTAGTGTCAGTCAGCACTGGCTCACTGTGCCAGGGGTCACTGTAAGCAAACTGCTGTTTTTAAACCACATAAATCTATTTCCTTTTAAGGAGCTGCAGGCAGAGCCAAAGTGACCTGGGCCAGCATAGAGTCATCAGCAATGCACCCAAACGGCACATCTGTGGACTCTGGAAGTCCTGAAGCCTACGGAGGGCTGGGCCTTGAGATGCTGGGAGCCCAAGTGAAAGTACTAAGCCAAAATACTCCCCATGCATTGAACCATACAGTAGACTGCCGGTAATTGACTCACACGGTGTTTACCTGCTCTGTGTGCAAGTACCATTTGGCCAGGTTTAGAAAATAGTGCCTCTCCCTGGTGTCGCTGTAGCCTCTGTCTGAAAGCAGACATTGACTCCAGAGTAATGAAGGGCTGGTACATCTGTAAATCATGACTGATGTGTGTAGATGTAGTAAGTGTGAGTGAGTAACAGCTATGGTGGACATGAGCACATGTGTCCAAAGTATGTGAGGAGTAAGAGGAAGGAACAAAAGACAGAACATAACCTCTTATCATATCTGTGCTTTCACAGCTTCAAAATATGTTAATTTTCTACACTGCAGGCTTCTCTTAATTTTCTGGAGTCACACAACCTTGCGAACATAGAGGTTTAAGGACTCGTCGGGTGCCTCAGTGGCCCCTCTCCCGGGGTGTGCAAAATCTGGCTTCAACGGTATTGTGTGACGGGCTGGGTTTAAGGAAACACACACAGACACAGCAGCACCGTCTGTTTGAAGGGGCTCAGCTGCTCAGGCGCTGATGCTGCTGGTGCCACAGGATCCTGAGAAGTCAGGAACGTGCCGGAACAGCTCGGAAACCTTATTCCGCTGTTTGAGTGTTGCAGGTGTGTAAACACCAGCGGCGTTTCCTTGAAAACCCTCAGCCATAACACAGGAGACAGCCTGCTAATCAGCCTCTCGACTCACAGGCGACAGCACACAGGAAAAACTGTCCAGTGTGACACCTTATTAGCTGCTAAATGATAGTTATAAACACATTTAATTTATTGTGCATTTCATCCATTAACTTATTTAACAGTTGTAATACAAATTAGGTCCTGTTTTAGTGGGACTTGGTGTTCAGCACTGAGTCACTCCGAATCGTATGAGCCGAACTTGCATTATAGGTTATGGGTTTTCCTCAATTAAAAAGATAATGAATAGAATTGCAGTGAGGCTACACTCTTGCATCTGTGCATAAAATCAAGCTTTACTTGCAATTTGTACAAGTATGACACCAGGTACCTTAGAATATGCTAATTTTTACATATTCCATCTTGCTCTTCCAACACACATGCACATTTATAGAAGTGACAGTTAAACTTTGGGTCTGAGTGTTAAGTAAGCTGTCCATCCATGACCCCTAGAGAGATTCAGAGGGTGATTAAGAGCCTTACTCAGGGGTCCAATGGAGATGTAGCTACTGTACTGAGCACAGGATTTGAACCAGTGACCTTTTGATTGCAGGTACAGAGGCCTATCCCACTGGGCCACACACCACCCCTCACCAGCCTTCATATTGTCTTATGTACAATGATGATGGCACAAATGTTACTTTGCCACTTTGAAACCCACTGTGCACCACCAATCACAGGATTGTGCCACATACTCGATACTTATTGGCCCAATTGACATTGGCTTGATTTTGATTGGATGTGAGTCGGTGATTGACAGCCACCACACAGACCTGCCCACATTATTCCTCATACTTGCATTATTGGTGCCCCTGGCATTGATTCCGTAATGCAGGGCACATCCCTCTCAGACCCTGAGTAAGAATCTTCATGAGAGGGCTGGGGAAGGCTGTGTCCCTCTGACATTTGGGTAATTGGTGCAGAGCTCAGTGAGGGCCAAGACTACATATTTACCCAGCACCCTCTGAGAAATCAGCAAGTGCAGCACAGATCTCGGGCCGGTGCATCAGGCTCCTAACGCGCCTATGGAGAAGGAGGTGCTCAAGTGAGCCAGCCTTTGAGTTTTGGAAGGACACCCGCATCACCTGCCAAGCTAATGGTGGCCCAGGAGAGAAGCCGCCCTTAACTGGTCAGACGTGTCCTCCAGCCAAATCTCTGAAAAGGGTGTTTATCACAGATCTGCTTTGGCCTGGCCCAGCCAGACCGTTCAGATGCGATGCTGCTTCTGGTCTGCCTGGAAGCTTCTCTCCTAGTGAACCACATGCTGCAGTCGGAAGCTGAACAAGAACTCTGAGTAGGTGTTTATTTTAGGCACAGCACCTAATGATAAAAGTCTTCATTTAAAGGGTTAGGGAATGTTCATCCAGTACAACATTCGGTAAATAATTTCCGTAAGAGCTCTCGCCTGCCAGCCATGTGTTACATTTGTTTATTTCATTCACATATCATGAGTCACTTTATTTTTTATTATTGTATTACAGCTAACATTGGTTGTGGTTACAGGCTGTCGGAGTGAGTTTGCATAAGCTAGAGGCAGCGCTGTAGGGAGGGGGTGTAAGTAATCCAGTTTGTCCCTAAGCTGATGGAACCGAATCAGGTGAGTCTCCCTTTTTAAGGTTCCATCTGCCTGCAGTACCTTAGTGAGTCAGCATGATTATCTGGATGCATGGTCATGCCGGTTCCATAAATAATTAGAACTGTGATGCTTTATTTATCCCTGTTTCACCTGCCACATCTTGGTCTCCATGAGACACACAGACACATACACAGACGAGAGCAAGTTTAGGGGTCACGGCATAGGGTCAGCCAGAACCTTGCTCAGGGACCGAAAAGTAGCTGGGACTTGAACCAGAGGCACAGGGTTCTAACCTGCTGAGTCACACATTGCCCCCACCCCAAAATACCATGCCACAAACACATATAGAGCTTCTACTGGGATCTGTTTACACTGATATTGGGTCTCATTATTCCATGTCAACATGCTGGTTCAGGGCTGGCCTGGCGGTGAATCACCTCTGCTATGCCGCTTTCATCCTGCCCATGAACCTCAGCATTTCAAATTGCACTCCCAGAATGAAGCTGGGGCTATTTTTAGCTTTTAACATGGTCCTTCATCGCTGTGAAGCCGGTGGCTTCTTTATTCATCCTTTTGAGGCCCACTCTGGCTGCGACAGTGAACAGAACAGCGTCACCCTGGGACGTGCGGGGGAGGGGGGACAGATTTTCTCTCTTTCCTTTTGGACTTGGGTTTTTTTTTGGGATTAATGGGGGATGGGCAGGAGGTTCAAAACACACAAACATAAACAGCGCTGCAACATGTAAACAGTATTACACTCTGCTGCTGATCCAGACCCACGTGGTTCTCCTCTTTCCCAGGATTCAAGGGAGGCTGATGCTTCTGGACCTCTGAGTCCAAGCCTTTGGTATGTTATGGCTTTCACACAGCGAACTCCTGCCAGCTTTAACTTCCCTTGCCTCTGCGGGAAAAGTCTTGCATGGGGGAGCTGGGTATTTGACTACCGGTTGCTGTTTTATAGAGGGAAGCTGGAAAACTCACAAACTGTACGAGTGGCTTGTGCTGGGGGACCCAAACTCGTAATGAAGAGAAAAATCCGACAGTCACCTTCTTCTGTTACTTTTCCAGGGACTGCACACTTAAATTAAAGATGACACCCGATTGTTTGCTGGAACTTTCCAAGTAAGAAGAAGACGAAAAACTGTCTTGGAAAGTTTCAGTGTCATTTTAAATTATTTTTGTCACATAGACACTGTTAAAAAAATCCTTATTTTCACTGCTTATTGTCTGACTAGTTTATATGGCACATTGTGGTTTTAATTAGACAAGTACCACAGATTGCTGGCAATATCAATAATAAAATCAGAACACAGCACAGATAAATAACTGATTAATATTATTAGTGTTAGCAGTAAGCATTCCCTCCTGTATCCAGCTTGGCGACACTACTATGTACCTTTCTGTAGCAAATTCCAAAACAGGAATTGTACATGATCACATAAAGCCTCTTAAAGAATCCCCTGATAAGCACTGACTTCCCTGCTCAGCAACTCTTATGCTGTGTGTCTCCCTTTTGTTTGATGATGTGTTTTTAATTAGCTTGTTGTGGTGTCGATGGCATTATCAGTAAGGAGGTTAGGAAATATACTTTTATTCAGCTGGCAGCTATCATTCCTTTTTTTGCCCCCAGTAAATAAAATAAACAAACAGAGGCATGCAAAAAATGATGGGGCTATCCTTCATTTAGTCAGATTCTACTTTTCTGAACCTTCATCTTCATTGCTTATTTTGCCCGTTAACTCAAATGCATCATTGCACGGTTCCAGATTTAAGGGCTCTTACAACCCCCCAGGGTACAGAAGCTAACTTTGGCTAGTGTTACAATCAACCCAGTGGACAGGCAGACTGCAGGTGGGCCGTCCAATCATCTGTGGAATACTCATCATGTGATCAGGGCTCTCCCACAAAGGCTCATGTCTGCTAAAGACGGAATTTCTCAGCTGACTTATGAAAACATGGAATTTGTGCATTGTGCCATTCACAAGGGCTCTTCATTTCATATCGGTTATACCTGTAGGGTATGAATGTAGAAGTTTGCAGTGAGTCAGTCTGCGTGGTTAAATGCCGGGAGGAGATGCGGTAATGATTGTGTGTAAGCCTGAGATCAGATAAATTCTTTAGTCTGGAGTAATTGGTTTGTTTAGTGGCAGGATTGGTGATTTCACTCCTCCAGGGCAAAAGTGCTTTTTGTTTTACTGGTACCATTAACCCAGAGAGGATTTAATTTCCTATCCAGATGAGCAATTACACTCTTCCATTCTATAAAAACCGAGTATTTTCACTGCCAGAGCTAGGGGTAGCTGCTCTGGCCATCTAAACGTGTAACAATGAAGGCTTCGGGGGCACAATTTTCCCAGCAATGGGTACAGAGGCTCAGACATAAATCTCAGCTTATAAAGGCTTCTAGGTGATGGGTAACAGGGCCTGAACCAAACCTTTTGCTCCAGGAGGATTTGAATGGACCCCGGAGCTGTTGCAGGGTGTTTCGGTAATTGCGAATGTCATTTATGATCCCAGAATTCCACTCTGATACCGTGTGTGTGACCAAAGCCAGCACCACTAATGACCCGTGGCGTGACAGGCAGCTGAAGCCGGAGGCTTTTATTACAGCGACGTCTCTTCCGGTCCATTCCGCCTCTTACCCAATTAGACGAAACTGTGGTGTCTGTTTGCATCTGACACTGAGACCCACATGAAGGTGCAAGGGAAGAAAGCTGTCCTTTACAGATATGTCACATTTAAGTTACGGTCACGGCGGCTAAAACAGCAGGGGCTGGACAGCAGGGTGCGGGGGGGGGGGGGGATAATGCTGTCCTGATTTATTCAAAGCTAAAGTAAACTTCAAATATCCAAAGAGAAAAGCAGATAAATATGAAGAAGTATGAACATTTGCTGCTAAGCAAGTAAAATATGTGCTAGCCCATTTTCAGCCTGGGGGGCATTTCCCTTCATCTGTGATCTGTACATGGTTGGAGCCCTTTCTCTAACATTGCCCCAATGTTAACACAGTTTGATACAGCTTTAGGTTTATGCAGTACATTCATAATGATAAACATGAGGGAATATGACATTCATAATGGTAAATATGAGGGAATCCCATGCCCTGGTTTTATCTGTTTTCACTGCTGGACACTGTCCCTAACCCTAACCCCGTTTGTCTTTTCTGGGTGTTGGCAGGTCCTAATTGGCACTGGGCTGGTGAGAAGCGGCATGAATTACACTCAGGGTGCCCGGACACCTCACTCTGTGATGCCCTCAGGTGCCAAGGCTCTCTCTAGCTTCCCAGATTTACTCCTGGAGCAACGCTTGGAGGTGGCATAGGCATGAATACACCACGGATGCATATTCTAGACCGCAGCGCTTGAAAGGCTGGAGTCACAGCACCGTGGCTGTTGAATTAAAATGTTAGAGGCCAGTCTGAATACACTACGGGTGCATGTCGTGCTAAGGAGCCCCAGGCCACAAAGAGGATGAGGTGGACGGGGGAGAGGAAGAGCCTTGATGACGGAAGACCTTCGGCAAGCTTAGAGGCCCCACTGATCCCAAGCGATCTGTGGGTTATCTGTGCTGGAAAGGGCACACTAATTAGATTTATAAAGTCACAGTGGAATTTGATCTGTTTAGATGGGTGTCTGCAGAAGATAAATCAGGAGGAGCAGGAGTGGAAAGGCAGGATTTCTGGGAGAAGTGCCCCCCCTCCCACCCCCTTGCTGATAAAGCCACATTCAGTCCATTTAATTTGGACTCTGTAGGCCCAGAATGCCGGACTGCCTGCTGGTGTCTCCTGGTGCCAGTCTGAAAGCCTGAGGGCAGATTGTTTGCTTATACTGTGGTGACCTGTGGGGTGTCTGAAAGAGCTGGGGGCTTGGTGTGCATAGGGACACATGCTCACACCCTTCTGAGCGGTGCCGGAGCTGAATACCACCTCCTCCATCAATTCTGACTTCACGGTCACGTCCTATTTGACTTTAGGTGGCTCCCGTCATGGCTGCATGATGGAGTCCCTGTGAAGCTGTTATGAATCAACATGGCTACATTACCATGAAGAACAGCACCTTGAGGTGGTCCTGATAATTAGCGTGTCAGTGGTGGTCCACATGAAACAGATGAGTCTGGTCTCCTAAAAGGAACCTTTTTCTGGCTCGGCGCTGTTCAGAGTCCGGCAGGGAGGAGGGACAACTCCCAAACTCTGCCGGACTGCTTTTCGGAGGAAGTGAGACCTTCTGGGCTCTGGTGCTCATTTATGCAGTCGGATCTTTTTGAAGAATCAAAGTCCTGGGAAGCTGAAACATCTAGACACCAGCTGCCTGCTGCTCTGTGGACTAACATAATGAGGTGGGGTGATGGCAGAACAGGACTGCTGACAGCTTCTGCATCCTGAGGCTCATCACCCCAGTTTTCATTGGGTGACTGACCTTCATCCGGGTCTCCTCTGAGCCTTGTCACTCAAAGCACCTACATGTCAGAGACCTTCTGTGAGGTCCCTGGGAAACCATGCAGGCCTGTGTAAGAAAAAGGGGAGCGAGTCCACACACATCTGCTGAAATGCATGCTTCGCTCCAACCAGCAGCGCTGGCAGAGGCCTGGCAGGCAGGTTTCGCGTCCCCAGTGGTTTGCAGCAGATGGCGTTTGTCAGCAAGAGGAGATGAGGAGGTACCTCATTCACTGCCATCTTATTCCCAGCAAATGCTGGGCTTGTTTATTTCATTTTTTACATCACTGGAATTTTAACACTTGCAGAACCTTAGAAACAATTCTTAATGTCGACCTGCTACCTTGGGTTGTAATAGAAAAGCTACATGATGCATTTCTGTGTAGGTGTTTGGGGTTGATTTCAACCCTTCTGAAGTGGAAAGATTCTCGACTTGTTGAACTGGAAACTATGACCATGATTCCCAATTCTGTGTTTTCCATGGGCTTTGACTCTTGCAGAGAGGGTGGGGGGAAGGTTCCTGTTGACAAAAGCAAACTACATTCTTTTGGCTGCATGTGTTTCAAAATAATAAGAAATATCTAGTTGCATTAGAAGGCCACACAGCACAGCCTCTCTGTACAAAGAGAACCCAAATCACAAAGGAAGGCAAAACAGATTGAGTGGGGAAGTATGTATTTATTAACTGGATCACAGATTGTTTTATTCATATGGGTACTTTTGCTAAAGCATCTAAACTAGTTGTGTTAGACTCTAAAATGTAACACACATACAAATATGCTGTTTTAACATATACATGCACACATGGTTGTCTTTGCACTGCAGGCTGTTTTTGCAGTGATAAAATCTCAGCTTCTTCTCTCCAGGTCTCGCCAATATCTCCGGTGTGTTCCCTAACTCAATTTGCACAGTGTCAGCAAGCGACGTGGTGGGTCTGAGTTCCGGAGACCCCCCCCCATGCCCCCCACACTCAAAACGATGGCGCCTGAACACCCTTCCCCTGCTTTAGCGGCAATAACAGACTGATCTCCCGGCATCCCCTGGTGACTTTTCACTGTGTGAAGGCGTAGCTGACTTGTGTTGTGAGGCACTGGGTGTGAGTAGTGGTGAAACGGGGGTGGGGGTGAGGGGGTGCGCTCTCTGCAGGGTCAGCAGGGAAATATCAGCACTTCCCGCTTGGTTTACTCGTGATTCTTTACCCCCAGATACCCCCCAAGTCCTGTCTTCACGCGCCTTGTGGCTCCATGTCTGTTCTCTTTCAGGATACCTATCTGCTGGGTATTTTTGCGTAGCGTCACCTTCCCTGGGTGCGTTGGTAAGCAGAGAGATTTCATCAGCGGCCGTGGACAATACCACTCGCTCTTTTGTGAAACACTTTGGTGATAAGCGGGAGGATTTAACAAAAAAAGACTCCCCCCCCCACACCCCCGACAAGCTGAGCTACATTTAAAAAGTACAGGCATGAAAATAAGACCCTACACTACTGCAAACAAAGGAATGGTCAGGCTTTCACGGTTGTTTTCATAAAAATAATCCCACGCTGTTCCCGTGACAATGATGCCGCTGTAAACGTTTATTTGTCCTGACAGGCTTAATTAAAGTTGAAGTGATTGTGCATCGAACCCAGGGTCAGGGTGACTTTCACTTCTGTGTCTCTGAGACAAGCTGGAAATGCCCCCTGATGTGCAGGTCCATCACGTGGGGGCTGTAGCTAGTGTTGTCTTGGTCTCAAGACCACTTTTTTGCTGTCTTGGTCTCGTCTCGGAAACAACTTTATTTTGACTTGGACATAAAGAACTCGAGGTTTTATTTCAAGACCAGTCAAGACCACTCATCAAAACGCCTCAATATTTATCACAACAGTTTAAAATTCATCTGTTTGCTAACACAGTACTGTGACTGGGTGTAAAACATCCTGCTTTTAAGTTAAAATGCAACCAATAAGCTGCTTATGTTTCATTTAACCTGAACCATTTATATTGAAATTTTAAGAAAAAACATACATGGTTGAAATTTTATTGTGACGCATACTGCCTAGCCCCAAGATGGTGCCTATGCTCCACATTTTATAGTGTGTTTTTTTATATAGACTCAAACATTACTCTGTTTCTGATCTTGACTTGGTCTAGCTTTGCCTTAGTCTTGGTCTTGTCTTGTCTCGCTTTTCCTTGCTCTCGAACTTGTCTTGGTCTCACCTTGCCTTGGTCTTGGTCTCGATACACTCTGGTCTTGGTAATGACTTGGTCTCAGTTTAGGTGGTCTTGACCACATCACTTGCTGTAACTTGTCATGCTGCGGGTTTGTGAGGAACACAGGTCTTCTCCTACTTCCAGTTAGCTGGTTTGATTCTCCGGGGGGGGTTCTGGGTGGGCACATGCGCCAATCTTAATTGAGGGAAGTTCAGAATGTGGGTTGTGTGTGTATCAGATCCAGCTGACCTCTTACGAATGCTGCTAAGCTCTTGCATTAGCTACGCTTGAAATCGTGGCTGCCGGCATCTCGGTGTGCTTCCTGCCTGAGGCCCGTGTCTGTGTCAGTGCTTTCATGTCTGCTTTGTGTTAGCTTGGTCCCGGATCCTTTCAACGTGCTCACAGCCATCAATGAAACTGTGAGCACACCCTGGGTCACCTCTCAAAAGCAGGGACGCCACGCAGAGTCTTAAGGCTACAAGTTCTCAGAGTGTTTGTTAGATTCCTGCTTTTTGGGGATGCCTGGTCCACCTCCCCACGGCTTTGCCCGGTCAGGGATAGTTTGGAGCCTTAATGAAGCTCTCTCTTTACAGAGAATCCAGGCCGGAGACCCAACGAGCCATGATCACTCTGAGGAAAAGCGTCTTGAAGATGAGGTGAGAATCTCTCCCAAGCCCAGCGGTGACTCGCTGTAATCCTCCATAAATTGACTTTCCCTGCATGGGGCTTTTGCGGCCGGCAGAAGAGGGGCTGGCAAAAATGCGGGGCCTGCGTTCCCGTGGTTACAGCTGGTAGCACTTCCTCAAATTGCCGCAGGTGGCTGGATGAATCCCCCCCCCCCCATGAAAAATGCAGTGAATGTAAAGGAGTGTGGGGGTGGGTGTGTG
The DNA here is from genome assembly GCA_011763525.2 of Mormyrus iriodes. Taxonomy (NCBI): domain Eukaryota; kingdom Metazoa; phylum Chordata; class Actinopteri; order Osteoglossiformes; family Mormyridae; genus Mormyrus; species Mormyrus iriodes. The sequence continues at coordinate 5,780,295 of JAAGVU020000045.1, read as the reverse complement.
CTACACCAGCTATGGTATGCATTCCTGTAAAGCAGACCCCCCCCACCCCCCACGGGCCTCTGAAGCCAATGTCATGTGTAATTGGATCTGTGACATACACAATAGGTATGGGTCAGGTGGGTGTAGCCTGAGGAGAGAGTGACTGGGTAGAAGGTTAGTGTGGAGGGTTAGGGTTAGTGTGGAGGGAGGAGTGTATAGGGTTGGTTAGGATGGAGGGTGGAGGGTAGAGAGTTTAGGGTAGGTTAGTGTGGAGGGTAGGGTATAGGGTAGGTTGGAGTGGAGGGGGTAAGGTAGGTGCCAGCTCCTGAAGCATTATATTGATTTTACGCTATAATTTTACGTTAATTTCATGCTATATTATTCTTATATCATTTATGGAATATAAATGTACAGTTATATCTGTCCCTGTGGTAAACAGAGCTTTTAAAAAGTTTCCGATCAAACTGGGAAGGTAGAGGTAGTACTGAGGGTTGATCTCACCCCCAAAGCCGTATGCCGTTATCTAAGTGCTTTACGTGAGAATTTATTGTTGCCGGGGGATATCAGACCCGCTGTGTAACCCATGGCCTAAGCATGCGTGAGTGTAAGATTTCAGTATATTTACTAACCATGATGGCTGATCCTCTGTGCTGTGACCTCATCTGTTTATACAGACAGCCTGCTATCAGTATGTGGTTTAATTAATTATGGAAAGGGGGCAGGAAGCAGATCTAGCAGAGAGCAAAGTGTTGCCTGCCCCCATACAGATATCACGACATTGGGACCTCATGACCAGACACCTGCAAGTTTAGAGAGATCATGCGCCGGGTCACGCTTGGGTGCAGACATACGACACCCCGGCAGGGCACGAGACATCCCGCCCGTCTCTGCGGTTTGTCAGCCGACTTCCTGTCCCACGTGCAAGTTATTCCGGCTCTAGCGGGCTTCTCGCTGACTGAAAGATGTATCTAGTGGCATCTCTAAAAGTGCTGTTCCCCTCTAGCGGGGTAATTAAGGCCTTTACTGGTTCACAGAAACTTCACTTCACTCTGGCCCCTGTCCCCTTAAGCGATGGCTGTGTTTCCAGGAACAAGTACACAAACAGGTCTTGGGGTTATCGCCATTCAAGCCAGAGCCCTGACATGTTTAAATACTCATATTTCAATGAGTCCAGATGATTCTGCTCACATCATAAAAGCTGAGCTCAAACATGGCATAGCAGTTTGCCTGGAGCAAAGTCAGGTCGTGTTCATTGACCATGACTGTATGGAGAACACATTCAGAGCTCTCCTTCTACAAGAAATTAGCTTGATGCCCCATATTAAACATCTCGCCCTCTCCAGAGATTGGAACGCCGTTCCATTCAAGACCCAATATTTACTCATGAGATCCATTATCACCTGTCTTTAACAATGTGGGAGGGGGGGGGGGGTTTGAGGGGAACATTAAACTCCTGAACCCCTCCCTAACTGCAGGACAGAAACCCAAACATACCAGGAGCTGGAGGATGTCCTTCTTGATCTATGGTCCAATGGACTAATCCTCCTCTACTCCACTCATTTTCATAAACGACATTTCTGTGATTTTTATTTTTGTTGTTTGTGTCACTGTCCTGTTTCGTACAACACTGTATTGTTATCCCATAGATCCAGGACTCATACCCGCCTGGGAGTCTCAGTACTGTATCGATTGTAAATTGAGATTTGACAGGGTCAAAGGTCGTAGGCAAGTACAGGAGGAGCAGGCTAAATGTAACTAAGAACGAAATGTTAGGTCTGTTTGTCTGGATTTGTGGTGACAAGTCAAGAGCATGTACTACTGAAGTCTGGAGACCTGACTGAACACCAGGTGCAAATGCCTGGCTAAAGATAGAGGGGCAGATATAATAAAACAAGGTTCTAGAAAATGTCTACAGAGTCAGATGGCAAACAGACACGGATGCTCAGGTAAGGGTGTCAGTCTAGCTGAAAATGACAGGATGTTCAGACCTGTAGTCCAAATGCGGCTGGAGACTCAACAGCCTTCACTGCCCACCCTGGCTGGTTCCAGTGTCATTTTGACAAGACGAAGGTTCTGGATTAGCAGCTACCTGTTCATTCTTCACTCTGCATTGAATTGGTTACATGGTTTATTTGTTTTTTCAATTGAAGTCTATGGATTTTGTGACGTGGTTGTTTTTTATGGACCCCGTGTTGCTTAAACACAGCAGTTAAATACCCTGTGTGACCAAACCTCATTGCTTTGTGGCGATGTTGTATATCCTGTATGTCGGGGACTAGAGCACCTTCAGCCTTTGTAAACCAAGCATAAATCCTCCACAGCTCTGATAGCGTCATTACTGATGTAATCTGGGAGCACGGCATACGGGGAATGTGGAGATGACTATGGTCGTCAGGGGCACTGACGTTTCCTCTCGTCAAGGGGATGTAAGTGAGCATCGTAAATCCGGCAGAATTGATGGATGAAAACACCACAAAAACATCAGGGAAACAGAGGAACAAAGGTCAGGCGGTGCGACGTGAGCATGCAGACTTACATGTCTCACAAAAACGTCGCATGGCCTCAAAAGCAATTACACCCCAAAGAATATTTACAGGCGAGGATATTTCTGTTATGCTTGGCCTGACTGTGAAAATGGGCTGTTTTCATTCTACAGGTCCTGCATGCTTCAAACTGAAGCATTTGTACCTTTTAAAAAGCTCCTCTGGTTGACCGGCTGACATGATCTGAGTTTCCAGACAGATCCGTGGCTACTTAGCCAGCTAATAATAGCTGCTTACAGTAGCTGAGTTTGTCTCCTGGTCTAGTCTGAAACAAAACGCTTTTCTCAAGGTCATGCTCATATCACTTCCATGTTTTCTCTGTCAGGCTTGTTTAATCAAAAAGGTCACTCATGGTGGCTTCACAGCATCTTATTCAATCCGTTGACGTTCTGTAATAGGAATTCTCTGCTTGGGACTATGTCTTCAAACTCATATACTACAAGGCTGAAAATAGTAGCTTGTTTTTGTTTTCTTGTTTTCACAGAGAAGGAAAAGATTTCAGCCACTATCTGGCTGTGTGCAGCTGAGTCAGTGTATTTTGCGTGCCGTGGGTGGGGCCTAAACATGGAGGCTGCTGAAACGCTATGGGTATTACCCGAGTAAGTTACATCTGACCGTCTGGGCAACAGATGTACGTGAATTCTACAGGCTGGGATCTCTGACAATTGGAGGTGCATTCGGGCTTGAACAGTAACACTTGAGTCACAGTGATGAACTTAATCTCCTTCTGGACATCAGATGAACTGGAGAAGAACTGCTTCACTGTTTGTTCACCAGTGATGTTTGCTCAAGGAGAAGGTGTTTTGTGCAGAGGTGATAAACTACACTACAGAAGAATCCAGAGGCACACTTCCTTCTGGTGGAGAAAGCGTTATTGCAAAACGGTTTATGAGCTTTAAAAACTTGGTAATAAAGCCTGAATGGCACTTTGAGACGGCAGGATATTGTTGGCTGTTAAGCTTCTCTGGAAGCTATTTACTCTGACCAGGAACAGAAAGACAACAGTGGAACTGAAGGTGATTAAGAGATGGTTTGGCGAAGGTCCTCTTACACAAGAGAGATTGGTCCCCAAAATGAGAAGAATCACTTGAACTGGTGGAAATGGACCGCCTAAATGCTTCGAGATGTCTTAGATAGACTTGATAAGCCTATCAGAACATGTCCGCTTCCATTCTACATGTCTGGATGTTGCCGTTTGTTCATTTTTTTTCTTTGATCCCTTTGTTGTGGCAAAATTCTTTCTCTGATGAAGTAATTTGTTTGGATATAAATCCAGACTTCTAGACACTGTGGTCAATTCAGGTTATCCCACCCCAACCTTTACAAACACCTCCAAAATCAGCCAGCCTGCCATCAAGCCCTTGGGCAATTTCAGAATGCAGCAACTCATCTGGAGTGACAGGTAATTTTGTAGTTAACGATGTCTAACTATATGGCTGACCAGGAAACGTATCCGAAATTGCTTTGGTAAAATAACAGGCGTTAAGGACTACCCCGGGTGTGACAGTTGGTTAATTTTCATTATGTGTCGAGGTCGTTTCAACCAGTACTTAAATGACCACAAGAAGTTTCCAAATGGAGAGTCATTCTCCTTTAACGCTGAGGCGGATTTTCGATATTTAAGTGGCTGCAGCATCAGTTTATTGCATCCACAGTGATTCATTTTTATTACCGGATTATCAATGGGTCATGTTTTTATAAATTAACATGTTGAACCATTTGCCACACAGCTGTTTTACAGATGTGAAGGCCTGGACAGAATGTATGAAGGTCTAATAGAAATGCTAACAGTGGCTTGGAGATCAAGATGCTCCCTCATTCGCTGGCCCTACTGTTCAATCTAGACCTGAGCTCTGAACATGGTTATAAGCTCAGGGAAGTTTGCCGGACTTTACAAAGTAGCACCTTCAGAGTGTGACCTTCTGGGAGTTAGTCAGCTGTCAAAAGGTGCTTTAGTCCTGTTTTCACGCTAATGAGCAATCAGGCATCCCTTTGGGGCTGGATTCATTGCACGTGCTGGTCAATAACTGGGAGCTTGGGAGAACTCTGACCCTACGTCTTCCAGAGAGAACACAGTCTGGGTGTGTCACATGGTGCTAAAAGGGCTTTGCACTCATCACCTCATTTTCAATGGAAGGTGACACAGACACAGGCTCATTTACACTCAGAGACAGAGGCAGCAAGAAGCAGGGCCCTTACGGAGTGTGTACTAATGTCTTAATGAATAAATTCATTACCAAACAGGTTTTAGGCTGGTCTCAGTGACGTGTCAGCGCTATTTTAGGGACCGCTACTGCATGTCGAATATGACTGTTATATCACATGCAATTCATGTGTAGCGCATTAAGGCTGAAGGAGCTTGACTGTCTCTGCCTATCTGCTGGGATTAGCATCAGAAGTGTGAATCATGGAATTTCAGTCGCCATTGCCACCCTATGTGTTAGCATGACAGCGTGTTAGTATGTCCCAGTATGTTAGCATGCCCTAGTGTGTTAGCATGTGTGTTAGCGTGTCCCTGCGTGTTAGCATGTCCCTGTGTGTTAGCGTGTCCCAATGTGTTAGCATGTCCCAGTATGTTAGCATGCCCCAGTGTGTTAGCATGTCCCTGCGTGTTAGTATGTCCCAGTATGTTAGCATGCCCCAGTGTGTTAGCATGTCCCTGTGGGTTAGCGTGTCCCTGCGTGTTAGCATGCCCCAGTGTGTTAGCATGTCCCTGCGTGTTAGTATGTCCCAGTATGTTAGCATGCCCCAATGTGTTAGCATGCCCCAGTATGTTTGCATGTCCCAGTGTGTTAGCTCATCCCTGTGTGTTAGCGTGTCCCTGCGTGTTAGCATGTCCCTTTGTGTTACCATGCCCCAGTATGTTTGCATGTCCCAGTGTGTTAGCTCATCCCTGTGTGGTAGCATGTCCCTGCATATCAGCATGTCCCAGCAACTGTGTAATATTAGTTATAATGTATCAAATTTCACATATAGTACTATGTAAAAGAGACCACCAGAAAAACTTATGTTTGGTGCTGTTTACTTGGCCAGTAAGTGTGCATATGCTGTGTTTGATATCTTGTTCTGTAGCTAGAAGAATACCACTTTGGATCTCAAACCTCTCAGGGCCACCCAACTACTCTAAATATTTGTTAAATTCCATTGCCACTTAATTAACTTAATTACTTAACTAACTTATGTGGTCATGTTCAACACATGCATTGGTATACTGAATTGAAACTGTATATACTGGGAAAACTTTCAGAGGGGTTTTAAAATGGCATGAAACCGTAGTTTTACACATATAATTTAACCTGAACTTTCTTTGGTGGCCTCGGACTTTTGCAGAGTACTTCAGGTTTACTAACCGTGGCTGATTTTTGCAGGACAGACTCTTCCCCATGTTTACAGATGGTTACAGATGTTTACAATTGACCAGTCTCGTGGGGTCGTGGGGGGCCACCTCTTCCTCCCTTCGAACTGCCCGCTAAATTTAACCACAGGGCTGTCTGCATGAGTCACATGTCGCAGATAAGGGGCTGCGTCTGTTCCCATGGCGGGTGTGTGGCGCCCCAGAGGCACGGCGGGGAACTGCGGCCCACTAGGGACATGGGTTGGTATTGTTTTCAGGTTACCTCATCCCCTAACTTCTCTGATAGGAGTCGCGTCCCACATGTACATCAGGGCCTTTGCAAACACCAGGGAGGGGGGAAACCTGGAAAGCATGTTAAGTTCCTGGTGCTACAGAAGCAATCACACCCACATAAGCAAGTTCACAAATAGCTTCTTCCCAAGGGCCATCTCAGCAGTGAACTCTGAAGCCCAAAGACAGATACATCTCCCAAAAGCAGAACAATAACAGACCAATGCTGTTTCACAGAAATCGCTATTTATTTTGCAATATGTAAATATGTGCAGTAACTTACAACAATGGTCACTCCTGCACTTTAGGTGATGCTATTATTGCACAGTCTGTCTCTTTGTAACTTATTTCTTTCCATGGCTAGTAGACCACTACCGGTCATTGAGGATCAGCCATATGAGGTGTACTAGTAGTCAAAAAGTCAAAGTAAGGTGAAAGTGAATTAAAAAATACACAGGTGTATCGGATGGTTGCTGCAAGTAGTGGGGTGAATTTAGCAGAGGGGACTGAATGGCTAAGTTAACACACTTTGACTTGGATATTTGTATGGCATCAACTTCAGAAGCAGCTAACATACTCTCGCTGCGTGTAACACAATGACAATAAAACCTCTGAATCTCAGGTAGCTTGCAGCGGTTTGCGTACATGTCGCGGTCAGGGCCGGGTCGTTTCCTGGTCTCCCACTTGCTCATGCTAGTCCTCTGACCTTAAACCAACCCCCAGTTCTTCAGCAGACAAGCTCTTCGTTGAACTGATTCAGGCAGATACAATGTGTGGGTAAATAGCTTAACCGCCCGCCCAGCGCCCCCCACCCCCCCCCCCTTACCCCCCCCCCCAACCATTATCACGTAAAATAAACTTACCAGGGGTTAAAAGCCTTCTTTTTGCCCGCCCAGCGCCCCCAACCCCCCCCCCTTAGCTCCATCCACAACCATTTATCATGTAAATGAACTTCACAGAGGTTAAAGTGCTTCTTGTCGACCGAGCCTGTCCATTCATCACTGCTCTCTGTTGTGGGGGGAGGCTCCACAACCACGGGAACGCGATCCGGTGTCCTGGCCATCCAATCAGGATGACGCTCCCCTCTGGGCCTCTTGGGTGACAGTGATGTCACATGCCTGTCCAGTCACCAGGTCCTCCTGGAGCGGTGGCAGGAAGGACGTGATTAAGGGGACATTTGGACAAAGGCCGACACGACGAATGAGGCCTGCCTTTATCCATCTGTCTCTATGGAGGCCTGCATGACAGGCCAGGTTGGCGGTGGATCTGTGTTCAGTGATACTTAATACTACAACTCACATGTGGGACTCCCGACACAGGGTGTCTTCCCAATGAAGGAATCCTGTCATTTCAGGCCTGCAGAGAAAAACCAAAGGAAACTTGTACACTAATACCAGTACTGATGCAGTGTAAATGCTCACTGGTCCTTGGAGAAGAGCTTTAGGAGTCTTGGTTTTCACTAGGCGGCCCGGATTCGACTCGCTTTAGGGGAACCAGGAGATTGGTGTGGCTCTGTGGGATAAATCTCTGGGCCTGTGGTTAGGAGGTTGCCAGTTTGAGCCTGGCCTGGGCACATCTGTGGGCCTTGAGTAAGGCCCTTAACTACCAGCTCCCTGGGTGCTGCTACGGGTGGCTGCCCTTTGCTCTCACCTACAGAAAGCAGGTTGGGGGAAGCATAAAGAGAATTTCCCCACGGGGATCAACAAAGTATCAATTATTATTGTTAGCCTTGCTTCCATTCTGTTTTTCTTTGTTTCTCTTTTTGCTCTTTCCTTCAGTCCTCATTGTGTCTACAGCATTTTCCATGAACCGTAATAGAGGGTATGCACGTGTGGTCACGGTGGGCGGAGTCACTGCGGTTACGCCCACTGAGTGGCAAAACGAGTGAGTGGCAGTGTTAGTGTTCAGCTTGAATGCTGCGGAAACGCATCTGAAATGGAACAGAGCTGCTGTGCAATCGATTGTACAAATCCATTTAACAAGAAATCTGAGCTATCTTTTTACAGACTGCCAAAAACGAAAGAAAAGAGAAACAAATGGATCACTGCAACTTGAAGCCATTTCTGACCAAACAAAAGTTGTAATAAAAATAATTGCACAAATCTGACTATGCACTGGAGTCCTTTAATTTCATCAACAAATCCTCCCTAGAAATATGACCAAGCACCAAGGCTTCGGTATGCATTTAGGCTTTGCTTTGTGCATTTCCCTGGTGTCGAAATCAGGTACATATATTTCAGTTTCAATTTCTAAAGTTTTATTGTCATTTCTATGCATCAACACACTGTAACATAAAGGAATGAAGTGTGTTTCCTTGGGTCTCGGTACACAGTACAGAGAAATTGAGTGTGATATAACAAGTTAAAGGAATCTAGTTAAAAGTAATATAATGATAAAAATATTAAGAATACAAAGTGACAGTGCAGCCCGAGTGCAATGACTCAGGAGGCTGTACACAGCACACATATAAATGTCAGGAAGCCTGACTCCTGGCCACATATCAAAATCCATGTTCCACTGGTCCTTTGGTAAGTTGTGTGGATCCCTGTTGAGTCCAACTGCTTTTAATTTAAGAAGAAAACTTTTGTTTCACAGTTACTAAAGTAAGCCATGCTGCAGTATCTTTTGCTACTCAGTCCATCTGAGGCAGACCTGTTTTGGCAGGGAAATGACATCACTGCATATTCTGTATTGACTTTAACATATGCAATAAGGGAAAACCTTAAAGCCCAATCAGTGTCTCGCTGCAAAGCAAGGGACTTGTCATTGTCAGATTAAGGCCCCTGTAACAGTATAAGAGGGCTTGTGTCATTTGGAAGCCCTGGAAGACTGAGGTCCGTGACTCGTTTAGTTAGACAGAACCAACCCAGGACTGGCTGCTTCTGGTTTCCTCATTTGCACCTGACGCATACTTTACAAAATAATCGGATGTGATTTACCCATAATTCCAATGGTGGGTTTAGTTCCCATAATAAATAGTGTATGTGCAGTTTCCTAGTTTCCCTTGTGACTTTTTCGCAGATTTCTTACCCATCCATCCATCCATACATTCTTCCAGCCACGCATGCTGGACAGGGTTACAGGGACAGCTCCCTCTGGCTGTTAAAATGGCCGTAAACGGTGGAAGCCACTTAAACACACATGCCATTTATCACTTATCTTTCACGACTGCTTGCTGGGTTGTGATGGGAAATTAATGCCTGAGCATCACCTGGTGCTCGGGCAGCTTACAGCCTGCGCCCGACTGTAAAAAGAACACTATTGTGTATTTCCTGGTACTTAAGACTAACTTAGTGCTTAAAAGACTAACTTAGTAATTAAAAGTCTAAGTTAGTTGGCTTTGCAAAAAAAAAAAAAAAACCTTCTTGTAGCTCTTGTCTATATGTAACCGGCGTGCCTCATGTGGGTGTGGGGGGCTACTTTCTTTCTGCTTCTGGAAAGCTCTCTTCCCTGGATGTCTCGCCAAACACCCGGGTTGGCCGCACTCTTCAGCTGCCTCACGGAAAGAAAAGAGGGGCCCTCAGGCTCTGGCACCCAGCTGTCCCCCCCTGCCCCGCCCCGACTGGGTCGCTCTGTCTCAGCTGGCTCGTTCAGGGCGGCCGGCTGCAGATGGTCCAGCCAGAACCTATCTGAAAAAAAAATAAAAAAACACTGGCACCCATGATGGGGCAAAGAGAAAAGGATCAGCCTGCTCTGTTTTCCCCCCTTCAGGACGAAAGTGGTGCCCCCAAAACCATGGCAACAAGGGGACCTCCTGGGGTAATTTGTAATTCATAGTAAGTAACACTTTTTTTTTTTACCCACAGATTATCGCGTCTGTATGGGGACAGAGATGAAACCTTCCTCACTCACAGTGCTAAAATGAAGAGCTCCATTAAGCTGCTTAAATATTTGTGTTTTTTTATCTCCTGACAACTGATAGAGGGAATTTTTTTTTGAGAAAAGACAAGCAAGATGCTCTCCTGAAGGGGACCTGGTTTAATGCTTGCCCCTCTTGTCTGAGAGATGTGGCTGGCCACACGGGCCCTAGCGCCCGGCTTTGGGCTTCCCTGACTTTTATTGGCTGCGTCTTGCTCTTTTATTAACCGGCAGCTTGTAAGCTCAGCCCTCACACTGGGCGCTATGGCAGCAAGGAATCTCCCAAATACAGAATCAGATTCAATCTCTCCCTCAATTATTCTTTCTCACTCTGAATTACAAACGGGCAATTTTTTATTTTAATTGTTCTAAGTTAATTTATTATTATTGTGTAATACCATTTCTGCTTCCCCCAACAAAAAACTTGAGAATTAGCGTCATTAATTCAATCTATCAAATCAATATGTGCACACTGGATTTGAAGTGCTCTTTTACAATGGATCTATTGCCCTTCATAAGGAAGCGAGAAAGGGAACTGCGAAGGACAGAAATGAGACTATTTTCCCTTCGGTGGTCTGTGTTTAGTATGGACAGGGAATATGAGAGGGCTCCATACTCATTTTAAGAGAAGACCAAGCAGGAGAAAACAAAATAATTTTGGCTTCTAAATCAAATCAATAGAAATTATTCTCCACATTAATGTACAGACATGTCAACTGCAGTAACAGATAAATTGCTTTCTCCGCAATGCCAATATCCGATGCACTGAATAAAGTAACTGCATTTCTGCACTACACAGAAAGGACAATAATTACCAGAGTTCGAGAAAGAGGAGCCATTCTTCCATTATGAACTTAATTCTCTCTCTCCCCATTCTCATAATTTCTGCAATCAGTACTTTCTGCCATATTACCTAATAGAAATGATTCTGTCGTCATTGTTCACAGTGACAGCCTCGCAGGGTCACATGGACCTTTACGGAAGTGGGCGAACTGGGAAACGGCAAACAATGCGGAAATAATTATCCCTAATCGAGCTTCTTTGAATGTGAGAATGACTTTAGAGTTGTTTGTGTTACGGCGGAGTGAGGGCGCCACTCCCCTATCTGCCACCAGGGGGCCAGGGCAGCGGCGAGCCCCCGCTATGGGTGCTCCGATAATATTGTATACAGATGTGATCAAACGGAGCAGCCGGAGGGGTCTCCCTTATTTCTAGGTGTGATTAATGCGATCCATCTTTGACCAGATGGTGTCGGCCCCCTCCCATCCATCAAAATGAAGGGGCCATTGAGGTAGCCTCGCAATGGCCCGCCAGAGACCGGTGGGGCTTGGTCTTCCGGCGAGCGCGTGTGGGAAGGCCCCCCCCAGCAGTTGGGGCTGCTGTATGGCCGTCCAGCTTGGCAGAAACCCCCCAGCCACCAGCCCCCTTCCTGCCAGGCTGAGTGCCGTGTGCTGTGGCCTACACCATGCTGCAGCCAGACGCTTAGAGTAAGTGACTCTCTCCAGTTTAATGCCCTGGCAGCGCCACATCAAACTGGCATCTAGTTTTCCCCAAATGGCACAAATTCCCCCTCATTTATGCCACTTTACATCCTACTCAAAGGTACAACAACAAGTCCATCTTGGCACTGAGGCCAATAATATTGTTAGAAGGGTACACTAGGTTACCTGCTGCTAGGTTACCTGCTACTTGATTATCTGCTACTCAGTTACCTGCTGCCAGAATCCTTGCTGTTCAGTTACCTGCTGCTTTATTTACCTGCTGCTTGGTTACCCACTGCTTGGTTACTTGTTGCTGGGTTACCTGCTGCTCGGTTGCCAATTGCTAGTATTATTTATCTACCTGTGTATCTGTCCTGCTATTCAAATGCTATATTGTCATGGCTTGAGCTTGTACTGCAGTCCTGGGAGAAAGGGCTTGTCGGCTACCATTGTAGGCGGGGCTACTTTGTGCTGTCAATCACTGCCAATAAAACTAATAAAAACGACAGTGAACAACAATCTCAGAGGTTCATTTCTCCCAGCTAGAGTAGGATCCTGGTGTGGACCTCCAAGTCCACAGCCATCATCCGCTATCCATCACTGTGGCCCATATGTGAAGCTCCTGAGGGCTAGAGAAGAGGAAACAAGAGTAAATTGACCATGAGCGGTAGAGAATGCTGTGAGGAACACACAGAATCTTGAATTAAGAAGGAAGGCTTTTCTCCTATCATCATTTAGCCAGGCACAAAATGGAGACACACTGCAGCATCTATTCATTCATGTTCCCAGCAATACGAGACCTGGCCCCCGAACAGCGCTTTGCTGAAATGTGTTCTACAGCCGACCACAGGAATCTTGAACCAGGGACCTGTGCTTACACGTCCAGCCAAGCTTTTCATCTTCAGATAGCATAAAGCTCACCGATAACGAGGCTCAGGGTTTTATCCACTAATGGGGCCTATTTTGACCGCAGAATAACATTGTTATGTGTCGGGAAATGTTACGGAGATGTTACGGCAGGGGTGGCCAATCTCAAACGTCATCCCTGTTACGTACATCAAATGTTCCCGTAACACAGAGGTGGGCCTGTTTTATCCAGAAAGGGCCTTTGTGTATGTGGGTTTTTGCTGCAACTCCCTAATTAGATTACTAATTAGAGGACTGTTTGGCTGAAGAGGCCTCACACCTGGGTTTGAACAGCTGACCTGAAGGTTATCCCAAAAACCTGCATACACACTAGCCCTTTCTGGATAAGACAGGCCCACCTCTGTGTTACGGGAAGGTTTGATGTACGTAACAGGGATGAGGATTGAAGCAGACTTCTCACCTGTGAGAAACCTGCATGAAAGCTGTTTATTTTAAATTTTCAAATGACTATATTAAACGACAACCAGAATAATAATAGTAGTAATAATATTTTTTGTTTGGTTGGGCAGTCGTTTGTAGTGAACCATCAATTGCGTTCTTGCTATCATTTTGATTTCAAGTGTCCTCACTTTCATCTTGTTTTCCACATCACAGACAAGACCTTTCCCAATGCACCAATAATTGCCCGGTGGCTCTGTTTGGTTCGTTTATGAAACGAGGCCTTACGTCCTAATCGGGCTTCATTAGCAATGCTAGTTTTTTTTTTTGCACATGCAGAAACGTGCGGATGCAGAGTACAAAGTGGAAAAGCACCTTCGGCTCGGCGAGATCATGTGAAAACACATTTCTGGATAGATCCCCCCCAGACTGCTCTCCACGCTTGGGTTCCGAACAGACGAATAACAAGCCTTATAATCATTTGAAGTTTTTTTGTTTATTACAATGGCCCAGGAACCCGGTGACATGACAGAGGGAGGGAGATCTTACTCACATCTGCTCATTATGGCACAATTCTTCCCATGATCTCAATAAGTCAATCAAGGACAATGCACACTAATTTCAGAAATGAAATCAGAATTAGGATGATGGGGTTCGAGCGGTTTCTGGAGCAGCCGGTGGTACGTGCAGCCGGGAGAATACGGAAGGTTATCCACCCTCATCGCTTACAGAAAGCATTCCACAGTGCCTGCAGCACCTGGCGTTCCGGGGAGAACATCTGACTTCCACGCTTCCTCTGAAGCTGCTTGCAATTATTTATATCTTCGGCGAAACTACTCCAACATTTCCATTCCATCAAATTCCCCCGTCCTGTTTCCAGCAGCTGTCAAAATACCCCCTCGGTCGGCTCCGGCTTTGTCTCACGCCCGGAGTCGTGTCGTTTGATGTGACGACTGGCTCCTCACTGATCCGTGGCGGGCCACGGAAAGGGGAGGCAGATCCGATCGTGGAACAATTAACAGGTTCTTTTGTGCTTTCGCATAATTTTTATGATTAATCGTTGTGCTAATCACTTCATAATGAATTTGTTTCTTTTTAAAGAAAAAAGATTGGGAAAGAGTGGCATTTGGTTCATCTCTGACTTGACATTATGATTTTAATTTGCTGCTGAATGTCCTATTTATTTCAATTAAGCAGCTATTCAGTGGCGCGTTACGAGCTCAGGAATCAGGGATGAGAAGATTGTGCCGTCGCTGCGGTGAGCCTTTGTCAGTCGGGCGTCCCCCCGCCGATGGAGGCTGACTGAATGGGAGCACAAACCTCGAACGCCGAGGGAGAAACCGTCACGCAACGGCATCAGTCAGTGAGGAAGAGGCGCTTACGTGTGACAGCGGCTGTTGTGATAAGAGAAGGGGAGGGAAATGAACGGGGGATGAGATTGCGTTACTTTATCTCCGCCAGTCCCGCTCCTTGTCGTCGGCGGTGAGGGCCTGATTTTCATATCCCCGCGGTACACGGCACATTCCGGGGATAAAACGAAGGTAAACAGCAAGTCGCGCTCGTTCGGCTGTGGAAATTATACCACGCGGGATGCGAAGGGTTTCGTTCAGGACGTCTTCGGAGAGGAAGGGGAAGCTCGCACCGCTGCGCACGTCACATTATGCGTCGCAGACAAAGGGCGGAGGGGTCTGCGAGCACGTGCGAGCAATCTGTCGTCCGCGTTAGCCCCCGTGGCGATGCCGCGCCGGGTCTTCCTGCTGCGCTGATTTGTGTGAGATGTTGCCCTGGAGATCCACATTAGAGAAGAGGCGGGGAGGCAGTCTTGGGGGGGTGGGGGGTAGCTATAACTGGGACCGTCCTTTGTCACCCAGGGAGAGCATCCACAAGATGGATTGGTGTCTGAGTGACTTAAGAGAGGACCCCCCCTCCCCCCACCCCCTCACCATGGCGTAATTAAGATTAAAAGGCATCATTATCTAGCTATGGAAATACTCTGCTTCTGGGGGCTGCAAAAGCACACATGAATCTTGGAGGCACATTAAATGTTGCCATTTATACGGCAGCGTCCGGCTGAAGCTGGAGAAAGCGGTGTGTCTGGGGAACATGGCCCACGCAGATTGCTACCCTCCCGGTATCTTGTAGGGTGACTTTGGCCGGGTTCACTAGCTAGTGCTGCTAGTTACCCTGACCCTCAATGACTCCTGGGGCCATAGATCAAAACAATAAACATGATACATACACTAAAGTAAACGGAATAATGTAACCCACTCCTTGTTTCAGTTACTTATTTTTCGCTATTTTGCTGACAGACGTGAACATGGTAAGATGTTTCTCCTCGGCTCTCTTCCTTTTCATACGCAATACCCTTAGCTTCATCCCCGGTTACTCCAGCTCTATGAAAGTCATCCTCTGCGAGGGACTCACTGGTGACCACCAAGACCATTGTGACCTGGGCAGGTCCATGGCAGGAAGGAGGCTCCTTCAGAAGAACCCAGGCAAGGATTGCTGGAAAGCCAAAGTGCTAGGCTGAATTGGTGCCTGCAGGGGGGAAACAACACAACATACTGTCATGAACAAGCATCTCCACTGACAACTAGTGAGTCAACATCACCACCTTCGTCACCATCATCACCATCATCAGCCATTATCAACCATCATAATCACCATCATCCAACCATCACCATCATACCATCAGCATCACCATCATCCAACCATTATCATCACCATCACCACCAGCATCATCATCACTTGCAATATTTACTACTTAATAGTTTGGGAACGTGATGCAATATAAAGGTTAGCAGATGATAAAACACTGTTTCCCAGTCTTGTTATTGCACCGTCGCTGGGTTTCAGCTCTCGGCGACCCTGATATAAACCAAAATAGCATATCAGACAGCGTCTGGAACCCGTGATCTTCTTTCTGTTGTTCTGCCATGTGGGTCATAGCTCTGATATCCGTGACCCTGCAGAGCATCTTGGGAAAAATGTTTGCTTGTTATATTTAGAATGAGGTAATGGCTCCCAAGGGCTCCTAGTAGTTTAATTTATACCCAAGTCATCAATCAACATCTAAGCATGAGACCAATACTGCTTATTTTGCAGTTGGCAATGCGGCTTGAAACAAATAAAAGAAGGTGCATCCCTGAACAATGGAAGGCAGGAGATAACGGTACTGGAGAACTCTCGCTGTCTGCTATGGAAGGTGACAGACGCCACCAGACAGAAGGGCTTTTTGGGGGATGAGTATGGCTTCGACCTGGGCAAGATGTGTCACTAGTTTGACGGTGCTTGCGATGTTTGGCACCATGAAGAAGGAGCAGATCCAAGGAGCAAATGTGAAACAGTGAGGTCTGGTAAGATACATTACATCTAGTCAGATTTCTTCAAGAGGCAGGAATAGACTGTTTATCTAATCAAATTCCACCTGAGACCTGTGAAAAATTATGCGTTTCTAATGATTTTGAGCTCTGAGCCTCAGAGATACATATGTACAGTGTGAAGACACACCTGCCTGTAATCTGTGTCCATTTATACTGTATGTAGGTCTACTAACAACACAGATTTTTGTATTAATCTCTCTTAACCTCAAAACACACCCATGTAAAGTGCCTTGGGGCGATTCTAAAAGACCTGAATCCACAACGTAGCCAATTCATAACAACATGTGTCAGTATCAGGTCTGTACACCTTTTAGGGAAGTTGTTACTGCATAAGCCAGAACCAACTGACGAGATGAGTTAAATTAGAGTCCTATGTGTCAGCCCTACACCCACTGACCCTTTCTCCTTTTGGTGACATTTTTCAGTTTGTGACAGCGGTAACCTTTTTACTCTGCTGTGAGTGTGTCATGGCACAGACACCTGTCACCCAGAGGGAAGGACAGCTGGGGAGGTCTCACTAACTCTTGGTTATCCCCATGAGGCCGGAGAGTCACCTCCTTCCTTCTGTACTTTTCGGATTATTAAATCCAGTGCTGTTCCGTCAGGGAATTTTAAGCCAAATGCTATTTTATTATTCTTATGATTTTTCCGTAGAATGACACCTCACTCCTACATCTGTATTTCACCAGTACCCCGAGGCATTCATCTTCTGAAGGTGAAGAGTTCGGTGATTCTGAAACAGCCAATGTTCTGGGGTACCGGGCCACCGTACCATTGGTGTTACCCTCACTGTGAACATCCGTGTCACCGCAGGCCAGACTAGCTAACGCTCCGAGCCCCTGTGTGATTAGGGGCCATGCAGCCATTGGCATCCCACTGAGGGGCGTCAATGTTTGACCTTGTTATTATCGACCTTGGCCTTGGGACACATGCTGTGTCCTCCGCAGTTCAGTGTCCGGGGTTGTGCTCAGCCCACCTGCCTGTCATTAACAGATGCTGATGAGTGAGGGGGTGGTTTCATCAAAATAAAGCAGCTAACAGACTAATCAAGGCGGCTTTCCCCCACCTCTACGTGATCGGTGTCACTGGGGGGCTAAGTGTGTCTCACCATGATGTAGGTCACACTGGACGCTCCCTCACGGGCCAGGAAAGGCTCTTCCTGCAGCTATCAGTTTAGCTTTTTAAACAATACTTCCACAAAGAAGGTATTTTTTCATTTAGTTTTTATGTTAATTATGAATGACTGTGAACTTGATTGAACATGTAAAGCTTATGAGCATTCTGAAGAAGGCTAGTGACACCGGTGAGAGAGAGAGAGTCCAGGCGCTTCAGGCCTGTTATTCTCAGGGCTGAAACCGGAAAGTCTCTAAATGTATCGTACGGAAACTGACCCCTTCTCAGTTTCTGGTTTGACCCAGACTTTAATGAAAATGACAGGAAGGGCAATTTAAAACTCATCTTTGCTGGGGGGGAGGACCATCGACTTTCAAACATTAGGATTAATAACACAGAGACTGAAAGAGACTGAAAAAAAATCATTTTAATTTACCTTCCAGCTGCTTGCAAACAGATGAGTCCAGTTTGCAGCATTTATGTGAGCAGAGTCAGAAGATACAGCTGGACAGCCATGGTAACAGAGCTGAACAGGGATCTGTCGTTAGCTATAATCCCACTCAAATTCTTCTTTTTTTACATATCATTTGCATTATTTAACATATCTACAATATGCAACATGTCACGTCCCTTCAGTCAGTATTTCCTCATTTACTCAACCTGTAAATGTGTTCGGCATTTACTGTGCTCTTTTCTAAATTACACATGGAAGCGCAATATGTATCCAGATGTGATCATGTGATCCACCCATCCATCCATCCACCTTCCAGCTGTTAATTTTGGACACAGAACCTTATTCCAGGCAGCAGAGAGCACATGGCAGAGGTACACCCTGGATAGAAATTTCATCCATTGCAGTTAAAATAAAGGTTCAACTGCCCTCATGCAATGGAGGGATCTATGAAACTGGAGTGACTGAATGCGAAACTGTGACCAAAACCGAAACTTCAACCAATAAACATCCAGAGATTTCAGAGTGGGCTGCTTTTTATATTTAATGAAGTGGCAATCTGTGTCTAAGCAATGTTGTAGAAGTATTCTATATATTTACATTGATATCCTTGATGTAACATCGTAAATCTTGTGTAAAGTGTAAGTCCTCCAGCTATTAATAGCCACACTTCTGTTGTGCTACATCATTTGGTCAGAGAGTCTCATCTCTGCTTGGAGCGCCGAAGATCCAATGAATCATCAGGGCAGAAGAGAAGATCATCAGTTCACTGCTTTAGGTGGTTCTGCATCCTAACAATGCTCTAGGATATCTACAGTAACAAGGCCATGAAGCATGTGGGCAAGATTAGAGCGGATGCCCCTCACCCAGGACACCATCTCTCCCAGCCTCTACCCTCTGGCAGGAGACTCAGAGCTATCAAAACCAAAACCACCAGATACAGGGACAGTTTCTGTTCCACAGCGGTGTCCCTCACAAACAATGACTGGTCTGCTAGCAACATACACTTTGCACTTTATTCAGTCAATACCCTATAACTCTTCTTGCACCCTGTTTAATTACATTCACTATGCATCTATCTATCTATCTATCTATCTATCTATCTATCTATCTATCTATCTATCTCTTTATTGCATCCCAAGCAATTTCATATGTACATCCATGTACATTGTCTTGACTTTTCTTGCGTGTTCTATGTAATACCAGGGCACACCCACCAAGACAAATACCTTGTGTGTGTAACATACTTGGCCACTAAAGATCTTTCTGATTATGATTCGCAGGGTACCTTGGCTTCCAGAGGACTTCTCTCAGAAGACTGAAAGCAGTGAAGTTGCCGAAGAAGGTGAGCTCAGTATATTCTACAAATCGAAAAGCACTCAAAAAAAAACTCTGAAAGAGATCAAATGACAGACAAGGATCAATATTCAGTACCACAAGTAACTTGACAAGTGAGAAATACAGTATGTACTAGGGTTGTTTTTCCTGTGTAGATTATCATGCCATCATCACAACATATGATGATACTTTTTAATAATGCCAGATGTGCTGCTGTTTTTCAGAGCTTTACTCCAATAATTTACATTTGACTCTCAGCTACTATATACTTGGGTGTATTGGACGCAGCTGTACGATTGGTCATCTACGGTTGCTGGGGCAGGAGTGGCCCAGTGAGTGACACCTATAACCCAATATCTGAAGGCCTCAGTGTCTCAGCAAGATTGTAATTGTAATTGATTGCAATTTGGAGTACTTCTCAGAAGAATATTTGTCTCGCACCCTCACTACTGTAGGTGGTTCTGTGAATCTAAACATTCTGCGTTTCTCCATTGGGGTGGGAGGGGTTGCAATAATTTTCATGATAAATTTAAGATGGAAAGTCAATGACAGTTGGGGTCACGTTTATGGTGATTAATTAATTAACTAATTTATTTATTTTTCATGTCCTATTAACAGCATTTCCAAGAGGTTTTTGTAGAATTGCATAACTCAGCTGTTATCAGGAAAACACACTGAATGGACTGGACTAACTTCCTGTCACGAAAGGGAAGGACTTACAGAAGTGAGTTCTTGCACCCAGGAGCAGATCAATTTTCCAAGATCTAGAGATTTATGGGGGGTAGGGGGGGGCAGCTCCATCTCCCATCAAGTTCAAGGACGTTTCAAGCTACTGGAAAACTGCCCCATTGCGTGTGTCATGATACGAAACAGAGATGGCCAGAAGTGCCTGGTCGCCGTGGTGACCTTCACACAGCGAGAGCTTTGGGGGGGGGGGCTCTCTCACACAACCCCGCCTGGCCCCTTTGTCGCATCCCTGCTTCGTTTTCCTGTTTTTCGATGTGCTCCGTACGGATTAATTCAGCAGGACGCCTTTCCTGGCACTGTGCTTAATTACATGCTTTCCAGCTAATAAATACATTTAATTAAACAGGATTCAGGCTACCGAGCCTCTGCTTTGTTAGGCTCTAATCTAACGAGCCTGAAAGGTTTCTGGCGGGCAGGAGGACGGCTGGGCGGGAGAACAGGGTGCGACGGCTTATCAGGAGCGTCTGCTGCTGAGGAAATCGCCGTGGAAGCTGAACGTTGTAGCCAAAAGCACATGACATGTTATCATCAGTACACATAAGTCACCTACATTAACACATAAAAAACACAATACAGAATAAGACAAAGAACCTTATTGCACATGTTAATAATTATGTTTGCTATTATAATATAGATATACATTTGTACTGTTACAATTGGTGAGATGTACATATTAGGCAGAATATTGTTTAGTTTAAGTAGTCTGACAGAACAGTCCCAGATATTTATAGGAAGTCTGAAGCATCTCATTATCTGAGATGCTGAGCTGCGCTGAGTAGGTATGTTTAGATGAGCTTTAAGATCTTCAGGTGATGAGCAAATCGAAAACGATCCAGTGCTGGCTTTCGTTGCGAACACGTCGTCCCTCTGCACATCTTGCATACATACGGTGTCTGTAAAAACAAAAAATAAAGAGGTATCGCATGAGAATATAAATATATGCAATACGTCAGTAAAATGCGTCTGAAGCGCAAGGTTCTTTAAAGCACGTTTCCTGCTGATTCTAAATAGACGATGTGTTAAGTTTGACGTCTACAGTCAGGATAACTGAAAAACAGCAGTTAACTTTATAACTTACACAAGTCAAACACAAGTCAGTGGTAGAAAAAAAAAAACCGTGTGTGTAAGTGAGTCTGTTGGTGCAGATCGTGCAGTTTGTGTGACACTCTCATTAGTCTATTAAATGTTGATTGGATATCTTTCCATTCCGGAAACATACATTTATTACATTGTGTGCGTTTTTGTGTTTTTTATTGTTTGTTTGACAGTGCAACTGGTATTTTCTGATTGTCTGGAATAAAACGTCAAACAGGCGTTTATTATGACACATAAGGCTTATTTGTATTTGCAAAGCAGCCAGCTGCCATCAGATCACGACACGGCGGAACCTTTCGTTAGAGCCGGAGTGATTGCGCGGCTCCGCGCGTCTCCTGTCTGTTTTGGCACAGCTGGGTGCGCGCGCTCGCAGGTATATGGATGACGGGGGGGGGGGGGGGTAAAAAAGCCTCGTAGGTTAATATGTGGGGACCCTGTAAATGTCAAGTGAAGTCAAATGTGAAATTCTGATAAGGAAATATTCAACACGTTTAAAATCCCATTCTTATAGTATGACGGGTTTCGGAAAGTCATTTATAATTCAGTATAAATTACTTTCAAGCAGGACTGAAACGATTAAAGCAAAAGAAGAAAAAATGCATGGTGTTACCCGTCTGAAAAAGGAACGTGTCTGCAGCGCACACACAAACTGACAAACCCGTGGGTAACGCACTTGCAGGTCCGATCGTTTATACTGCGTTAAAGCGAAACGTCCGTCCATGTTAAACCAGACTCACTCCTTCTGAACTCCAGGTGACAGAGGACTAACCGCAGCTGCCGCATCGCAGAAGAGGGAGTGTAACGGAGTTAAAGCCCCTCATGGGGGGGGGGGGGGGGGGGTCCCCCGGCCGGAGGGGGGAAAAAAAAAGCGGTGAAAAAGAAAAATCCGGGGGGGGGGGCACGCAAGTAAAAA
>JAAGVU020000045.1:5732767-5756961 GCA_011763525.2 Mormyrus iriodes | reverse complement strand
CCCCCCCCCCCCCCCCCGCAGTGCTTTAACAGAGGATGTGCTCTGGGCAGCAGAAAGTCAGTCTTGTATTCACCAATTATTGGAGGATTAGGGGATTAAATTAATGAATTTAGACGCCTAGCCTGTCCTTTCCGCTGTAATCTTCTTACTTATGTTCCGACAGCTGACTGGGGCATTCAGACACGGAGTGGGGGGTGGACAGCGAGCGCAAAACGGCACAAATTGCTGATTCCTCACAGGATGCAGTCACCTGCCGGTCGACATCGGGGACGACCCTGTGAGGCGCTGATAGCGTGGCAGTGAGGGGTGAAGATCCGTCCCCCTCTTTCGCGGCAGAATAGGGTTGCGACAGAAATGACAAGTGCCAGGAGCGTCCCCCCCACTCCCCAAATTACCCCGGGGGGCGGGGGGGTGGAACATTCCCTGTGGATATCTGCCAGGCAGTAAATGGCTTCATCAATACTTTTTCCACTACGATGCGCCCATCTTTTCATAGCTGAACCAGACGCCCCCTCTTGCACCCGCTGGCCATTCGTTTGTGATCATGGGGGTGGGGGGCGTGGATGGGGTCGGCTGATTAGTAACGGGCTGCTTTTCCATCTGCCTTTTCGGCCTGCCCCTCCCTCTAACTATGTCTCGATGGAGGTTTTCCCAGGTTAGGGAATAAAAAAACTTTCAGTCATGTTTCACCACTGGTTCCTACTTGGAACTCTTTGGAATATTTTATTATTAATTAAATGCTGAGGTGTAGGAGAGTTCGCCGTTTTAGACAGCAAACACCGGCTAAACTGCAGCTATGTGGCTGTACATGTCTTTGATCAGTGTCTGCAGGGCCTTTTCCCCAAAGCTTACTGCTCTGTGTAACCTTGATCAGTGCAGGCGGTTGAATTACCTCCTTTTAGATGTTATTTTACCTCCTGAATAAGTCAGATTCTGTTTTATTCCTTGTTTACCTGCTGAGAAAATGAATAATGTAACTCAGCTCTAGTTTGTTTTTAGGGAATTAATTAGTTTTCCTTTTTTCCTCCTCTCGAATTTGTCTCACATATAGGGAAAGTGAAATTCTGTTTAATTATTAAACCGAGATCTAAAGAAAGCAATATCGGTCAGCTGCTCCACAAGGAAAATATGGCTACAGCTACTAGATTACTTCTGTTGCTGTTTTTGTGGTTTATCAGTAAGTGAAGCTGATGGGGGTCTGGCAGGTTATATATGGATACAAGTTTCTTCAGCTGTAGAATTTACAATCATGACTTTGGCCATAGTAATAGAAGCAGATGTTTAAGTGCTAATACTTTTAGCTGTTGTCAGTTGTTATCCTCCTTGGAAGGTGAGTATAGAGGCTGAAATCAGGCTTCTTTTCACCCTTGACGATTAATCCGCATTCCCCGATTAGTCTTCGAAAGTCTCGGAACCTGTCTGCTGGCTCTCTGAACCTGGCTTATGGCCAGAGGCCTATCTTGGATCAGACTCTCCTCGGCATTTTGGATCAGTCTGGAGTATCTTTGGAGTTAACTTGGTGGTCCAATCCATACCTGGCTCTCGTAACCCGAGAGAAGCATCTTAACTTCTTGTTTTCCTATTCTTACATGAACAGCTACCTGGAAGCGGATATGGTAGGTCTGTCATTAAACAGTGGAATGGTGTTACTTGTTTCCTATCATTAATATATAGATTTTTTTTTCGAATTGCAAAATTAAACTGAATTTCTTGATATTTAAATGAATCAGCTGTAATGGGCTGCTAACAGGATTATATTTACCAAGTGTCAATACCTCCTTTTTCCACACAGATGATTCTCATTGACCTTTGACCTTTCATAAATGTTTTGTGACTGGAGGGCTCAGGCATATTGTAATTGTACCACATTTAACCCCTGTGTTATTTTTGGGGTCGGAGTGACCCCAGTCCATTTTCAAAATGAGGATAAATTCTATAGATTCTAGAATTTAGAATGGAAGAAATAAAATACACAAAGGTTAAGGAGCTACAGCCTTCCAAGGGTGCATTCAATAACCGAATGCGTCACAGTGACGCTACAAGACTGTCCCATTTTGAAGGTTCCTTCAACTTGCGGCCTAGAAATGCATCACTCCTTCCCCCGCCCCATGATGGATCCATTGAGTGGCTCACCCTATCCCAAAATTCGTTGCATGGATTTTTTTGGCTATCGAAGAATGCTGCTCACAAAAGCTCTGCCGATCGCGTTCTTTGAAGGATGTGTACTATGAAAGACGCGGTCTATATAATCTTTGTAGGCTGCGTCCTTCAAAGGTCCACACAATGAAGCTTGGGGTATATTGGGCTGCAAAGGATCCAACAGGTGGATCCATTGTAACTCAGCAAAAGAAGGATGCATTTCCAGGCCACATTTGACGGAAACAAAAATCAGACAGCTTTATTGCGTGGCTGTGATGCAGTCAGTCTTTGAATGCAGCCTTAGAAGGATGCAGCCCATGAAATTGCATGCAGCTAATGTCTGCCATTAATGGTCAGCAAGCAGGTGAGCTGCACCCGACCCAGTTGTATCTGTTTTCTGTTCAGTCCTGGTGTGGCTGATGATGCGCAAGGCTCTCAGATCTGACCTCAGACCAGCATATTATCTACCTGGCCTGACATCTAGCCCTCTAGATCCTGTTCGTTCATGCAAAGTCCCTCTGGAAAATCCTGAAAAATAGTCTTGATGATAATTCAAAGGACCACATTTGCATGGCCATTAAATGGTGCAGTGGGCCTCTCTACATTACCCCCAAACTGATGAATATCACAAGGTCTGACAGCACATCTCTGTGGGCAGATCGCCGGTCAGAATGTGCTCAGATGTTTTGGGGTCTTTGCAGTGTTTGTGGCTTCTTGTGTTATTGTGAGAGGAAGTGGACTCACACGAGAGACACTTGCCACTCAGCGCTGGGTGTTTTATTGACAGCACTGTTTACACGGCATAAAGCCGTACTGTTTCTGTGTTAATAGCATGAGCATGAATCTATTAGTGTCTCTTCCAAGAAACAAAGAATCTGGCATGAAATACTGAGCAAATATTTATATTGCAACATGTCATCTACATCTTTTCCTCAAGGGTAATGTTGGTGTTACTGGTTTGTCAATATTTCGGAATGGTAATATGGTGTGGCAGATTTGATAACGCCGTGCGTGTGATTGGTGTGGTATCTCTGTGCAGGCAGGCCGAGAGACCACGGCTACATCACTGGGAATCCTCGTCCAAAATATCAAAGACAATCACATTTAGACGATACCCCTGGAGGCTGCATTATCTCGTGTATATGGTATGAGAGCGAAAGACAAAGGGGCTTTATTCGATCTCACTGGACATGCGGTTGGTGGCAGCTGCAGCCATGTGTGTGGCATGCTGGGAAGGATGCCAGAAACTTTCTTACTCTCACCCCTCCCGGCCCAGACATTTCTGGTGCTTTCCATTGCTCATATCCAGACACCGAATGGTTCCATGGACCAGGAAGTTCTGTGGGCTCAGTGAATGAACTTCCTCCACCTTGGAGCTGTGTCTTGGAAGCCAATAAATGTGTGAATGTAGAAGGCGAGGTTGTCACTCTGTCACAATACAATCCAGGATTAAGTCCAGTTTGTTCAAATGTGTTGTGTTCGAGACCTAATCTATTTTCATTTAAAAAAATAAACCATACATGACAGAGAAATTAAAAGGGTACCAGCTCTGTGGTATCGCCATAGAAACTGCTGCAGTCTCTGCCGCAGAATATAAAATATGATGGTATCCCCCATTACAGATAAAAGATTCTAGATAATCATTAGATGGCTTCTTCTCTGTTAAGACACTATCAATAATAGTCCATCCCTGGAGGTACAAGTACAGGAATTCCATAATAGAGTAAGACTGTAGTACAGGCAATTCATAGTGCAGAAAGACTGTTCTACAGGTTGTCCACAGTGTGATGAGAGCAGGGGTTCAGCAATCGTATCCACAAAGGACCAGTGTGTATGTAGATTTTTGGGATAATCATTCGTTCAGCTGTTAAAACCAGGTGTGAGGACTCTTCAGCTAATCAGTTTTCTAACTAGTAATCTAATTAGGGAGTTTCAGCAAAAACCCACATACATAAAGGCCCTTTCTGGATAAGATTGCCCACCCCTGGGTAAGACTATAATACAGGAAGTCCATAGTGTGGAAAGACTGTAGTAGAGGGAGTCCATAGTACTATAAAACTGTAGTACAGGAAATTCATAGTGTAGTAAGACTGTTGTACAGGAAATTCATAGTGTGGTGATCCTGTAGTACAGGAAGCCCATAGTGTAGTGAGCCTGTAGCACAGGAAGTCCATAGTGTACCAGTGTATCAAGATTAGTACAGAAATTATACAGTACAGGGAATCTGTAGTGTGGTAAGACTGCAATACAGGAAGTCCACACTACAGTGTAAGTGTTATCTGAGTGCATAATTACCAATTTTGCCGAAATTCGTATAAGAAGTTTATAATATTAAATGACCTCATATGATTAAAATCAGTACTTTGGAAACTGCTGATGAGCACAGCGGGGCTGAGGTGGTCTGTAGCTGGGAGGGTTACCATGTCCACGGAGTGCTGTCCCAGTATTCATTTTCTGTTTGCATGCTCAAAAGTGACGGATTGCTCGTCTTAGCCCGTCGATTAGCTTGTTCTGCTCTCTCCCGCTTTGGGTGAAGGTGACGGCAGCCTCATGCAGAAGGATCTTTGCCTCGTTAAGGACGCGAGGCAGAATGGGTAAAAATAAGCGAATTAAAACGCAGCCGGGAAGCACAGCAGACATGCTGGCCAGCCCGTCGCTATTACAGCCACGCGTGTGATAATTGCCACTGGGCCGGTTCTTAACGAGGCCCGTCACCCCACTGTGAGCGCCCCCCCTTTGTCATGCTAATCAGCAGCATTACAGCATGCTTGATTCATGCTAGGCCTTATCTCCCCCAGTACTCAAAGCCCCCCCGGGGCTTGGAGTGATCATGAAGGGAGGGGTTCTGCTTGTTATGCTGGTGCATCCCGGTTGGCCAACTTGAACTCCTAACCCTAACCCTCTTCCATTTTTCTCCAGAATGTTCTCTGTGATTCTTCTTGCTTTTGATGGTTTGCTTGGTTCTGCAGCAATGTGCCATGCTCCCCCCTCCTCTCCTCACAGAGCTGATGTGCTTCAGATGAGGTAAAGGTGACATCACCATCAGCACAGTGGGAATGACAGACAGGTTACTCAGTCACCTATGTTGCCACGGCTACCAATCCAGTTGAGAGGAGTTTTGGGTTCATGCGGGGCTTTTATTGATACCTTGTTGTATCCGTGTCGTGCATCCCAGCTCCCTATGGCAGGAGGCATATACAATACCATGTCTGTGCTGTTTGTGGGGTGGGGACTGCTATTACGACTGACCTTAATGTGGAAAACAAAGACAGCACCCAAACGCTGGCTGCTCACTGACCGTGACTCACAGACCATGGCCCTCTCACCCTGTTCACAACACATTCCCTTTGATTTACTTTGTTGATTTCAAATCACGGGAGTAGACTCTTTCCCGAGTTGGCGAGGTGCCCTTTCACTGTTGCCCCGGTAACATCTCCCGTTCTCCTGGGCAACACAATGTGTGTCGATTCACTCCTGAAGTCCGGAGGGGATCTAAAGATGCTCTCGTCCAGACTACAGGCAAACTCAAGCAGCCACAGCGAATCCTGTCATGCAGACACCACAGGCTAATAGTCCAGGACTCTATTTAACCATGTGATTGAACTTAACGGCTCAGTAATAATGACTCTTCCACTCAGTTAATGTAACCGTCTATGTTAATAGAACAATATGCTAATTTTAATTAATTAAGTAAGGGCAGTTATATGGCTGCTTGTGTGATGTGTCTTTTCTGTAACTATTGTTGTCCAAGCAGGAGCGCTAAATATGAAATGATTCATTGAAGTAAAAAGTTCAGAGGATGACTTCAAATACAAATACTTGGACAGTCAGTCTATTGGTGTTTTTTCATTTATATACACAAAGACATCTTTTGTCAAAGTCTCGGCTGCTTTAAGGATTAATCACTCCTGTAAAACTGACTGTGAGGATTGCTCCAGTCAGGAAGCCAGGGTCATGTGATGTGGTGATGTGGCGCGGAACGGGAGGGGGTGAGGGAAGGGGAATCCCCCTCTTCAGGGCCATGGGCTAGGATGAGATCACAGCTCAGCAGGAGCATGAGAAAGAGGGCTGTTTTGGTGAGAGGAAGAGGAAGCTGAATTTGGGTGTGGGTGTCAGGGAAGGGTAAACGGAACGAGGGATTGGTTGGGCCTTCAGGGCTGGGACAGGTTCATGACAAAGGGATGAGAAAGGAAGAAAACAATAAAGAAAAACTTACAATATAGTGAACAAGACAGGGAAGTCAAGTCTCACCCTCCCCCTAGAGATAGCCACGCTCCCATCCACTCACACTGATGTCACACATGCCCCCCAGAGATGGCCATGCCCCCCATCCACTCACACTGATGTCACACCAGCCCCTCCCCCTAGAGATGGCCATGCCTCCATCCAGTCACCCCGATGTCCACGTATGTGGTAAAAATGACACATTACACAATGCACTTGCTCATAACTGCTGTAGGGCCATGGTCACTCCTGTGGAGATTGGGTGGATCGCTTGGCATCCATTGCTCAGCTGTTCATCACAATCGTGGTTCCCTTTTTATACAGAGCTCACCATGTTCTGCCAAAGTCAATCTGAAGGCCACCAGGGAGTGTCAGAACGAGCCAGCCGCCGGTTATCCATGTGCGGGGGACTCGTATCCATGTACGTATGGGCAGGCCGGTATCCGCGTGCGGGCAGGCCGGTATCCGTGTGCAGATGGGCTGGTATCCATGTGCGGGAGGCCGGTATCCGCGTGCGGGCGGGACGGTATCAGTGTGTGGTCGGCCGGTATCTGTGTGTGGGCGTGTCAGTATCCGTGTGTAGGCGGGCCGGTATCAGTGTATGGTGGGCCGGTATCAGTGTGCAGGCAGGTTGGTATCAGTGTGCAGGCGGGCCGGTATCAGTGTGTGGCGGGTTGGTATCTGTGTGTGGGCGTGTCAGTATCCGTGTACAGGCGGGCCGGTATCAGTGTGTGGGGGGGCGGTATCTGTGTGTGGGCATGTCAGTATCCATGTGTGGGCGGACCGGTATCAGTGTGTGCGGGGGCGGTATCCGTGTGCGGGCGGACTGGTATCTATGAGAAGGGGCTGCGGCCACCGAAGGTCAAGAGCCACTGAAGTGAGCGTGACTCTGTTACTGTCCCAGGAGTCATTTTGTGCTTTTATTTATTATTCTTTAAAATTTTTGTATAGATTGTATAGACATCCAGTACGTAGATTGTCCATAATTGTGTAAGTGTGGCATGCATCTATGATTCAAACTAACCAGAAGCAGCCGGATTTGGACAGGAACCTCCATGAAATTCTGAGCAGCACTGCGTCAAAAGCCGCTTAAACTTTCCATCATTTAACTGGAGACATGCATTTAATACATCATTATTTTAAGAGTATACTGCCGAAGACTCTTAATCTTTAACATGTACTGTCACAGTCATAAATATTTGCGTGTAATAAAAAAGTAAGTTTAAGGGTCCCACAGCTGGCTCTGTGTCAGACCTTCCACCCGTCGCTTCAGGCTAGGCGCTTATGCTACACTACCCTGAGCTTCAAATCCATAACATAAGCATAGCCCCCATCTTTCCTGGAAAGGACAGGTCAAGGGGGCTTGTCAGCACAAGGGGGTCTCATACAGCGGCAGGTTTGCTGTTTCTTCCCCCTGACATGTTTCAAAATCTAAATAAATAGCTAGTGAATGGAGTCAGAAGATCGTAGCTAGATAACTCATTAGCAGAACATGCTGCTTCAGCATCTCCTAAATAAGGAACATGTTTATTTAATGTTTAATGTTGTGACTATTTGTGGCCAACAGGGAGGCCCTAAACCTACGGGGCCCCAGGCAAATGTGTAGTTTTAGTAGCGGTAAACATCGCGGCTGGTCTCAGGTATGGGTTCAGCTGGCCCGTATCACAGCGTCACCTTAGACGGGTGGACTCGGTGTCGCTTTAATTAAGCACTAGCTTAGCAGTTTACTTAGATGTAACCTTCATGACAGGTATTATTATCCCAATTAAAGACGCTGCCTGCCTCCCTGGAGGTGCCACATCATCCTTATGTTTGTCCCTTTTTAAGGATGACGGTCTCTGGCGGCCGATTCTACAAGAGCTCAGCAAGGCTGACGCATTTCTCACTAATTGGGGGGGGGGGGAGTGTGATGTGGCCCTCAACGCATGAAACCTTAACAACATTCATCGCTACATCCCAGAAACAGTGATGTCCCCGCCACCCAGACGCCTCCTCCCGGATCCGGCTGGCCGCTCAGCCAATCACCACGCTGTCTGAAAATCATGTTAATAACATTTGTGCCAGAGTTTCTTTAAAGTAACTAATTACTTTCCTGAATGGATAACGTTCATTAAGCTAAAGACTGAAATAATTAAGTGAACATTTAGTGGCCACTCAAGAGAACAAATTAGCCTAAATGTCTCTCTTGGAAATCTACGGACAGCAATAGTTAACATGTAAAAGAGGAAATCGCTTTTTTCTGTTCTGCTAGATTACGGTGGCTAATATCAGCAATTTAATCTGAGGCATGAAAAGCTCTGAGAAACTTAACAGCTAATAAAAATGTGATGCACAATCAGCTAATATGTTTTTATAAAATATGAAAAACGTCATTTACTCTGAGCTTGGGTGAGATGTGGATGCAGAGGAAACGTAGCCATGCAGAATCGCACAGAAGCAGCATCCCAGGAACGATGAACCTAACCATATGAAATGAGCACCAGGGCCGTAACTCAGGTCCGTTGCACCAGAGCAGAACCCTTAACAGGACCCCAAGGCACATAACCATGAACCTCTGGATCCCCCCCCCCCACGTTGACCAGTGGACTAATGCTAAAAACAGTGCTGATAAGGTGAGGATGGGGGAGGGTGGAATGAATGAGACAATGGTAGAGATGTGAAGAGTATGGTATGAGGGGACAGGGTCGGACAGGGATGGATGTGGACTCAGGACAGGGAGGTGCAGAGAGACATGTGGAATCAGGGGAGAGGGAGGGATGTGGAATTGTGGGACAAAGGTAGAGGGAGGGATGTTTCTCCCCAGAATGCAGCTGAAGCCAAAATCCACTTCTAGTATTCTGATGCAGTGAAATACAGTGTGCCACTATGACTGGTGAAAGCAACACTAGGGTCATAATTCCAAATCAGAATAACAGAGCAGATGTAAGAGCTGGCTAGACTGACACAGGTGTGTACAACCGACATACTGCTTATCAACAGTGATCGATAAGCTTCCTGCTTGAGGCTTTCCGCCTCTCTAGAGGGGGAGGGGAGGAGCTTTGGATTCAGGGAGGGTAGAGAAAGTAGACTCACATTGAGGCTCCGATAGAAGAGAGAGGCTCATTCTTTTTTTCCTCCCACCACATTTTCATCAGTCTCTTGTCAAACCCGTGCATCAGAAAGGTCAAAGAGAAGGACCTCGATTTCACCCAAGGAGCTCCTTTCAGCCGTCTTCTAGATGCGAATTTGTTCAATGAACTGGCTGATGCCCACGTGTGTCTTTAATCTCCAGCGGAGAAATTCGCTGCCTATTTGGAATTTTAACAACCTGCCAGGTCAAAGGTAGATGCAAACGCAAGAGTAACAGGCTGAATGTATCTGAGCAGAGGCACAATGGAGCCGTCATATGTGGATGAAAGCGACAGCCTTCAGATTTGCTGTAAATGTCTGGTATGGTGACACATTGAAGGACCTCAGGATGCTCCACGGTTTTCCCTGGGAGCTTCAGGTTTGAATACAGCCGCAACTCTGTAACTACGAGAATGAGAAGACCAGTGCCTCTTATGAGAAGACCAGTGCCTCTCTATGTATCCCACAGGGGGAAATTATGCTCGAGTGGAGCTGGATGTCATGTTTTCTCCAGAGGAGGAATATAAAACCTGAATCAAGAGGAAACCTCTTTTTGTCTATCTTCAGTCTTTATCTATTTTCGCGATTTATTAGATTGGGGTTAAGAGTTGATAATTATCCTCAAATACTTCAATGGGTGGGGGGGGGGGGGGCAGCGGGTGAGGAGCAGGACTAAGAGGAGTGCTAGGGAGCTTCTTTTGGGTGAAAGGTGAAGGAGGAGCAGAGGAACGGGAAAGGTTTGGATTTTGGGGTTATTCTTTACTGTCAAATAGCCAGATTATTTATTGCCAACTGGACAGGTGCAGATAGGGAGGGGACTTCATGGCGCTAGACCAAATTCAGAGTCACTTTTGGAAGACTGGCGTGAATTTCTCCAGCTCCACTTTGTTCCACGAGGTTTCGAAGGAGATGCTCCTCCACTGGCACTGCCTGCAGCAGGTTTGGTAGGTGCTGGGCTACAAAAGAAAGGTGTCACGTCTTCGCAAAAGCAAGTTCCTTCAGATGTTAGAGGTGCTTCTCTGCTAGAATGAGAGAGATGTAGTTCTTTCCTTGTACATAGGATGGTGCACTACTCACAGCTACCTGGGCTGCTCCAGCTAAGAAGGGTTAGGACTGAACATTAGACTTTCAATTCAGTTCAATTCAATTCAATTTATTTTTATACAGTGCCTTTCACAACAAAGTCGCCCCAAAGCGCTTTACATGATAATTTTGCAGACTTTGCAGCGTTGTCTCTGGAGCTGAACTTCCTCAGCTCCACTGGCTTCACAGTGTTTCTGGGAAGTGCCTCTCTGCTGGTGCCATGTGTGCCAGGTTCAGTAGGTGCTGGGTTACAATGGCTATGACGACTTTGCTGAGAATGAGGACAGCTGGTGGTCCTCCTGCAGTGCAGGAGGAAGCAGTGGTGGGCTCTTCATGCATCTCTCTCTCACTCTCTCTCTTTCTGCACGTTTGCTTCATGTGTTTTGGCACCCCTTGCTAAAGTCTCTCACCAATGTGACGAAGGGCCAGACAGGAAACAGGATCTTTATTTGAGGAAACAGTGACCTTTTTTGAGGGAAATGGGGTGGGATGGGCAGCAGACAGCATGTAAACACAAAAAGAAATGGCTCATTGCAGCAGGGCCTGGAAAGAAAACCAAATAGGCAGGGTGGGAACAGGAAAACGGCTCCGTGCCGGGCTGTGTGGCCCGTGATGTGAGCACTTCCTCCTGGTGAAGCTGGGCTGAAAAAACGTAACACATCACGGGGAGTGAGGGACAGGTGGAATCAAACTGTAATCTAATTGTTTGTCTCCAGACCACCTTCTGAAACATGCAAATTGTTATTCAGTGCAAATCAAATTTAAACAAATGACGTTAATTGTACTTGTTGAGTCCAGGTTAAGGTTGTTAATCCAGAGAGAACTTTTAATCTTATATACTTTTTTATTCATATAAACTTTTTTTTTTTCCCTCATAGCTTGCCCTTCAACAGCTGGTGGAGGCAAAATTGTGATTCTCATTTACCCTCATTTTAGATTCTATTTTGTCTGATACGTCTCTCCTAAAAATCACTAGGAAAAATAAAGTAGACACTAGCGAGCCATAGGAAAGGACAAACGCTGAGTTTGAGACAAATTCTGAGACTCAGTCTCATTAATGAACAATACTGGAGCCAGAAGATCGACACATACAGAACTGGGTCAGAGACTCAAACCCTGGTGCTGTGAGGTAACCGCACCAACCGGCACACCACCACACAGGGCCTGTATAGCCATTAATGATAAAGGATGATATACGGGGTCCAAGCCCTTCAGTAACTATGGCCAGATATGGCCGAAATTTGAAAATAAATAGAAACTAGACATACTAGAAAAGGATAAACTTTGCTACACTGAATGTAGTTGCAGAGATATATATAGTAGTTGAAGCAATACTTGACGGAGCAGAATCTGTATCTGAAATATTTAAAGTGATGAAGCACAAATGTCTTTTTTTGCTGCACAAATGGGCACAAACCGAGCACGAGCAAACAGAAGTCATTTTATTATTTTCATGCACGTATTTGAATCTGGCTGGGAGGAGAATAGTTTGAATTCATAAAGCGAGCTCCGTAATTTCTCCACTGTAGATCCAAATGTGGCAAAAAAGGTGAAACTACGTGAAAACTATTTTAGAGCTGGATGAGATGTTGAAACTTAAAGGAGGCTGATATGAGATTTCTGCTGCAGGAAAAAGAGAGACGAGAAATAAGCCATAGTCTCATTTTGGGTGTATATGGAACTCATAGTTGTCTAGGAGAAATAAATGAAACAGTTTTGAGATTCTGATTTTCTTTTCTTTTGAAATATGTATCTTCAACAAATGGATAAAAACCATTACGCAATATGACCTGAGCTAATACTATAGCACATAAAACCACATAGGCTTTTTTCCGTCTTCCCAAAACCCAGAAGTTATATATTGAAAATTGAAAGTCATGATAAGGTTGAGATGGTGCTTTACTCTTGAGGTGTGTGAGTCCTATCAAAGATGTCTGTACTGTTATGCTTTTCCTTTAAACTTGGTAAAAAAAATTAGTTGCCATCCTGATTTTCCCATGCAATCATTTGGCAAAATTACAAAAAATATCTGCCCTATCTGATACTATTCTAAACACAGACGTTTGCTCATGGATTCGTTTGCCGATGTCTTCGTACACCTCCATTACCTCTTGTCGCCGACGCCCTGTAAAGAAAGTGCCAGGACACAAAACCTTTTACGTGGCAGGATTGTGGAGGTGGGGATCTCACTTTCAGCTATTAGCGATTCTCATATTTCCCTTGATGGGCTGCCCAATAAACCCTAGACCATTTACGGAGTCCTTCTCTATCCCCGAAGCCCCCTGTACTCTCCCCAATACTGCTTGCTTCAGCAAAGGGACATGGTGGCTATACTCTGAATTCATAGATGTAGGATGGGACATATCCTTTTTGATTTGCCTTCCCTTAATCTCTGACAGTAGAGTGTTGCATTGAGAAATGGCCAGTTTAAGGATCGCCTTGTTGTATCTTGTCTTATCATTCTCCCACTCTCTTTTTTTTTCATGATGTCACTATTTAAAGTCAGGTCCCCCAAATCAACGAAAAAAATATATGTGCACTGAAAAGTAAAGGAGGGAAAATCTTGTTTGTTATCAGGCACGCTTCAGCAGGGTTTTCTGAATGGCGGAGAGATCTCCGGGCCGCTGATTGACAGGCGGACAAAAGGGCTTTCCATAAGCCGGCTCACACCTGGCGCATGTGGAGGGGTGGTGGGCTCCCTCGTCGAGCCGGGCCAGGCCATTTGATCCGGTAATCGCCTGTCAATGGAGGCCCCCCTCTCCCCAACATGCATCTGCAGTGCCGCCCCCCCACCCCCCTAGCCCCGCTCACCGGAGCCGGCCGACTCCTAACAAAAGCCCAGAGGGGTTGGATGTGTGTGAAGCAGTGGGTCGCCTGATTAAATTAACCTCCCACCGTGAGAGAGAAAGCTGGGAATAAGCAACAAACATTCTTATTATGTCCCATTCTGAATCTGTGATTGGAGCCAGATCCTACAAAAAAAACACAAGCACATAAATATGGCTGTGGGGGAGACTCTGAGAGCGGGGCTCTGGAGGGCCGGAAGGCTTTCACCGCAGTGCATTTGTGTGATTGTAACGCCCAGCTGGGCAACCCCCCCCCCCCCCCCCCATGGAATTTGAAACTACCTAAGCTGGAACTATGCTGGCCACACGACCCAGGAGGCTGCAAAGACGTCCACAGTGTTTGAGTTACGTTTATATAAACCGGATACACATAAATATCTTTTGGGAGTAACACAGAGACACACACGTAAATCGGTGAGAGAAATGACACGGAACATACCCAACTCACAGAATGACACAAATGCTTTTTGCTCGTCTTGTTGTTTGGTTAAATAATTTGTTCATACAGCTATCAGTGGTAAATCAGTCAAATGTGTTTAATTTAAGAAATACCATGAATGTTCCAATAAAGCCGTCACCATATCCTACCATTAAACAATGTGCAAATCAGAAAATATCCTCCTCTATTGCATTGCTACTAAAAGGCTTATTTTTGTCTCCAGCTTGTTTTAACTTCTGTCTTCATGGAACAAACTTAGCAAGCTAAATGTACTATTGTTGTCATATGTAATGTTACATGTCTTTTGGAAAGGTGTCTGTAGATGTTGTAACTTGTTCTCAGAAGCCTGTATTTTGTGATAATTTTGTATCAGATCTTCTGCTAATCCCACTGCACTCTTGATCAGTCCCATTCTGTCCTTTGAATTAAAAGAAACTCACTGAAGACTGATGACATCCCAACAGGACCTAGTAAGCCTGAAAGCTCTCCACATGCTGAAGATGCTTTTAGAAGGTGAGCCACAGGTGTCTGAGGGACATTTCAAGAAGCTCCAGAGCAAAATCAGCAGGGTCTGAATGATCACTGAGAAGATCAAGCTGTGAAGTGCAGCCTGCAGCTTGAGGAGAATATCCACAAAAGCCTACCGAGATATATACAATGGGGGAAATGCTTTCCTTCATCGCTTATGTTTCTTCAAGAGTTGCACCTTCTTAGTATCAGGTAATGTACTAGCACTTACTCATTCAGTATCCTGACCTAGAATAAACCAGAAGGTGAAAATATCCTGGGATTCTCTTTCCACATTGGTGTTAAAATGAAGAACTCTGCCATCAATGTCACCATCAAAGTGATTTTTGATCCATGAAACGGCTGAACGTAAGTACACCTCAGAGAAATGGTGTTAGCTGATGGCGGTGCCCCATACATCAAAACACAGCTTACAGGTCTTGGCCATAACTGCATCATTTGTCCCAGAAGCTGAGGGTGAGCAGGATGTGATTTCTGTAGGTTTCCACTTAGTTTCTTTAAGGCAATCCACCCCCAAAACTCACCCATTCCCATTTACTAAGAGCTAGCTTATGGGATGTCCGTTACACAAATGTTAAAATGAATCCTCAATAAAGCATCATGAATAATTAAATATTGACAAGGTTTACATTCTACAGCTCTTACTGTTCCCTAATTATATCCAATTCAAGACACATCTAACAAGAGTTATATTCACTTATGTACAGTCTGTGTTTAGGAGTTACTTCCACATGAAAAATAATTTTATTGAATTGGACCCAAGACATACATATCATTAATGCTTAACATTGTAGTTTTGTCCAGTGAGGTTTATGTTTCCCAGTATTCCCCTTCAAGCAATCACTTCCACACTTAAGTCAATAGCTACAGACCAGTCTTTTCTCCTCTCATTCCTGTCAAAACTCTTGTTTGCTCGTTCCTTAATCAAGACTTTCTCACAGAGTAACCACCTAGGTCCTCATCGTTCATATCTGGACGTTCCACAGAAACTGCCCTTCTGATCCATCTGGACTCCCTGCAATCTGCAAGAGTGGCACCTTGGACATTTTCTGGTACGGTCTGCAGCCCTTGACACTTTGAGGCACCAGATCCTGTCCATGCTCTTGATCCTTCCCAGTGTCTGGGATACAGAGGTGTCCCAGGCACATCAAGTAACAAGGGGTGTCTCCCAAGGTTCAGTCCTTGGTCACCCTGTCTTTTCCCTGTATGCTACCAATTACTTAGTCGCATGGCTTCTACCTGCCCTCCACAGAAAATCGCAGTCTCTGTTCAGAATCTCTGCGTGTCTTGCTAACACCATAGCCTGTATAAGGGATCAACACCTCCAATTAATCCTCTTATAGTCCGACCTTCTTGTCTTCTTTCAGATCATAAAAACAGTTTATTAACACCTTAATCAAGGGTGAAATGGAGGCATCTCCTGGCTTTTGAACGTGTTGCCCTATGACCGCTGTCCCAGCTGTTTGTTTACCTTGTCAGGTAGTGCCCCCTGTAGGTGATTTGGGGAGGGCAGTGTGGGAGGGCACAAGCCTGGTGCTAAGGGAGTCATTTATGCTCTGCTAAATAATTTAGCCACGTAGCCACAGCTCCATGAACCATCTGCTCATGACACCACATGTTCAGTCATGAAGTGTCATTAGTGGGAGACATTAAAGGTCAAATTAACATGGCTACATAGCAGCATACCTGAACATCACTACTTGAGATTAATATCGAGGAATGTCTAGCTTTCCAAGAAAGATAAGAAGAGGTACAATGACAAGGGGGATGGCTTCTGTCACATCGTATAACAAAAAAAATTATAAATTTGAAACATGACATCACTGTCTATTTTGCATTGCTCTGAATTTAACAGTGAGCTACCAATACCAGTATTTAATCTACAGCCAATGCTGGGCTATAAAAGACGAAGAAGTATGAAATTAAAATATGTGTCACGTTCCTGGGCATTGTTCACTCATCAGTTCCTGTGGCACGAATGATAAACGTTCTTTCACGTGTCAAAAGTACAGCCGTATCTCTACAGCACCTGAGGGAAAGAAAAGCAATTCTTTCCAGGAGTTTTAATATCTGCCATGCTCCCTGATAACCTTCATTTTTGCCTTAACGATAAGATGTAAAACGCTTTTGTAAAAAGTCATAGACGATGGTTTGCTGATCTTCCTTCTCTTGCATTTATTTCTTGGCCCCGTCTTGTCTTTCTCAGAATGTGCTGACAATTCACTGATTCTGTTATTCTGGTTCAATCACAAAGGACAGCAAGGACACTTCTCCATCCCCTTAAAGGACAGCTGGGACAGTCCAATTGAAGGACAGCCAGGGCTCTTCTCTGTCCCCTTAAAGGACAGCTGGGAAGAGTCCCTTTAAAGGACAGCCGAGACTCGTCTCTGTTCTTGTAAAGAACAGCTGGGACTCTTTTCTGTCCCCTTAAAGGACAGCTGTGAACAGTCCCCTTAAAGGACAACTAAGACACTTTTCCGTCCTCTTAAAGGACAGCCGAGTCTCGTCTCTGTCCTCTTAAAGAACAGCTGGGACTCTTTTCTGTCCCCTTAAAGGACAGCTGTGAACAGTCCCCTTAAAGGACAACTAAGACACTTTTCCGTCCTCTTAAAGGACAGCCGAGTCTCGTCTCTGTCCTCTTAAAGAACAGCTGGGACTCTTTTCTGTCCCCTTAAAGGACAGTTGGAACACTTCTCAATTGACTTAAAGCTCATGCCTCCTCCTATCGGCCAAGCTTAGCCCATGCCCACAAGTCAGGGTTTCACATTTTTTCTGTATTTTGCTTCTGTTTTCTTTCACTCTATATATTCTTTCTGCAAAGAAAAATATGAATATTCATAAAGTGAAACTATATTTCATGCAAAGCTTATGGGCTGCTCCTTTGTTGATGTACATTATATGGACACCTGGCCATTACACCTACAGGAATCTTATTACATCCCATTCTAAATCCATAGGCATCAATAAGAAATTGGTTCCCCCTTTGCAGCGGTAACAGCTGCCAGTCTTCTGAGAAGGATTTCCACAAGATTTTGTAGTATGTCTGTGGGAATTTTTGGCCATTCATCCAGAAGAGCATTTGTGAGGTCAGGCACTGATGTTGGACATGAAGGCCTGGCTCACAATCTAGTTCATCCCAAAGGTGTTCAATGGGTTAGAGTTCAGGGCTCTGTGCAGGGCAGTCACGTTCTTCCATACCCAACCATGTCCTTATGAACATTGCTCTGTGCAATTGGGCACAGTCATACTGGAACAGAAAAGGGCCTTTCCCAAGCTGTTCCCAATCAGTTGTAAGAATAGAATTGTCCAAAATGTCTTGGCATGCTAAAGATTAAGAGTTCCCTGGAACTAAGGGGTCTAACTCAAACCCTGAAAAATATGTCCGTACCATTATCCTTCCTCTACCGAACTTCACAGTTGGCACAATGCAGTCAGGCAGGTAATGTTCTCCTGGCATCCACCAAACCCAGATTCATCCATCAGACTGCCAGACAGAAAAGCACGACTTGTCACTCCAGAGAACACGTTTCCACTGATCCAGAGTTCAGTGGTGGTATTTCACACCACTCCATACAATGATTGGCATTGCACTTGTGAGACTTGCATGCATCTGCTCCGTCATGGAAGCCCATTCCATGAAGCTCCTGGCGCACAGTTTTTGTGCTGAGGTTAATGCCAGAGGAAGTTTGGAAACAGAGTGTTGGTAACTTTTACGCACTCTGCGCCTCAGCGCTCGGTGACCCCTCTCTGTTACTTCTGCTGTGTAAAACATAGTACTATATACGCAGGAGGCAGGTGGTGAGCACATTCATCCACTGCACCTCAGCACCATGTTGGATACAGCTGTTTCTCATATGCTGACCTCACAACCTACTGGAGCCCTCTCCACAATCAATCCGCTCGGCGCTATGTTTTTTCCATTGTGCTGATGCAAAACTGGCTACCTCACATTCCCCAAAGCATTTTTGCATCAGAATATTTATCTTTGTTGTAGGATCTCTTAGTGTCCATAGCTGGATATCATAGATAGCTGTCAGGTGGCCTGCATTAGGCATCACAGAGTGCTGTCAGGTGACCTGCATTAGGCATCACAGTTCTGTCAGGTGACCTGCATTAGGCATCACAGAGTGCTGTCAGGTGACCTGCATTAGGCATCACAGAGTGCTGTCAGGTGACCTGCATTAGGCATCACAGAGGGCTGTCAGGTGACCTACATTAGGCATCACAGAGGGCTGTCAGGTGACTTGCATTAGGCATCACAGAGGGCTGTCAGGTGACCTATGTTAGGCATCACAGAGGGCTGTCAATTGACCTGTATTAGGTATCGCAGAGGGCTATCAGGTGACCTGCAGTAGGAGTCACAGAGGGCTGTCAGGTGACCTGTGCTGGGGATTGCAGAGGATTGTCTGGTGACCTGTGTTAGGTATTACAGACAGTTGATGGGTGACCCTTATTTGGTATCACAGGGGCCCAAGAAGTAGGCCTCGTTAAGTATGACAGTGGGCTGGTATTAATGCCAATAAGCCAACAAAAAGGTCATGACACGTGCACCCACTGTACTAACGTGTTTGTCAAAACCTCCCCCAGAGCAATTTCCTCAGCCCTGGGGCCTCCAGACCTCAAGGTCAGAGAACAATCCAAAATAATACTGCACCCACCGCTTTTGTGTTTATGTTAATGAATTTTCCCCAAATAAATGTTAATTATATTGGAGATGACTGACAAAGGTGACCAAAGGACACTGGGTAATCACTAGAGCAGTCTTTCCTTCGTTTACACATCGGAGGATTACGCGTGTGTATTGCAGTCAGTAGATGCCCTGTAGACTAGTTTCAAACTGCTTAATTGTATAGATTTCATGGATTTCTTTCTGGAGAATTATATTGAACTGTAGCAAATCCGGTTCTGAAAGATTGAATTTTGAGGAGGGGAATTGAATCAGCCCCTCCACCCGTGACACAAGACATCGCATACATCATTCTGATCACCAAAGGCCTGCTTTAAGGCAGTTAAAAGTGAAATGCCCATCAGTCTGCTTTCCAGCGGAGAGCAGCGCCCCAGGCCCATCCCGGGATAGAAGGGGCACCTTAGACAAGATGCCAGTCAAAGTACAAAAGTGTTTTTAATCACTGGCTTCACTTTCTTCTTCATCCGACTTATTGTTTAACCTTGATTAAGTTGCTAATCAGCACAGACTCTCGGTACGAGAAATCCGTGTCGGAATCTGATAGTTCAGCAGGGAGATCAAAGCGCAGTTGATTCACTAAAAGAGGAGGGAAAAACTCCTCCTTCTGAAATGAGACTTTGCGATGTATTTTGCCAATTCATTAAACGATACGCTAGTGTTTCACATACCAGGGCGATTCTGGGAAACAGATTGTAACAAATCTATGGAGACCCATGATCCAGCACAAGGTGGTATCTGCACTTGGGAGCAATCAATGCCTATCATCAGGAATGACAAACGTTATGTCTTTGATCACATTTCTTATCTCCTTTTCCATGAAGACCAGTGCTTTACACATACAAATATTGACAGCCCATTATTTAATTTGTATGTGATTTGCTGTAGATTCAGTGGGACGGAATTCGAAGTTCCTAATACTGCCTGAAAATGTCCCTTGTGTTTCAGCCACATATCCAGGGGCATCAGAGGGGAATGGATACACTGGCAGATTCAGGGGGCCCAGCACTTTACAGGGGCCCTTAAATATGTAAAAAAAAAATAAATGGGGCCAGGGCCCAAGATGACATTTTGCGTGGGGCCCAGAATTTCTAGCACATATCTACAACAACAATATAGTCAAGTCAAGTGTGCTTTATTGTCATACTGCCCATATGTAGGCATACAGTGGCATGAAATAACATTCCCCCGGACTATGGTGCCACGAACACGCAGCCAAAGACAAAGGGAGGGCATTCACAGGATTTAAAGTGCCAAACACAGGAGAGTGTGAAACAGGGGGGCTGGGTACCAGAATTTTATCTCAGGAAGATGGGCAGCAGGGTATATAGTGTCTGGATAGCCTTCGGTGAGGGATGTTGTTACTGAACCTGGCAGAAGTGGCTCAGATGCTCCTGTATCTTCTGCTAGACGAGAGCTGGACATGGGAAGGTTTGGAAGGGTCTTCCACGACATTGGAGTGCTTCATTTTACTTGCTGCTCCTTAAGAACTCGTGTTTAGCTTCCCGTGTCCTATGTTCCTTTAGATGCAGAATGATAGAAATCTGCCTTTGATCCAAAAGATGAAGAGAACTCATCATGTGCTGTAGGCTTCTTTTGAAGGCATACGGAATGATGAAGAGGTAAAAGGTGAAGGATCAGGGGGAGGAGACAAGCGAGTCGTTGACCAATGAAAGGAAGTCACAGGATGAGTAGCTGTTGTGCGTGTCTCAAACATGAAGAGCTTCAACACAGAAATTGTTGGGACTTCCCTCCAAGATACACAGCTAAAATTTATTTGATTTTTGTACACAAAAAAAAAATCACACTGCTAGATTTTTTTCAGTTTATCTATTCTTG
This sequence comes from Mormyrus iriodes, assembly GCA_011763525.2. Taxonomy (NCBI): domain Eukaryota; kingdom Metazoa; phylum Chordata; class Actinopteri; order Osteoglossiformes; family Mormyridae; genus Mormyrus; species Mormyrus iriodes. Next base: position 5,736,071 of record JAAGVU020000045.1, on the reverse strand, counting down.
GGATTTATTGGCTTGGAGCTTGGTAGCATTAATTAAACTAAAGATTAGGGGGAAATCCCTGCAAAGTCATTAATGCATTTCTGTGTGTGTGTGTGTGTGTGTGTGTGCGTGTGTGTGTCTGTGTGTATGTATACAACTTGGGTGTGGGTTGTTAGGTTTGTGAGGGAAAGAATGTGAGACATGATGCTAACCCTGAAATTCGATCATCTCCCAGTAAGACCATCATCTTAACAGAAAAATACACTTCTGACCATCAACAGGCTTCAGATGTGTCTCCAAGACAGATGAATGTTGACTTCATTTTTCCTGCTTCTCAGAAACACTCTGATGTAAATGTAACATTCCAACAGCTGAGAATCTCTCATCTCGATGGAGTCCTGCAGGGAACATCCAGACATAAACTACCAAGACGAACCGTCAAAGTTTATCACTCCTGTAGGAGAGCATCTTCAGACAATGATGCATGTAACACACAAAGGCATGCATCAGAGAGCACTACCATCCTGACAATGTTGTGTGGATGTCTGCCTCCGGTGTCTGCATTGAGGTGTTGGTTTCTCCGTGGTTAGCTAAACGGTTCCTGTTGGGTCATACCATAATAATCCCACCCCTCCCTTGATTCTGAAGCTGCAGTCTCATGGCTAGGACCAAAAAGACTCTTTGAAGATTAACTGGTCAGGTGACAAGTTCTTAAATATAATCTTCCCCGAGGAAGGTTAAGATCTTGGTGCAAAAATGGATACATTAGCCTTCAGATTTCTAGATTAGCTTCAATGCAGCTTTAACATGAGAGTAATCTAGATCTGGAGAAGTGGATTATTCAGGTATAAATTACAAAACTACCAAAATATAGATTAATAACTCTATTGCTCTGACTTAAATGCTTAAAAACCTCACTTGATAATATTAAGTGTTATATATTTTTGAAGGATGGATTTATGTGAGTTCAATACCGTCCTGCGAATTTGAATATTTCAGCTCAAAGAAGTAAGGAACGCAGTCATTGATTCAAGCTGAATCCAGGGCAGCCCAGAAGCTCCTTCCCTCCTTGACCCCACAGCCCTGTCAGAGATTCCCAGTCACCTCAGCGTTCCAGATTAGGGGCCCCCTGGCTGCCCCTCCCCACATGCCAGCAGACCCAAAAACACACCCAGTCAGACCTCTCTGGCTATCCCGCTCTGCTTTCTTCTCTGAGTTTCGGCGGGGGTGGGGTCGTTATTTTTAAGCTGGGTGGTTAATACACTCTTGCTGTCCGCCTGCGGCCGAGCACATCGATCGCTTTCGAATTGAATAATACAACACAGCGATTGGCCAGCTTTTACAGAGACGCATCAACAGAGACTGTCTGCTTGGAGACAACAGAGAAAGAAAAACACGTCCAAGGGTAAGCTCTGTGATATTTCATCATCTTCAGCATTATATTATTATTATTATTATTATTAGTGATGATGATGATAATAATAATAAGAAGAATAATCCTTAATACATGTACAATCCCCCTTGTCAAGCATGGACGTGTGTGCAGGAGGAAGCCCATGTTCCAAGAGAAAACAGACCTGGACACACACAAGTGAGACAGGAAGAATCCATCCTGGGAATCCACACTGCGGAGGGCACCAGCGAGCCACCCACCCTGTGATTCCATGCACACGTATTTCCGAGAGCAACATTAAAGCACCATGAATACATTTGCACACTGACGTGTTTTTTTTTGTTTTGTTTGTTTTTCTGTTTTATTTTTTTTTAACAGAATTAATTATTTCCCAAAAGCATCGCCTTGTGTTTCTAACTCTGGCCTCATTCTGCCGTTCCGAAAAGCCTCTGAATCCTATTGATTAATTTCCCATCTCATCCACGTTTCATTTTTCAAACAGCGCTGCCTCGTTTTCCCGCTCGCACACCGGCACCGTTTTTCCCTCCCTTTTTTTCATTTTGTTCACAGGGTAAGGGAACCTTAATAAAGCGCCGTCCATCCAATCTGCATCGTCTCCGGGGTAATATCACCGGAATGTTCCGCTCTCACCGCACACTTCCCTCCTTTGATAGGAAGCTGTCTTCTGGCAAACCCCATTATGGCACTATCAAAGTCACGCTAAGAGAAAGCGTGTTTGCGGCGTGTTACATGTGTGCTGTGTATGCGTGTTTATTCCTGATATATCTATGCCAGCCCGTTAGGCTCAGAGCCGCCCGTCTGATAAGCCGTGTCATTTCTCCAATTTGTGATATCCTAAGGATGCAAACCCTCTGATTTTGGTTGTTTTTATATGTTTATCATATTTCTTTAGGGACAGTGTATCAAGATCGAAAACTAAATGTACTTAGAGAACAATACATTTGAGAATCTTCAGGTTAGGGCATTGATATATTTGAGATTCCTTTGGAGGAATTTAAACATAAATAAATAAAGCAAGTCTCTCTTTTGATGTGTTTCCATGTGAATATTGACAATTCCATCACTTACTTTTTCAAACTGCATTTTGACTTTTCTTCCTATGAAGGATTTTATGGTCTACACAGATCATCAGTAGCAGATCCTGCTCTTAGATTCTGCAGTCAGGTACAACATTTCACAAGCCCTGTCCCGAGGGTCCCCTCATGCCATCGTCCCTCACCTATGCTGCAACTGCATCCTCGATGAAGGGGGAGACAGAGAGTAATGGCTGACCCTGTCTATGTCAGGTTTCCAGGGTCCAGGCCGCTGCTGTCAGTCACCGCCTGCATCGTGTGGCCGGGTTCCGTCTCGCGGGGAACGTTACCAGGAAGGTGAGCAACCAGGTCACAGCAAAGACGAAAGATTTACACCTGAACGGAAGGACTGACCAAAGCATTGTGAAAGTCCATTTTAAATTACATTCCTCTTCTGTACTTGACTCAAGGCAGATAACGAGGAACTTAGCTATAACGAGGCCCGGCTTTCCTGTTGGCTTCTTTGTGTCGGAGTCTCCCTGAAAGCTCCATGCTCTTTTCACTCACACCCTGGGGCCGTGTAATGAGGGACCCCCAGAGCCCTGGACTGCAGCCCCACTGCACCTCTCAGAGCTGGCCTGAAAGGTGGGGGGGGTGGGAGAAGGGGAAGGTAGAGAAAGGGGGAGAAAGAGAGGGAGCAGTCAGAGAAGGGGGGCAGGAGACAGATGGGAAGGAGAAGATGTAGCCATTCAGGGTAATGGGCCAGCTTTGGATATAGGCTGGGCTGGAAAGCCCTGAATGGACGGGATCCCATTGGACCGGCCTGTCGCAAGCGGAACCTCAGCTCTGCACAGAATAAAAGAGGAAACGTCGACAAGCAAATCCACATCAGAAGCTG
>JAAGVU020000045.1:5668899-5732667 GCA_011763525.2 Mormyrus iriodes | reverse complement strand
CACCAGGCTGGGTCTCCACATGTGTGATGGAAGGGGGGGGGTGGGATTTATACTGCCGAGCTGGGCCTGGATACGCTACCCCTGCTAATGCGCAATTGGGGGAGGTAGTTGTGTTGTCTTTTAAATATTTTAATATGGGACACCCCCCCCCCCCCCCACATATAACAAGATGGTACTGAATCTATTGTACCGGCATCCCACAGGACGGGCCAATCAACGGGGCCACCACTGTCATCTATGGAAACATAGGCACCCCCCCCACGGCAGCAGTAAGACATGCCCCAGGTTGGACTGGGGAACCTGGACAGGCATGTCTGCATTTTGTGTTTTGAATTGCACCAAAATTGCAGACCAAGTTGCCGGCATGGCACCCGAAGCCATCTATCAAAGATGCTAGTCCTGCCCCCTCCCCGGAGACGAGCTATGGGATGTAGGTGCCAGCATCGCCCCTCCCCCCTCCCATTGCCACAGATGCCAACTGGAGCAATGGGGGGGGGGGTAATTCACACCATCGATTCCCCGTGAAGCCCCCCCATCCGGGATAATCTGGCTGCTCCTGCGCCTCATTCCCCGTGTTCGAGCCCCTGACAGCTTTAATAATGTTAGTGCTGCGGATGCTGCTCGCAGCCTCCCCTGTTTCCAGACTCTCCCCACGATACGCGACGGACACAGCCGGACTCAAACCCATGCCCCAAATCCCCTCCGTTCTCACCGTTTCCCTTTGGTAACTATGATGATTTTTTTTCCCACCTTATCCATCCTTTGTTCATCTAGCACCCCCCCCCCCCATCTGTGTGTCCAGGAATTGGATGTGTCATCTGGACAGAAACGCGTACAATCACACTTTGCTGAATTAGGCTGAAGCCATTTGGGACGGGGACAGGAGGACATTGACCAATCAATGTGCACACAAAAAAATTTAAAATAAATATAAAACAGGGTCCAACCTAGGAAGAAAGAAACGGCAATGCACCCTGCAATGGTGAACAGCTTTCCTCAAAACTAGAAGCGAACGGACACCGGATAAACAAGTAGTATTCCACTAAATGTACTCTGATCCAGAATGATGGTCAATTGCTCCTGCATCCTGACATGTGGCAGTTGTAAACCCAAAGCCATATTGTTTCCAGCTTTGCTTTTGGGGGCCCCTTCTTCAGACTGGTATCAGAAGTTAAATCTGAGCCCCCTGCTCTTACCCCAGTATCCAGACAGGAGTAAACGCTGTCCGATAGAATGAGAGGCCGGCAGGGTTAAGGATCTTCTTCAGACTGCCATTTAGCTACCATCGTGCCGATGTCAACAACACGCAGGACCCTAGCCACAATGTCAGCAACAAGCAGGACCCAGCCTCTCAGCCGGTTTGGTGTGTGAAATTGCATTGGGGGTGGGGGGCAGGGGGAGATCGCCTTAATTTTCCCCATAAGAGTTAATTAATGTTCCCTGAAGCCTCTTGTTGGGACAGCCCGTCTCAGTGCTTCCCGATTGACCTGGTAACCCGGTGAAGCATGTGGACTGTAAATTTGGGGTAACGATACACACACAGGTTCGTACGACACATAACAACGAGCAATGGGACACTGGGGAGCGGTGATGCTTTATAACACGAGAGAAAACGTGATGGCATGACTAAAAGCAGGTGCTGTGGCATAATAATGATAGAGCAACACGAGGAGTACAATAACCACAGCAATGCAGGCAGCATGCTAAACACCCACATCGTACAGCAGTCCATCTGTTGGCGATCCAGGTATGTGCAGGGGGAGGACGGTCATTCTAACAGCCTAGCTGGTGCATAAGCAGTACTTAAAAGATGAAGCGATGGATGGCGTGATGTCCCAAAAGAGTGCGGCTGAGACAAATGATTGATGATGAATTTATGGGTCCAACATACAGTATGATTACAGAAAGCAATGATTACTGTGTAAATAGTAGAAGGAAATTCAGACACACAAACCCTGGTGCACAATACAAGAGAACTCTCTGCACCTCTCTGTCTCTTCTACTCCTCTTCCTTTCAACTCCTTTATTCCTGGTTAAACTCATTTTAGTCTATTAAAAAGATAAGAGCTCCCCCAGTGTATAGGAGGGCACATTACACTAGCAGCATCAGAGGGGACTTCCTTTGGTGGCCCTAGGTGTTCCAGACTTAATATGTGTGAAGTCACATTCCGGGCCTGTCCTTAATGACACATTAACCTTTACCAAGCTGGTGAATGGCCCCAGTCTACTGATATACCTAATTATATTCCATTCAGTATATTTGCAGATCTACAGATATTCATACAGTGAACATATCTGTAGGTATATTTATATATCTAGCCTCTGTATAAAAATACCAATTTTTATGCTAGGATTATCTGTCTCTCTTTGTCTCACCATTCCCAGCTATGATCAGATTGTCTCATCTCATGGACTGATGGATGTAGTTAATATACATAAATCTGAAAGGCTTTAGCTCAATTAATATTGAAGTTATTGATGTGCATAGTCAATGTCTGCATAGTCAAATATTTAATGGGGAAAAATATATCCATCAAGCTCTTCAGTTTGAAATAAGGCTGCTTTTCAGCAGTTCCCCTAAAATCAAATCACGCTGCATTGCTTCGCATGAGACCGCGTCAAAACTTTCGGGGTCCAAGCCACACGTCACGGAGTTCTCGTCGATAGTGCAGCATAGCGACATTTCATCCACGACTCGTGCCCTAGTGGCTCCGCTCACCCGCACGGAGGAAGAGGCCTGCCAGGACAGGTACAGGCACGGTGGGACGCTCCGCGAAAAAAAGTCATTAAAAAGGCCCCCCCTCCACGAAAGCCAAAAAATTAGACGATGACGGCTGATTAGCCACACAGCGGCTACGGGCATCAAGCATCCTCCTGCAGCATGTAGCAAGAGTGGGAGGGAAGCGGGGTGGGGGGGGGGAGTGGGAGGGGGGCATTGCATTCCGATTGCATCAGCTTACAATAACAAGACAGGAGAATGTCAGCCAGAGATGGACTAATGGCTTTTTCACACTGTTGGGGGGGGCAGACATGCTTTTTTTCTGCCTGACATCATAAAGACTTGTTCCCGCTCAGAGCCGCCACGCCATTACCATGTTAACAGCCCTCTCTTTTCAATCCGTGTCCATGTTATTAGCATGTTATTTTGTTTCCCCTGACCCACTGCAACGCATTGCTGCCTGACACCAAGTTCAGTAAATAACCCCAATTAACTGACGAGCTGGGGGGTGGGGCGGTTAGGGCGGTGCCAGGAGAAAGGGTTTCATTCTGGTGGCTTTTGTCCTTTTCGCCATAAGAGCAAAGAAAAACGTCCCAGGCGATATGACTGTGACCTTGTAACAGAGGGACGACATGAAAAGTCCACCCAGGACTGAAAGATCCTTCCCGAAATCCGGAAATCCGCTTCGGACGAGGTAGCCATGGACAACAAGGAGGTTAATGACAAAGAAGGATTCAATCTGACTAATTAAAAGATTAAATACAAATATTTTTAACTAAGAATGATTATTTAGCGTACCCTTAATATATGAGAAAAAGAAGTAAACTGAGATGCTGCTGCTATTTTTATTATGATTTTATTTTAAATATTTTATTATTATGTGATCATCATCCTGTGGATGTTAATCTTCCACAAACTAGGTAAAAATAATCATTTCAGTATAATATTTTGTGCTTAAAATGTGTTACATTTTGCCTTTAAAATCCACAACGTCACCGACTTATTTCTGTTTTGGTTCTAAATTACACCCCTATCTTTCTTTTTTGAATAGATAACAGGAGAGCAAAGGTATCGAGCAAAGCACCAAAAGCTGTGGTGAGGCAGAGAAGCCTCCTAAATTAAGGATAAAAATACAGCTTTTCCCCGCAGTTGCTCCAATCTGACTCCCTGGACCCGTCTCTGAATCCATCATCTTCCCCAATCTGAGCTTGTAGGTGGGGGGGGGGGGCTGCTGTTATCAGCCGTACCGCGATCTGGGGGGATTTATTTTAGCTGCCTCTTCGGGCCGGTTTAGCCACCAAGTGCATGATGAAAATAAGTAATAGGTTTGTTAGTAAGCAGGTCAGATTCATCCTGCTAAGGCGCGTAAGGTACAGAGGCAGGATTGGAGGACGGCGGGTCTGCGGGGCACATGAGGACACCAGACGAGCCCCACCCCCTTACACTCGATCCCGTTTACAAGCGCGCACCGCAAACCACCGAGGGAGCTGCGCGAAAAGAGGCTAGATGAGGGTCGCGTTTGTTTTGACATTTTTTAAAATGTCACAGAGGGAATGTACACCGAATACGGATCAGCCAGAGCCGCCCTGCTCATCTGCCTGTGAAAAAACAGCGTAAAATAATCTGAGAGCTAATTCCTTTGTGATGAATTTCGGCTGTCATGTGGTAAAAGGGAGAAATATTACTGTACACGAAGCTCAGCAAAACTTCAGCACGTGGCGAGCCTTAAGCGTGGCCGGCACGGCAGGAAGCCGCAAATTGCCGAGTTATGGCGCTCGCTAAAAATAAAACGTCATTTTATGTTCCTTGGCGGTAAGCGCCTTTCAGATGCCACTATCAGACGTTCTTCCTCACTGTCCTGTTACTCTCTCGGTAAGACACCCACACAAAGTGAGGATATTTTGGATGTTGGATACTTGTGTTTTGAACCACTTTCACACCAGGTGTGTGGATGTGCGTGGGCTTGAGTAGCATGACACTGTGTCTACCTCACTAAGAGACTCAGTATAGATTCATGCCCCAAAACCATGCAGAGTTGGTGTTATGTTCCATAAACACACACATACTTTCTCCCCAAAGGAAGGGTCTGTGCATCACACATGTGTTCTTTTCTGGTTATTTAGCATTCATCTGTTGCAGAGTTTCACTTTTAATTGTCTCTCCTTCACATCCAGCCCTGCACCTGTTCCTAGCCCATTCCCTCATAATCAGAGGCCGTGTGTGTGAATGTGTTCTGCAATGGATTGATGCCCCATCCTGAGCTCTTCCTTGGCTTGTGCCTGTAGCATCCAGGATCTAGACCCCTGTGACTCTGCATAGGAAAAGCGGGTGTATAAAATGGATGGATTTCGCCAGGGTCGTGGGTTCGAATCCTGCTTCCTCTCTGTGTGTGTGGAGTTTTCTCCCAGCCTCACATGGAGTTCTTCCAGGCAGTCCCTGCCTCCATGCTCAATGGCCCCCTGGGACAAGCTGTAGGCCCCCTGGTGACCCTGAGATGGATGGATGGAACATAGCTCACCCAGCTGCACCAGCGAGGTGCTCGGTCATCTCCAAGAATGCCATGCCGATAAGCCGTGTGTTTTAAACATGTGGTTTGCTGAAAAGTGGATCACGATAAATACCAGCGAGCGTCAGCATAGAACCTCGCTTCTGGTAGAAAGTGACTATGAAAGCACACTCTTAGTTAGATGGATGCTCAGTCGCTAATACTGTCAGCTTGGGGGGGGGTGGGGAATCCTGGGGGCGCTCTCACTTGGTCTATTTGTAATGCGGCTATGTCCCACTGCCCAATCCTATTTCATATAGCACTGACATCATCCGAGCATGGGACCCTACGCAGGGATGCACTTTCTAATGATATGGTAATGAAATTAAACTTCATTTGCACAAGTACATATGCAATCTTACTCCCCCTTTTAAGATACACACACCAGTGAAAGCAAAGTTTGGGGTCATATCCAGAGGACCCTGGAGCATTTTTCAGTTAAAAACCTTGCTCAAGGACTGGAAGGAGACATATAGCTACTCAGCAGTGGACAGGCAGCAGTTTAACCCATTAAGCCAGACGTTACCTCCCTGTGCAACAAAAATCAGGAACAGAACAGGACTTGGGCAGCACTTGTTGGACTAATGTCAATTTCCCACTAAGCTCAAGGTCTGAGTTTCGCTAAGAAGGACACCCCAACACATCCTACAATTAACATTTTAAAAAATGATCTCGATTACATAAAGATCAGCATTTAAAATCTATTTGTTCTAGCGTGATCTCTGTTATTTTTAAGAATGTTTCACAACCGACATCGCAAAGCACGTGGAGTGAAGTTCGAGATCTAGATTTTTTTGTCAGCACCAGATTTATGGCGAACATGCACTGATCATAAGCAACACACCTGTAGAACACGGCACATGATGGCTGGCGGAGCTTAAATAAGATATATACCTGGCGGAAGGCCTGCTGGAGGCATTTCTCATCTTCAATTTAGCCCATGTCTGCAGCACCGGGTGTGTCAGCTTTAAACCTAAGCTCTGAGACATAAATTCTCCAGCAGAAGGAGAATTTCAAGAGCTTGATAAGGACCAGAGGAAGTTTGTGACACTAAGTGATCCCACTTTACACTTTGGTCATGACAAGGGAGACGCCAGGCGTGTATCTAAATGCTGTGCCGCGCCATAAATCACGCTTTATCTACCGCAGGACAGTCTGTTAGTGGCTGCTGCTGCTTCTCCCCCTGCCTGTGTGTGTGCCTGTTCGTATGTGTGTAAGACATCCTAGCAGGTGCTGTTCCCAAGCGTGCCACAGATGACATTCGTGTAAAAAGACAGGAAGTTGCAACACACGGGGACCGCAATGGCAAAGGGCTTTGCGGCATTCTCATGAATGTGCCATGCAGAGAGAAATATCCTTCCTAAACTATTCTGGAGTAAAATGTGCCTCTGGCCTTCAGCAAATAATGTAACAAAATTGAATCTCAATAAGTAACGTGAGATTGAACAGTCCTGCACTTGCAACATCCTGTGTCGGTTTAGTAAGCGTTGGCAGTGATGACCTTGGCGAAGGCTTCCTGTACCTGTTGGCATATACGGCCGTTTGCGGTTTGTCTTCCTCTTCACAGAGCTCCCGCTCATTGATATTTCTGGCCTGGCTGTTTTTGGTGCTGCTGACTCTGAGCCACAACCTTTCATTCGAGCTCCGCCCCTTTGATGCAGCCTTTCCAAAAATGCTAAGTCCATCCTGTCTCATCGACTGTGTCGTTTACTCGTCATGCTCCGTGACCCAATTTTTTTATTTGGGCTCCGGCTCACAGATGGATCATCAAACATTTGCTGCTAGAATTTGCCGGAGACATCGGGAAGGCATTGCTCCCTTGATCATTGCAAGCTGTCTGAACCCTGAGGCTGCAGTGGATCCCCCAGCCACCTGCATGCTTCCCGTTTGGCATGAGCTGCTTTTACTGAAATGCATCAGATTTTTTTCGCCAAACGTGTTTCTCATTTATGTCAGAAGTTCCACATTCATGTCCAGCTTCCACCAGCTCCCTGGATCATGCAGGTACTCTCTGTGAAACCCAAGAGGGCTAGCAGAGGTCTTTCTGGAGACCAGATCTTTCCCCCTCAGATTCCTCCCATGCATACCTGCATTGGGAGAGAAGTGTGTAAAACCTCTGTCCTCACACCAGGCTTCTTCCTGACCTCAATGAGTTTTGTTCTTCTTACTTATAGTGATTATTTTGTTGGTCAACCACTCCAGGAAAAGTGGTTAGAAGATGCATGGATTGATGGATGTAAGGCCAGACTTATGCATGGGCTAACCCGGGCTGTAGCACAGGGGCCTAAGTTATAGGGGGCTCCAAAATCTTTGGTCTGGTTATTACAGCAGCATTTTATTGTTTGTGGGGCCCCAACAATGACTTTAGCCCAGGGTCCTCCATCCCCCTTAATTTGGTCCTGGGTGGATGGATGGATGGATGGATCTTGCAAAGACTCAATGTGTTGAAGTATCTCCCTTTGCTCACTGTTTGACTGTGAATTGGTGACAGCCAAAGTGAAATGCATCTATACTCATCAGCACCAAAACTCTTCTCCTTAATTTACAGCTCTTAACAGACCGCCCTATATTTAAAAAAAATCTGTATTTTTAAATCCTGGTTTAATCCCGGTTCTGCTGGCAGAGGCTACACTGCGAGGCAGGCTGCTTCCAGGCTCAAAGTTTCCAAGACAGCAGTACACAGGAAGAAAGTGAAACAGGAGACACTGGAAATAGCAAAAACAAGCCAGGTAGAGGGCAGAAGCAACTTTCTAATACCAGAGATGACCGTCAACTTATCCAACAGTGCCTAATAAATCAGAGGATGACCTCAAATGACCTTCAAAAAGAATGGGAAACAATAAGTGCAGGTGTGAAGTGCAACACTAGGACAGTTCGTATCAGGCTCCTAGAAGCAGGACTGAAGACCCATAAAACAAGGAAGAAGGCCTTCATCAATGACAAGCAGGGAAGAGCCAGGCTGGAGTTTGCAAAAAAATGTATATTTTACTGCATGCCCTTAAAATAAAAAATGAGTGAAACTGAAAATTTTGCTGCCATCTCTTAATTTCTTCCAGAGCTGTGTTTTGATTGGTGCGTAATTTACTTCCACAACACTTTGTAAAAAGCTGAACCTGATGGTGACAGTCAAGCCTTATTGATTGTATTTTTTCACATCAAAGGGTCCCTCTGACTAACATCTGATTGTCATCCTGTTGTTTAGAATATCTGACTCGTATAACCCCATTACCAGAGCTGATTATGCAGAAAGCTCACATCCTTTTTCTAGCAAATGAGTCAATGTTGAGGTGGTGTTCAATAAAGACATGAAAAGTACAATTTGTTGTGTATTATTTGTTTAATGGGATTCTCTTCATCTTGGATGACAATCACATTGAGGATTATCCTAAAGGACTCAAAGCCTTTCTATGATATCACTGTATGATTCCTTACGCACAAACGGCCTGATTTAAAATACATTTCAATGTGCTCTGTGTGGTAATTAAACAGCTCAAATAAATCACAATCATTCCCTACGTAGGTGACGTTGACATCTGCTGCATTTTCTTAATCTATTATCCATAATTCGTTTAAAGAAAACGATACAGGATCACAGGCTGTTCCAGGAAGTCTGAACTTTGGAGGTTATACTATAACACAGGTGGAATTTCTGTGGAAACACATCAGTGATAAGTCAAAGCTATGGTTAACTTATGAAAAGCTAAGAAAAATGAGAAACCAGGGTATTGCAAACACATTGCGAAACCTTAACACGCTTAATCAAATAAGTAATCAAATCAACACAAATTGCATTTAATTAAGATGAGATTTGCTATGGAATGTCCCTGAGGGCGCCTTGTGATGCATGAATTATCTGTGGGGCCCCAAGGAAGGTCGACTGGCCCACATCCTGTCTGATACGTGGGATGGACAGGTCCCCATCGCCATGCCAACATCCGTCATTGCCAGGGGGATATTAAGGGACCAACTGGATTTGGGTGAATGGCCGGCGAGAGGGGAACATGTTCTTCAGAGCGAGCATGTGGGATTAGTTGCTTTTTCACACCCCCCAGGTTGGTGTGGATGCCAGGTGTCAAGAGGAGTACATAACAACGTAAAAAGTATCTGCTGCTTATGATTTAAGCGTTATTTACCTGTTTCAATTTGGAGGAATTTGTTGAGACGAAGGGGGCAGAACAGGAAGCAGGAAGTAAGAAGTTTTAGTTGGTTGGTGTGATTTGAAAAACCCGCTCAGAAGAATGAATCTGCCTTCATCCATTGATGATTATTTGTAAGGTACTCCATCCACCTTTTAGATGAACCCACAACTTATATATAAGCCATCTTACTTTTGTTGGTCAAGATGGCATCACACACCACACCCTTTAGTCCAAAAGGGCTGGTTAAACCAAAACCTACAGAGCCTAAGAACAGCTTTCAATGGCTATTTTCAGAAAGGATGCTGGTGAATCACACAGATGCCGAGGTGCCCTGTTCTTGGAGTCTGGTCCAGGCATCCTCACTGAGTGCTTGAATGATCGCTGGGAGCGCATTTCACATTCCTGTCCGGGAAGAGAGTGGGGTCTAACAATAAAGTAGGCAGCTTGTAATTGTGGGAGACATCACCCAAATCTCAGAGTATGGCTAGAGATTCCCGTCATCACCCCCCAACCCCCGCATGTCGTTCTGCACTTTGTCGTTTCACCCCCAACACGGCTGGTTCCTGACCAGTAGCAGTCCGTAGATTCAGGGCCTTCCTGCAATAAGTGCCGCACATAGAAAAGAGAAAAGAACATGTGAACAAAACCATCTTTATTCGTGTGATCAAACTCATCACTTTTATTCTCCACTGTAAATAATAGCGAATAGATAATATAAGTATCCATAAAGGTGACAGCAGTTTTTTCTCCTTTCTTCCATTCATCTGCTCAATAAACAAGAAAGAACTTCCAGTGTAGGACATTATGTTACATTATTTAACTGCTTAAAACACAGAGTAGCATAATGATCTCTAGGTACGGATGCTAGTTTGATGTTGTTAATGTAGCCTGTTGCTTTATTAAAAGATCTGGCTATATTATAAGATCCCTTACATAAATCACTGATCTGAAGTTAGGGAGACCATATTTAATTAGCTCACATTTTAGTATTCCATATAGCATGATGCATGCACTTGTGACATAGGGTATAATTGAGTGGTTCAGCAGTGGTTCAGACATATTGGGTCCATGGTTCTCATTCGACGGTTAGCGTAACTGATGTCTGATTAATTCCATTCTGCCTTTAGATAACACTATTCTCCTTATGTCTTCTTCAGCACAAAATGGCGCGCGGTGATGATGAAAGCGTGCTCGGGCCCAGATCATTTAGTGCAATGTGAGACCACAGACCAGCGGGCGAGTGGGGAGTGGGGGGCGGGGTGGGGGCAATCGTGCTCTGGTACGGTAGAAGGCAACCGGGCTAAGTGTGATTGCATGTAGAGTTAAAGACATCCACCGTACTTTTAGCAACTCGTTTCACATTTTCATCCAAACAAGCTAAGAGTTTCACTCATTCAAACAACTGTTTACAGTGACTATTTTATTTAATTATCAGTGTACTTTCACCCCTATATCAGTGTATAACAACATAAAATGCATCTCAATTCAGAGTTTTAAGACATTTTTTAAAATAATTCCTTATAATTCCTTAACCTCACAGACGCAAACTGGCCCACAGTCCCAGATAACAGATGATATGGGAGAGACACTTCTGCAGCAACTGTTTGCACCATATGGCCACAGATAACATTTACCACAGCCACTCCAACACCGTGATGGCAATGTCCTGCACTCAGTACTTAAAATATTCATTCAAAATTCATATAGGTGGTTTTAAACTGAACTATTTATTAACTTTGAAAAAAGACAAAGTTTATGACTCATTGGAGTTTTACTTACATAAAAATGTTCTGAGGGCAGAAGGATAAATGATTATAGTGAGGTGGGGCGTATTCAGATGTCTTGGTCCCACCTCCTCTAGGTGCTGGAACCCACCTCCTCTACAATCTGATTGGTTATCTCTCTGAACCAATCATTGTTCATTCTGCCCTCAGAACATTTTTGTGTAAGTAAAACTCCCACGACCAAGTTTATGTGTTGTACATTAAAGGCTGCACTGAAATTTCACACGTGAGCTTGCTTTCCCAGGAAACTTAACAACATACTGATTTTCTCTCTTTTCAGTATTGCGTTACTTGTAAAGGCTGTGAGTCAATTTGCACCCTGTCCTGCTTTGGTTTAAAGCACGAAGGAAGTGTGGGAGCTCAGGCTCAGGGACAGAGCGGGCCTGCAATGTGTTGAGATTATGGCTCAGATCTTATTCTTGCTGCACAGGTTTCTGCAGATCACTTCTAAGGGTCTGTGAAAGTCTGAGTGTCACAGGGAGCACTGATGACATCATCAGAAACAGGTTAAAGCCTGAGCTCTACAGGTACATAGGGGTTCTCACATGTCGCAACTCCAGAGGTGGCCTCATGCCTGCTGGTGTGACAGGACTATACCCTCGTTCCAGCATGGCCAGATCTCCTCATCTTCATGGACACCAGGGGATGTTAGGGCTCGTCCTCTTGTGGGAGCATGATGTATGACACATGTATGCCACATATGGACTTCCCTGCTCTCACCCAGTAGCTCATCTGAAGCCTGGTGTTCCTGTCATACTTGCTTGGGTCGGCTAAGGCAGTGGTTCTCAACCTGCTCCTCAGGGACACCCAGTTGGCCCACAATTTTGCTCCCTGCCAGATGGTCCACAATTTTGCTCCCTCCCAGCAAAAACATGGACCGTCTGGGGGTCCGCAAGGACCAGGTTGAGAAACACTGGGCTAAGAAACCCCTACAGGGCTATGTTCATGACTTTGCAGATCTCCATTAATTCCCTATATTATTTGCGTGTAGTGTTGTCATACTGGCAGAGTTAATGTATGAAATTCCTTTCCACTGCCCAGCTCTGCCCCCCCCCCCCCCAGTAGCATTTGCCCGTGGATATGCTTGCTCCCCGGTGACATTTTGCATTGGATAAGTTAAGGATCCGTGTGCCTAATTCCCGTCATTAGACCTGGTCCCTGTCCCCCGTCTCCCCAGCCGACACTATTAAAAGCACATGGGACGCCTTCCGAGCCCTCCACTGTGATCTTTACGTCCACCGAGGGGATTTTAAATTCCCTTATTTGTCATATGAAAGCATGAAATTGGCCGCTCTTGGGGACACTGCTGTGAAGGAAGAGGCAGAAATCCCTCATCATGATCTGACGCAGCTGGAGCACGGCTGGGAGCTTCCCGGCTCGCACCCTCAGTACCACGAACCGCGTCTGGAGCGGATGCTTCGATTGATGTAGCGAATGAGTGAGATTTTCCCACAACCAGGTTCTCCCTGAAAGTGCTTGTAATAATTTCCTCTGGATGTGTTGCTCGTGTTTAAAGATAATGCAGTTCTTATGATGAATGGCCTCTGAAGAAAAAGTGTTCAAGCAGTCTGTGTATGACATCAGAAGATGTAAATCAGAGTTGAGCACATGCAATATTAATCTGTTCAAATCAAGAAAGATTTTAAATCTTGCAAGGTATCATACAACATAGAAGTGCAGGGTATGTGTGAGTATAGACAGGAAAGTACAGACAGGGTCTGTGTTGGTACAGACAGGATACAGATGGGTATAGACAGGGCCAGTGTTGGCACAGACAGGATACGGATGGGTATAGACAAGGCTTGTGTTGGCACAGACAGGATATGGATGGGTACAGACAGGGCCTGTGTTCTTAGAAAGCACATGACTCTCGGCACTGCTGAGGCGCACTGGAAGGCATATACCCGTTTGCCGCAGCCATGCACTAGCTACATGCTAAACGCTAAACGCTATCTTTATCTCATTTCCTCTCATATCATTAAACAAACACACAAATGCATTTTTAAATACCGGAGTGCAGCTCGTCACACTGATGTGACGGTTCTGTCATATTCATTTACTATATCGTTTTTGCTAATTAATGCTTGATCGGTTCATTTAAATACACATTTGTTTATTGGCGCTTTCCTTCATGTCGACCCACTGTGGCGCCACCACTTAGCGGTCCCTGAAACGTGGCCTCTGGGGCAGGCTGTGTGCTCCTCTGGCAGAGGGGGCGGGGCTAACCCAATAGCAGTCACAGTCAGGTGAGCTACAGCTGATTGGCTGGGAAGGCGAACTCCCAGCCCTGCCATCGACCTTCCCGCAGCCCATGCAGATCTACAGGATGACCAACAGGAGGCAGACAAGAGAATCAGAAGCACATGACGGCGATGATGGAGACATATCTATAGAGTAAGTCAGTGTTACTGTGTAACTCACAGGCAGCCTGGAACACAGCAATTCACAAGGTTATTAAGAACTCTTTTAAGAACTCGTTTCTATGGTGTCAAACAGCATCAGTGAAAAGAAAAGAAAGAGGTCCATTTTAACGAGGCCTTAATGTACAACTGTTAGTGTAATTTTCAAATTTGTTACTTTAAAAATGAGACAGTGATGTACCTAGTGGATGTAAGTAACGGTCTGAAAAAAGCCAAGGGCAGATATGAGGAAGTTATAGTGTATTTTGTTACAGGTCAGGGGGCTGATCGTACCACTTCCCGCCTGTGTCATGAAATTCCTCCAGAGCATGAATCGCATGCATGAAATGCAGCATATAAATAGCACATGTGCAGCATGTACTTAGAGACTGTTACAGGGTGTTGCGAAGTCGAACGAACCCCCGACCACACAGGTGGATGAAACCTGCCCCCATTTCCCCTTAACCATCGGCCCCCCATGACTGATGTTTTTTGTAAACATCGCTAACGTGGGTGCACCCAGGTGTCTGCACCAGCTATGTGAAATGTGAAGGCGGCTGGCTTCCTGTCGACCTCCCCAAAGAGCTGGGGTGAGGGATGGGGGGGTTGTACTGGGTGTGTGTGGTAATTTACATCAACTGAACAGCGACTTAAAAAAAGCCTTACCGAGGTGAGAGAGGGAAATGATCCCGATTAATGACACAGTACCCTGGACCGTCTGTCCGGGCTGCTGGTGACTATCAGGATGCGTTAAACATGCCCGGATTAGCAGCATTCGCCGTGACGTGTTATTAATTTTTCAAAACTCACACTCGTGGAAATGAATTGGAATAAAATCTGCAGAGAGACATAATGAGTGCGACTGTAGATTATGGGAGGGGACTCAGACAGAGAGCCACAGAGCGCGCACTGTGGGGGGGGGGGGGGTTCACTTCAAAGAGGCCCAGCTCTTGCCGACAGATCCTGTCAAACCCTTTGCCAGGTTCCAGCTCCTGCATACGCAGCAGTGTTAGTCGCGAGAGAAAGGGCGTTCCTGTTACATACAGGTTAAACAAACCAAACTCTTATTCCCAGAAAAACCTCTAACCCAACCTCAAAGGCAATTCCAATAAATTAGAGAATGATGCTTAAAGGAGCACAACACTCTGACTTAAGAGCAAATTGTCAAGTGGGTGGACCGGTGACCACAACAACTAGCCAGGGTCTGTACCCGTCACCACTGTTAGTCCCGGTCTGGCATACACCAGCAGAATTAGTACTGCTCTGCTATCATCACAACTAGTCTTGGTCTGTGCCAGACCAACCCAGTCAGTCACGTGCTGTTACACGCCATCACCACACTCATCTTCATTGCTGGCGTTAGACTCTAACAGTAACCTGTCCATGCAGAAGATTCTTTTTTACACTTTGACAAATGGTATTTTCAGAGCAGAATTGCTGAAACTTATCCCTAATCCCCAGTTTTATGAGCAGGAAGAGGTCCATCGGATGGATGGATGGATGGATGGATGGTCTGACCAGTTGAATTGCATTACTTGTGCTCAAACTGGGTAGCATCTAGTATCAGGGTGCTGCTGGCAGGAGAAGAATGATTCAAAATAATATATAAAATCACAAATAATGAAAACCAAACCAGAGACACATTATTAACCCTAAAAACATGAATTGCTGGTTATGTATAAACACCAGCCAGTTTGTGCCAGTCATGTGGCTTTGGAAGGAATGAGGCCTCAGTGAGAGGGTCCTCACATCTTTGAGATACTAGTTTAAAGGTCACAGACAACTGTAATACTCAGGATTCTGTTCAAATGCGCGGTATAGAAGATTCTGTTGTGTAATTTTTAATACTGGCCTTGTTTTTCTTTATTTGGATGTATCTGCAGGTACATTTCTTTAAATGACACATTTATTGTTCGTACCCCGTGGGCGACAGCCAGCTTCATTTTCTGCGTGACACCGCCCGTGTGCTGAACACCCTTATCAGGGCACTTCCTGAACCTGCTGTGGCATGAGAATGGGCCTCGCTAAAAATACACATAGACAGGAAGCTGCCACGACCTCTGGGGGGCGCTTCAAGGGCCTCAGCTGTGAAAGAGGAGGCGTCGCTCCCACACGCCACACCGAGACAAATGTAACGACACCCCCCCGCCCCCCCAAATTAACCACCATGCCTGGTTTGTGACAGTTTGTTAGACCACAGAGGGATCACTTCCTCATCACGTGACCAGCACATGGTTGAAAGTGCCAGTTAAAGGGGGAAAATACTGCAGAATGTCAGTAGGGTGCCAGAGCCTCGCGGCCTCACCTCTGCCAAACTGCATCGGGCTCTGATGTGCTTTGCCTGCGTCACCATGACATTTGTCCTTATCTCACACTGAGATATTTAAATGTGACCCTTTTCCATTTCTTACATAACCCCTTTTTCCAAAAAAAGACCTATGGCATTGCGTAACTCATCTCGCTCCATCTGAAAATCTGGGCCTCGATTTCTTCCGCATGTAGAGCAAATGAAGTGCAGGTATTAATGAAATGCAGGTTCCTTTCAGATGGATAATCCACTCGCTCAGTGCTTCTGAGCGACAGGCGTTAATGTTTGGTGAATGTCCCATGCTAAGTGAGTTCTGTCCCTCTTAAGGTACAACAGCAATGCCCCAGGGTAGACTCTGCGTTGTCAGAGAGGTTGTGGGAAGCAGGGGACCCAGCCTCAGGACAGCGAGTCCCGTGTCCTGGGTAGCTCCTTCTCATCCCGCCTCCCACCAGCCACTCCTCTTCCTCACTCTCGCTCTTTATTGCCGTTCGCTTTGAACCCGACGTCAGACGGGTGCTGAGGAACGCGGCCTCCCTGCCTGCCAGGCGTGTAAATACGGACACCGCACCGGAGCGTCCCAGGAAGTAAACACATCACTCACGCTGCCAGCCCCCTCGCCCAGGCAAGAGAGCCGGGATTGTTTGGCTATTTCCCATCATGCCTGTCTGCAACTGCTCTAATAGGCATATACAGAGCGTGTCAGCATACGGAGTGCACTGCACCCGCATCTCTCATCCGGGACCCACCCCCCGATGGCTTTACATCACTCTCTCCCTCAGGATGATGAAGAGCAGCTTTATATTTTCATTATTCTTCCTGCCAATGTCAACCACAGTCAAAATATGTTTTCAATATGACATACCTCACCCAATGCAGTGTGGGCCCAATGCATCATGGGAAAGGTTCCAAGCTCACAGTGACCCTTAATTGGATCAGCGCTTATAGAATTAACAAAGGGGTGGATTATTATATCATTAATAAATAACAAAACCCTGGAATTCCTGACGGATGATGTAATGGGTGCAGCATCAGTTTAGTATTCTCAGGATTGCGAGATGTCCAGCTCTGGTCCTTCTCACAAAGGGGTACATTTACATTCTATTTTCCATTTGAAGATTTTTATGAAAACAGGGAAGTCAGAAGTCGATGTGGTCTCACTCGAGATCATTTTCCGTCTCGGGGCAGAAATAGTTGTAGCTTGAGAGGGCGGCTTTGCAGCAGGGGGGGAGCCAAACATCAAGGATGTCTCAGCCTGGCCTGAAAGCTTGGAGCTGGAGCTGGGGCCTTGCTGCAGCACCTCGAAAGCCCTTCAGTGAAATCGCGCCAGTTAAATGTCAGATGACACCGTCTGAGAGCTCACCTGAATGTGATTCACACTCTGCTAAGTCGCATCTCCAGACAAACTGGTGTGAAGATCCTCACGGTGGTGGTAACAAGAGCAATGCTGCACAATGTGGCAATTCCTCATGGCCGAAGTATAGTAGGAGTGAGGAAAGGTGATGATTTGAATCAGCCGATTGTCTCTTTAATTACACTAGATTTTCGTCATTGTGATAACAGCGCAGCCTCCATCCTGCTTTGTCAATTTTACGCACCAAATTGCAAAATATGAAGCTTGATTTATCATTCTGGGGGTGCAGCGTGGACAACAAAATGATGAGCCTCAGCTGAATTAACAAGATCACAATCGTTCTAGAAATTGAGCGGGAGAGTGGGGAGGTTTTGGAATCAGATCTGGGGGGACAGACTGACCTAGACTGTGTCTGATGGTAGATGTATGATAATAATATTTTTGTGGAGGTGTCAGTATCGGACTTGGGGGGGGCACACTGACCTAGGTTTAGTCTGATGGTAGGTGTATGATGGCAGAATCTATGTAAGTCTCCTCCAACCAAACTTCACCTTTATACATCCTCAGTTGGGCCTTTTTTGAATTAAATTAACCTCACAATTGTCATCAGATTTGAAAAGTGCCATTTGCTCATTGTCCTGCATTTATTTGAATGCCTCATCCCATAATTTCCCTATCATTCTCTTTGCAATAAGCTTAATGCCTCCCTTCTCTCATTTTTTAGCCCATGCAAATACCTTTCTCATTCTAAATGTAAATTTTTCATTCTGTTTATAAGAAAAATAGGTTCAGCCTCGTTGCATTGTAGAAAAAGAAAAACAGTCAAGAAACTTCTGAGATAAAAGTGTGCATGGCTGTGGACAAACAGAAAGTGCTTCCCCACAGGATAAGCACATCATTCCTCCAAACTGCCTTTCCTGGACTCGTAACGAGGGACAGTTGTGCTCTGCAGAGCCACCAGTCAAAACACGCAGCAAAACATCTCTTTTAGTGGTATGTGTTAAATGAAAGGCATTAATCCTGTCACATGTTTGTTATTTATTCTAAAATTTTTATAAAATTTGTAAATTTTACTTTATTTTATAGTAGACTGTAGTCAGAGGGTGAATGCACTGTATTTACATCATGTGGCCCAGTGACTACATATGAGAAACATGGGAAGCAGGGCGGGGTGGAGGGGGGCAGGATTTTGATGCGTCTGGATCCTTACCGCTACATCCTGCAAGCTCCTTACCTCTACTTTCCACCCAATTGTGTTATTAGGGATTAACTCTTGCCGGGATAGGCAGTCACTCCAGTTCACCTCCAGACACTCCAGTTCACCTCCAGACACTCCTGTTCCCCGCAGACACTCCAGTGGGAGCTGGTGGGGGAGAGGGGAGTCATATCATCCAGGGAGTGGCTCACGGGCCGCGGTCAGTCGCTGAGCTGCCACTATGGAGCATCTCCGCATCATGGTGGTTCTGTGCTGCTGTTGCATAGCAACCCACATGAGGTAACAGCAGGCTGGGTGCTTGGAAAAATACATTCCAGCATCTCTCTGAGCATCCTGCTCTACCCGACCGCTGCATTACTCTGCACCGTGGACAAGGAGATGACCAGAACCTTTCTTACCGTGACGTGCAGCTCCTCAGGGCAACGAGGTGACCAGCCCTACCAGTGAGCGCAAAACCACTGGGAGACATGAGAGGCCTCCGACTCTCTATGACTCTGTGTGGTCATGGACCACAGCAACAATACCCCATTGGACAACCAGAAGGTGTCAGATGACAAAATATACTATTTAATTTTATTATTAACCAATGGTAAGGCTAATTAAACAAATTACTAACAAAAAGCAAATAAATTAAGCAGTTAAGCATTTCATTTAGTTCCAAAATAAAAACAAATTCTAAAATATTGCATTGGCAGTTTTTTTATTAATGTGATCCTGTTCTTTTTTTAAGTTACAGTTTGTAGTGAAGATGTTTTGCCTTCAGAACTTCCTGTAAAATGATTCAGTTATAAGATAAAAAAAAACACATTATAAAACTGAAACACTGCCGCGTTTTATTTTTGTAAGAAGAAGAGAATTTGCTTCTTATGAACCTGCATTTCATCGGAGATTAGAAGTACAATTTCTCCCTGAATATATTAACATTTCATGAGTGAAATCAGACAGAGATGTATCTCATCTGCATAAATAACGCCTGGATTTAATAAGGTAGCGTGATGAGAAGATCTCTCAGAATAGAACAGCGTAGCAGGAAAGAAAAAGCGTACCGTGCCTTTAAGACACCTGCGTTCACCTTATATAAATGTAAGACTGTGCATTGTTACACTCCTGCCTGGAAAATCGTAATTTTTCCCCATCTCTCTATATATATACGTAAAACTGAAGTATGAATCCCATTAATACTTCTGAGTGTAAGTATTAGAATAGGACAAGTGAGGTACAAGTGGGGGTCATGTGACATTAATCATATGACATCACTGACACTCACTGTGTTGTGGGGTATTCTACTATATAACGCACGTCTTTTCATGTCATGATGATGATGATTGTCTCTGTATCTTCATCATTATATGAATGTTGGTGTTCCCCAAAGGGAAGGAAAGGGATGAGGTTGCTGAAGGCCAGTGTCTGCTATTATTGGCCTGTTGGAAGGAACCATGAGCTGCCCAAGGACTCCTGGTTCGTTAGGGCAGACGTGGAGATCATGAGAACCTTGGTAAGACGACAGATTAAGTGATAGTTGACAAGAACTTTTTACACATTTTGTGAGAAGAGTGCCCAGTTGTGATGAATTTCCATTGCAAACCAGTGGGATGGTGTGCATCCTCCTCTACAGGAACACTTTTAAGTCCATCATGCATGATTTAGGTGAAGATCTCACTATTAATAACGATGTGTGTTGGAATATATTCATGCAATTTCCTTGTATGGGCCTCCTGCAGTGGTATGAATATGGGGAAGCTTTATCAATTCCATCCTTTCAAAATGACAACGCTATGATAATATCTGCTCCCGTAACACTTAGGGTGCTAAACAAAGCGGCTCTCTCTTCATATCTCCCATCTCTTCATAGCCCCGTCTCTCGAGGTGTCACTGGCTTCCCACTCAATCTGCTGCTTTCTGGTGTGATAGATTCCTGTTCATTTAAAACTGAACAGACTGTAATCTAGGTGTCAACTGGCAAGCGGAGGTCATTCATTAATCACTGTATCTGCTTGCTCGTCTTGGTTGTACTGCGACATAACCTGACCGATCGACGTATGCGTTACGAGCTTGTTTGATGAATCAGGAGCCAAAACAATAGATGGAAAGTGTGATCTGCAAAGGAAAATTTCAATCTGAAAGTAGATTCTGAAGATTCAGAAAACTAGAACTCAACAATAAGCGATTAGGAATACTAGCTACAATTCAGCAAGGAGTAAGCAAGGAGTAAGCAAGGAGTAAAGCCCCTTAATCTCCCGTAGACTGATTCAGAGAAGTGACACAGGTGTGTCTCATACCAGGGTGCTGAGGGGCGTGTTACTGAGAGGGCTAATTGGATGTAGGCGGGGCGAGGAGATTTTTTTTGGAAATAAAATGTTAATGATGCAATATTGAAGCCCTACTCATGCTCTTTGAGTCATTATGGTTCTTATCAAAAAGTTTATCATTCGTTTTATTAGGGTTGAAATTATTCTGTTCTCTGAAACTGTCCTGCTTTTGGTGTTTTAGTGGAATAAACATCTCGATAGAGCCTCATTAAAGCAACATCCCAGAATGCCAGCTAATTAAAAGCCCCTTCGTAGATGCAATGAGCCCTCTGTTCCAGGCCTGGAAGATCTTTAGATAATGGGCTCGCCGGGGACACAGCGATAAAGGGCTTGCAGGGCGCTGCGGATGTGATGCTAATGTTAATGCTATACTACGTAGTAGCCTGGCCTGTGCTGGCATGGGGGGGCACAAGCCGGGGCTGATTAAAAACCACGGTAAAAGCTACAGTAAAGTTGTGCGGGGTGTGGGAGCCCCAGGCGACAGCATCCTCCGCATCTGTCAGCCATGATTCTGGGCATCGCAATGCAGTTTTAAACGGGCTAGTTAGATGGACAGCTAAAATACACACGTCACACTAATAGAGGGTCCACAGCAGATTACGAACTGGTGCTCTCTCTGAATCCATGGAAATGATTTGATGAATTCACTCACCGCACTTGAATGATACTCTCATCACACAAGCTTAATCTTAAAGATGCTGCTCTGGAACACTGGTAATAGCTTAATAGTACTGAATATTCACATTACAAATGAAAGATCACATGGCTGCTTCGGTGATTTAGCATTGAGCCACGCTGACTGATCAAGTTGTCCTTCTTTTAATTGCTTCCTCACTTTTTCCCTGAGGGTAAAAAGGTCAAACTTATCAATCCAATTCTTTCTTCACTGAATATTAAAAATATGCTTCAGTAGTCAGTCATCGTTTTAAATACACAGAGAATCAGAAATGGCCCCCTACCTACCGGTCTTGTCTGCCGCTCTCTAGGTCAGATTTATGTAGAAAAGCAGGGTACAAATTCATTCCGGAAAACAAAAATAGAAATGATTTTAGTGACAAACAGACACACAAGCATCGAATTCCTCCTTATGTGGCTGCTGTGGTGCCTGTTATTTAAATGAGATCTCAGGTCACACTCACCGCAGGGGTGCAGGTTTGATTGGGATTAACACTACATTTCTACCTGAAGTCAGACATGTTGTATTTGCCTGTCTGTCATTTCAGACATCACCACGCACTGAACACGGTGACAGTAACTCTGTAAATTCAGGCAGGCACCACCCACAACCAGGCCGGTAATTTAATATCATATTTTTATTTTCTATCTATCTATCTATTAAGTCATTTATGATGAAAGATGCTACAGGGTTTTCGACTGGGTCCATTCTGCAGTGTGTGTCACCATCACAGCAAACTTTTATAATTCCAGGAGAAGCTTCCGTCTTTGCGGTAACACCTCTTATCCGGCCTAAAATCAACCGTCTCTGAAAGCGGTAGGGCCGACTGTTATTGCCCGCCTCATGCAGACACGTTCTTCCATCTGAAGGAATTCAACATGCAGATAAATATTAATAAACGAGTTAGACAGGCCACCAAAGGATGCGAGAGATTGCACTTTGTATGGGGATCTCCTCATTAGTGCTGCCTGTTTAATATTTATAAGCACTTGGGGCATATTGCTTTGTTTTTAATTACCGACCGTCGAGTGGCGTGGATCCAGTGGAACACTCTTGAAGAACGTATATCTGACACCTCCTTTGAACTCCTCTGCGCTTCGCAGTTTCTACACCTGGGGGGGGGGCTGCAGCCATCTGGGGTAACAGTAGGGAGTGAGAAACATAAGCAAGGTGTCAGTCATCCCAAGAGCATGGCTATGATACCGTTCCACCTCTGCCATCGCCGCCAGGTTCCGGCACATTCCTCTGTGGCTCGGATTAAATTCCCTCCCTCCGCATCGCTGGCTTGGTTTCCCCCTAACAGCAAGGGTGGGGGGGGGGGTCAAAGTGTGTTTGGAAGGTGTCTCTGATCCTGCCCTTCTATCACGAGTTATGAAGTCATGACGCGTACGTGTGAATGCCCAGCTGTCCGTGTCAATGAACACCATAACTATCTAAGCAGGGGAATGAACCTCTCTAAAAGGTCATTAGTACGCAAAAGGTGTATAATGTCTTGTAATGTGAGTGGTAAGGACTGATCACATTTAAGTCAACTGATGTTTGATAGGCATGTATCTCACCCTGTGATGCTCCCATGCGGCTGTGTATGGGGGTGCTATGTGGCTCAGTGTCACCAGTTCAGACCCGGTGGCTAGCAGGGTGGTTTGACCGCTGGGCTCCTGAGAAAGACCCTTAAATCTAATTGCTCCAGGAACTGACTGACTCTGCTTTCTCAAATGTGCTGTAAATAAAATGCCATATGTAAAACCTGTAATAGTTTTCTTATCTGTAACGAGAGCGGTGAACTCGAAACCGGGTGGATGGCAACTGACTCATGTGACTCGATATTTTCAAAGGGACACAAATAGCAAAAAAAGATTGTAACATTTTTCACTTAATTGTGATGGAGGAAAATCAGTAATGAAGTACAGTCATGCACTGCATGAGAACGTTTCGGTCAACAACGGACCGCACATGCAAGAGTGGTCACATCCGTAAGATTATAATGGAACTGAAAAATTCCTATCGCCTAGTGATGTCATAGCTGTCACAATACAACGCATTACTCAATAGTTTGTGGTGATGCTGGTGTAAACAAGCCTACTGCACCGGTCATGTAAAAGTATCGCACATACAATTAGGTACAGTACATAAAACTCAATAATGATAATCAACTATTACTGATTTATATATTTACTATTCTGTTTTTTTATCGTTTTTTAGTGTCCTCTTTCTACTAATAAAAAAGTCTGCTGTTGCCTAGGTGTGTAGTAGGCTTTACCATCTAGGTTTGTGTAAGTGCACTCCATGATGTTTGCACAATGATGAAATCACCTAATGATGCGTTGCTCAGAATTTTTCAGTGCTGTTAAGCAATGCATGACTGTACATTTAATGTGTCATGGATGACTGATTGTGAATCAGTTGATTGATATGAAATAGCATTCTACCTACATTCTAGAGCCTCCTAATATATAAACAGAAACGACACTGTAAGCATTTCCTCCACAAACACAATGTACAGTCAGCATATTCTCCTGTAGATCTTCTGTTCTGTTTGTATGTGACGGTGAGTCTCACAGACTAAACCCAGGCTTGGCTGTAATAAGACAGGAGGTTCCTTGCCAAACCATGCTGAGATGTCCCCATCGCTGTCAGTGGCCGCTGAGGAGTCCGAGAGGCAGCTGCTCCGATCCGGCTCCTGCCGAACAGGAAGGGTCTCTTGTGCAATGTTCCCTGGGTAGTGAGGCAGAGCAATAAGGTGGATTTAGACAAGATGAAAGCATTAGTAAGAAGTGCTACCGACGTGTGATATAATTATTAGTGTGGATCAGAGGAAGGCAGCTTTGATGGAATTACTGTGTGCTGCCACTCACTGCCACTTAATGTCCACAGAAACCAGTCGAAGGTGATTATACCCGCTGGGGGCTGGCAGTGCCCGCTCCCCCTGCCCGCTCTGTTGCTCTCCTCTACCTCCTCACCTCATGCTCCCATCTTCTTACATCCTTTTCTGTCACCCAGCTCTTTTCCAGGACCAACCTTCGGGGAATGTGCGTGACAATTTGGAAGAAATAACAATTTTCACAGTGATCCAAATGACTGAAAATGAGATGCTGCAGATGTCTGTAAACAATGAGTCTTACAGAATGAGCCAGAATACGTGAAGGACGCAGTGGTGAAGCTAAAAGCTGCTGTACTGAGTAATGTCCTCGGGCGGGATCCCGCTGAGAGACCGTAATAGGGGTTATGTGAGGAGACGAAGCTGGACAACAGAGGCTTGGAAGTTCCTGGAACGCCGTGTGCAGGATAAAGGCTAAAGCAGGAAGTCAAACACTGTGCTCGTTCTAAGAGAGCTTTACGGCGTTTGTTCTAACCTGATGGCATTTTCATCATTCCAATTTGATGCAATCAGGTGGGGAATCTGGCGCCAGTATTCGTCAGCGAGGCGGGAGACGGCGCTGATTCTTGCTGGGAGAGCGAGCGCTCTGCGCTGAATCATGGGGTCATGGGGCCGTCGTCAAACAAAGGTGCTATGACGACTGCAGTACATAATGTAGGACAAGACCCAACACATAAAAACTATATATGACTATATGTGTGGGTCAGCGGGTTATGATGGTGTGTCTGTAATTAGAAGGTTGCTGGTTTAAATCCCAGGTGTGGGGGAGTGATTTCACCATATGGCCCTTAGCCTCTAGTTGCTGCAGGATCTATCTGACCCTGCTTTCTCAAAAAAGAAACAAAAAACATATGTTGCTTTGAATAAAAGCATTTGCTAAATCAGTCAAAGATAATTATTTGTTTTACAGAAAATTTACCCGATTCTGAGTCAGTCATGGCATGGCTTGACTGTGGACTCTCTTCAGCCATCACCGACCACATCCCCAAAACCAGTGTTTCTTAAACCAGTCCTCGAAGACCCTCAGGTGATCCACATTTCTGCGGTCTCCCAATTCCCTGGGAGGGAACAAAAACGTGGATCGTCTGGGGGTCCCAGCAGCATGTCTTGCTCATGTGGAAAAGCATGTCGGACCAGATTCTAAGAACAATTTGTTTTCTTTCAGCCATGAGGATGGTCTGCGAAGAGCCCTGGATGCTGTCTCAGTCATCATTTGAATTTTTATATAATAAATGTAAAGCAGACTGGGTGAGGTACAATGCAATGCAAACGCCATTCTTTCACTAAAGTCACGTATTTAAATGTTTCTTTTCAGGCCCGGGTCCCCTAATGGCAAACTGCAACAGAAGTCAAAAATGAAATTCAGTGCAGATGAGCAGATTCCTTTGTCACAAGTAAACACTCCATTTATCAACCGGCCTGCGTGTGTAGAAGGAGGATGTGAAATTGGACAAAGAACACCAAAATAGCCCGTCAGTTTCCTGGTGTGCTGCACGGCGAAATGAGACTTATTTGAAGACCATCCGCGTTACTCCTGCACTTCAGGTGATATTAAAATAAAATCACTTCGACTTGGATTTGGAATAGGTCACCCCTGGGAAATAAAGAGGAGATTATCCACTCTAGATATTGTGTCTCAGAAAGATTCTCTGTAAGGTTTCATGAAGCTGAAATTATGTCCACGTTTCATTTACCAGAATCATTAGAAACTGCATATTAAACAGAATTACCGAAGAGGAGTTATTAAAGCACCTATTGAGGAAGGTCCATGTATTGTACATTTTAAAAAGGAAAAAAAATGCTTTATTTGATGTACATTTTGAAATGCAGACCTGAAACACAGTAACCACAGAAAGAGTGAGTTTGTGGTCTTGGTCAGTGCCTAATGCCAGGATGATGCTGGGCTATTTACTGTCAGGTTTAAAGAACCAGGTTAAACACAATATTATGCAGTTTAGTTCTGGCATCGCTGCATTGGCAGAATATTTTGTCCAGATTTGTTACTGATATCTTTGGTCTTTCCTCCCCACAAGAGCTCAAATCTGATTGCAGTAGCTCAGAATTTGTCCTTGTGATACTCAATTCAAATCAATTCAATTTTATTTGTATAGCGCATTTTCACAACATTACATTGTCTAAAAGCACGTCACATTATCAACACCCAAAGCCCCCAGTGAGCAAGCCAGAGGTGACAGTGGCAAGGAAAATGTCCCTAGAAGGAAGAAACCTTGGGAGGAACCAGACTCAAAGGGATCCCATCCTCCCTGGGCCAGCAGAGGAAGTCAGATGAATAACCCAGAACCAGCCTGAATCCGGAATCATCTGATCCACATGGGGGTATGAAGACTCCCTTGGACAGACCGGAAACCGGAACCACATGAGGTACACATGGGGGTGCAGTGTAGCGATTTTATTTGAGGACGGGCGGGGAAGCAAAAGGCCACTTTTTCAGCAGAAGAACTGCAGGGGGAGTGGGTAAACAAAATTTGAATGGTATGACTATAACGGGGGGGCGGGGGGGGGGCATCAGGGCTTGGGTTTTAACTGAGGGGCAAGAGATAAGGGAACAAGGATTTACAAGAGGATCGGGGGCAGAAAACAGGGGAAACTGCCCTGGGATGACCTGGGTGTGTCTTACAGTCCTGTTTTACTGGATACAATGAAAGAAGGGATAGTAACATAAACAAACTACTAATATATGTTATATATGTATATAAACCGTACTCATTTTTCATATCTGTTTATCCAGTACAGCCGTGTTTCCCAATCTGGTCCTTGGGGACCCACAGTTTGTCTATGATTTTGCCCCCTTCAAGCTCCCTGCCAGACAGTCCACATTTCCTCAAAAATGTGGACTGTCTATGGGCCCCCAAGGACCGGATTGGGAAACATTGCAGTACAGGATCACAGTGAGCCTGGCACAAATCTGAGAAAACCGTGGATGGGACGCTAGTCCATCACAAAAAATGTATAGATACCAGCTTTGGACTGGGTGTACAGTATCACGGGGGGGCTGGTATCACTGTGGATGTGTATGCTTATTGGATGTACTATACATCAGGGTACAAAAAGAGACCTTTGCTGTGAATATATGTGAGATGTTACCAGTTTTTGCAGTCTCCCACAGCCCGTGCTGCCTGCCTGCTCAAGCCCCACCTCTCATTGCTCGCGATTTAAGGACGCATCGGATGAATGCAAGGGATAATAGGAGACAAATCCACGCTCCTCATTAGATGGAAGGAGACTGTTCTGAGGGCCTCTGGGCATCTCTCTGGTCTCCAGGCTTATCCCAAGAGTAGGCCTATATCTATCAATTTTGAACGGGGTAATTGTTAGATTTTGATTTTTTTTTTTTTGTGTGGGGAGTGTTTTAGTGCTAGCAGCTTTGCGTTCTCCCCATCCTCCATGCCATGGTATTTAATCAGGGGTGCCGTAAAGGGTGAAAGGGGCCTTGAACAATTTGGAACATAATCAGAGTTGCTGGTATGGGGGCCCAATATAATAAACTTTCATGGGTCCCAAAATCTTTAGCGGTGCCCCTGTGTTTAATTTTGTACAAGCTGAATGCTCCATTATGTTACTTTGACATTTGTGTAATGTTGGCCTCACCAGTCAGGAGCTTATTTAGCCATTTCGGGCCCCTCGACGTCTCTCCCGCTTCACGCTGGTCACCGACCCCCTCCCACTGCGGCAACACGGACAAAGCGGATCCAGCAGAAACAAGTGGAGTCTGGACTGAACCTACTGATCTAAAGGCCAGAGTCGCATATTTTGCTGCAGCGCTGGCACAGACATGCAGCGACACAAAGTCGGTTTCCTGCTCCAAACCCCAACGAGCTGTTATTAATGCTTGTTTTGCTCTAATGGTTACCCTCTAACACAATTACCTCCCCAGAGCTCCAGACATGAACCCAGGTTTCAGTCTGGCAGGATCTGCTCCCCATCACTGTTCACCCGGCTGGCAGCCAGTCACCATCGTATAGCGTGTGTGATTTATACATGCTAACCAAATGTGTGTTTGTTTGAGTGCATGTGCGCGAACACGGGCTAATTGCCATGCGTGAATTTTTCCATCTCCGGCTGCTAGCAGTCACCTCTAATGCCGTTCGGGCATTTTTACGTCTCCTTCGAGCTGCTTCCCTGCTCTGCCCAGGCTCCTGCTCCCAGCCCTGATTGGCAGGGGTCAGAAAACGGGGGAAGGAGAGAAGTAGTGGACTCTCTGCGTAATCCTGCACGCCGTGCTTCCTCCGAGTGCCGCTGCGGTTCAGCCCGGCTGACGGAGAGCATGCCGAGACAGTCTCCAGTTGCTGTGTAGATAAGAGCAATATCATAGATGAGCTTAATCCACAGTGAAAATGCAGTTACAGCCTGTCTGATTGATAACAGCTGGGGAGCCAAAGAAAGAGAATGAGGGAATTGGAAAACTCAAGGAGGAAGAAAACTGCCTGATGGTGGACTGCCAGATCGGATCCCACCCTGCCACCTTCGGAGATCCGGCTGAAGTCTCCTGGTGCCTGCGGCTGTCAGTTCTCCCTCTCTCCCTACCTCCAGATGCAGCAGGGATCTAGGTCAGCGAGCCTGGTCTATCGTTCTGAGACAGCTTACATCCCCGAAGCCTGAGGCAAAGCGGCGTGAGGACCAGGAGTGGAAGAGGAGCCCTCCCATTAGCCGAGGAGATGTCGAAGCTCCGTGTTTGTGGTGGAGGATTAGCCGAGAGTCGCTCGACTCCCTGGGCTGGCATTTGCTGTGGAGGTTGCTGCGAATACCTTGCAGAAAACGTTGCATGTAAATCCGAACGTGAATTCAAATCCTATTGTCTGCCCGGCATCTTCCACACACTAGGCAGATCGTCTTCGAAGGACGGGTGGCAAATGTGCCTGTAAGGGAGGCACCCAACCCCATACAACACGGCAGCAGAGCCGCATCCTCCCGGTGACTCCCGTGCCGCACTATGACTGGAGGGGCCGGCTGCGGGAGAGAGCTCCACCAGCTGCAGAGTCACACTGCGATCAGCTGACTTGACGCAGCCGTCGCCCTCTGTCCTCTGCCAAGCAGGGATCCCCGTGCAGTCCGGGGAATACCCTCCGCCTGAATCGGCCCGGAACTGACCGTAGCGTGGAAGACGCAAAAAGCTGGAGGAACCTGAGCCTCGCGTCGTCATCCGTCCTCTCCTTCTCTCTTTCCCTCTCTGATTTTCTAGCTCAGTCTGCATCTCCCTCTCTCTCCCTCTCCCCCTCTCTCTCGCGCTCTCTCTCCAGTCTGACTCCTCACAGCTTGTCACACGTCTGAAAACCGTAAAGTTTCCACTGCTGATCGAGTCTTCCTGAGTGAGTGGCGTGGGATATGACCTCAGGCTTGTCTCTGGACAACACCACGCCTCCCCCCCCCCCGTCCCATGCCGGAAAACAGCCAGCCTCAGCAGGAGAGAGCAGCTGGAGTACGTCATGTAGACGATCATCTGTGCCGGCTGTCACCGTGTATCTCATTAACACAGGGGTCGGCAAGTCAAGGCAGGGCTTGCCATGTTATTAAAGGTGTGTATATATTTGTACTGTGGATGCTTAGAGTGCATGGTAACCTGCGGGGGGGGGGGAGGCTAAACCTACTGAATTGTGGGCCTCCTGGCAGGGAGCAGTACCAGCTGATGTGTTCATAAACCTTCTAGATATACTGGGAGAGACATGTATCTTACTAAGTGGCAGTGTTACTAACCGTGCATTTCCCTGCTTATTCCGGCCGTCACCACACCCGAAACTGGTCATTCAATATGCGTATGCCTGCGATGAACTATCCTGTGTCTAGAAGAGATTCCCCGCCATCAAGTCTGAAATGTGTGCAAATATGAATAACACCAACTAAGGTGGTGGAGGCACTATGAGGATGGGAGGAGCCAACATCTGTCCCGGAAAGATTAGCAGTCCTGCAGTCCTGGTGACTGTCCACACGATGGCTTAGCTGTGAGATGGGGCTCTGAACCAGCCAGTTCCATCCCTCCCTCCAACTCCTTTTTTCTCTCTCCCTCTGCATCCAGACTCGACTGGGAGAGATTTGGGTCAGCCACTGGGTTGGAGCTCTGCCATTGGGGACCAAGTTGAGAGGGGGCCACCACTACAACAGGAGGGGGGTCGATTAGCACCACTGAGAGGGAGCGAAAGGAGAGACCTAGCGTCCGACTGTCTCAAAAGCCACCTTGACACAGATGTCGCTCAGCAGGTGCTGTTATCTTTAAAGGCCCACCCTCTCTCACTCCCTCCAGTCCGGAGGAGCGTGAGTGATTGGATGTGTGCCGAACGCGCAATCCGTACTTTCTGGGCAGACAAGCTGAAGGATGAGGGACTCGTTTCCACTGGCCCGGCAAGATGGGAGGCAGCCGCTGGGTGACACGCTATTACTCAAGCTCAAGGTTAACTGGGAGCTGCCGCCGCGGGGCCCGATTAGACCTGGGGCCGACACGCCATATGTCTCTGTAATCAGCTGGGGGCGCTAGCCTCACCTTGCTAACACCACCTGCTCTGTTATGGTCACATCCCGCCTGAAGTAGGTCCCCGAGTTCGACACACAAAACAGAAACAGTTACAGGGGAGCATGGAAGCATGGGGCAGTGGTTTCTAATCCCAGGGAATTCGGGATCTGGAATCCAGCCTTGACTGGATGAGCTTTCTTCATTCCTGACTCAGAGAAAGTGCAAAGAAACAAAACCCGCACCCTCATTTAGAAAATATGATGTTTCATTATGAACTGAACTGTGCTGGGCCGTTAATGGTGAGAGACAGGCAGAGCTCTGTACTGTGTTGTTAATGTTGGGAGGCACAGGCAGAGCTCAGTGCTGTGTTGTTAATGTTGGGAGGCACAGGCAGAGCTCTGCGCCCTGTCATTAAAGAAAGAATAATGGTTGTCTTTCCTCTAATTTACTTATTTAGGACTCACTGAATGGGTGCTTTTACATCACACCATATACGACAGGTAATTAACAGACAAACGACCGTATGCCCTCTATTTGCCAAGGCTGTCCAGGTACTGAAGCACACATTAGTCAAGTAAAAGTGTCTGTGCTGTAGACTGACTGGAGAGCAGGAGGAGCGCGATCACTGGAAGTACTGGAGCCTGTGGGGCTGAGGGGTGGGCAGTGTTCACTTCATTTGGAAGTTTGAACTTTTTGGAGTGTTTCCAGCCCCAGTTTTACAATTAAGATAGGGGGGAAAAAATCATTCTCCAAAACGTGCACAAAGGTCCTACTGTGAAAGACTGTTACTCGGTGGTGGGGGTGGGGGGCTGACCAAATTACCCATTTAATGAATAGTCTGGAAGAAGCTGTAGTGGGATGGTTAACTTTAAAAAATGCTCCTGAAATCCTAGGACTTTATGGACACAGGCGTTCTATGTAACGTCAAAACACCTCCTTTCCTCCAGGGTATGGGATCTTCCCGGGTGATTCCTGGCCTCCCAACAGGATACGCCCAGCAGTCATGACTGACACAAGGTGCTCTTTCCTGCTGTTTTTCTGTAACATACATGTAAACATACAGTTCAGGAGACCCACATGAGATAAATCTAAAATTTTATTTTGAAATGTCTGACAGATGCTTTCACAGTAAAGGATCGCTCCTGGGATTGAGTCCTCCTGGATATTTCATTTGACATCTGTCAAAGCTTTAATTGTAATATCTTTTTTTTGTTTATGTAGCTTATTTTGTCACAACATTGATAAACATTGATTGTCACAACATAAATAAAAACATCATGTCACTGAGTGCCAATGTTAGAACAAACAAATTGGTATCTAATAAATAAAGTAACATTCTGCACTTTTTTCAGTGATATAATGTAATGCCTGTACGTAATGCGAAGTTGTTACTCCAGGCTGCATGTCAGGACATGTTGCACCCTCAGCCCACGCCTGCAGATTCGGGATCTATTACAGGGGTTGTTCTACGCCGGCTTTTTCAGTCCGAATGCGAGATTAATGTACATAATGAAAGTGCATTTTTACAGAGCTGGTCATTACTGCCCCCAGTGTTTAATCTATATGTGGCTTAGGATAACATGTAATAAAAAATATAAATGCATTTCCGTGTAATCCCCGATTTCACCTCATTTACCTCAATAATTCTACGTTTTATGAATTTCAGAATGCAGTGATTTTCATTCGCATTCTGGAGTATGAATAATTATAAAAATACAAAAAATAAAATGACGATTTCTTGCGTGCCTGATGTCAGTCAAGACACTCTGAGGAGCGTCCAGAGTAATACTAACAATCCTGAGCTTTCGCAGTGCTACTCAAATATTGTCGTCAGGTTTCCTTTCATATGAAATCCGGCTACTAACAAGCAAACTTTCGTAGTTACTCCAACATAAGTAAAAGGTTAAATAGACTTTTAACGATATAAAATTATTATTATTCCTGTTTGTACGCCTCTTACTGAGTTGCATCATCACTGTTGCCTTTTTCACATAATATTTTTCTATTAACAATAACTGCAATATTTTCTCGTTTATTTTTCAATAGAGATACGGCCATTCTTCCTCTAGTTGCATTCACATATCAACGGACAGTCCCAGACTGCGCTGCATCATAGTAATATGACCGTTATACCAGGGTTAACTGCCAAGCCAGAGAGATAAATCAATATAGAGGAAAGGCAATTATTTAATGACTGCAGGGACTAAAACTGAGGGGGCACAAAAACTGTAAGAAAATCCGACTATGGGAAAACGAACTTCCTTAATTATTATTATTATTATTATTTTTTCTAACCAGAGTAAACTTTCATAGTGACGGTCTCATAACCCCGAGTAAAACTCTGATGTCTTTATATTACACCCATTTTTTCAACAGGACTCCTACCACGGTGGGGTGGGATAGGGGCGCACTGTGCGCTTTCCCGTGCGCGGTCCCGGCATGCGTGCGTGCTACACTCCCCGCCTAGGATGTCTCAGAGCGGCAGATGTTCAAACGGTCCCCGCCGAAGCTCAAGTATAAAAGTTTTAAAGACCGACAGAAAAACCAACAATAGACTGTTGTCCTCGGCAGTAAAGCAGTAAATGATTGATTAAAGCGCGCTACGCAGCTGTTGCTTAGATAAGATTAGCCGTGTTTGGCGCACCTGTTTAAACATGCAATATATAATAATCAAAGCGTTTAACACTGACAGACACGATGCCCCTCGTCAGGCAGTGATACAAATTTGTTTAGAATTATTTGCTTTTCAAGGCCTCATACAATTTGTTTAAAAACGCACACAATTAACTTTGACGGTAACATCCAATTCTTTTAAGAATACCTGCTTGACCAATCGTACCCATAATCCAGCATGAAAATGGTTATTATACTCCATCTGTTCGGAACACTAATATACTTTGACATATAATACGGTTAAATGGTTGAAAAATACAGATTTCAAATGAATATGTCATAACGGGGTTATACAACAGTGTGAGTGTTGCAGGTGCAGCGTAGGGTTCTGATTTCCAGGAACATAGCACGATCACGTACATTCATTTAAAACACAAGATCCTCTAACTGATCTGGGTCTACTGATGTTGCTGAGGTTCCTGCCCTTAGGGAGACCAGCGAGAGATTGAAGACCGAGCCCCTCCAGGTGATGCTTCGGAAGCCCTGTATAAACCTACGCCTGGTGACCCCTACAGGCAAGCGTGTGGTAAGCCCGGGACTATAGCCTACTTTCTGTACCCTTCGTTACCACAGTAATTGATGGTGAGAAACAAGCCCACCTCTAGACATTTGTGGAGGGCCAGTGAAAGACCCTAAAATGGAAGATGGGGGTCCACAACATCTCCCATACCTTTACTTCCTGTCTAGGTGACACTTACTGCCCCCCGTTTGGATTCCCTGCACTACCGGCCCTTTGCACCACCAGTATTACTGTTTTTTTTTTCATTTTTAAAGGCGAGCGCACAGCAGCTGTAAATAAATTAGAGCAAACCGCTGACCAAACTCAGCAAAGTCCCGCTTCAAAGCAATGCATTAAAGGGGAATCCCATAAATAACCCGGGACAATTCCCCCTCTTCTATTACATCCATCATTCCTTCACATCATTTAAGTATTTCCTGCTGCAGGTGGATGAAGTATGGCTGACATTAATCTCTGTATGGTGTGGTGCGTCCTGTCCTGCTTTTCTTCTGACCACCGGGGTCCCAGACACCGGCAAACAGAGCAGATTCTTTCCCAGCCTCTTAATTGCTTCATCAGAGTAATTATTTCAGTACAAAGTCACCTCATTTGGTATTTCAGTTGTTAGCATGTAACTCTCCCATAAGAGTTTCTTACATACCTACCGAAAAAGCCAGAATACTGTCTTTTCAAATGTTTCACAAAAAAAAACGTTCTGAAATATAATATGCGCAGTGAAACAATTGTCCAATAAATCAAATGTTTCTGAATACATTTTACCTGTAGACAATAGCACAGAGACAGCCTGTGATATTCATCATGGTGTATAGCACACCTACACCCAACTGTCTGTGTGCTGCTGATTCAACAATAGAATATAGCCTAACATTATGGAGAGGACTACATTTTATACATAATACATGAGAACACCCATCTAACCTGAATAACTGGATAGGAAAACTAGTGATAGACATTGATAGATAATACCTGAAAATATACTATATATAATTCTGAAAAGGAAAGCACTTTCCATCTGCTGCGTCTTGATCTGAACAGGCGCCATATCCCTCCAAGCCAGGGATGACAGCTGTGCCTCCCCGCCAACGCATCCACCCAAACGCGGCGCTGCCCCGACCCAGCCGCACGGGGATCATTTCCTCCCTCGTCCAACGTACTGAAAAGCATAATTAGGGAGGCATTGTCGGTACCTGCCGTTACCCCTCCTCATACAGCCGCACAAAGGCACTCTGGCTCAGATGCGCTTGCGTGCACGTGTTGCACAGCGAAATCGGGACAAAAGGCACCATTTCCACTTTCTCAGTCCCCTTTTCTCCGGATTTTCTTAAACGTACAATTTAAGGTAAAATTTTAACGAGAAATAGGCTACTTTTACTTGGCACTGACTATTAAAGATGCAAATGAGCGGATGCCAACAGATTATTGGTCTTTAAAATAAGCTATTTTCAGGGCGTTTATTGTTTGGTGAAGAACTTCAGTCTTGCTGATCATGACGCACAGGTTTTCAGCGTATGCCCCCACCTGTATATCCGGAACCGCAGGTTACACTACACAGCGACCGATTACTTACGCTGTGTTTGCACAGCAAATCAGAGCAGGTCATTTGTTATAAAAATGTTTTCTGATCTGCTGAACATCTTAGATGACATTATGTAATTCTTATCTAGCCTTGTTTTGCGGAGGTCTGCTAGACTGTCTCGTCTGTCACCTATTAGCTCCACTCTGCCATCTAGTGTCACACAGCTCTAAACTAGTGCACATGGTTTTCGGATATATATGTATACACGCACACACCCATTTTTGACTGTGCCTTTGTGCCATTAAATATACACCCTGCTGAGTCTGTCTACAGTTAATGGCAGCCGTGCAACCGGCACAGTCTCGGCGCTGGGCGTGCGGATGTGATAGCACTCTCCGGTGCTCGGAGTTATTGGCGACGGATGACGGGCTCGCATTCAGCGACCCCGCCCTCCAAAGCAGCCTTACCGGGGACAACACGTTTACTGCCCGTACCCCCTTCTGTGGTAGGCTACGAACATGCGACCAGGAGTTCAATCGTGCCAGGTGTACTATTTTGTGGAAGAAATTGTTGCATGCACTTAC
The DNA here is from genome assembly GCA_011763525.2 of Mormyrus iriodes. Classification (NCBI taxonomy): domain Eukaryota; kingdom Metazoa; phylum Chordata; class Actinopteri; order Osteoglossiformes; family Mormyridae; genus Mormyrus; species Mormyrus iriodes. The sequence continues at coordinate 5,696,587 of JAAGVU020000045.1, read as the reverse complement.
TTCATTCATACTATGCCGCCTATGTGTGTGGAAAAGATAAGAAAGACACCAAACTGCTTTATAACTGAAAGTCCTTAGTGTGCATTTTACACTGCGATGGTGCGTGGGGTATTAACCCTGCGTACAGTTAGGGCGTTGCAGGAAAGTGTTGTTTGAATTCACAAGCGCCTTTACAGCGCATCTGTCTCCGCTTTAACAGATGCTTCTCCCCGGCTAGTGTAATTTAACGCCGCGCTTGCTGTGCGGGGCAGGACGCACAGGCATGTCTCTTTAAAACGGCAGTTTTTTTTCCGTGCACTCTGGAATGAGGTCAGCCGCGAGGCTCCCCATTGCACCGCGCTGCCGATTATTAGATTCAAGGTTTAGCCAATCAGCAGCAGTGGTAGGTGTGGTCCGGTAGCGGGGCAGGCTGGAGACAGCATCTGATTGGCTTGCCTCCGTCGCCATCATATCTTCGGGGGCGGATAAAACTGCGTGAGGCGCCGCTGCGGTCTGCTGGAAGCTGCGGGCTGCGGGTGGGAAGGTGGATTATGAGAGAGTTCGGCAGCCTGGTCTGTCCCGCACGCCGCGACACTGTCTCTGGATGCGCGTCACAGCCGTGCAGACGGCTCAAGTTGAAGTTCTCATACGCTTTCAAAAGGGGCTTAAAAGCCGTTACCTGACGCGCCCTTTTTTATTTGTGTTTTGCTGCGGGGTGCACTTTGCAAACTGTTCTGGAGGCGCAAACTGACCTGTGCAACATAAAGGAAAGGAACTTTTAAATAAAAGAAGTTATTTGCAAAACCAGAGGAAGTCTGGCACGGCGATTTACAGTCTTTATACTGCCGCAAGATCGTAAACAACGACAGAGCATAAAGTGGAGTTAGGATTGCGGAACCGCCCTCGCTGGGGTTAAACTGCTCCCGGACTGTGAGACTGTCCCGCCCCGCTCAGGTCGCACACTCGCCGGCATGGTTGAGCAGACGAGCACCGCGGAAAGCGCTGAGACTCTACTGGCGGGAGACTCTACCGAGCCCGGGGATGGCGACCTGGAGATGGCCGCGTCCCCGGTATCGGCGGGGGACAAGCTGGACGCCGCGTGGTGCAAGACTCCCAGTGGGCACATCAAGAGGCCAATGAACGCCTTCATGGTGTGGTCGCAGATTGAGAGGCGCAAGATCATGGAGCAGTCACCGGACATGCACAACGCCGAGATCTCCAAGCGCCTGGGCAAACGCTGGAAGTTGCTGAAAGACAGCGACAAGATCCCCTTCATCCGGGAGGCGGAACGGCTCCGGCTCAAGCACATGGCCGACTACCCGGACTACAAGTACCGGCCGAGGAAGAAAGTCAAGTCGGGCGCCTCCAAGTCCGCTGAGAAGTTGGAGAAGCTTTGCGGGACCAAGCAACCCTTCAGGAAGACCGGCGGCTCCAAATCCTCCAGCCGAGCGCCGAAGCCTGCGGGCGTTAAAGCTGCGGCCGCCGACCCGGCGCCCCATGCGGTCCCAACAGACCACCATTCCCTTTACAAGTCCCGGTCAGTTCCGGCCGCCAAGCCGGTCCCGGATAAGAAGACCAAGCGGGTGTTCGTATTTGGGGGCGCCGGCGGGGGTCCACCCTCGGCAGCTGTCCCGGCCAGCCCGACCCTCAGCAGCTCGGTGGAGTCCGGTGATCCGCCGAGTCTTTACGATGACGGTGCGACGGGTACCGAAGGCGGTTCCGATCTCGGCTTCCGCTCCCCCGGCGTGCGTGCGCCCTCGCCGGCCCCCTCCGCCGCGCACTCCTCCTCCTCGTCTTCCTCCCGCTCCTCCTCGTCATCGGACGAGGAATTTGAGGACGAGCCGCTGGAGTTGAACCCAAGTCCCGGCCTCGACGGCATGTCGTTGGGGAGCGTGGGCTCAGCCGTCCTGGACCGGGACCTGGACTTTAACTTGGGCTCGGGCTCCCACTTCGACTTTCCTGACTACTGCACGCCAGAGGTGAGCGAAATGATCTCGGGGGACTGGCTGGAGTCAACCATCTCTAACCTAGTGTTCACCTACTGAGCTATATGCAGGGACGAAGATGATGATGATGATTTTGATTTTAAAATGTTAAGAATGAAATCGTCACTCTTGGATCAGGACGGAAAGTGCCTGACGGGGCCGGTTCATTTCCAGAACCGAGCCCGGGAGTGGGAGCAGCCTGCCGGTGTGCCCGATTGCCGGAGAGACGGAGCGCCGACGGGCGGCGCTCCTGTGCCGAACCGCAGCTGGAGGAGGAGGATGAAGGCCGGAGCCGTTTAAAAAGCCCCATTTCGGCGACTTTTTATTCCGTGTGGACTTTCGGTACTAGCCTGGACGTCCGGCTTTAGTACAGTGGGTTGTCCCCGCACCCGGACACGCGACAATGTGACTCGTTTTTAGGGTTAATTACAGCCTGATTCGTGCGCGAAATGAGAAACCAGCAGCCCCAGAACTTCAGGATCCAACTTCCTCACACTACAGTTCAGGACCAACCCCCCTCCTGCTCTTCCCTTGCGGAGGGATTTTTACTTTTTCTCCGCCGTTTCCCCGTATTTTCCCACCCGGTTTTGTTGTGTAACCGGATACCGTTTTTATATGGATGTATTTATACTGGCCGTTATTTTTTACCGACTCGTTTTGTTTCCGTAGTCTCGTCCAAGGGCTAGCATTACCTGTTTTTTAATTTAAATTTTCCAGATTCTGACACATGAGAGATTTTAAATGGTTCGTTTATTTTCTAAGTGTATTTTTGTACAAAATTATATGAGCGGGGCGTCTGTCATATGGCTGTTCGTAAGGGCCCCCCGGACCATGTTTACAGCCCGGTGCCCTCCGCACTTCACTCTCTTTGCCTAATAAAGATACTGTACTTTTTAATGGACAGCTTTATTTCACCTTTTTATAATATTAATAATGATAAAAGCAGTTTTTACCACTGGATGGAACCTGTCTATACACTCGAAATGCCTACCTTCATACACAGCTGTACTGTGTGTTTCATATTGTATTCAAATATTTAATCTTTTCTACTTGTCTGCTAAAAAATAGGTAATTGTTTTAGTATCTTAAGGCATGGTGAATAGAATTTGTATTTCTGATTCAGGTTTAAGTAGAGCTGTTGTGTTTTTTAAAAAAAAACAGAGGATGGACCATCTTTGTACATTTAGACTGTATTATAACAACGGTTGCGTGTTTGTGTGTTGTTCAGACCTTGACAGGCACTGGGACATCTATCTCTTTGCGTCTTTACATTTTAACGTGGCTCCTGGTTCACTTTTTTAAACACCCCTTTTTAATGACGAACTTTCCCATTCTGTGCAATATGCTGTGAAGATGAGTGTTTTTTGCCCTTTCGTACCACGTCAGCATCTGAGCAAAAACTCAAAGCAGCCAGTAATATCAAGTTACTGCCTGTAACATTTTCTGTAAATAGCTTTTTTTTTCCCCTGAGAAGGAAATAAAATCAGCTGGAACTGAACCCAACATCCAAGACTCTGCCGTTTGTGTGTGTGTGTTTGTGAAGTCTTGCTGTTTTATGGGTGGAGATCACTGCATGCTGTTTGTTGACATCCATTCCCCAGATCTCCACTCCACATTTCCAGTCTGCAAAGGGGACTCTGCACAGACATTTTCACAATAACCCCCCCCCAACCAGCTCATTACATATAAAAAACCCACAGTAACCCCTGTGCAAGAATGGGACAAGAATGACTGCAGGCCTTAGTGATTAGGAATCCGAGGTATGTTACACAGCGATCGGCAGTCTGGTGTGAAAACTGAATTGTAATTTACATACTGGCAGGGAAAAGAGATTTGCGTATTCTGTGTATTTTAGAATTTGTTTTTTCATAGGTGTTATATATAAGTTAATTCACTGTCCAGCAGTACCTGGAATGAAGGTAATGAAAGATCACAGCACTGTTACTGAAAATCTGGTGATGGCTTCAAAACCAGAGACTGACCCGAGGCATCATTCTGAACACACCCAAATGAGTGTGCATGTACACAACAGGAAGTCAGAATCACTTTTCAGTGGAACATTGCATGTGATTAGCATGGGATGTGTAGTTGTGTTGAAGGTAGAGTGGCTAATCAGCTACAAGTTAATGAGCGACATTCACCTCTTATCACACTTCTGACTTCAGGTCACACTTCTGATCCCAGGACAGTGTTGCCATGCTTTCCTTCATCATCAGACCATGGCTAAAGGAATAGGCCACTGTGTTACATACCTTATAATGCTGCAACCATCAAGCCTGATCTGTGAAATGACCACAGCTCCAAACCCCAAAACCTCATAGTGTTTATTTGTTCATCTGGTTATATGATGGCACTAATAAAAAGAATGTTGTGTATAAAATCTTTCTCACTATGTATACACTCACAGGCTGACATGGGTGATGTGCGGTAACTGAGGTATACATACATAAGGAGAACAAAGAACAACTTCTAATTATTGTTACTGACTTATACTAAATTCCCTACTTTAACTATATATGCCAGTACTAAGAATGCACATATCGACTAGCTACTGTAGTACAGTAGATACAGCTGTACAAGTAATTTAACCAATGTTACTCACACTGAAAACACAACATGAGGCAGTATACACTCTGATCACAATGAGAAATGAATAATTAGACTGTTACAGAAAGAAAATGCTCACATTGTCTCTCTGTTGTCCTTTAGGTAGGACCCAGATTACCCTGAGTAACTGGAAGATAATACATTTTTCTGGATGTTTACCTGAATATAAGGGTAAATATTTCAGATACATACTGTGTGGAATTTGAACAGTTTTGAATGTGAAATAGCTGCGTCTCCATAGATTTCAGGTCTTTGTGTCTTATGGGGACACATTATCTGGTCCCCATCACAGTAACCATAGAAACCATTCCTTACTTTTGAACTGGACAAACTGAATAAGCTTGTACCATATTTTAGTATGTTAACTGGGGATTTTCAGTAAAAAAAAAAAAAAAAAAATTAATGACGCGTAAATCAAGTAGGCCTACTTTAACACAGAATAAATAACTAGACTGACATGTACTACTAAAACTTCTGTAGTTAGTTACGTTAATAATTTGAATCCATGAGATTACTATTATATAATTATAAAATTATATAATTTGTGAGGATCTCATACTGCCTGTAGGCACTGGCAATGTTCTCTCTGTGATTGTTTTATGCCGTATTACCCCTTTCTGCGGACAATCTATTTTCCTCACAAGTGTAGGAAACGTGTGAGAGACAGATTCACACAACTGAACAGTCAAAACACCGAGAATAGAATCACAGCAAGGCTGTGTAGCGTGTGAAAATGTCCAGTAAGGGGCATACTGCTTAAGGAACTACAATTATTAACAGAACTCGGCGACCCACAAAAAACCATATTGTTAAATGAGCAGCAGGTAACTTGAGGGGAAAAAAGGATCCTGTTTTAAAAGCAACTTTTTATAATAAAAGATCCTGCTAAACAAATTAATACCATGAGACAGCTAATGGATCCATGTAATATGCAGTGTTGCACAGTCTAGCATATTATTAACTGGCCACCAAGCTGGAGAGCTGTGGTGTTAGGGTTAAAATCATGACGGTAATGAAAAGAGCAGATAAATTATACTACATTACGCACATCCATTCTCATAATGATCTGGATAATGAACTTTTATTATCTTAATGTTGAATAATTTCTTTTAAGAAATTTGTTCTTCTGGAGTTTCACTGTATTTTTTTTTTTTTTTTTTACCAAAGCGGTCTATAATGTCATCTTCCAGGGCTTTCTTTTTATGGTGGGGGGAGGGGAAAACCTCAACCAAGTCGCTAAAGCGGTTTTGATTGGTGCCAATGACAGAATTAATTTGCTTGCCAACAACTTAATTGTGACCACCATGACATCGTTCGTAATGTCATTCACTTCAGGTGGAAATCATGGAAATCAAACCTGTAACATAGGACTAAGACCTGCTAAAATAACGTGACACCACTTTTTATGCGATTACAACCCTTTCCGCAAAAATAAAATAAATAAAACAATTATGGCTAAAATATTTAACCACTTGGAGATGGGGTAGTTGACTTGTGACGCAGGTTTTACTTTTTCAAAACAAAGGGAAATCTGGGTAATCACTCCGATATCAATGGATAAAACTTACCTTTTAAACTAAATCAAATCGTATGTTTGTTTACTACACTTGTGGATTTTAATCGTACTATTTTACGTTGTAATGCCATGATTTCTGAGGTCTTACTGCACTGTGCCCCGTTACGAAGACACAACTTAAACGGTACTACTTTTAAAAGACATACAAAAGCACAGATGAGCGCAGGTAAGAACGTGCGCACTTTCCACATATACCTGATGCTGCCGCTGGGTTAAGTTGGAGGGCGGGACTGTGGGTGCTGTGATCGCGACGCTCCCCATACGCCCCCGCCCGCCCCACACGTGCAGACAAAGGGTCCATACAGCCACTCATATATGCCGGTAAACAAAGATATAGCAAAAAAACCTGCCATTGTGGGAGCTTGCAGATATACACCAGACTACAACTTTGGGCTAATTTCTTTCAACTTTCTATTCTGTAAAGTGCGAGACCGTGTGGTAGTTTGGGGGGGGTGTGGTGAGTGGGAGAAAAAAAAAGTTCCCAAGTTGGTGCGTCTGCACACAAAGTTGAGCACAAAGAAGAGAGGAGCGCTCCTTTGTTCACCGGGGAGCCTCGGGGTACCGCGGACGGACAGCAACCCCACTGCTGCCCGGCATCATGCGGGCGTGCGGAGCGTCTGGACGGTAAGATTTTATTTTCTACGCCATCTCAAATACTTTGAAAAAGTTCGCTGGATTAAAATATTCAAAAGAGATGGATATGCAGCCAAAACGACGCGCAGGACCTTTTACGACAGCATATTGGGAATATTTTGATCTAAATTCAATAAAAAATTGTATAGAAATTAAAACAATTATCAGTATTTTGTCGGTCGAGTTTTCCACCTGGCGTAGTTTCACTAGTAACATTTTGTTCTGACTGAACCACTGGCACGGGGGACATGATGGTTAAAGTGATACACCCCAAAATAACAGATAAGAAAAAGAAACCAGAACAACAAATCACAGTCTATTTAGCAAAGAGGATCTGCAACAGGTAGAATAAAACTTATTCTGAAGATTTTATAAGATCTATATCAATGTTTTTCTTATTCTGATATGTACCATTTTAGTGCGTGTTCTGTACGTGCCTTGGAGGCGACGTTTGTTTACACCAGTCGTTGAGATTCAAAGAACTGTGATATTTTCGTTTGCCGTTAATTAAAAGTTAATACTTTGAGTCATGTAGACTTTTTACAAATTGAAAAGGTAAACCTATATTTTAAAAAATACTGCGTGCTGCATATTCTTTGTTATTTTACTTATAAAACATGAATAATTTAGAAAATGGTTTTAGCCCATAACCTTCATTGCTACGTATATTTTACACAAATAACAACAATAGGCCTAATAATAATACTACTAATAATAATAATAATAACGAAAGGTTGATAAGCTGGGGCTGGATTTGATGGCGCTAAAGAAAAAAAAAACATACACACACAAAATGGCATCGCATTTCTGTTTACCGTAACTTGCTTTATTTTTAGGCCAGCTTCGTACGACGGAGGAAAAACAAGATTCTTGGACTCAGCTGAAGATTTACTGCACACGTTGTTTGGGAAGTATGGTTTGGGAGTTTGGGAACTTCTTCACAATATTGGGATTACAAAACAGAAGAACGAATGAACTATGGATTATGCATTTTGGTAAATAACTTTATGGCGCTCGATAAGACGGATAATTGAGGTATGTTTAGATTTTTAAATATGCATGAGATAGCAATAAGTTATTTACCCGAACGTTTTTTTTTTTTAATTTCACGATGCAAATGTATTGTAACCTTCGCGTAAAAACACTGAGCTCTATTCAACGGCCGATGAACTTTCCCCATGCAAGACTTATTACTTATGCAAGTTGATGCATGTATAGGACCGTGTTAAAATGTAGGGGTGATCTTGCACTGTCCCAAGTATATTATGATTTCTGCAGATTAATTGAGCGGGTAACCCTGTTCAGCACGGCTGAAGCTGGACAGCGTCCGTGTTATTCGTCTCGTATATGTATGTATTTTAACATTGCCGAAGGAACAGGGATTTATATGAAAGCCCGAAAGCCCTGACATGCCTTATTGGATACTCAATATAAAGAACGAAACGTGCTATTCAGAGTGGCCCCGCCAACTTCTTTTTCTCCCTTTGTATAAATTAGTTGAAGTTTCAAGGATGACGCCAGTCTGTGTGACGTCGCATGTCCTTTCTGCAATGATGTCATTATTAGCCAATGAAATCGGGAGATGAGCCAGGCCACTTCCATGCTCCGCCTACAAACAGAGCAGGCGACAGGCGCGTCTCCCAAGGATGAACAGGACAGTCTGTCTGTGGCGGGTAACAGACTCGCAGTGTCTTTGAACCTGGAAGCATTCATTATTTTGTTATTATTATGTTGTTCGGGAAGTGAGTTAACGACACATAAAATACGCACGTTGTTGTTCGATCAGTAGGCCTAAATATCAGGTCATTTGTGAATTGCATCCCTTTTTTCTCTACGTGTGTTGCCCATTTGCGCGTCTCCTCAGATGATTGCATCAGTCTGTGCAACAGGGTCACTGCTGATCGCAGCGCCTTTCTAGGCAATGGAAGTCCGCAATGAGTACAAATATTTTTGTTCTGCACAGCGACCAGCGCCCCAAACTGTGCAAAATATTCGCAATAGGCCCTACTAAATAAGATGTCTTGTAGGAATGTGACTGACTTTAAACGCCGTATTTAGAAGATGGTAGGTGTTTATTTGTACAAATTCCTTATGAATTTAAAATTACACATGTGATTTCCGCATTAATTAAAATAACCATTTAATTATTTTATTAAAAACTGTAAAAAAAAAAATTCAGGCAAGAGGTCAATTTTAGAAAATGTACAGATCACTGGGATAGCAGACCATCTAAAACACCGTGACCTCAGTATTAACATTTTTATTTTTGGGAAAACCTATTTACAAAAAGCGCTTTATTTATAGGCATGACTATCAGAGTTAATTTGTTTTAAGCAGGAGCAGCAGTGTCAACAACAACAACAACAATAATAATAATAATAATAAGCTTTTAAAACTGAGTGTTTGACGCGTCATTGGGTTTAGCGGTTATTACATTATGTGAATAAGTTATAGATGAAATCCTCCACACTGGGATGTTTTAGAAATATTTCCATTTTATTTCTTGCTGACTTTCTCAGTGTCTCCAGCACATGTTCTTGAAGGGGCATCGGTTAATTTAATCAGTAGAGTCTCATTTTCTTGTGATAGTAATTCCGGTCAGTTTTAATATTCGGATCATTAACGTATCTTCACTAATGTAAAAACACAGATTTGGTAGCTGTTCAAAGCTGATGGTCATTCCCGTGCGCTTATCTTACATCCTGGCTACAGAGGAGCAGCAAAAATCTTATAGTAGTAGCTGTTTATCTCACGCTTTGTCCTGAGTGCCTGGTGGATCCTCCGGCCTAATCTGGGCTTCTTGTGGAAAGCACCAGAAACACGGAGTGACGGCACAGGGCACGTTCACGCCTCTTTATTGCCACCGTGGAGCATTTCGGGGCAGACGGGTCACCCCCGGCGTGAGTGAACGAACCATAAGGTGAGGACAGCGTGCAGTAAGACATGCCCTCGTTTCCATGGCGCCGTCCACGCAGTTTCCCGCTTTCTTTGTTTTTCCTCGTGTTGCGGAAGAGATGCTTTACAGACTTGGCCTCTGTTGGCACAGACAAGATCATAATGCCATCCTCTGCCTGTAGTGTTACTTTTTTTTATAAATTCACCCCAGGTAGATATACACAAACGTGTCTGTTTTGCCCTCTTTTGAGTTTCCTTTTGGGCGGGTCATTCCCCCCTTATTTTCTCCTGGAGTTAGGCAGGACTGATGTGCGCTCCTAAAGGCTGGAGTCACAGCCATGCAACAGCCCCACTCTCTTTTCTGGCAGCCAATCAGCCACCCCCGTGCAGGGCAGCTCAGAGCTGATTGGAGGAGCAACGCCGCTCCTGCTCCTGGCAACCAGACAGTCCCAGGTGCCTGATAGGTCAACAAAGGCAGTTTTTCGCAACCAACCAAGAATCCCGGACCGATTTAAATGCATCCGACCTCGGGAAAACAGTGCCAATTTTGTTCTGCCACTAGGGGGGTCCTGGCCCCAATTTGCATATGACATCTCGGGCTGCGTTTCTCCGACTCCCTTTTTCCTGCGTGATTCCTGTATGTTTTCATTTCTGCCGTTTACTGTGGCCTCTATTTCTTATACTCCTCTAAATTTAATTTGTCCTTGTGTGTCTGTACTGTGATTAATTAGGTTTAGCCGTTGTTTGTCTGGGAATGTTCAGGAGATGTAAACTGTGTCCCGGTGTTCCCAAACACTGGTACCATGTGCCGCGGCTCCCAAATGGTGGTATTTTTGACAAACACGCTGTGTTATTAGGTTAAATCCGTCGTTATCTCGTTTGTTTTTGGAAACGCTGTTCTGGCTGACTGTGTGTGTCCGTTTGTTTAGCCTGCCGGATCGGCGGTAAAACACACATTTTTCTGTGTGAAATGCTACTGAAGTGTGACAATGAGGAATAGTACAGTAAACAGAGGAATGTGTAGGTGTTTCCCAAGTGCCTTATACTTCCGAGAGGAAGATGCTCATACCACAAGTGCTTAAGTATTGAGTAATGATGATTAATTTCCATAATGTTAAATTAAAATTTATTTGGTGGATCCAGTCATGTTTTCTGGTGAGCAAGCTGCTTCACAGAAAAATAATATTTTCACTGCAGTGCATCAAGCTCGCAGTTTAAAATGAAAAAAGAGTGCAAATAAAATTAATTTATGCAAATCATCATTCATCCTTTTGTCGTTCTTTTAGGCAGACGTGAGTTTTTTGACAAATGGGGGGGGTCTCTTTGTGTCCGGGTAAACGGGGGCCAAGCCACTGGGGGGGGGGGGGGGGGGGCGTGGGGGGGGAGGGGGCGGGCGGGGGGGACTTTGGAGGAGAAAGGCTCGCTCAGAGTCAATTGCAAGGAATTCACGCCCACGACGAAAATCTATATGGGCGACGAGCTTGTGCCTGCAGGAGCGGCTCCCAGCATGGGATTTCTGCCCTCATATTGGGAGGTCGGGGGAAATCGTGGTGAAAATGTAACAAGGCAGAAAAAGTAATTTGGAGTTTGGGAGCAGGGATGTTCCAGTGAAGGTCAAGCAGTGGATCTGACACATAATGCAATATTACGCACACGCCCGTTTGCCATCATTGTTTGTGCAAATATTTTGTTTTTGATGGGACGGTCACAAGACTATAAGGGGGAAACTCCTCCAAACGGTGTCAGCAATGACCTTTTTCTAATGTTATAAGACCTGACTGTAAGATGTGTTGGGTATCCACTAAGAGAGCAACAATTGAGAGTGCACTGTGTCCTATTTCTGCTGGAATATGCAGGGGAGATGGTGTTACTGCTTCTGTGGCTTTGACTTGGGTGCTCCTGAAAGACGTGCTGCTCTTTTTCATGCTTAAAAAGCAGTCAGAGAGAGTCGTAATCTGGCACCGTCACCCTGATCATTCCGAAGCTGGACCCCCCACCAGCGAGCCTCTGCTAGGGCCATGGCCGACGGAGGCCGGTCCATTTTACACAAAAAAATGAAACAGGCTGAGGGCATGAGTCAGAAGATCGTTGGATTCCCTGTCCAACTCTTCACGGAGTTATTAAGGTCCAGAGGCAGGAATAGCCTGGCTGTTACAGGTGATCATTATCTGCTGAGCTTAATGAGTAAACGAGTCATATTTTTGTCCATGCTGCGACTTTGGCTGAAATTAGTTAATGAATCTGAGCGCTGAGGCCTTAAAAACAGGGAAGATCATCCAGTGTGTTAGGCTCTGATGGCCCCCATTCCCAAACCGGCTTTATTAGTAACACGTCAGCAGCATGAGTGAGAAGGACCTGACCTTCTGTGTTTGACCTTTGACCTTTAGCAGAGGGACACCGTACCTGAAACTGACTGAGGAGCAATGTGATTTAATACTGCCATTAACAGATGCATTCCCCTAATTATACGTCTATATATAATTTTGCCATATACATTTCTGTGCTACAGTCAAAGAAAATATGTTTAATTGATCTTCATGTTGATGTAAAACGATGGTATCATTTCTGTCAATGTGTGTCAGCTTAGCCATTTGTAAACCTCTCCAAAAGTCACACGAGCATTTGCAGGAATCATCCAACAGACCCATGTATTTTTTTAGTCAACCATCAGCACACCCCATATGGCTAATCAATGCCTTATTGACTTTTTACATTAATTCAGTTAATTAATTAAATGAACTGGTGGTGAAATTTAACGAATATATGGAATGGCTGAGGTGACCCTAAGGAGAGGTTTGGGAACTGAAGTGGTGTTCATTTAACCATCCAACAAGATATCAGAGACTTTTTGGAGAAGAACAGAAATTCCTGTTAGGTATTATTATGTCACTCTTAAGTTGCATATATCCGAATGTTAAATTATGTTTTTCGTGCTGAGCAAAACACGCTTACTACCAAGATAAATTGCTTAAAACATTTCCGTTAACTGCATAAGACTTATATATGTATATACACACACACACACACATATATATATATATATATATATATAGAGAGAGAGAGAGAGTATAATTATAATTGTGCCCATGCATCTCACACAAAATGTACTTGCTTCCACCATATGGCAAAAATAACCTTTTATGCTTATACTGATGAATACTGGGTTTGGGACTATTTTTATTTTTTACTTTATTTAATTAACCGAAAACCTTCCCAAGTTTGTTTGAATTTCTTTATAAAATTATATATGACAGGATATCATATATCCCAGTGTCTAATATCCAGTATCTAATTAAAAGAACGATTGTCATTTTGAAGTTATAGGAAATAGACCTTGTTTGCGCTTTATAAAGGCCTTTAAAGGAACGATATACACACCGAATTTCTGTTATGTTTTTCTGAAATAGAAAAAAAAATCTTTTGAGTAAAATTACCGCAAAATTACCACAGTGTGATCAGGAAGAATTACTTGTAGATTTGGTTTAAATAAATGCTTTTTGCTTCTGTGAAGATCCTGTCGTTCTCTCGTTGTACCTCTCCTGTATTTACTATAATGCTGTGCTGTTAACTCTGTTGAGATTGCAGTAGTTGTTTGGCCTGCATGTGGGTTTGGTACCTGCACTCGCACCTCATAGCCCCAACAGCTAAGCACACGTATGTGAGGGTCATTCAGTCTCGGTGTGTATGGCTGTATGTGGTTTGAACTCACCTGCTCTTTACGCTTTATATAAACCGGCGATCAGAACAGCCGCCTTTTTCTGAGGCATCTTTGATTCCTTTATTTCTTTTCGGACCCCGGCAAAACCGAATCCTGACGCTAATCTGGAATTCCATTTTTAGGACAAGAAAAACTGTGGGATGAGCGGTTGTTGAAATTGGATGGATGGAAGGATGGACGGATTTACTCGCATCCTAAGTATGAGACACACAGCCTGTCCGTGATTAACTCATATAGCTGCCTGTTTGCATTCGTAACTAAACCACAGGCCTCTGAGTGCCCACAGAACTGCTGCTCGCCTAACAGGGTGTTTTCCAACACACTTCAGCTCAGACGTGTAATATTACAAAACAGCGTCAAACGACAGAGCTGGTTTTTGTACATTATCTAGTAAAACCTTCATGGTGTCCAGAATATGCCCAGATCTCTGCATTTTTGCATGTGGCAGCTCCCTGTGTTTGAAATGACCCCGTGTGACATGAACAAATTGCAGCATTAGTGTTCTAATTGAAATGGGACAAATGAATATTGAATTAACTTGATGACAGTCAGGCTCCATATGTTTCATCGAGGACAGAAGCTGCTCGCTGGCAGGGTAACAGTTAGGATTTCAGGTTTTGCCGTTTAAAAGACACACTAGTCTGCAGTCTTAGGAGGGGGTGGGGGTACCCTTTTTTTTGCCCCCCTGGGTGTGTGTGTAAGTGAGAGTGTACTGTAGATACACTATGGCCGCTTTCACTCACTACACATCCTGCTTTTTGTGCGGAAACTAGCCTCGTCTCACCCTGATCACGCTCGTTAAAAAAAGCGAAAAAACAAAAACCCTGTATTTCTGAGACTATAGTTTGTATTCAAACTAGTGCAAAAAAGCCACCCACAATCCTGTTTGTTTTAGCTGCCGCCTGGATACTAAGTGAGGCTCATTTCTCTGCGAGGCCCATTTCAAAGCGGGCCCAGTTTCTAAGCAGGCCTTAGTTTGGCGTGAAGCCCGCAGACCTAGCCGTCATGCCCATGACCGCAACACCATGTCAACAGCCCCGTTTTTTCTGCTTCAGCCTTTTTTGCTGCCGTCCAGCGCTGTCTGAGTATGTAGGGACCCAGCGACCTGCACTGGCCATTTGTTGTTTATATGTATATATATATATCTTGTGTATTTTTCTTATCTGCCCTCTGCCTGTTCATCTTGTTTACCAAAAACAGGCACATTTTAATAAAAAAAAATGAAAATATATATTTTAATAGTGTAAATAACAAATTCCCAAACACATGGAAACTGACTCCATTTTAACCAGGTAACCAGGATGCTGGATTTATACCAAAAAATAATGATTAATAGGAAAAGTGCTGGCAATTTTAGCAGTTTGTATAAATAACACAATTTGAGAGAAATATGATGACATATTCAGTTTTAATATGTCAGCAGGTGGCACAGCTGTTGAGGGCTTGGATCAGGACGGGAACCTGGGTTACAAACATAGAATAAACATGTATGGTATATTTGTGCTGTAATTCAAAACATTCAGCTTCATTTGCTTCAAGACAGTTAAGTTATAAATAGGGGTAACGTGTAATGCAGATGATTCACGGCTGTTTGTGGCCTGACACACGTTATATGAGGGTTTTATCCAAATGAATAATAAAACAGATGAAATCCCTGGAAGATCATTTTGAAGGTCACGGTTCTGCGAGCTCTGAGGAGGGCATGTGTGCAGATGTTTTCTGCGGCTCCGATGGGAGCAGATGTGCTTCCCAGAGGTGTAGGTGCGTGCCGTAAACACGGTGAGGGCCCGGCAGGACACCGCCGTTCACTCGTGCTGAGCTCATCCCGTAGTAAAAAAAAAAAAAACAAAACACTGATTTCTAACATTACGGTGTCCTGAAATCAAAATGTGTTCATCATATGCTTAATTAACCACGGGTGCAGTTAAATTGGGTGGGGTTTTGAGGTTACCGACTCCTGGCCCACTCCCAAAAAAAAAACTTCTATCCATCCTCCTACAAGGATCTTTGGTCCCCCCTCCACCCAGCAGTGGGCAGAAGGTCAAAGGTCACCAGGGTCAAAATCACTGCCGTGGTACAGGAGTACGAGTGAGCCAGGTGCTGGCTGTCATTTATGCTGGGGGGGCTTTTCTAAAGCCCCCCCATCTGCTGTTCATAACAAAAACGGGATGAACTCCCAGCGATACGTCTCCATGAAGCCAATGAGCTGTTTCGGGCCTGACAGCGGCTTGGCGGGATGATGGCTTCCGCTGACGGCGGGATAATTAAAACTATAAATTATACATCATGCCGGAACAGCACTGACTAATGAGGGCCTTCATGCTGGAGAGCGTCGCGCGTGTGACATGTATCTGAAGTTTCTGCAGCGTTCGGAGAGCCCACTTCTGCTGCACGCCGGCGATCTCCGGCCTCCTCTTTTACCAGGGTCAAACACAGAATTAAGCGGAGTCACGGGGGACCCCGTTCATCCGTGTTTATGGAGAAGGACGTCAGGAATGCAGATGCATGTAACGGCACTCCGGTTCGGCCAGATGAAGTTCGCGAGGGGCTGGAAGTCAGCTGTGTTGCTTTCCTTCCTGTGGCTGTCTCGCATCTCTGCCTGTGTGCTGTTTAATGAGGAGGCATGATGCTTATGCTGTGTCAATGCTGCCCCCAGTGGAGAACCACATGAGTTACACTCTGCTGACACTTTTTCAAAAATCACATTGCTGTTGCTGGTCATGCCACTGCTGTACATTGCTGATGACTTAGCTGTCAGCTTAGTGTAAATATATGCTATACCACTATATATAGAGGGTCATTCAGAGAAGATCTTGCTCACAAGGTCCAAGGTGTTTCCTTCAGTTTCTTACACTGTGAGGGAAATTTGCTGGTCTTCTCTCAGAGAAGATGAGAAGATGCTCAGTAAAACTGCAATTAAAGCATCCTCGGGGGGGTGGGTGGGCAGTCAGGCAGCATCTCCTCGCCGCCATGCAGGTCCAACCATCTGCCGGGTCGAACCCACTACCCCCGAGTGCCCCTCCTTGTGCTGTAGTGCCAGGATGGACCAGCAGCTCTTTTCATCACCAAGATGGGCCCTGATTCCAGACTGAAAGTTAGTGGAAACTGCGTCACAATCCTGCAAGGGTCCTGCTGCACTGGTCTGCAGACACCCTGACCCACTGACGGGTGTGTGTGTGTGTGTACGTGTGTGTGTGTAAGATTAACCGTGCAGATAGCGTCTCACTTGGTAGCCTTGTAGCCTGTAAACACAGCTCATGCACAACTCGGAGTGTCACATCCACCCTAACGGGACGTGTGCTCATCCCAGGATTCAGCGTGGCGGATGGAAGGCAGTGAACAGATGCTGAATGCCAGCTTCAAGCAAAAACAATGGTAGTGGGGTATCTCTCATCACCTCTGTAATACCTACACTAAAATAACGAGCAAGTGAATCCATCTAACATACTCCTGAGAAATCATTTTAATGTATGATACAAAGTCTTTCATAAAGTATATAAAATATATAAACCTTAAAGGGGACTTCCACTGCGTACTATTTTAGTGGACAGTTAAAAGTAACCTAGAACCAATTCCCCATTAATTTCACCTTTTAATTTTTACTTATTTATTTAGCAGGAAGCCCTTGTTCTTTTTGGGTGCTCTGTGAAGAGCAGAGTGTGTGCCCTCATACTGCATCTTAGCTTAAATTTCAGCACCCATCACAGGTTTTCCTGACTCTCAATTCTGAACTTTCTGTGCTAATGTTAGCATGGTGGTCCTGATCCTAATTTTCCCATGAATCATTGGCACTATGAAAAGTAAGTGCAGAAAATGATTGCTCTGAACTGCAGAAAAGCACAGCAATGCTTGCCCAGCGACCCACACACCACGATGAAAACCGCAATGAGGTTTGTTTCATGACCTTAAAAACAAAGGATGCCCCGTTGGATCTGATGTCATATAGTAAACAAAGCAAATATTAATGGTGGGAACCCCAGTGATATCAGAGGAGGTGAATCTGGCCACACCTGACCACTAGAACCCAAGGGACAGTGTGACCCAGTGACGCTCTGGAAGGTTCCGGGCCTGCAGGAGAGGAGCGTTCATCATGGTGCTTCAGAAATCCATTCCAGATGTCAGTGAGCAGCTGAGACGGGAGCCGCTGGTGACTCTGACCTAATTTCACACAGTAATCCCTTAATGACTGAGAACTGGCACGGCCTCGCCTTCAACCCCTTCGCGTGCACACACACATACAGGCACACACGCACATACGCTTTGAGATTTGGAAGGCTGTTTTTTTTTTCACTGACGGTGTGGGATCTTAGCCATCTGGGTAAGTCAGATTTTTGAAATCAAGTTGGTTTTATTAATATTTAAGTAGCTATCTCCCTGGCGATGTGCCAGCCAACTCGACAGCAACGATTTTCCTGACCGGTCTGGACGCGAAGTGCTGCTTCGAGCTTTAGTGAACGAGGCTGAACACTGAAGCACCAGTGATAGCAACGGCACCACACTTACGCCAACATAAGGTAAAACTTCATCCGACGAGTTAACATGAAGATATGAATCATCCGTAAGACGTGTTTATTTCCTGTGAAGCCCACAGGGTAAGCTGGAGACTCAGTGTATTAGCATACCATTCAAAACAAAATGTCCTGAAACTCTTCCTCACAGCATATACTGAGCCACAGCTCATCCAACATCAGCAGACTTTTTTTTTAAGTGACTTTCGGTGCTGCTTTTTGCGATCATCCTACATAACTCTACATTTTCACCAAATCTTTAATGTGTTACATAGTTCAGTTTTCACACAGAACATCACTGTTTCACACAGGTGTCGCTAGAGCCCTAGGCTGAATTAGGCTCGTGGGAACTTTACTTACACAAAAATGTTCTGAGGGCAGAAGGGAAAATGATTGGTTCAGAGAGGGAACCAATCAGACTGTAGAGGAGGTGGGTCAAGTGCCGTGTTCCATTTACCTCGGAGGTCGGAACTCGGAACTGGGAATGACATCACACACAAGTTCAACGTGTTCCAACACAAGAAGTCGGAATGCCATTTAGCAAAACCAGGGACCTGTTTCAAAAAGCAAGATTTATTGCTTCGCCGGATAACTTGTCAGATTTTAGGTACCCCAGTTTAAATGGCCTTTATCTTGCGGCTCACCACATATTGGTGGCCACTTACTAAAGCAAGAAATCCAGTTATAGCCCGGTTAATTGTTTGCCTTTGTTAGCAATTTCAGTTGATAACAACACATTACATGGTCTGAACCAATCATCCTTCTGCCCTCAGAGCATTTTTGTGAAAGTAAAACTCCCACAAGCCTGAATTACGGCTAAAAGCCACCAGCAGGCTGGTTAAAAAGAGGAATACATCTAGCACTGAGCTCTTAACTACAAACCAGTGATGGCCCCCACCTGCCCGGCCAGGCGATCTAGCCGTTATTTTTAGTGTTGCAGCCTTTAGATGGGGATTGGGGAAACCTGTTTAGCAAACCTGCATCCTTCCTGGTGTGTGATCGAAATAAAACTAAATATTTACGCAAATGGTTTGAACCGTGAAGAACAGGAAGAGGAAAGCAGAACACTTCTGTCAGGGTGGCAGGGGGTGGGACAGGGGTTAAAATGACACAGCTCTTTTTGCGAGGACAGCAGAGATCCGTGGAAGCTTTTGTGAAACTGCAATGGAAGAGATGGAGACTGCTATTATAGTCTGGGGATGGCTGTCATGTGTGTAAGACTCATCCCAGTCCTCAGGGACCCCCAGACAGCTCCCAGCTCACCTGAACCAAACAATGAAGTAATCAGGAACACTGAATACCTGGTACAGGTGTACAGGGACAGAGCAAAAATGTGGACTGTCTAGAGTCCCCCTGGACTGGGTGGAGAAGACGAAGAAGATGAACAGCAGCTTGTATCCACACAAGGCACCGTTTCATGCCATGACCACGCCTGGATTTTCACTGGAAGAACAATACAAGCAAATCACCTTCTGCAACTCGCAGCAGCAACCTCCGAGCCCCCATCCTTAAGGCCTACTCCACCTGCTGCTGTAGGGATCTTGTGTTCTTTGGACATTTCATACTTATTTGACTATTTGCTGAACAGATTAGGGTCATGTTTCCATAGGCAGAAATCTCTGCTTTTCCACAGCCCCTGTTTGTAGACACTTCTGTGGGAGCTGAACTTGAAAAACTTTCACCACAAATCAATTACCTGAGCACTAACCCACAGATTTGCTCACATTCCACATAAACACTATTGTGTGTATCCAAGGGGCTCGGAGACTGTGTGTCTCTGCCAAGCGCATATTAATTCCCTAATTAAAGAAGGTTAAACAGGAAAAACAGGCGCTTTGGAATGTTACCTTTGCCCAATTCTTGCCAATGTTATAAGTTGTACTTAAGGTATCCATCTCTACTGAAAAGCATGTTCTTCTCTCTGGGACAGTAGAACCAGGCTGTCCTGAAACCCCTTTAAGCCTCCGAGCGTCGATAAGCTTCTCAACCTCGTGGCTCTTCGCTTACTCTCCCCCTCCCATCACTCTCTCACTCCATTGTTTTTTTTGTTGTGTTTTTTTGTCACTTGTCATTGTTTTGGATCACCTGCCACTCAGCTTCCTACCCCTGCCTGCAGCCTGTTCCAAATTCCTTTGCATCAGTTGGTTAGGTCTGATTTGAGTTTAGTGCTGATGTATTTAGGAACTGATTAATACTTAGCAGGCCTTGGAGGAAACATCACTGAGGCCTGTCTGTGCCCCCAGATGTACTGATGGCAGTAGGGTATCTCTTTCCCCCTCTATAATCCTGCAGATGCTCAAAAACACTACATCCATCAAACAGAGCAAAGTCACATTCCGCAGGTGAAATATAACACCTGATAATTCCTCCATAAGGTTCACATACACATTCTGTAAACCATGTCAAAGCAGGTCGTAACAGTTTATGACAACAGTCACCGGCTGTTACAGAGAGTTGTATTTTCAAGGTGTTAACCTTTGACCTCTTGCTTTACAATGGATTCTGGGAGATGCCACAGCACCCTGTTAGCCAAAACGTAAATACAGACACATGTGCGGAGCGCTTTATGGTTACCATGGTGATGGCACCACCGATTACACTGCTAGAGAATATGAGCTCGTTGTTTAAACATTGCCTGGGGTTAGACCATTGTAAGGTCATTTCTTGGGGTGCCCTGTTCCTATCACAATGTGCTGTTGCTTTCTTTTCTGACACGGGGTGCTTGAAGCAAAGTGGGCATGTCCTGTGTCTCAGGAAGGGGCATCGCCAGGAGCTTGTTGATGTAAATACAAACCTTTTTGGGCTTAAAAAGCTTTATGGAACAGCCGCATTGCAGCTTAGAAATGACATTGGATTATATTAAAACTTAATGAATTAAAAAAAAAAATCTTCCTGACAATGACTATAATTGATAGCTTATGCGCTTGGCACCACTACAATAAATGGAAATTATATGCTAATTTTAGCAGTGACAAAACCACACAGGGAAATCACTTTATCATTACGATAATTATTCATCATTATTTAAATAAATATGAAAGGAGTCCATTTGCCGGAATGGAAACATCTGCTGTGAGAAGCGTGTAGTGCTAAGCTAAGAGCAATGGGGCTACATTAAAAAGCCATCCGTAACGGGCTGGATTTCAGGCGGCCTGACACACACTCGTCCTGCTCAGCACGCACACACTCTAAGTATCAATAACCGAGGGTGGGGCGATTCTCAAATTTGACCCTTGACCCGTGAAACATGAGACCTATGCGGAAACACGGGGCAAAGCACAAAATAGTTTAGAATAATTATTTTTCGGGGGGTGGGGGGTGGAGACAAAAAAATAGGGGGACTGATTCCATGTTAAATGTGGTCTAGTGCTGCCTGTCACTGACATTAACTGATTTTTATTTTTGTTCCATTTTTCAGTTTCATTCTTTATTATCCATCCATCTATCCATCCATCCACTCATGGGGCACAATGCTGGGGAACACCCTGGATGGGATGCCCATCTGCTACAGGTCACATAAACACACGACCAAACACTGCAGGCAGTTTAGGGACTCTGATTAGTCTAACTGCATGTCTTTGGACTGGGGGAGGAAACCCCCGTAATACAGGGGGTATTATGCACACACACACACAGAGCAGGGATGGGATTCAAACCCAAAACCTGGCGGTGTGAGGAAAGAATGCTGTGCCTCATTCCACCCATTTTTATGCTAATCAGGACGTCATTCATTTCTATTATTTGTACTCGTGTATATTACAGCATTCATTTGTTAAACAGACACAGCAGCTCGGGTCAGTGCTATTACTGCCAAGCTGAGGCTTCCCACACAGAGACCTCCGGCTGCTTCACCAACAGGCCACAGACCCTTGGCGAGGGTCCCAGGATCACCCCCCCTGCCATGCACCCCCACACAGGGATCAGTGACCCTACCGGCATCACCAAAATATACACGTACATGTACACGTGCACACTATTGACAAGGTTCTGGGCGTTAGCCCAGAAACTCAAGCCCCCCACCCCCAAAGGAGATGTGAATCACAGGCAGAGTGTCAGATAAACAGTGGTAGCATGTTCGTCGGCCAGGTATATGAGTCTGGGACAGACAGCGCCCCCTGCTGGCTGCAGTGGATGGGCTTCAAGGCACGGATGAGGTATAAATATGTCAGCCTGTCTGAGCAGAGGACCCTCTGGCTGAGCTCTGCACACTGACAATTAAGGCCAGGTTCCTCACCGTTATGTTTTATTTAATGGCACAACTGAGCCCAGATTCGAGTGCTAGCTTGGCGACAGCAGCCTCTGGGCTGGGAATGGACCAAAATGTCAGACACTGAGGCCCCTGTGAGGTACTTCAGCTTTCCTGCCAAGCTCTTGAGACTCTGCCGTACTGACCCCCCACCCCCCCATCTGAATGCAGACTGAGCCACAGCAGCTGAAATGCTCAGCGATGGGGACGATGGCCAACCTCCAGGGATAGGTCTGAAATCCTAAAACTCATCGTTCATTCAGCATGGTGAAGGAGATCCCACTGTGGGGGAAGGCCCAGCCCGGCCCGCAGTAGAGCGACTGCGTGTCCTGCTTCCACGGGGAGCATCTAACCAGGTTCTCACCAGGTTGGTGGATGGGGCCCATCTGCACCTGTCTCCCCGGATTACTGCTAATAGCTCCTTCCTTCCCCTAATTGGAGGCTTCACCGTTCAGGTTGGCAGACAGCATCAGGGGCAGTGTTGGGGCCCCCCAATCCAGGTCCCAGTGGAGGCGCTTTCCTCATGTCCTTGAGAAAAGCATTTAGCCTGAACTGCTTCAAAAAAAATACCCAACGCCTCCAGCCTCCAGAGACCCAGCTCAGGGGTGAGGAGGTGTGGACAGCAAAAACGTGGGGGGGGGGGGCACAAGCCTTAGCTTTCCAGTTGGTGGCTAACAGGCACTGTTAGGGAGAGGACCATCCACTTGGCTCCCATTTCATTTTCAAAAACACCTACAGCGCACAAAAACGTAACAGCAATTCATTATACGGTAAACGTCTATTCAGTAGCAGGGTGATAATGACAGCTTAGTCACAGAACTCTCACTTTGCTGTACTATTCATGCTTAAAATTCAGCTCCTTGGCTATTGATGTCAGTTTCAATGGCTGTTTTATTGTCAGATGTGAGTCATTCACATTCCCTGAGTTACGTGCTCGAGGAAAAGCCTTCTTGATTCAGTATCTTCGGAGGGATTGCTGGGGGATTGCCGGAACATTCTTCAGGGCGCCGGAGGGCCGGGTCATGGCGGCGAGGTGGTTCGGGCGGCAGACGCCGGTGATCGCAATGTGACGGCTGCGGCTTGTGATTCATCCCCCACCCCCCACGCTCAGCGCCAATAAGACAGTCGAATCATTTCTGCAGAACAAGGCAGACTTCAGGAGATACTCCTCACATGAGCGTCGGTTTAGCGGCAGAGCGGAACGGGGCAAGATGAAACACTGTCGTACATGGCGGCACAGCAGCCTGCGGGATCACTTCCCCGTAAGCACCCGTGTGCCCTGAGGCCCCCCGCTGGCCAGCCTTTTCCCCTGGTGCTCATCTTTGCTGTGAATCTGTCCTGACCTCGATGGCCTGGAAATACTCAATGAAAAAATACAGATTCATAATGTATGTACTGTTTAACGGTCAAAAAAAAGGAATCACAGACAAACTGAAATGGACACGATTTAATAGAGATGGCACAACAGATCGCGCTCTGTTCCATCAAACCGATTAACACGCCGAAAGTAATGTTTAATAATCCCTGAGCACAGTAACTTATTTAAGAAGAAGCGCGAACGGTATTTGCTCGCACAAGCACGCTCAGACGCGAGGGGGAAAAGCCTCTCTCAGGGTTGATATACAATCTCCAGCGCAGAAAGTTCCTTTCAGGAGCGTGCGAGAGATTTACATTCCGGCTCTCACTGCTGCGGGGAGAGACGCGGGCCAGTCGGGGAAGTGCATTTTTGGCAGAGCAAACAGGGGCAGCCTTTCACAGGACAGGCCAGGCTCACTCCAGCTGGAAATGCTCCACAAAGGTGCCCGCAGATCACCTGGAGCTGTCATCAAACAGGGCTATTGTGTATGTGTGTGAGTGCATGTTTTCATTAAGGAGGGAAAATAAATAAGATAAAATATTAAAAAAAACATAGAATGCCCTGGACTGCCCCCCGCTCCCCCTTTTCGCTGTAATCTACTGGAAGATTACAGCTCCGGCTTCCTGGGCGGCCAGTGGGCTGACAGCTCGGAGGAGAGACATGCGATCAACGGGGGTCCCATTCCCTGGGGGCCTCACACCCCAGGATCAAAGCCCAGCCAGGCAGGCCCAGGGTGGAAAGATGCTCTCAGCACCAAACCATCCAGCAGCCTTCAGTTAACAGGCCTGTTTACTGAAGACATTCTGTCCTTTAGTGACTCTCTGCCAGCTTCCTCCTTTCTTTCCGGATAGTTTTCACACCTTAGAAGCAGCGGGGAACCAAAAAGTGTGCTGAAGCAGTGTGCCCGCTGTCACTGACTCTGGAGTTCCTTAAGTAATTTGCTTGGGGGGATCATTTACATTACATTGAGTTTTTCAGCTAACACGTATCAGACAGAATTTTAGTAAAATGTTTTATAGCATTTTTTGAATGTCGGATCAACAACGGTGTCCCTCTTTTACGAAAATGTTTTTATCGGCTAAAATACCTGCTTCCTGGGACACATCCCTCAGATGGGACACGTGGTCTAACCCCTGAAGACAATCGCTGTGCATCTGAAACGGGTCACCACAAATTCCCACAATGCATTGCATCTTGGCTGGACTGGGAATGTGCCATCTCAGCAGTATAGGGGCTGTGGAACCGCAGAGTACGAGCTTGTATTACACCCCCCATCTCCAACACAAATGAAATATTCCGAGCAGGTCTCACTCCTTCTGTTTTCTGCTTCAGGTCGGGAGTCTTATTTTCACCAAACTCTGGTGTCTGGTTCCTCTCCAGATGTCAGCATCACTTCAGACTTTCAAAGGGTTACTTAACAGCTCGGCTCCCGGCTCCTGCGTGACCTGACTTTACTGTTGTGTTATCTTCCCACTCTGACTTCTCCGTTTACAGTACGCAGGTCACCCACCGGTGTCGCCTCTGGTTTAATGATGTTTATCCACACTAACATGAAAATCGGATTGTTAACTCTGAGGTGAGCATTCCAGTTGGTGTAACGATTATGGATGCATGTGCAGGCGCACACACACACACACACACACACACACACACACACACACATCTGCATTCTGTCTTGATGGTAAGTCATCTGGTATCCCAATCCTGTAAGCTATTTTTGAGTCTGGGAACCATTTAAAAAGGTCAGTCTGGGGAATTTCAAGTGGCCTTTTATGTAAGATAACATTGAGCTGAAACTTTGTCCTGCACCGCGCAGGCATTGCCCCACGTGGAAACATTAGCTCGGACCCTGGAGATATTATTCTGCACAAATACTTTGTCCCACACGGATATATTCTGCTGTACAGAGCTGTTTGTGATTTATCAACATTCCACTGAAAGTTTAAGACCAAGATTTCAGTTTGTCTACTGCTTTATCTAAGCAAATTAAAGGATAATCACTCTATATGAATTCCCATATACAGAATCAATATTATGAAATGGTTTTAAGTTAATTGACAAGAAATTCCTTGGCAGATTATGTGTAAAAGACTTATAAACATGATACTTAAAGAAACTACAGAAATTCCACTTATTGTCTTAAGGTTCTTGAGTGAATGCAAGTCAGGGTAATTCAGATCATGAACAGCCTCTATTTGTGCATGGTATCTTACACAAGGAGCCATTATGAGACGTATGTCAGTGTGCATCTTACATTACCTAAATAGACTTCATTAAAGGGACGGTTTTTACATGGTTATTATCTTAATCTGTAATTACGAATTTGAGGCTTCGTTTCCTTTTGTGATTTACACAGAGATGAAAGCTTTACAGTCAGTGTGAGTGGTACGTTCCCGGGCATTACCATCGCTCCCACCGCAGCTGGGTTGACTCGGACTCCTCAGGGGTCGGAAAGTGACCGGGATGAATTAGCGACCGGGGATCGTATGTGATTTATGTCTCCGGCGCAGGTTCCAGTCTGCTTTGATCTACTTACCGGCTGTTAGTACTTTAGTGACGCTCCCTAGGCGAGGCTCGAACAAGCGAACTAAAGGAAAGGGCTGAATATTAAGCACAAGGCTTAATATCTGATCTGAAAACACACACACACACACACACATACACACACAGACACACACACGCACACACGTGCAATAATAAGTGCATAAGAGCATTTTGACACACCACCAAATGACCAATGACCAAATAAGTAGATAAATGCATACATACTGGTCCCCACACAGTTTTAGACTTATATAACCTCACGTTACTCACTTGGAAAACTCACTTGGCACTCATTATTTTAATTAATATCTCCAGCACGTAGTTAAATCTGCTCCGTTTTATCTCAAACTTGGGTTCGTGAACCATATGACCAAATATAATGTGAATAGATTGATCCGTTCGGAAATAACTGAGACCTGAGTGTATAGTTCAGGCATGAGCACTCAGACCAAATGACACTGCCACAGCATGGGAATTAGACTTAATCACTGAGCTAGAAGTTAATGAGCAAAGAGTTTCCACATCAGTGAACTTTAAAAAAAAATCGTAGGAGTGTAACTGATAGCTAATCAAATTAAATGTGCATAAATCCATCTTGTTCGACATAAACCCTTTAATCTAAGTATAACCAAAGGCTATGATGGTGTTTCCAAAACCCCAAACCTTATATTCTTCACCAGACAGAGGGGAATTGCCAGGTAGTTGCTGAATAAGTTTAAAAATATGCACCATCATCCTGTTAACGATCAAGGATGAAATCTGAGGTTTTATGGCCATGAAAATGCATGTGTAATGCTGGTATAGTTTTGGGGATTAAACTGGGGCTATGAGCTATGCATGTTTCCTGTGCGTGCACTGAAGAGGCTGCAGACCTGAGGCACACCTGAGGCACACCTGCCCCTCTCTTTATCTCACCATACAGCCTGAGGGAGGGGCGTAGGCAGCCCCTCTGAGCTGGCAAGCCCTTTGAGAAGAAGAATCAAGTCAGTACTGTCCGCCTTGGAGTAGGAGTTGCCATGGTGAGGTGATTTTGCAGTCCCCCCGAGCCCCCCCTCACCGGCTGCCATTAAATAGGTAGGCTCCCAGCATGCCTTTCAGAGCAAGTAGCTTGATCAGAAGCCCAATTGGGACAGAGATGTTCTCAGATGGAACGTGTGAGGAAAGCCATTTGACATGGGCTGTGTCCCAGTTCAGGGGCTGCATCGTTTGAAGGCTGTATGAGAAGGTCGAATGCGTCACAGCGGCCAAGGCCGTCCCATTTTGGAGGCTCCTTCAAATGCAGTCTAGAAATATATCCTTCTTTTTCCGCGCCGCGAAAGATCCATCGGCCCATTCAATCCCAAGACTCATTGCGCCGGGGTCACAGTGGGGGTATCCCGACTAGGCGATAGGAGCAGTACTTCGTGGCGCAAGGGTAAGGGTGAGAACAGCTAGTGACACAAA
Organism: Mormyrus iriodes; assembly: GCA_011763525.2. NCBI lineage: Eukaryota > Metazoa > Chordata > Actinopteri > Osteoglossiformes > Mormyridae > Mormyrus > Mormyrus iriodes. The sequence continues at coordinate 5,669,096 of JAAGVU020000045.1, read as the reverse complement.
TAGGAAATTATCCATAGGCCAGACTGTCCCATTTCACCATGCTTTGGGTTCCACCTTCGAGGAATAATGGAATCTATAATCAAAGTGAAAATGGTAGATTACCTGGATGCAAATAACATTTTGAGGGATAGCCAACATGGATTTAGGAGAGGTAGATCCTGTTTAACTAATTTACTGGAGTTCTTTGAGGAAGCTAC
>JAAGVU020000045.1:5649275-5664424 GCA_011763525.2 Mormyrus iriodes | reverse complement strand
TACAGAAAAGGTCTCTGAGAGATGACCATAGACATATACAGGAGGGGTCTCTGAGAGATGACCATAGACATATACAGAAAAGGTCTCTGAGAGATGACTATAGACATATACAGAAAAGGTCTCTGAGAGATGACTATAGACATATACAGGAGAGATCTCTGAGAGATGACCATAGACATATACAGGAGAGGTCTCTGAGAGATGACCATAGACATATACAGGAGGGGTCTCTGAGAGATGACTATAGACATATACAGGAAGGGTCTCTGAGAGATGACTATAGACATATACAACTGGCCTTTATACAGTCTTTCAAAGACAGCTGTAGAGTGAGAGACCTTTGATGACACCAGAAATCACTGCCAGTGTATCAGTTTCTCACCCACTTAGCCTTACACATCACTATGAGTAGGAATTGTCAGTTAGCTATCTGAAGGTTCCCTTCTAGGACGAACCCAAACCCCCCAAGGCTGCCCTCCCTCAGGTGGAAACCCTGGATGTTTGGGAAAGCGTGACGTGAGTCCTACCTCGTGCATGCCAAGCACCACTCTGATGGGCAGCCCTGGAACAGACGGGCTGTTGAATAATGAAGGCTGGACAGGATGGGCTTTTTGTTTACCATCTTCCTTGGTGTCTGATGGCTCTGCCCTGATCTCTCCCGCACAGTGATGATTAACACAACAAAAGGAATATATTCAGTGAGTGCGTCGGAGAGAGGGTGGCCTCTCTCATTAGTGGAAATGTACAAATTGGCCGGCGATCCGCTCTGCCGGGCGGCTGCCGAAATGCCGGTTCTAAATTATTAATCAAAGCGAAAGAAGGGCGAATGGAGAAAATTCCAAACAGCACGGAGCGCCGGAGGTCACCAGGGACCAGGCCGTGGTTAATCTCCATCTTAAAGTTAACCATGGATCGCATGAAGAATTCATGGAACGCTACGGTTGATTGTCTTTAGCGAAAAGTCAATCTGGGAATGTGGAATGATTCTGCATGCAAGAGAAATGACTGCGAAAATATTCTAAAAATAAAATCCAGGCGAGCCAAGCAGGGATTTTGATATGTCCGTGACGGGCTTCCAGAGAACGCCAGTGTGTCAGCCAGCATGAAAGCAGCACTTAGCTGCAGATGTCATGGTCCAGCTGGCTGGTCTTTCTGTGGTTTCATGGCAGTTGTTGCTTCACAGGGTCACCGTGTGATGCACACCAACCTGACACCGAATTACACCTTGTTCTCACGCTTCATTGGCTAACGGGTGCTAATCTTACCCTCTGCTGTCTGCTTGACAAAGTCTTGGTCAACATACTCATTTCCTAGGTCTGTCTTAGGGCCGCTTTATACTCAGTGCTTAAAACACGTTTGCACACATCATGGCCGTTACGTGTATCCTGCGTTCATTCCATGCGTCATTTTTGTACCTACAGATGGAATTAATGCTAGGCAGGCAGTATGGTCAACTTATGTCAGAGGACTATGTCTTCATATACGGTACAATTAGTTTTAAAGTAGCATCTGATTTTTTTTAAGAATGCGTGGCTGGAAGTTATTCGAAGGCAAGAGAAAAAATATTCTGAATGCTATTGTGTGCCTCTGTGTACAGTGTCTTCAAAATTTAATGGCAGTTTAAGTTTCTTCTGCTTCTGAATTCATTCTGAGCTAAGAAACAGTGTCAAATGTACAAGGTGCAATGAAATTCTTACTTGAATGCCTTCTCCACAGATTACAGACAATTAACAAGACAGCACAACGTTACAGTGCAAAAAATACTAAGTAGGGCTGGGTAAAGTGCTGTATTAATATTGACATTTCAAGTTATGCACATGCAATTCTCACATTGCAGCTGGGTTGAGATCAGGCCTTTACATGTCTTCATACTGTACGTGTATAGTGTGTTATAAGGTATTTTCATATACAATGTTATTTTTCAATACAATTCCGGTGTTTCGAAATCTTGGTGATAAAATTCACTCAGAGCGTGGGGTTAATGTTCGCTAGAACATTTATATTCTGTCATAAGAAACAAAACTTGGCAAGCTTTGCAATTTTTATGATTGTTTTTTTTTTCAAGATTATCTAATATAAGTTTAAAAACTGGTTTAAAGTTTACTGCCACTACTTTTGCATAAGCTGTGCATGCACACTCCATGTCAATCATAATCATTTTCATCCTTGCTGTTTAAATCACTCATAGACATGTGTGTGTGAAATTTATTTTAAACCCTTTCTTTGTTTGATAAATATTACAATATTCATTGCAACAAATCATGTTACGAAATTTGACTTTTTTCCAATATCATGCAGCTATAATACTAAGTTCAAAATACTAACTACTACAAGATATCTAACAAAATATGATGCACTATTCAAAATGAGGTAGTAAAATAATATATAGCAAAGAAAAGTACCAATATGAAGTGGAGCATCGAGTAGTATATAGCGAATGCTGCAGCAGTGTTACAGAATCGGTATTATGCTGTGGAGGCAGTGAGTGTAAAACATTTCATGCCACAACCTCATACAAACAAGAAGGACTGGAAACCAAGTCCAAAGCCAACCAAGATGGTTCTCGCACTGCCCCCTGGTGGACATAGCTTTTAATCCTCCAGATTGAGGTAAGATACGTGAGTAACTATGAGCAGCAACACCGCTTGTGTAGCAACAACACATGTAAGCATATGCATTGTGAGTGTCGAGTGTAAACCAGCCCTTACCTACAGGCTGTCCCACCGTGATGGAGGGTCTCTCCCATTGCACTCACATAACTTCATTGAAATCGGTAGCGACTCCCAAAAATGAAGACCTGATTTAAGCTTTGACGGGCGGGCGCAGTGCTTCTGAATGTGGTGTAGCTTGGGGTTGGTCCAACACAAAAAGGCATCTAGTGTGATACATTAACAGGAGATATTATAAGCTTAGTTACAATACATTTTTTACTTTTCACAATGCCTAATTTCATTCTGATTTCCTCAGAGAATTAATATTACGTGATATTTTGTTTTACATATACCCTCAGCTACATCTCTTTCATTTCTCTGTTTGAGTTTTGCTGCAATCTGACAATTTCGGCATGTGTAACGCACGGCTGTCTATTGCAGGGGAGATCGACATGGTAGAAATAAAACAAAAATAACATATTACTTATTCATATCATTTACATGCATTATTAATAGAGTTAAGAACACCACCATCATTCCTGCAGTTACAGCCATGGAGAAGGGTAGCCAAAACGGACCATCTGGTCACTTTATTTTTCTCGCAGATATATGTTCTTGTGTGATCAAATGTGGGGAAAATAACATTCAAGTTTAATAGAAGTGCAGCCATTTGCTGGCAGTGGGGGGGGGGAGGGGTTGAATCTTGGATGTGTCAAACCACAGACTTTATTTCTGCAATGAAGGGACACACAGCCAGGGCCAATGAGAGAAGTGTTTCTACAGGAAGTGTGAAAGCAGGCCTCTCTGCAGGTACATCCTCACAGCATGTTCAGTGGCTTTCCCAGGCTGCCGTTCTTCATCTCATCTGACCCTTACTCTAACGCGGGTGCGTTTAACACACCTCTCTGGTGGGCTATGGCACCGACCTTGAGATTGGGGAGGGGGTGGGCAGGCCCACATATCCTGTGGAGTTTTTAAATAAATAATCAGTTTGGTGGCTGGTGGCCCCACTTTGGAGTGATACTCTCGAAGCTGGCTGACATTGTACCCCATTCCCCACTCGGTTTATCTGCATCTGCCTGTGTGGGATCAAACATACGTTCGTGAAAGTGTTTTAGAGGGAATTTTAATAGTCATTCAAAGATTTCAGGTTACTAAATAAAACAAAGCTTATCTTATTTGTACATGTTTAACTATTTACAAACATCAGGCATCGTAAATGAGAAATGGGACTTTTAATGAGGCCATTAAAAAGCATTTAATTTATAGCCATCTGAAGCCTCATGCAGACAATACCCCCGTTTCAGGAGTGGTGGTCAGATTCCTCCTAGGATTTATTTTCTTTACGATCTAAGTCAGTCACGCTGCCATAGCTCATCTACAGGCTGTCAGGAGGACGGTAGCAGTATCTGTGGCTCTGAGGCACTTCATGGTGTCCAAATAAACAGCTTATCTCCTGCTCGCAGGCCACCCCCTCATGTCCGCGGCGTCGGGTTCTGTGTTCCGAGTCCTCAGCTTCCGCAGTTCATGCGGCCTTGATTCTCTCGAGGCGCATGGCTGGATTCGGAAGCATGCCATCACTGGGGAGGAATGTTGGGGGCGATGACTGATAAATGCGCAGAGGACTGTCCTGGAGGGGTTGCATCTCCTGCAACATCAGGGTCTTCAAAGCTGACCAGGCATGTTTATACAGCAGGGCCTGGGCATGGATTTGGATCCATCTGGTACCTGTCATTCTCATCCTCTGAGATGGACTCATTCCACCCTTAGACACAAAAGTTGCTAAGTTTCGATTTCAAACCCTGATAAGGATGTTAAAGTTAATTGTGACCAAGCACTGCATACTTAAAGGATAATGTGAGCTGACTCTCCTCAGAAGAGAGGTGCTCATCTCCCTGTTATGGCTGGTTGTAAAAGATCAGTCATCTCATGCAACCAAAATAGAGTGAATCTGTTGGATTTGACAGTGGATGTGGAATTTTGATTTAAGGAATGAGGGGTTTTCTTCTATAATTCAGACCCAGATCATTGTATTTCAGGTAGATCTTTTCTTCTGTATATTAATGCAAATTCTGCAGGGACTTCTTCATCATGCTCACTTGCAAACATGAGCTGTTTTATGCTCTGTAAAAGCGATTGTGGATGGAGTTGAGGGTGGAGCGCATCTGAGACTGACCTCTGATTCCCTGACCCCAGCTGCTCAAAAACACTCCAATTTCAACATTCAGGAAAGCTAAATTCGCCTTCTCGGCATGCGGCTCATGCAGAAACTCTGAGTAAAGTATTGGTTGTTCTTGGCAGGGCATGTCAGTGTATCCGGCTGACCGGCAGCCTGGCTCGTGCAGACATGATCCACGGCAGTCCCGGCGGCTGTTATCATGCAAGCACGTTGCCGGGTGGCCGAAGGGGCTTCTGCACACGGCCCTCCGGCATCCGGAGAGTTCATTTCCACTGTGTGACTTCTGCTGTGCCTGTAAAAATGAGAGGAAGTGACAGTGTGGAGGTGGGGCTCCCTGCTGGACACGGTGTGGACAGAAACGATGCGGAGGTGAGGGTGTAGCCTTGATCGCAACCATCAGCAGTATTCTGAATGTCTTATTATTTTTATTTGTTAAACACCATAAGAGTCTATAATTATTTAGTTTAATTAGTAAACTTTAAAGTAATAGTAATAGTAAAGTAATAAGATCACCTGGTTTTCAGGTTTGAATGTTGCCTGCTGAGTTTCTGAAGCCCTGGTCTGGATCTGGCATGTCGTAGTAGTACCGTTACATCAGGTCTCTGCTGTGTGAGTCATAGTGCCAGTGCCACGGCCATCTCTGTTTTGCATTCATCATGTTTAAAAGCATATAAAGATAAATGGTGTGTGATGACTGACACGTGGGTGCATGTCTCACAGCTGTCTCAAGATAGGATCGTGTTTCAGTTCCATAACACATCTCAAAGCTGTCAGACATTCCAACGAAATGCACCTCCAGTCTACATCACAAAAAAAAAAAGATTCATTTAGAAATAACTGTAGTTTGGACTTAAACATGAAGCCCTCCGGTTGTGTAAAAAGGTGGCGCTGTATTCCCGAGCCCCCGTCAAGCGGGCCGGTGTTCCCGTGTCAGCGAGTGATCGCGAGGGATCATGCCATCAGCTCGCGCGTATAAAGGAGCCTGGTGGGGCAGAATTGGGGCTGTCAAAACAGGAAATATCACAGGTGCCTGTTTATGCGTAAACCTTTCTCACACTTCCTCTGGGACATTTAATCACCGCTTGGTCTCCTGCTTCCACATGTCAGTGCATCCTGGTGAGTTGGACGTTTGATGGGGTGTCGCCTCAGTAGTGCTCTTTTTTTTAACCAATCACCAAGCAGGAGTAACCAGAAAGAAACATAATTTCTCTCCACACATTTCTCTCTAAATGTGATTTCCATCTGATCGCCATCTGATTACTTTCTAATCTTGATTTCACTCTACTCAGCTTCAGTGGAGGATCGCATACCCAAACATCCACATGGTTTTCCCCGCTCGAATGGAAGCGTGACGAGGCCCCACTGTGTGTTATGTCACATCTACACCTGTTCAAAATCTGGTGGTTTTTATGTAGTAGTAGCTAGTGATAAACACTCACTCTGGGGCAGGACATTTTGACCTTCTGACTGGTGCAAGAAGGACCTCCTTCCACAAGGGGCAGTGTCTGCCCCGCTGCCCACAACAAGCTGCTGCCCTGACCCACCTCCCCTAATTAAACATTCACTGACAAACATTTTCACAACTGGGCCTAAAATCGCTACTGTAAAATGCTGTATTAAAAAGTGTGATTAAAATATTTACTCTAATGAAAAAATATCCTTGAAATTTATTTGCGCTGGATACTTCGAAAAGGAGGTGTTGGATGGGAAGGTTTATATAATAAATATATTTCTAAATCTCACTTAAATTCAGTAAACAGTAAATAGACGATTGGCTTTTTGCAGGGGTCAAAGTTGACTTTTATAGTTATTTATATATTAAACTATCTGACAGCACTTCCTATTAAGAGGCATAGCAGCCATCCATACCGGCACCAAGCTAGTAGGGAGCATGGTGCATGTTCACTTTGGTCTGTGCTGTTCTCTCGTTGCTGTGACATTTCCTTACTTTGTAGCCCCATTCACTTTTAGCAGTCTGCTCACACATATCAGTGAATGTGAACTTTGCTATTTGACACACTTATACATCGATTTGGGTGACAGAATCTACTAAATAAAGTTTTAAAAGTAAGGAAAACAATAGAAGGCTTATGGGAGCTTTGCAAGACAGATGTTTTTATTAGCTGTTTAAGTGACCAGATTTGAGTCAGACAAGGGCCTGAAGTGTCTTTTAGAAACGTATTAGACTTATAAAATACTGCTTCGTTGCCTGGCTATCGATGATTCCAAAGTAAGCTGCATTTTCTCCCATTTCAGCAGCTTGGGTTAAGAGCCCAGGGGCCTGTATCATGAAGCCGGCTTTTTTGATAAGCCAGATAACTTGTCAGATTTAAGGTATCCCAGTTAAAACTGACTTTATCTTCGTTCACATACACTATATTGTATTGGGACATCCCTCCAAATCATTGAATTCAGGTGTTCCAATCACTTCCATGGCCATAGATGTATAAAATCAAGCACCTAGTCATGCAGACTGCTTCTACAAATATCTGTGAAAGAATGGGTCGCTCTCAGGAGCTCAGTGAATTCAAGCGTGGTACCGTGATAGGATGCCACCTGTGCAATAAGTACTTTTGTGAAATTTCCTCGCTACTAAATATTCCACAGTCACCTGTTAGTGATATTATAACAAAGTGGAAGCAATTGGGAACAACAGCAACTCAGCCACGAAGTGTTAGGCCACGTAAAATCACAGAGCAGGGACAGCGCATGCTGAGTGCAGAAGTCGTTAACTTTCTGCAGAGTCAATAGCTAAAGACCTCCAAACTTCATGTGGCCTTCAGATTAGCTCAAGAACAGTGTGTAGAGAGCTTCATGGAATGGGTTTCCATGGCCGAGCAGCTGCATCCAAGCCATACATCACCAAGTGCAATGCAAAGCGTCGGATGAAGTGGTGTAAAGCACACCGCCACTGGACTCTACAGCAGTGGAGACGTGTTCTCTGGAGTGACGAATCATGGTTCTCTGTCTGGCGATCTGATGGATGAGTCTGAGTATGGCGGTTGCCAGGAGAACGGTACTTGCCTGACTGCATTGTGCCAAGTGTAAAGCTTAGTGGAGGGCGGATTATGGTGTGGGGTTGTTAATCAGGGGTTGGGCTTGGCCCCTTAGTTCCAGTGAAAGGAACTCTTAATGCCTCAGCATACGAAGCAGTTTTGGACAATTTCATGCTCGCAGCTTTGTGGGAACAGTTTGGAAATAGTCCCTTCCTGTTCCAACATGACTGCACATCAGTGCACAAAGCAAGGCCTATAAAGACATGGATGAGTGAGTTTTGTGTGGAGGAACTGACTGGCCTGCACAGAGCCCTGACCTCAGCCTGATAGAACACCTTTGGGATGAATTAGAGTGGAGACTGCGAGCCAGGCCTTCTCATCCAACATCAGTGCCTGACCTCACAGATGCTCTGCTAGAAGAATGGTCAAAAATTCCATTAAACCTTGTGGAAATTCTTCCCAGAAGAGTTGAAGCTGTTATAGCTGCAAAGGACGGGCCAACTCCATATTAAAGCCTATGTATTAAGAATGGGATGTCATTAAAGTTGATGTGTGCGTAAAGGCAGGCGTCCCAATACTTTTGGCAATAAAGTGTACATTTAGCAGAGACTGTTTTAAATACGACAAATTATCTTGCTAACCCAAAAATCCAGCGATCCATGTGATATAGGGTCAAGCTGCCTCTCCAGTCCATGCCCGACTGGCCATCCAGCGCATTTTCGCCTAAAACCGATAACTATTTTACATGAACTCTGTGGTGTTCAGCCCCTTGTGTCGCATGTGGGGGCACTGCGCACAAGGGGCTTTTTAAGTTCCTTCTGAAGTCAGCGGTGAGTGGACCGGCCAGCTACCTAGCCGTGTTTGAAGCCTTCCTAGCTCGTTAAGATGGAAGGAGACGACGTCACAGCCCTGAGCGTTAATTAGCAGAAACATTCAGCAAAGCAACGCAGCGGCTACCAGCTGGTTTGATTCATACTGGGCTCTGACATGCCCTGGCCCGTTAATCACATCGCTCTCGCCTTTATATGGCGCTGCCTCATTCCAGGGCCTAATTAACCAATTTGCTAATTGTTCTAAGCCATTTTAGATAATTCAGGGACGAATGCTGCGTGTGCTGTTTTCCCTGTTTCGTCATTCATTATCGTAAATGAAGATGAAGCTAATCGCTAACAGCACTCTGCATCAGTGGTATAAGTGCAGCAGAACCTGTGACAGGTATGGACTGCTAGTGCCACTAGCAATTTTGATATTTGGTGCAAGATGCACACGAGGTACTCACATGGTGACGTGCTGAACCGGGATCCACGGAGCAGTGTGCACAGGAAGTGATGTGACTGCAAAATGGCAAACCACGCCACCCTTGGATTTAGCCGCATATTTGAAGTGTGGGACTTTGCTCTGATTGCGTGTCGGCTTGCCACATGGCACCAACTGGCTGTAGAGCCTGGAATTTAGTTATGAAGGAGATCTCATTGGCTGACCCCGTACCCATGTGGCTTAGCCAATCTGTGCTACCTTGACGTCCACTGACTGTCCCAAACAGCCAACGCTCTGACATTTCCTGGAGCCGTGCTGTGGCTCTGATCGTCATCCTGGACTTCAGTTTCGCTTTGACCCAGAACCCTGCGGTCATTCGGAAACGGCCGTCTGGCTGAGGTGCCGAAGCGGCTTAGCCAGACATGAAATGAGAAGCCAGATGCATGACCGTAGTCGGCCCAGCCCGTCCACTTTCCCCCCGCCTGGCCGTTCTCCCATAGCTCTCCCCCAGACGACCCTAGATATTGTCTTCCAGCAATTTGCCAATGTTCTTCCTCAGCGTGTTGGACTGGGGGTCAGAGGTCAAGGGCAAAGATAACCTTGGACAGCCAGCTTTCTTTATGAGTCTCTTCTGCTCGGTTTCTAATCGTAGGAAAATAAGGGTCCACTGCAGCCTGAGACACTTTCTGACACCCTCCCAGATTGTGTCTCCATGGTATCAAGTATCCAGGGGGTGCTGCACAAGCCCTTAGCGTGCTAAGAGTTAGCCTGGCGGCCGCTATTTTGTTTTTCTGGGTGTTGAGCTCAGTTTGACGGGGCGCCGTGTGCCGGCTTTGGTGCTGTTGTGGCTAATGAGGCAATTAAAGCAGGGCATTGCTGTGATACCTCCATGGTTATGTTTCATGTCTAAAAGGGATGTTTTCTCTGTGCCTTCCAGGAGGACGGGGCTCTGGCGCTATGTTTTGGGGGAGATGCGCTGCCGAGTGTATATTTAGTACAGATAATTAGCCAGTAATTGGACCGGCTCAGGCAGTGGAATGTGCAGGACTGAGTAGCCACCAGACGGGTGGCAAGCTGGAGGGGGGGGAGCTTCAATGAGGCGTCTCTGGTCAAAATCAGCGTCCCTTCCTGCTCCTGTTACCAACACTGGACCGTGTCAGAGGGGCAGTGCATGTCCACTACAGAAGCGTCACTCCAAACTGGAACAATAAAGGCAGTTGTCCCTGAATTAATTCACATTGTGTTTTAATTGTATCATGAAAGCCGTATTTTGAATCTGAATTCAAAGGGAAAAAAAAGGTGTGACTTAAAACTGTCACACCAGGTTCAAAAGCTGCTAGTGTAAGAAATGTAAAGATCTCATAAGTGTTTTTAGCCTCAGACTAAAACAGTTCACGGACGCCCTATATCTAAGTAATTGTTTCGGAGGAACTAGGGGAATGCGATTCTCATGATTGCATTTAACATGTAATGCATTTTCACTCTCTGGGTGATAATGACCCCTAATGACAACAAATGCAGTGCAATGTGGATCCTGGGGAACCTGTGTCTAAATGTGAAAGCCAAATGCTAGCTGCAGATAAACCCCACACACGTGCTGTTTATAGCTGGTGGCTCCATGCTAACGTCTGTGAAACCAATGAGGAGGGAACCGGCAGCCAACTGAGGAAGAGCTCCTGACTGCATGCACAGGCCTCGGAGAGACATTCAACGGCCAGCCGGGGGGAGGGGGGGGCGGCTTTCTGCATGGGGGGTTTATGAATCCAGTGCTAAAATGGCTGCTTAACTTGGTCACAGTAGGACATGGGTGCTCTGTGGGGTATGAGAGCTGTGTTAATGACAAAGGATTCATCCATTTGTCCACTGCTCAGCTGATCATTCAATATAGGGTTACAGATCCAGTGGAAACACAGATCCAGTGAGAATGAGAAAACTAATGTGACAGTTCTATGTGGTCTTCTCTCCTTCTAGCAAGGTAAAAAGGTGGTTCTAGGGAAACGTGTCTTAAAAAGCCATTGATCCAGTCGGATTTTATTTCATTTAGTAAGTTGTTCATTGTCTGTTTATTTTCAGTCCTTCGATGGATGTTTTTGTTTAAACAAACTTCTTTCATTACTGAGTTCATCAAACAGACAAAGGTCATGGGCGCTAGTGTATAATCAGAATCACGTGGCAGGAGATGACTGAATGGACACAGATGTGATTAATCTGCTCTTTATGTAGGACTTCCCCCTGCTGGACCAACACTGTCAGCTCTCTCTGACTCTTCTCGAAATGAATCGTGACCTTGACTGTGGGAGACCCTGAGGATAATGCACACCTCTGCTGGTCCAAAAGAGCTCGCCATGGCATCCTGTTGCTTAGCGACGGGGCTTCCATTCTTTGAAGCCAGGTTGGATTATAGTGGGACGGATGTGGTTTGATGTTCGTACAGAAAACCATTTAAGGGCATGCAGCCATATATTGGGGCCCAATCGGATTGCTTGTGAGTACGATTGCTTGCCTGAGTCTAAGAATTAGCTAGATGGGGAAATCTAGCAGCTGAACAGGGGCCCTCTAGCAGCAGAATGGAGATATCTAGAAGCTGAAGTGGGGTACCGAGAAGCTGACCGGGGTATCAAGCAGTCAAATCGGGGCATCTAGCAGCAGAATGGGGGCATGTAGCCAGGGGAACTCACCATGACTGTCTGGGCTGTCTTTCACGCCAGCAAGAAGGAAAAAAAGAAAAAAAAAACACACTGCAGCTCACGATCAGCTTCTCCTGAAAAAGGTACAGTTTATACCCCTGAGTGGTAAACGTGGGAAAGGCTTATAAACATCTGAACTATGAGTCCTGGCCAGTGGAAATGAGACCCATTCCATATGTTTGGTCCAGTAAACGTGTATGTTTGGGCCCATGGAGATCAGCAGATCAGGCTCTTTATTTTTTTATGAACTGTTTTGTCCACTACTAGCTTTCATCACAGATCAAATCCTCTTTCCAGTCCGGTAACAGAGGAGGAAACAAGTTATACTGGGTAGATTGAAAAAAAAACACACAGATTTATTTCAGAGAAGCTGGAAGATACTCAGATTCAGGACGGCACCATTTCCCTCGTGGGACGGGCGTTATGAGAATGAGTCAATATCATTTCAAAACCAATAAAGAAAGGGAGGGTTTTTTTATTATCGTAGAAAGTTATTACCAAACTTGCTTGATCCTTTAAGACCCAAACGTAATTAGATCTGAGATAAAATTTGATTAAGAGGATTGATTTCTCTGGAACGGTTAATGAAGGGTTACAGTTGAAATGTCTACTGTAAATATTCTGTTTTGAGTGAGCTTTGTCCGCAGAAATTGTCATTAATGCCGGTCGTGCAAATCTCAGCCATTGTGTGTCATGTGACGTTTTATTATCTATTGTGTCCTGGTCGCTATGCTCTTGATGGTTTTGAACCGGCGTCCGGAGCAGGATATGACCTCCTCTGTCCTGTCACCTCAGCTCCAGAGAGCAGACTTGTCCATGAAAATAATGACTTAATTCTGTGTGCTGCTATTGTTTTGAATTGCTGTGGGTGACGTTGCTTTCTTAAATTAACCACACTCAAAATCCCCTCTCTGGTATTTACAGGTCACCACACACCCAGAAGGACAGGTGACCTGCGGCTGTCACCGGGAAAGAGGCCCACGTTGACCCTGCTCCTGTGAAGAGGCTGGTATGTGAAGACCCGCTTTTTGGAAGCAACCGCAAGCTTCAACCATCTGGGTCAGTTAGGGTGTGCTGGTGCCCAATCACATAAATAAAGTCAAAGTTAAAATTAATAATAATAACAGATAGACATTGTTAGAAGATAAAAGTCCTCCAGATATGAGAGTTCCTCTTGAAAACCCCCTACAACTGGTGCACATGGGTCACATTTCTACATGTCTTATTCCTTAATGATGACCCCCGGGAGCCCTCTTTTCAGCCAGGGTACATCATGCATTTTTACAGTCATCCTGCCATGCCTTTTGCCCTCTTCACATAAAATGACATTGACAGGCACGGTTTGAACCACAAGCTGCTTGCCATTTGCTTATCTCTTAGACGTCATCTCGGTGAGGCCCCCTGTTGACCACAAGTAGTCGTTACACTATATATGAAAAAGGCACATTCCTTATATAGGAGATGCTGAGGGAACATATTCAGCTACCTATGATCTTCTGACTCTGTTCGATAGTTAATGGCAACGGTGAGGGGGCTGAAATTACTTTTTGAGTGGAGTCCCCAAACAAATCCTCCCCTGCCTGCAGATTACAGATGTGGGCTGATACTAGCCAGAGAAGCAGACTAACATCCAGACCCTGAGCCTTTTTCTTCCAGAGAGCTTTGATAAAAAGTTTACTTTTATGTTCATGGCTTCATTAATTATCTTTATTGGCTTGACTTTAGCATATCACACCGTGGAACATGTGTTAATCTCATGTGCCTGACAGATGACTGTTAATTTGATGACCGTATGATACAAGGCACTGGTTTAAAGTCACTTCTGCCATTAATTTCCATTTGCTGGAAGAGAATTAGTAACACGCAGCAGTCTGTTACACACAGGCGCTTCATGCAGGGAACCTCTCTTTATTTTTAAATATGAAACTGATTGAGAGACTGTCACCCAGATTATTATTAATATTTGTGGGTCTGGAGCCATAGAAATTATCCATCTGTTTTAGTAACCAGTTGGGACAGCAGTAATCCTTGGAGATACACCCTAGATGGGACAGAAGGTCTCACACACACATGCGCGCACACACGGCTTTTTGTGCCCATCTTTGGGACTCACATTTCAGTGTATCCCCAATCCCAAATCAACACATCTGAGAAACCACATTCATATTCCCCCAGAAGAAGCTCACACGAATCCTAGAAGATGGATAAGATGGCAGAAAACCCTCAACAAAGAGCAGAAACTCTATAGATGCCGGATGACCCCAGCAGTGTGGCCGGGCCTTCAGGTACATTTTAGTCGTCAGAAGGTCTGCATGTCATGACAGCTTTGTCCCCGCGATTGTGGGGGATGTTTCACAGGATGTGACCTCAGTTGAGTCCCATGTGCTAAGCACATGAGGACCGTAGACATTAAGGACACATGTTTCCACAAGAACGGGGAGTCACACAAGTTCACAGGGGGCTGAGACATGTTCCCCATGAGTTTTCTGATTGTTAATTGTACAATGTAGCTAACTAAACGATGACAAATAAAGCAAGACTTCACACTCTCCGTTCTCTGGATAAGTACCCAGTTTCGACTCGGCAGACCTGCCTTCTAGGCACTTTTGTCTTTGAGCGTGTTCCCACAGCTTAATCACACAGGGAAGTTTCCAGAATCTAAATGAAGGTTCGGGGAGGAGCAGGGATGGGAGGGGGGGTAACTCTAGTTCCAACATTTACTTTATCTCTGGGCTTCCTAAGGGCTTCAAACAATGAGATGCGAAGTTTTTTTTTTAAGCCTTCCAAATACGCTGTGGGGAGTTGGAGTGTGCTCAGCAAGGCTGGCCCTGAGGCCTGTGCGTCTGGAGTAAACATTATCCCGCATATGAAAATGAAATGAATGCTGGAAATGAACGCATGGGAACTGCACATGCACCGTAACATCGAACATAACATAAAACGGGGGGGCGGCCTTCTCCCATGGCAGCAAAAAAGCAGAGCATACGTTCAGCTGGGAGTTACAGCTACACTCAGGAGCACTCTGTGCCAAATGCTGCATAAAAATGCAGTGAATAAATAGCTAATAAGCTCTGTCTGTTTAGATATGATATGAAGGTTTACGTCTCTTATGAAGATGCCAGACAGCCTGGAAGTTTGGAGAATAAGTAGACAGGAAAGGTCTCTGCAACTCCTGACTGAAATAATTCCAGGGCATGGGGTTTGCTATCCTTGCAGTATTCTTGTTTCCACCACAGACCAAAGGCCAACTAACTACCTTCCCCCCCCCCCCCCCCCCCCCCCCCCCCCTCCCCCCCCCCCCCCCCCCCCCCCCCCCCGCCCCCCCCCCCCCCCCCCCCCCTCTCTCCTCTTCCCTCTTCCTCTTTCCTCTCTCCCCTTC
>JAAGVU020000045.1:5638196-5649175 GCA_011763525.2 Mormyrus iriodes | reverse complement strand
ATTTTTTAGTATTTGTAAGAACTCTGGCTGCTGCATTTTGCACTAACTGAACTTTATGTAAGGATCCAGATGGGCAATCAGAAAGGAGGGCATTACAGTAGCCCAGTCTGGAAGTTATAAAGGCATGTATCAGTTTTTCTGCATCATAAAAGGAGAGCATCTTTGGAAGCTTGGCTATGTTCCGTTGATGGTAGAATGCAGTTCTAGTAATACTACTTATGTGAGCATTGAAACATAAATCTGAACCAGCCAGAACACCAAGATCTCTGTTCTTATCCAGCGCAGCATTGACACGTCTGTCTGTACCCGACGCTGTACTGACACATGTCTGTCTGTACCCGACACAGCACTGATGCTTGTCTGTCTGTACCCAACGCAGCACTGACACATATCAGTCTGTACCCGGTGCACCTGGCGCACGTCTGTTTGTACCCGGAGCGGCACTGATGCTCGTCTGTCTGCACCCGGCACAGCACTGACACACATCTGTCTGTACCCGACACAGCACTGATGCTTGTCTGTCTGTACCCAACGCAGTACTGACACACGTCTGTCTGTACCCGGTGCAACACTGATGCTTGTCTGTCTGTACCTGGTGTGGCACTGATGCTTGCCTGTCTGTACCCAGTCTGTGTGGCGGGGGGGGGGGGGGGGATTACCCCAATAGGCTATCCAGAAGAAGCAGCATGTGTGCCTGCTGGGTGGACCTGAGAGTTTTAAGAGAAGAAATTGCTTTGATGCTTCCATAGTATTCAGCATGTGTCAGTGTTTAAAGCCTCCCAGCTTGTGGGGGGTTGGAGCTGGTTCATGCATAAAAAACCTCTAATGACAGTTATTGTAATAGTTTACTGTGAAATGCGTTTGTGTGCTACAATCTATTGTTATGGTGGGGTTTTAAGTGTTCACATGCTGCTAGGAACATCTACTGCACTCTCACAGCCCCCTCCAATCCTTCTCCCCTTTGTGGTCATGCTGTTTCTTGGCAGAAGGTCACACGGAGGCAGGATATTGTCTGTGTTTGACCGTGGCCCCCATGTGATGGCTGGAGCTCCCCTCTGCTCTCTTTCACGTCTACTGATCCTGTTCTTCAAGACAGCCTGAGCTCTGCATCTAAGAAGCTGCCTGGTCCATAACGTCGCATTGCGATGATGTAATTTTCTTAGCATGCTGGGTTCTCGCTTAACAGTGTAATATTTTAACAAAGTCCTGTCCTTGCTGATTATATGAAGGTACAAGTGGCGTCTCTTGTTGCGTAATACCTTTACAGTAACATGAATATAAATGAATTGAATACTTTTGTCTGTTGGCCTTAGATCAAAAAGAGTAGCTTCATTTAATTGTGTTTGCAGAAAAGTTTGCCATGAGAAATAATCATCTAGGAACATGAAGACAGCGTGGAGATGCCCACACAAACCAGCAGAGGTATTGTGGGAGCCCAAGACTGAAAAAGCGATGAAATTACAGGAGACTAATACTGAAGAGAAAATAACCGCAGTTCAAACTCAAACAGACAATTTTAGCCTTTTATAAGAGAGGCTGTGCTGTACGATTCTGGAGTAAGGAAAGAAGAATCTGGAGTCCATGGCAACGCAATTATCTTTGTGATGCTGTTTTTGGTCAGGTAATAACCTGCCTCGTCACGCTCCCTCTGACTCGAGTTATGGGGGCGATCTTCTCGTCACCCTGCCCCTCACATGACACGTTTAATTGAGTAATTATTCCCTCTCGCTGGGCAACCACGGGGTGCTGGCACCATAACAGACAGGTTTTTTAGAGATGAGCCACACCCAGGAGCCAGTAGGAATGAAAGGGGGCAAGGAGGCATGCAGGGGGGAATGGCGGAGAAAGGGGCGAATGAAGGGGCAGGAGAATGGCGGAGGAAGGGGCGAGGGAAGGGATAGGAGAATGATGGAGGAAGGAGTGAGGGAAGGGGCAGGAGAATGGCGGAGGAAGGGGCGAGGGAAGGGGCAAGAGAATTGCGGAGGGAGGAGTGAGGGAAGGGGCGGGAGAATGGCGGAGGAAGGGGCGAGGGAAGGGGCAAGAGAATTGCGGAGGAAGGAGTGAGGGAAGGGGCAGGAGAATGGTGGAGGAAGGGGCGAGGGAAGGGGCAGGAGAATGGCGGAGGAAGGGGCGAGGGAAGGGGCAGGAGAATGGCGGAGGAAGGGGCGAGGAAAGGGGCAGGAAAACCATCAGAACGGGGTGGGGAAGGGGCGGAGTTTAAAGAGAAACCTACTGAGTTGCGTCAGTCTTCAGGTATAGGTGAATATTATTGTAAACATACACAAAGAGTGACTTTTTATTCCTGTCATTTGCATGAAATGGTCACTAATCTCTTCTGATTGCCAGGAGCATTTGATTTTTATATTCCCCTGTTTGTGTTGTCAGAGGTTGATGGATCTCTCTGTCCCAGATGAAAAGATCCAATTTTAATTTACATAAGAAGAGAGTCTCTACACTCAAGAGGAAAGACTCTTTGCTGTGACTCTTAAAAATCTTGTGGCTAGATCTAATGAAAAGACCCTTTAGTGAAGCCTCATGTTTACTCAAATCCAGCTCCATCGGGACATCTCGAAATGAGATTTCTGGAGAATTCCATCCACTGCTACCCTGATCACCACTGATATCTCATATATCTCAACTTTAGTTATGAGTTTATGGGTTTTCTTCGTCATGTGACCCACTACTGCCTTATTTCAGAACATCCCTTTTATGCAGTTATTGTCAAAGAATGATTTCTTGGGAAATACTTCAGACAAATATAATTTTCCAAGTAAAAGAAAAATAGTGAAATTGATTTACAATGAAATATTCATGACCCACTTCCACTGTATGTATTTATTTCTATTTTGCAGGTTGAATGAATGTTTACATAGGGGATTGAGGTCCATTGAAGCCCCTTCAGTGTCCTTCTCACAGTCTTTATTAAAAAGATACTGAATCTTTAATTACTGTACTACTGAGCATTAATTACTATAATAGTCTTCACTGTGCCTGTTGTATTCGGCTGTTGACTTGTGATGCTACGTTGTATTTTATCGCATGATATTCCCTGCGGGTTTGAGCAACACAGACACAGTCAGCGACGATGTGCCTTTTCCCATTCATCAAACGGACCTGGAAGCATTGAGAGTTGAGCCGTCCGCTGCCAGAGTTAAGAGCCATGGATGCGGAAAACGTGCCCGTCTGATCTGGGTGAGTCTGTCCTAGATATTAGTTTGCGGGGTGTGGGGGTGGGAATTAATTGTTCCAGGAATGACAAACCCTTCTGTGGCCCAGCTGGGAGTTTCTAGGGTCGCTCCAATCAAACCCCCCCCCCCCCCCCCGAAGTTAACATACCACAGCAAAGCTGTTTCTCCCTGTCAGATGTGTTCAGGCCCATCTTGGCTGAAGACCTTCCCCTGGCCGTGACGCCGGTAAACAGCAGGTGACACAGCTATCAGGAGGAAATGGCCGTCGAAATGCGACCCTGCTCATCCTCACCCTGTGCTGTGGGAGTCAGATGGCTGGCACGATACACATCATTGAGTAAGCTCCTTTTGAGCTAAGAAGTCTCTGTTTTCTGGTTTGTGTCCTGGTCACTTTCTACAAAATATTTTCCACTAGTTATGACTCGTCAGTCACCTCGATATAGAGACACTTTTCTGTTTTTCTGAACTGATCCAAAACCAAGTTGAAAATTCCTGGTGTGACATTCATAGGTGTATAAAAGCTTTAAGGTGAATATATTGGAATATACTGGAGGGCTGTTTGGTGATGCCTTCAGTTTATGCTGAATCATCAGTGTTCAGAAAGTGCTCTTGCTGTATAACGGCATCATTGAATCAACTGCTGATACTGCAGTACAGAGCCAGGTTTTGTTCAGGCCGTAAACAGCCTGAAAATATAAAACAGTAAAGTGGTAAGCTGAGGTGGCTCCTAACAGGCAGACAGGAACATCTTATATCAGTCATCGTTTACTTTTCCTGACAGGAATGTCTCCTCTCCCTCACAGATACAATCATACCTAATCATACCTAATCATATCTAATCCGTACTATCTGTGTTCAACCTGGCTGGTTCATAACGGGCATCGTTTGCTAATCCTGACAGGAATGTCTCCTCTCCCTCCCAGATAATGCAAAAGCCCTTAACTGTACATGCTGTGCCCTCAGTGTTCAGCCCGGCTGGCTCATATCAGGCATCGTTTGCATATCCTGGGCTGTACAAGTTCACTTCTCTGTATTGGATCTCAGTCAGACCACTTAGTTCATTGACCCAAAAATTTTTCAAAAAGATTTACACTCTACTTGCTTTTTTGAATAAACCCTTAATAAGTGCCTCTTGTTAAGAAAATGTCCCATTCCCTCCACCATCTTTCACCAGGAGCTGAGCCAATGGGGGGGCGCTGGTGAGTCAAAAGCCCTCCCCAGTTTGACCCTGTTCCCTGTATAGGGCCCACATTCTGAAAATGTACTCGTAGATTTTATTTATTAATTGAATAAAATGAAATTGATTTAGCAATGAAATATTCATACAGCCTATATACCATTGTGTGTTCTTATTTGTTTTCTTGTGGTTTGGCTGAACATCCATGTAGAGAATTGAAGCTCCTTTGGTGTCATACAGATGATCTTTATCTTAATTAAAAAGATACTGAAGCTATTTGTGCATCAATAAAACATTAATTGCTATAATGCTTTCATAATTCTTGCTGTACTTAGCTGCTGAGTTTATCACACAATATTCTTCGCAGGTTGAAACAGCACAGCTGTGCTCCTTATTATATTTTAAAGATCTTCATGTGTTAAGACTCTGAAAGAAGGCTTTAGGGTCGGGAAAGAAGCGAACGTGGCGTCGACTTTCATCTCGCAGCTGAGGGATTGTAAATGTCTCACGGTGCTGCTTGTTTATGCGTCAAGCATCCGTATGTTTCGGAAAAGGAACTGCGAGATGAGGATGGAAACAGAGAACGGGGGGGTTCTGCGTGATGGGAGAGTCCTTGTGCTCGTGATGTCACGCTTATAACTTATGAAAGATGTCTTTTGCTTTAGATATCTCAGAGCAGGTATGTGCATGTAGAACTGTGTCGTGGGTCCAGGGGGAGGGAGAACAGAATGATCCAGAGATAAAAAGAGAGAGGGAGGAACATTAGGGGAAAGAAATTCCATTTCTGAGACCTGGATCCCATTCGGTCTGTGGCCAGGGGACCACTGGGCAGGACGGCAGGGATATCCCAGTCTGTCCATTTTGAGTCTCGCTCAAGGGTCACGAGAGGGCTTTCCCGGCCCTGGGGGCGGGTCTTACCCCGGCTCTGCGCTGCTGTCTGAGAAAGGGCACCATCAGCATCCTCGTTGTCCTGGGGGGGGGGGCAAGCGCATGGAGGCGGTGCCCTCATCCACGCCGTGTTCAGCCGGCTGACCGATTTGCTCCGGCAGCTCGAGTCACGCGACTCCGTCTCATCAGAAGACAAAGGAGCCGTGCCCCCCCCCCATGCGCCTGCGTCCTGTGCCAGACGGAGCTGAAATATGAACGTATGAAGCAGCTCTGAAGGACGAGGGAGAGCAGGAAGCCCGCAGACGAGGAGGAGCGTTAACCGTATTTCGGGATTACCTCCTCCTTCACTTCATTTTTCCGCATCTCTGTTGGCGGGAGATGTGTCTGGCTCTGGCTGGGAAAAATACACCGAAAATAACGCGGATCCACTACCAGATCCAGGAGGCTCAGCTCTGCCCTTCAAATCCCAGGCTGTCGCTCTCACTCGCCCCCTCCGCATGATGGAAGCGCGGGGTGGGGGGGCAGCGTGGACGGCAGGATGGGTTTGCACAGACCGAGGATGGCTTGCTTTCTGCAGAGGGGCCGTTTTCATAGAAAAAGGCAGGCTTTTCGTGCTAGTCACTGATTGATATTTCTATTGCGATTAGATTGCTGGCCTTCCCCAACACCGTGGCGCTGGATTTACTGCATTTCGCTGGAAGCAGATAAACAGCAGACCTTTGAGATACATTATCCTCGTCAGACCCTAAAAATCGGAATATAAAATCTTCCACTGGCTTGCTCGCTTTCTGATTGCTCTGTTCCCGACACCCCGCTCGGTATGCTGTATAACAGCTGCTCGGAGGACCTACCATTTCTGCAGCCCAACCTGGGAAGGAGGAGAAGTGGCTCTGGCTGTATGTTAAGCTAACATGCTAATGGGTATATGTACATGAAGCTAATGGGCTAACATGCTAACGGGCATCTGTACTTATGGAAAGTAAATGGGCAGGCAGCTAGCGGGCTGTTTCCGACCTGCCTTAAAAGAAATGAAGGCCATAAGAAGACACAAGTAAGACTGCTTGTTCATTTGTTGTTCTTTTAAAAATTAAAAGCTCCATCCATATGTTAAATAAGACAACTGCGTCTTTTTTTCCCATAATAATGCACAGGCCAATGCAGTATTTATGGTGATTGTTGTTTTTTGGTAACAATGTCTGATGCCTCTTTTACTCACATAGCTACAAACATAGCTATAAGTCTTGTTAAAATAACCAGTTTGGGAAGAAGTTTGTGTTACAAAAATGGCTTTATAAATGTGAGAATGACTTGCCTTAGACTGATGTTTGGCCTAGAAATCAAATGAAAGGGGTGCCAAAGGTGCCCCAATAAATACAGCTGCAATGTCCATCCATCCACACCGGACTGTCTAGTAATGGGGGTCCCTACTGGTGCTTTGATGCATGAGACAGCCGCCAGAAAAGAGTTGCTTCAGTGATCAGTGACGGTCAACCCAATAGGCGACATAGGCACCTGCCCAAGGCACTACCTTCTGAGTGGGCATTGACTTAGCTAGCTGCTTGGGATGGTGGGGTGGGGTGGGGGGCAGGCAGTGAAGCTTGCATAGGGTGCCACATGGCCTTCCAGCAGCACTGTACGAGTTAGTTTCTGTACCCTCTGTAGATGGTCACCTTCTCAAGAGATACGGTGCAGTTCTACTATCAGTATGTTTACATGGTGGAGTAATGGCTCCCTAAAACGAATGAATCATTATGTAAAGCCAAATACAGATTAAGAATAGCCATGTTTCCTTTCTCCTTCTCTGGCACAACGTTCACGAACAGTACAGCGAAACAGGGACGTTAAATAAAGCATCCATTACCAACAGGCATGAAAAGTGAAAAGCTCAACATTCAAACATGTTAATAAACATCTTCCTTCCTCGGATTTGCCAAAGCGTGATACAGATCTGTCTTTGATAAGCTACAGTCTATCCTTTTACACAAACTGTGATCCCATCATGTTCAACCTTTGATCATGATGCTCTTGTAAGTTACAACTCCTTCAAGATCAGATTAAGCTGGCAATCATTAGTGACTTGGAGATGATGGAGATAATCGAGTACTGCACTTTCTAGCAAGCTTTTGGTAAAACCGTATAAACCCAATAAAACTGAAAAACCAAACTATAATTAGTGGTGCATATGCAAAATGTTATACCTAAATGCTAGTGACAGGTAAAATGTCCCAGGCAGGATAGATTATACCTGATCCTGTTCGGGTTCAATGCAGATGTTCCTGCCTTCCTACCTACATCAATCACACTGCACTGATACTTTAAACTGACTATTCATACCTACATCAAGCACACTGCACTGACACTCGTTCACCACAGATGCACCAATTAAAAAAAATAAAATAGTTAGCGTACCTGAAGACACCTGTATGGTAGAAGTTCACTTATTTAGACTTTAGCAGTTCATGTTCCTGTAGCAGAGGAGAGAGAAATGATTTTATTTACATTATGAAAGGCTGCAAACTTACAATACAATTACATTATGAAAGGCTGACAACGACATTACAATCATATGTATCTCTGCAGCTTCAGGCATCACGGTGTATAAAATGACCTCAACGATTTAGCAGGGTAAACAGGGTGTGCAGAGTAAATATGTTTCATGTTATCTGGACTGTACAGACCAGTTATTATGACCAACTCAATCGCCTCACATTATTAGAGCAATGAGATTCAGCTCAGAATCAGAAAAATGTATTTCTGCATCAACACATAAACAGAGTACTACATTTTTTAAATATAGACCTCCTGCCTGTACATGCGTGTCTGAATGGTGTGTGAGTGTGCCCTGCGATGGGTTGGCGCCCCATTCTGGCTTGTTCCCTGTCTTGCGCCCGCAGCCTCCGGGATAGGCTCTGGACTCCCTGCGACCCCAAATGGGATAAGTGGTTACAGAAAATGGATGGATGGATGGATGGATGGATGAATAGACCTCCTGCCATCAACTATGACCCTCACAGGACACAGATATGACACAGGCTCTTACCATAAGTAAAATATGATGAACACATAGTTACAGGAAATAGACAAGGCTCTGTGTACATAATGGCTTCTCTGAGAAAGTGTAGATGCATCCACTTGGAGGTGTGACCAGCCAATCAGGGCGATTTCTGCAGATAAGCCCATGCCCCTGGATGTGTCCCATACGCCAACGTGAGGAAACCCAGCGTGTTTATCGATATGGGTACTTGACCATTCTTTTGTTCTTATGTACCCAAATGATGTCGTCTTCCCAGTTCCAATACTGAAGAACAGAAGTACAGAGGATGGTAAAATCGCCCCAATTATGAAGGGTTCATCTGTTGCATCCTCACCAACTAGAATAACCGTATAATTCATAGTGTCCCAAGTTCATTCTTTAGAGGCAAGTTAGCAGACATGATCTTGCCAAGAACACAAGTATGATCTTTGCATTCTTCGTATTGATAAACACTCCCAGACTGAGGAGATGCGAACACGGTGCGTCTTTGAGGATTTTCAATACGCTGTTACACTGAGTGGATAGGGGGTGAAAACATTGATTTTGCCTGTGTGAAGAAACCAGAAATGTTACCTTCATGGATAATGGGGGCACCAAAGCCTGCTTGACCCCCAGGCCCCTGTGCAGAATTAACAGGCTGCTTGACGGGGGAATGAGCTCACTGCAGAGGACCTTCTCTGACTTGCCATTAGAATTAGGCTTCAAGAAGACTCCAGAAAATCCAGCCAGCCTTAAGATGATCTGACAGCCAGAATCCAATTGAAAAATGTTTAGAGAGCTGAAAGTTGTGCATTTTCTAACCGTATGAAGGTGTCAAAGGCGGGACACCGAGATACTGTACAACAATACCATTAAATTTAAATATAAATAGGATGGGCTGTGTGCTTCTTTGAGGTCGGCTTTCACTCGGTGTGTTGTCCCGTTTGTGTATTCCTGCTCTGCCACGCATTTCAACAAAAAGAAAGGCTTCGAGCTACATTATCATGCCCACTGAGGTGAAGATTTAATTAAACCTTTATGATTCATTACTGCACAAGGCATCGTATAACTAATGACTAGTGTAGGGACTATCTTTCATTTGGACTAAAAATTAATGTATTTTTAGTTTTCACCATCTTTAGTGCACAGCAGGATTAATAATAAATATTTAGTTGTTGTCGGTTAATTAGGTTTAATCATGGTTAACGGTCTGTGTTGAGTCTTTGTCATATTTTAACTTGACTGTGTCCAAAGGATTGGGTTGGTAAAGAGGCTTTTGTTGGGCATACTGGTTCAGTGAGGTTCATTTCCTCATCCCGTCCTGTGGGGCATTTTCACAGCAGGAGCTGTGGTTTTGTTTCAGCCATTTTAATGTCACCCTTGCTACAAGCTTTAATGGATCAACGTTTATGTTCTTACATAGATAAGTGAAGTGTAGGAAATGCCACCCCTTCCTAAGTATGAAAAAAATGTAGGAAGGAGAGGCTGTCATCGGGAAGTGTGTGTCATCCTCCAGTTTTCCGCATTCAGCAGCACAGTGGCTTCCTGAACCACATGTGTACATAGCTTCCTGAGGTTTCTGCTCCCCTCCCCACAGAATGGACGCTGGGTCCCTGGCTGCCGTCCCACAGCTCATCAAAAGGATGCTTTGAGGTGCCAGTGCGTTCCAGCAAGGCAGTGTATCATTATGAAGATTATTAGAGGATATGGTTCTGAGCCGGGGAGAAGCCCTGTCAAGTCCAAAGCAGGAACCTTCTGCTGTACCCTTGAGCAGAATATTTACCCTGAAGTGTTCCGGCAAAATCTCCAGCTGTATACACAGGTAATGCTTGTTATCTGCCTTGGATAAGAGGGCTTGCAAAGCAGCTTAAATGTATGACTGGCAGACTGAGGATTAGTGATTATGCAGGCAGTTTCCATTGATGTCAAAAAGGACATGACGGTTGAAATCTTAAACAGAAGCTTCTCCAGATGTGTTTCACATCTGGGGCTTCTGATATTAACTGGTTCAAAAATGGCACATGGTCCTGAGGTTTTGTTAAAGCCATTGAACACACAGGGGGTGTTTGATGTTAGGGACTGTACTGGAATCCAGTGGCGTCTGCTGGTCTTTCAAACTGGGGAAACTGGCTAGTCCCCCCACCACCCCCCCACGACCTAGTTTGAATTACATGAACAAACTTTACTAGCCTAGTAACAAATGAACCTTACTAATGAAACAAGGAACACTTGCCAAAAATCTTCATGGGACTGAAGTTGAAATACTCAGAGGGCGAAGTATAATTTCAAAGAGCTGCCAATCAAAAAGAGGAGCAGCCCCTTTGACAGTTCCTCCAATCATCATGCAGCAGCCCAGCATCCTGGCCCGCCCACTGTCCCATTCACTGCCAGAGACACTGAGCTTGCCTGGAAATGTCGTCACTGGAAATGACATCACCTCACTGCTGACTTAAACTGACCATTCATACCTACCTCAATCACACTGCACTGACACTTTAAACTGACTATTCATACCTTCTCAATCACACTGCACTGATACTTTACACTGACTATTCATATGTACATCAATCACACTGCACTGATACTTTACACTGACTATTCATACCGACATCAATCACACTGCACTGACACTTTAAACTGACTATTCATATGTACATCAATCACACTGCACTGATACTTTACACTGACTATTCATACCGACATCAATCACACT
>JAAGVU020000045.1:5621579-5638096 GCA_011763525.2 Mormyrus iriodes | reverse complement strand
GCACTGACACTTTAAACTGACTATTCATACCTACATCAATCACACTGCACTGACACTTTAAACTGACTATTCATACCTACATCAATCACACTCCACTGATACTTTAAACTGACTATTCATCCATCCATCCACCCATTTTCTGTAACCACTCATCCCATTTGGGGTCGCGGGGGGTCCAGAGCCTATCCCAGAGGCTGCGGGCACAAGGCAGGGAACAACCCAGGATGGGGCGCCAACCCATCACCGGGCCTGACTATTCATACCTACATCAATAACACTGCACTGACACTTTACACTGGTCTCATACTGTTTGCATGTTGACTTTTTAAGCTAGTTTGTATACTATAAAATATGTTATATTTTGTACTATTACTGCACTGTCTTACTGTAGTCTTTAAGCGGGTTTATACTGTCTTTTTATTGTATTTGCTTGTCCTGTTTATTCTGCTCTACACTGTATTTCGTGCTGCTACTGTGTTTATACTGTGTTTCAGTTTTTATTTGCTGTTATCATTCCAAAGCTGATTATCTCCCTCCTACCCTCTCACTGCACTACTTGCTGTTTGTACTTTACTGATGCGCTACAGTGTTGCAGTAGTTTGTCTGACTGTCTTGTCTGACTTTGCACTGTCATGTCACAGCTGCACTTTATGTCTGTCCCGCATTATTGTTAATTATCACACTATTTGCTCCTAGAGCAACGCAATTTTAACCCTCTGTGTACTGGTACATGGCTGGGCTGACAATAAACATTCTTGAGTCTTGAGTCTTTTGAAGCATTTGTCCAATAAATGTCTAGCTTTGCTGAACTGAAAACAGAAGTGCTTTTGAAGTCCAGTGAAGCTGCACTTCAGTGGGTTTATTGGATCGTGCTGCAACAGGAATGTAATGTATGAGAAAAAAAAATCACGTTAGACGACCTGTGAGAAATTATTGCTGATTCTGAACGAACTAGCCATGAAGTTTAACACATTCCAACACGCTCTCTGTAATAGCAATGTAAATACAACAGTACATATCTGACAAATTTTTTGTTGCGTTTTCGAGGAGGCGGAGCTTCCTTGTAGTCTTAGAGCCGCCACCACTTGTGGAATCATACAGGTATGTGTCCCCCAGAGGTGCCACACTGGGATTAGATAAGACAGAGGGTTATTTCTAGAATGCTCTCTACAGACATCTATCCCTGGGAAGAAAAATGGGAATTTAACACTAAGGATACGTGTTCAGTCTTTAACTCTGAGGTTGTGTGTTCAGTCATAGCATTTGTACCCTGCCAATCAGTGTATAGTCCATTAAATGTGACCTGTTTGGTTTAAACTGAGCACAATGAACACTAACATTAACACTCACGTTTAAAACTATACGGCGCACACTGAAAGCCTCTGTGTCCTAATTAAAAGCCCTCAGAAACTCTCCATGCTCACTCTGCAGTAAATACACGCAATTACCTTTGTTAGTTATGCAAATATTCCCTCTCTTTTTTGTGTGAATCTGAAACGCGTCGCGAGCGTTTTGCAGTGGTTACATTTGAAAAATCTGCCCGTAAGTGTTAGTTTATGAAAATAAATGCCAATCGTCAAAAAAAAAAACATCTTTGAAAGTATGCTGGGAATTCAGTGATCGCGACAGTTTCCCTGCCGCTATCGGCTTTGCTAAATAATTAACATTTTGTATTTACATAATGGAAGGTAAAAGCAGGACATTAAATGTGCTCTTAACACAGCCCTGGTGCAAACGTGTGCACTCCGGGCCCAGATGGCGCCGTTGTCTACCTGCCCTGCATGCTGATGGCATCGCGGAATGCAGCGTCCACTGAGCACGCTTTAAAGGCATCCAAGCAGGGGTTTATTTGTTTTTAAAAGATGAGCCAGATTCCTGCATTTATCTGCAAAATGCACACACACACAGACACACACAGACACACACACAGACCTGTACTCATATCTTTGAGAGTCATTCATTTGTCATTCATATCTATGGGCAAAACTCTAATCCCAACAATGACAAGCTGAACCCCTACCCAGCCCTAACCTTAATCATAAGTAACCAAACAAAATACAACACTTTTGGCATTTTTAGCTTTGATTACAGTTGCAGATTTCTATAAAATTAAAAAAATGGTTCCCGCAGCATCAAAATGACAGGTTTTTATCACCTGCTCTTCTTAATGGATTAATGGGCTAGAATTTAACAAAGGTGTCTGGATGGGGGGGGGGGCTGCTCAGAACCTCCATTCACATGAAAAACAGGCTGCAGTTTCAGCTAACAGGAGGCTGCGGCCCCTGTTCGCTCCTGATACTTTAAAAAGGGTGTTTCATGACCGCACATCAACTCACAATGCTTGTCTTTCTTAACTGGGGAGGGAAGAGAGACCCTGCTCTTGTAGCTCACCTAAGTTGCACAGACAACGCCCTCAGCAGGTGAGGCTCGGGCTACCCACTGGGCTAACAACCCCGACACTAGGAACTGAAAGTGGCCTCAGACAGCGCCCTCTGCAGGTGAGGCTCGGGCTACCCACTGGGCTAACAACCCCGACACTAGGAACTGAAAGTGGCCCCAGACAGCGCCCCTCAGCAGCTACTGGCATCAATGAGGTAAATTTAGATTAAAAAATGCCATAGACAGCTTTGGCGCGTGACAGAAATGGACATCATTGTCCTGCATCACCTCCAGCGTGTGTCCCTTTATCATCAGTATTTATCGACTGTGATATTACTATGCAGATGCTTCCAATCACCATTCACACAAGAACAAATAATCAAATTCCTAAGATAAACTTAAGTAGATACTGAATGTCTGTAACATGATCGTTACATGTTAGTGTAACATGTTAGTAAGGGCCTGAATATGCAGAAGTAAGATTCCAGTGTGTAAATATTAATTTACCTGGGTCAATTTCCCTACCGCGATATGAAACTTAGAGGGGGGTCATTACAGCAGTCTGCATCCAGGGAGTGGTAACGGTCTCCCCGTAGTGATGTTTTCACGGTGACTGACAAGCCATCTCATTCTATTAGCCTTCGCTCTGCTGTGATGGTGATAAGAGTGTGAGACAGAGCGACGGGCCAGCAGACGCTAGTGGGGCAGGATCGCAGAGACATTTGCTGACCGTGCGAGCACATGCGATGATTGATGTACTGTTAGGCTGCAGGGGACGAGGGTGGAATGCAGCGCAGGACACGAAAGCGAGATTAATGCAAACATCAAGATACATTTATTAAGGCGAGGTGGAAAATGCTTTTAAAAGCATAGTGGGACTGTGACAGTCTTTAAAACCCCGATGAGAGTGTAAATGGCACAGGTTTGAGGAAATCCGATCAAACTCTGACTGATCTGTGTTAAAATGTCAGGTGACTCCTTTGTCCTGGTATGGGCAATGTGATATGTGTCTCATTTTTAAAATAATGACCAAAAATACCAGTGACCAGCTGTATCTTTATAGTGGGGTACATCTCTTTATCCCGTCATATAATTGGCAAAAATTTAATTAAAAAAAAAACAAAGGGTTAACTGTGTTGCTAAGCGACACACAGACAGACAGATGGACTCCTAGACAAAGGACCTTGATGGCAGCCAGATCCGTTCTGAGTGAGCACATACGATTCCCTCGGATACGACTTTCACTCAGTGTGGGAAGGCATGTGGGGGGGGGGGAGCGGGGTGACCGGCACACGACCCCTTGCATGACAAATGGCTCACAGATTGAAATTAGGACTGCAGTTTCACGCTAAGAAATTAGCAACGTTGACATTGCAGGGATGTTTGTCTGACTATGCTGTTTGGCCGGCGTCTCGCTGCACACGCTGACCACGTGAACCTGCACCGATGGTACCGGCAAGGAGTCACGGGTTTTCATGGCAACCTCAGCATGGCGCCACCCTGCAGGCTGCTGACGTCGGCGCAGTGTTTCCCAGCCAAGCCTTTGAGGTTAAGCCTACACCTTTTCCTCTCTCCTTCGTGTTTATCCCATATCTGACAGGTAGGCGTCAGTCCAGTGGACACCCACCCTGGGACCCATCGCATCCACCTCCCGGATGCCATGCCCAGTGCCCTTGGGATCAGAAACAACCTTCAACCTACCCTCGCTCTCATCGTACGGTCCAGTGCAAAAGAGGGCTCAGCAGTCTGGTTCCGTGGACCTCCATGCTTGTTTCGGGCCACTGCAGGCACAGAACTACTGAGAAGATGGTGCGGCCATCTTCACACTCGTCTGTTCACATGCTCTAACGTTTCGGGCATGCAGCTGATCAAAAGCCCGTAAAGAATTTTCCTAAATCTACATCAGAGGCCAGCAAGGCATTCCCCACCCCCTCCCTTCCCCAACAATCAATTAAATAATGAAATGACTCTGAAACATTCCTACTTCAGAGAACAAAGATTTAAAAAGAAAAAAAATCACAAGGGTGGTCTGTTTGAAAGTTTCTAACCTAATAAGGACATTTAAGTCCTGTGCTGTTTTGGTATCGTTTTAAGCATCATGTAAGGCATGACTCACGACTCTCGGTTGACTTCAATGACAAGTGTAAATATCACCAAATCAGAGTAGATGTCCATCGCTGTGCCTCTGGTCCTGAAACAATTTTGGTCTATGATATTTCTAGGCCTGCCCATGTTTTTCAGGCTACGCTATCTGTGTAGGTCTCCCCTCATCTCCCCTCCGACATTCTAGATGTCTAAAGCAGCTTTGGCTGCACTGGGCAGGTGGCTGATCCAATCAGAGTGTCAGGACCACATATCAAATGCAGCCATTGGTCGGTTAATTTTACCAGCTGACAGAGGTGTGTAACAAGCTCGGCCCTTGTCCCTTTTTGTGACGCATCCCTAACAAGACATGGATCCAGCTGTCGGTTTCACCTCGTTATTAGCAAAGCAATCAGGATGAAAATGAAGGAATTGGGTGGTGATCCCTGTAAAGGCCCCTCTGAGGGAATAACATGCAGCACTCCTTATGTCGTCATTTCCGATGGATGGTCTGTGACCTGCTGATGACAGCTGGCCCTCCCAGACCCTTCGAGCTTATTCTACCTGCAGGCACAAGGCCGGGAAGGGGCATTTTAAGTGCGTGACAGCCTTAGAGCATCCCGCCCCCATATCCAAGGCTGAACTACAGCAGTTACCGCCGCGGTTTTCAGATCAGCTGGCACAGCTGCGGATCTACAACGCCGTTCAAAGGGAAGCTGGCGTGATCCCGGCCCCGCCTGCTACCGACACCCGCCCAGCTGGCATGCGAAATGGCCACGGTGCTGAAACACCAGAGACGTTTATTGGGGTTTCTGTAACGGCCCCTCCACCACACAGGGGGCAGGAACGCTTTCATCTCCGTGTTTACTAAAATGGAACGAGAGGGATGGGGGGCAAAGGCATGGGGGACTGTTCTAGAAGAGTATGCATGGAAAACTGCAGCTGGTAACCGCACGCAGGCCTGACACCACAGAATGAACCCCTTCGCCCCGGAACGGGCTGACATTGGCGCGGATCCCTCAGGTTAGATACCCACTAAGATACCTTATTTCCCATCCACACTTATGCAGGTACACAGGAATTCTTCGGTTTTCATGACCCACCTCAACCTCCATGAGAGACACGGTGGGGCGTTCAGGTAATTTAAAGGTGACTGAGTAAATAAGCTGGGTGTGAGTTTGGGTACTGCATTCGCTACGCTGGTGCACACATGAACCTGCCGGCTGGGTAAAAGCACGGCAAAGGCTGCATAAGGGCATAGTCAAATGATTCAATAAAACAATTTAATTCAATCTAACAACCAGCAGCCAGCTTGGTAATACTTTACTTGAAGTTGCCATCTATAATGATAAGGCATTATAATGGTCGGTATGAGAATTAATAAAGCTTTACAGCATTGTCTATTGACAGACATAAGGCGTCATGGTGTTGATTATAATACTTCATAAGCTCCAATGAAGCTCTCGTCTATAATGCACCATAAATATCTTCATAATGCATTATAATGGTTGGTGTAAGAACTAAGGATGCTTTGTACTGCATTATGAATGTATCTCTGATGCATTATACATGAAAGTTTCATAAAGCATTCATAATGCATACAAACAAACATGGCTATAATTTATATTTCTAGCCATGTATATAATGCTTTATGAATGCATTATAATCTGTTATGAATGTGTTCATAGATTCTTATAGACATGGCATTCATAGAAAATGTTACCAAAAGCTTTACTTGTTATTGAAGAAGATGGTCTTGACAGAAAGGGGACACTTTTGTGTATAATAAATAATGTGAAAGTGAGGTGTTTAGGCAGTGTTCGTCTGACGCTTTTCCCAGAGCTATCAGGAAGCTCAGCACAGCTACACTTATACTTGATTTGGCTCCTTAACAGCTGTTACTGCATGTCGCTTTGGACAAATAAAACTCATTATAAAACTAATATGAATGTAAAGGTAAAAATTGCACATGAAATATGAATGTTGTTTTTAAAAAATAAAGGAAATTGAGGAGTTTGAATGAGATTTTCCTGTTGTGTGCTTCCTGTTGTAAGACATTAAATTGTGAGACTAAGACGAATGACAACAGGAAAATTGAAACGTGGCTCTGCCTCTACTCAACCAGCTGAAAGTGAGGCTCCGCCTCTACCCAACCTGCTGAAAGTGAGGCTCCGCCTCTACCCAACCTGCTGACAGTGACCCACTATCTACGGTCCAACAGAAAGCCACTCCCTGGGCATTGCAGTTCCCTGAAGCTGTTCTTCAGCAGCCCTTGTGGAACCACAGACATGATCCTCGTGGGCTTTGCTGCTGACACAGAGATCAGATGCAAGAGCATCTCTGATGTTTAATTTCCAAATGTGGGACCTCGGGCCCTGAAAGGAACCTCTGCTCACGTACCTTCAGGTCATCTGCAGTTACTGCAGTGGTTTCTAACTGTTGAGCATGCCTGGCCCCCTCCCCCGCTACACACACATTACACATGGAAAAGGAGCACCAGGACAGCCATAAATGTAGACTTCCACAGTTCCCTATGGAGGATCTCTGTCCAATGGCTCATAAAACACCCATGCAGCATTTGACTGTAAGTGAAGATCCTGAGGAGAGCTCTGCTGGTCAATACAGACCGAGCAACAGTGTGAGATGTTGAGGTGTTTTTATTACTCAAGGTTAATCTTGGGAGATGCACCATGTTACTGTCAAGATCACAATAACCAGGCTTTACTAACAACAACTTACAGTACAGCAGCAGACAAGCACCTATCAATCCATCTTCCAATCGCATACCCCAGTCAGGGCCATATGGGGTCCAGGAGCCTATCCCAGGCATCATAGAGATTCACACATTGCCAATTCAGCGTAACAATCATCTACAGCATCTATGTGGAGTATCTGGATGTGAAATGTTCAGGGTGAAACCTACCTGGCAATTATTGATCAATGCAATGACCCGAAAGCCAGGATTCTGCACAAATGGATTCTGCCAAGTTCAACAAAAGAGCATCAGATTGTATAGTGGAACTGAAAGCAAATGTGGAGCGAGTCATCAGCCCCCAAAGCCTTAAGGGAAGTCGGGAGGGTTGTAGTTAATACCCTGTCAATCCGTCTGCTGGAAGCAGTTGGCTGTCAAGCCCTGGTTTTAATCCACTGTTTAGACTTGAGTGTCTGCGAGCATAAATACGTTAAAGTAAATGGACTTTAGGGTTTCCTACCCAGTTTAGAAACCACATTTTCAAACGGATCTTCTGGCATAACCCGAACTATTTTTTTCAAGTGTTTTTATTGGCATAATAGTGCTTAATAGCAGCTTAAAACAAATGCTCATTTAAAATACAGAGTCTATCTACAGTATGCTTAATTGAATTTAATTGAATCACAGGGTCTCCATGACGGAGGCTGTGTTTTGGGGGGAGAGATGATTGCCCCTTTCGTTGCTGGTGATGACTCCTCCAGTACCTTTTACCGAGGGACACACTTTGAAACCAGTGGGGGATAGGAAATGCATGCCCTTTAATATGTTACAAATATAATTTCATCATTTAAACTGCACTGAGTTCTCTTTTGTCTAATGTGTGTTATTAACTCCCTTCATGTAGAAATGATATATTAAGGCATTTTAATATACTGCTGATGAATGAATATTAATATCATTGTTGTTAATATTAAGAGAAAATTCCAGGGTGGGCAAAGATTCAGTAATTTGCTCAGGAGGTCATTATATGACCGGACAATTATTTTCTCAGCCGATTAAAATTTAGCCTGGCCTGCGATCAGAGACCATCTCTGTGGGCATCAGTGCTACAGACCAGGATAAATACATCAGATATATTGTAGGGGTAAGTTTCATGGATCCTTCTCCTCTTCAATGTTGTGCTCCTGTTCCTGGAGAAGATGCTTTGGGTTCTAGTCACAGAGGATGTCCTGCAGCAGGAATGCTAGGTGTATTGCCGGCAGCCATGCTGCCTCTTTAATGGCCGTCGAATGTAGCAATTGTACTTTTCCTTAAAGTTCCTCACCTTTATTGATGGATTGTTGATGTAAGCTACAAAAGTGGCTGGTATGGTCCTTTACCATCATAATGATGGTGATTCGTCTCGTAGGAGGTCCCTAATTACGGAAGCGGTCGCCGGGAAGGCCTTCTGTGTTCCAGTCGGCCGATTTAGAATCCCATTCCCTGATTACATCTCACTCTGAAACACATGACTGCAATTTCATCTCCCGCTGTGAGGAACAGGCCAGGTAAAGCTTTCATTTTTTTTTAACATCGCATCCACCGCACTTTCGCATCCAGTTAACGGAACCATGTCATCAGTAATCAGTAATCATCTGGGAAGCTTCTCAGAGAAGAAAAAAATCCCACCTTAATGCTTTTTTCAGTTCTGATGCACGTTTAGTGTTCGGACGGCACTTCTGGAGTGAGAGGTTGTCCTGGTGCAAACGGGATGAAGATTGGCAGGGTAGCAGAGCACTGAAAACCACACAAAAGCAGGATGCATCCACACGCCCGTGGGATAACAAGCCATGAAAATCAATAGTATTTACAGAAAGGTCCCCCACCTCACACGTCTACATACCCCGAAAAGTATTTAATGATGACACATCACGCACAAATGGATGCCACGGGAAATCGATTTTTTTGTAGCCATTTTCAGTGTTTTGTTCAGAAACAGGACGAACGCCACAAATATCTCGTGAAACAAGGTGTTTTCAAATCTGTTTGAACTCGACAGAGCAGGAGAGATGTCAAGCTGTAATTTCACCACCGTTTTGTTTTCGAGGGACATGAGGCCTGTACCTGTGCGGCCCCAAAATATGTGTCATCAGTCTTTATCAGGTAATATTACAATCTAATGTCGTTTCTTACTTACCACATGCTCATACTTGAGAAGAATAAAGCTTTTATTCACTGTTTTTTGTTAAAGTGACATATACTTTGTTTATGTATAACGATGTTTTACTGCAGATGTTAGGCTGGGAGCTATCTTCCAAGGTACAACAGCAAAACCTTTTCTGGAACTTGCAACTTTATGGTTAGACGTCCACTACCATGATTCACATAGTCACTAAATCATTCCATCTGAGTGTGAAGCACAATGTATTCCTGGACATTATGGTCTTGGCACATGCTGAAAACACCACTGTTTTGGAGCCTACACCAAATCCTGCTTAATTTAGGAACTCATTAGAAATTCCACTAATTGCCAGGCTGCTACTGATTAACCCCCTTTTGAGTTGTAGACCCTGACTGGTAGTTTCCAGTTTCACACAAATCTTACAGCCTGTAGCAGAATCTTGTACAATACTCCTTAC
The DNA here is from genome assembly GCA_011763525.2 of Mormyrus iriodes. Taxonomy (NCBI): domain Eukaryota; kingdom Metazoa; phylum Chordata; class Actinopteri; order Osteoglossiformes; family Mormyridae; genus Mormyrus; species Mormyrus iriodes. The sequence goes on along the minus strand of JAAGVU020000045.1, from coordinate 5,628,325 downwards.
CTTTATTTGTGCTATTGTGCATAAAATTAATGATTGTGTGTCGTGGGGTGGGGGGGGCGGTATTTTGTAATGTAATTATAACAATATAAAAATAATTCTTTAGAGTGTTAAACATAGCAATTGACAGAAGGGAGAATCAGGAAAGCATGCAGCAGATGTTGACATCAAGATAAGGACACCAAGAGCAATGATTAGCTGGGCTCTCCGCGGATATCCCGTACGCAGAAACGTGTCACTGTAAGCAAGCGAGCGTTCCTCAGTGTCCCGAGCTGTTTCTCTATTCAACGGGCACGTGACGTGATTTCCTTCGGATACGTGCGGAATCATCTGGCGATCAACAAAATTAACTTTCAATTTTCAAACGAAATTTGCCCTTAATGTACTACTATAATTAGGTTTATTATAATTTTACACATTTTAAATTACATATGCCAGTATTAAATTTCTTTTCGCTTTAATTAATTTCTAATTTGGTACTAGTGTTTAACATCTCAGGGAAAAAAAAGGATTAAGGAGCGCAACTGATATTTTGCGGCTATCTAAGCTCAAGATAGGACAAGGAGGTAGGATTCCTCATGACAGAACAGAGACATAGTGACCCCTAGAGGTCAACGTGAAAAGTACAAGATGCCGACAATCTTGGTGGAGCAGATGAAGTCACGGCTCCATTTTCAGCCTCTGTCCGTGGACGCACTCAGCTGGTGCTAATTCTTGCACACAGTTTTAAAACCATCTCGCCCAAATATACGCTGAAGTCACGGCTTCACAAGCACTCAGTTTCCTGTTAATTATTCTGGCTGGGATTCAATGAAAATGACAGACTGTTTTTGATTTGCGGTTTCAGTGCATAAAAAATCAGAAAAAAAAAATCATTTTGCAGAAAGTGTTGAAAACAAGTATAAAAGTACAGCAGATTCAATCTGTGGGCGGTTTGGGGAGTGTGACTATTTGAAATAAACATAAATATGTATTTGCCTTTTATTGCGGTAGACTAAAGACCGACATCAATCTAAAACCAATGTTAAACAGTTTGGAGGATATGTGCAAGTTTATGCAGATGTGAAAATGTGCGTTTATGCTGAAGCGTAATAATGTGACTGATTGATATGAATCTCGATCGGTAGAGAAGACATTTCCGGAGACGGCAGGACGGATATCTGCGGTAACTTCATTAGTGTCTGCATAGGGGAGCCGTATACGCAGCATTATAGACTATAGTGTTTCTCTGATTTTACTGAGGCATGGCCGCACGATAGCTGTTTGTCATAAACGATCTTACAGCTCGTTAAAACATGCTGTACGCCCTTGTTTGCATGGTAGCCGCCGTGTTCAGTAAACTAGCTCACGACTCATTAAAATGCTGATGCACTACTCAGTTAAACGTTAGTGACTGTTTGCTGGATTGACTCACCGTCACAGGTGTACCTGTGTCGCCGTGTGCGGGTCCTCTGATGATGCTGGGGCACGGCACCGTTAGTGATAATGATCAGGAGGTAAAGCTGTGAAACGCGCACGAGATGCATTTCTCCTGTGATCGGGGCAGATATCAGAGCAGTACAGCCCAGGTAGCCTGAGGGCACTGATGTACTTTAAGAAATTTAATGGAGAAAAGTCTTATCTGAGACTACGCCTCCCCCAGAGCCATCTAACGCACATGAGATTTAGACCCAGATCAAGTCCCAGACCTCGACCGAATCTGAGTGCACTCCAAATATAGTACAATATCAACTATACAAGAACCCAGGGTTGCCAATCTTGGTCAGCTGGTTGGCGTGTGATTTTAAATTCGAGACAAGTCTGCACACTTATTTACATGTATTTAAGGGTTGCATTACCTTGTGAACAGTCTGTAGGGTTTGCAAAGTACCCCAATGCTTTTGATGTAGCTAATTTTCGGTTTATAATGGAATAATATAGATTTGCCATAAGATTTCTTTCTTTAGTGTGAGAGTCTGAAAGCATGAGTGTCACGGCAGATGCATGAGAGTTGGCAACCCTGAGAACCGTATGTAGTTACACTACAACTCATGACAAGTAGTTAGTGGATATCTGATAATAATATTTTAAACCTGAATATATTCAATTCCAAAGTATGTGCTCTGTTCTGAGCGCACAGGTAGCTATGAATAACTGCATCGAATATGACTGATGATTGGATGGTGTCAAAGAGGCTGACAGTGCTGAAGTACAAAGGGGAAACCCCCATCTCCACCTCGATGGACCCTCGAATACCCACACTCAATCCCAGGTCTGTCTGTGACAGAAGGGTCGAAACTGAACTGGACACCCATCTGACCACCATTAGCGATTCTGAATGAACGTCATTATCCATTGTTTACTGAGAGACTTACAAGTATACTGGTACAGATCATAAGACGCTCGGGATTTTTTAATATCAATAAAGAGAGTAGCTAAATAAAACCAGCATGTTGTTACGGTGATTTACAGGGTGGTGACCTCATAAGGACCTCAGGACCGCTCGTGCTGGAGTGCCTGCTGCTGGGTCCGGGGGTGGGGGACTTTCCAGTCATCATCTACAGCCTGCCAATTAATGATGGCCTGGGGGGGCTGTGGTTTGTAGAGTAGCGGGGTGCAGGAGCCAGAAGGGTGAGATAAAAAGTATTCATAACCGTTTACTTGTTCTCCCACGATTGGTCTTGGTTGGCGTTGCTGTAATATCAGGGCTGGGTGCTGACCATAAAGTGATCATTAATAACGCGCCATTTTTGATTTATGTCTGCAAGCGTGGTTTGGGACCTCTGCAGAACAGCATAGTATTTTTAATGATCATTTTTTACACTCGCAAAGGGTGTGAGTGACTGAGGTTTGGGGGAAACACAGTCACTCCAGTCCATTTGGGGAGAAGCCAGCACAAACAAGTCGATCGGTGTCACCCCCAGCAGTGCGTGCCCCCGCCCCCCCGCACAAACACAGCTGGGCGTTTCCCAATAGCAGCTCTGTTTCAGTTATTTATAGAAAGCAAAGTGGACAAAAAGGGTTATAAACAGCACTCCGCACGGGAGCTGATGTTAATAGCATTTAGCGAAACAGTCACATGCGGGATTTGGTGACCTCCAGGCAGGAGGCATACGGCCATGATGGTCTGGATGGATCGAGGGGGGCTTAATGCAGTGATGAAAAGGCCTGTTGTTGGCTGGATTACTTGTGTATGCCCAGAACACAGCTCTCTTTTGTCCCTCTTGTAAATTTTGTTCTTTCGAGGGTACAGGAAAGCCTGTGTTTTGGGAAAGAGAATAACGAACGGAGCAGGGAAAAGTTTGCCGTCTGCTTGCTTCTGTGACCCCTCTGCGCAGAGGACGTGCAACTCCGGGGCACTACCCACAATGCACTGCAACAATACAACCTCAGTTCCAGGCCCATGATACCAGCCCTGGTGTGATGGTAATCGCCACACTTATTTTCATTTTCATACGTCATTTAAAATTTTTCTTCGAGGAAGCTGTGTAACTCGTACCAGTTTGGAAGTTCTAGCTTGTTTCATGATCTCTAATTGATTTTTAACTCTTTTCATTTACAATTAGCCCATTTTTAATCAGTCTGTAATAACTAGGGTTGATTTTGTTTTTAATAGATTCAGAAGCTGTACGACTTATTATAAAAACAAGAGATAAAAATCAGCTGGTTGAGTCGGCCTAGTGGAGCTGGAGAGACTATAACTAAGCTCCACTCGGGAGTTCAGCACCAAGCAATGAACTTGCAGATTGTTGGCTTGTGCCACTGGCTGCAGGCTGGTTCATACTTCTCCGCACGCATACTACTGGATGTGTCTGCGTGAACTATTATGACGCATTTGACATCATCGTCCGTCGCGGATGAATGTGTGCTGCCCTCCAAATTTGTGTCCGCGTGGCGGTGTACGTGCAGCTCTGGACACACCGCGCATGATCGATTCACTAGCGTCCACTTTAAACACCAACATGGGTGCTTCTGATGAGCGTTGGGGTAGTTTGCAAACCCTACAGACTATTTACGAGGTAATTGAACTGTTATGTATATGTAAATGCTTGTGCAGACTTGTCTGGAATTGAAAATCTCATGCCAGCCAGTTAGTTACCCTGTGAGCCGGCACTCTGAATTTGTAAAGCATAGAGAAATGGACAAACCATTACCGCTGTGGTACATGTGCAGGGAATATCAGAATGATAATAATAAGAAGAAGAAGAAGAAGAAGAAGAAGGAGACACGTTGTGCGCATGCGCAAAGTACACGGCTTGACCGGGGAATTGTGAACGTTTCCGTGTACACGTATGCAGTGTGGATACGTGAGTGTTGTGCATGTGCAGAGGAGTATGAACCAGCCTTACCACTGCTGCTGAGTCATGGAGAAAAACAGAGTCAGATTATATGGTGCTTTTCAGGCCCTGGTCTCCCACAGCGCAGGCAGCAGCCACGGCTGCTCAACAAGGCCCACACAGGGTCACAAGGTCTCCTTTCATATTATAGGGACACGGACTTATGTCCTAAATGTTGCTGGTTCCAGTCCCAGAAAATTTCTTTTTGAACTGATCTGGTAAAATGTCATGCTGTACGAATTGCTTAAAAATGTCAAGTAGCTAAATGCATTAAATATTCCACTAAAACATAAATATAGAAATATAAGCATGGATTTAATCGCAAAAGCTGCTGTTATAGTTGGGTCATGGGGGGAACTGAGCTCACTGACCCTAAGCCCCCAATCTCCATCCATAACTGCAAGGCAAGCTTGCAGTTATAATTTTAATTTCTTAATTAGCCCAAAGCCAGACCCAAACCTGACTACAAAGGCACGTCACCCTCCAGTCTGGGCTTGTTTTGTTGGCGTGACCCTGACAGCTCATTGATAATTCACATATTTTACCTGCGGACCCGCTGGCTTGGAGGGATGGAAGATACAAAACTAGCACCTCAGATATTTACAAAACAACGCAGATCCGACTGGCACAGAGGGGACACTCACTCTGTTTCCATCCTCATTTGGAGGAGTTTGAAGTCTAGTTGCTCTGGATGTCTCCTGGGCTGGAATTAAGCTAGGAACAGGATGAATATGGCTCTTCTCAACTACACGCTTCACTTTGAAATGCTGTATTTATGAAAACGCTCAGGGGGACACGTGGTCTCAGCTCCGTTTGATTATTTTCCTTCTTCGAGATAAATATGGAGTCTGCGTTTCTCCCTCAAACATGAATGACCTTGCCAGGAGGCACTAAAGTTTGCGATTCTTTGAATCAGTTTTTTTTTCTTTTTGCCTTCCATGCCCCAAGCCAGCACTGGTCTGTGGGGTCTCTTGATAGACATTAGCAGGAATATGGTTTAGGGCAGAAGTGAAAAAAGAAACTCACATAGGCTGCAGGGAACAGAGTAGGTCAAGAAAAGGTTCCTGAAGAAGCCCAAGTACTTCAGTCTGACCTACTGGTTCAGCTGCCAGGAAACATTATCAGACTACAAATTCACTTTTCCTTCTGTATAAAAATAATTGCTGTTTCATTTCAGTCAAATGATCCATTTTTGCTGGCATATTAACAATACTAGCATAGCCATATGATTTTTCGATGGATAATAGCTGACAGTAATTAAATCTTTACCCAAACCCTCAGAAAGAGCCCATATGTTACACCATCTGTGAGCCCCTTAAATGCATAAAGTGCCTCCTTAAAGAAAATGGCGAATCACATTTGTCCAGTTTGTCAGGTGACTGCATGGCAACCAATCAAAAAATCTCAACTGTTGTTGGTTTGGCTAATTAAAGCGGACTGGTTTCCAGTACGTACCTTCTGTTTTCATTACGACCAGACTGTCATAATTTAGCACAGTAATATGGAGTCACGTTTACAAAATAATATACCTCGGCATTCAAAAAAAAAAAAGATTGTCAGACTCTCCATCAAATTGCAACATAACATTGATCAAGAATCAGTAGAAAACAAACATTTTCCCCTGTATGACTCATGTAATTGCTATAAAACTGTTAAGACTTTGTAAGACAGCATAATGTTGTACATTGAAAAAATCCAGTTGCCAAGTTCACTTGCGTCCACTATGTACTAGTTTTGCAGGGTCAGATCTCTGAAGGCTTTTTGCTGCTGGACTGTTGAAAGGGTTGCATTAACTGGAATTGCCAAATAGGAAAATATTTAAGTTATATTTGAGGGAAAAAAAAACTTTAAGGTGCTTTGGATTATTTGGTCAGCTGTTAACTTTTTGCACCGAAACTTGTGCCTAACTTAAGGCAGTACGGATTTCATCACCCATCCTCCATAACCGCTTGTCCATTTTCTGAGTCATGGTGGGCCTGGAGTCTATCTCCGGAAGCCCATTGCACAAGGCAAGGGAGACCCTAGACACAGTCTCGGTAATTCAGGGACATCAATCCAGCTAACTGCAGGTTTTTAACTAGAATAGAAAACCCATAAATTCCACACAGAGAGCCAGGGGCAGGAACCAAACCCTCGATTCTGGAGGTGTGAGATCACAGTGCTGCCCACAGCAGGGGCACCGTAAAGGGGCCAAAAGTTCAGATGATTCGAAGGGGGTCCCGAGTGACAGGGACCCTAAAAATTTTGGAAATTTTGGTCTGGGCCGAGGGCTTCATGTGATATACTTTCATGTGGCCCAAAACAAAAAAAATCTATTAAATTACACTATGTAACACAAATTTTGTTCCTGGACAACACATGTTATTTCTTAATTGCTTATGTTGTAAAAGTATAGAAAATGGCCATTATTCCCTTTAAACTTTGCTTTTGTGA
>JAAGVU020000045.1:5589986-5620820 GCA_011763525.2 Mormyrus iriodes | reverse complement strand
TTAGCATTCACAAATGCTGCTCCTCTCCTCGCTTCCTCTGCTCATTCTCCTTAGCATTAGCATTCACAAACGCTGCTCCTCTCCTCGCTGTCTCTGCTCGTTCTCATTAGCATTAGCATTCACAAATGCTGCTCCTCTCCTCTCTGTCTCTGCTCGTTCTCATTAGCATTAGCATTCACAAACGCTGCTCCTCTCCTCACTGTCACTGCTCGTTCTCATTAGCATTAGCATTCACAAACGCCGCTCCTCTCCTCGCTGTCTCTGCTCGTTCTCATTAGCATTAGCATTCACAAACTCTGTTCCTCTCCTCGCTTCCTCTGCTTATTCTCATTAGCATTAGCATCCACAAACGCTTCTCCTCTCCTCGCTGTCTCTGCTGGTTCTCATTAGCATTAGCATTCACAAATGCTGCTCCTCTCCTCGCCGTCTCTGCTCATTCTCATTAGCATTAGCATTCACAAACGCTGTTCTATGTTATGCTTCATCATGCCAGTGAAGGCAGGGTCTCCTCAATTGATGGGTTGATCAGTTTTGCCCAGGAACCAATCGCCTTCTGATTTGAGTGATCTAGTTCCCATTAAATTGATTTGTTTATTTCAAAATTCAATAGCTGACCTGTAAGTGAAGAAATTCCAGGTTTTGGTTGAGTAGGAAAATTGCTGTGGGCTCACATATCAGGGGCAGGAGAATGCAGGGGGTCTGTTTGCTCAGCTCACCTTCACACGGGTGTCACTCTGCTGTCACTCATCTCTCGGCTTCTGCTCCTATGAGGAGAGGAGAGGCTACCAAGCGGCGATGTAGCTGGTTAATGCTACACATATTATGTAACATCTGTATCACATAACATACATATCATGTAACATCTGTACCACGTAACAGACGTACCATGTAACATATATATATATCATGTAATATCCATATCACGTAATATATGTATCATGCAACATACGACAGTGAAGTGCTGCAAAAAGTGCCTATTATTGCATGTTTTTTTATACTGAATCATTTCAGATTGTTCGACTAACCATAAAATTAGACAAAGGGAACCTGAGTAAACATCTAACACATTCTTGAATTACTGTTTGGTTTGTGCATTGCATTTTACATGTTATTTATTTAGTAGATGCTTTTATCCAAAGTGATGTACAATTGAAAACAGGGTGAGACAGTCCCTGGAGCAATTGGGGGTCTTGCACAGGGGCCCAAAGGTGACATCATTCTGCTGGCAGGCTTCCGACCATGGCCACAGTGTTCCAAACAGCCGAACCACACATCGGGCCCATATCACTCCTGTGGAAAAGTTTTAAAAGAAAAAACTTCACTTGCTCATTAATTTCCTCAAGGAATTCTGCAGATTTCCTGGAATTTCAATCAACTGAATTCAATTTAAATTCACAAACGAATTCCTCACAAAATACGTAAAAATGTTATCAAATGACAAAAACAATTTAAATTACTTTTTTTAATAAATGGAGGATGGGGGAGAACGGAAGGGTTTCTTTGGTCCTTCCATCTCCTTGATCTGCATGCTCCTCATCTGGCCCCTATGTCCTGCTCCCCCCCCAAGCATCCCCTGTGCTCCACCTCCGATACTTCTCCACACGCCATAAAAATATTCAAATTTTCCCCCAAATGGTGCTCCCATGCTGAAATCCATAAATGCATGAGACCATGCTGGAAATAAAATGGAGGGAGTATATGAATAAAAAGGGTCCCAGGTGAGGAAGGAGTGGAGAAGAGGCGAGCCTCCAGTCACCCTGCTCACATGGCTCCCAGAAATCTGCAATTCTTCTTTCGAGGTGCCCACCTCAGGAGCACAGATCAAACACCCACCGCCCCCTAGAGGAGCTACGCTCACATCACTGCGATATCACAAATTCACGGTCCGGCTCTCCTGAAATGTGGCGGTGGCTTTGAACATGGACGGTGTTGCCTGACAGCACGTCTTATGCCTCTTGGGGTCTCCACTAGTGCGTCTGGACCTGACCGCCCACCTCCCACTGGGACCCTGAAGCCATTTCCGTCTTGACACCTCCCTATGGAGGACCCGGCACGTCCCAGGCTTAGGTCAGCCAGGTCACACCCATCACCCGTGCAGGCCTCCTCTCCCCCCCGGAGGCGTCCCTGGCGCTAGACCAAAGCCAGTCCCCCGCCTCTTGTTCTGCTCCGTCACCCAGGGTCTGAGGAAGATTTCCAGGTCGGGATCAGGACGTCCTGCATTGGCAGCTGTGTCACACTGGTGACCGCGGGCTTGTCCCTCAGCCCCCTCAGGGTAATGCTAGTCACCAACCCCCCCATCTTCAGCATCCCCTCCATCTCTCAGAAGTGTTGAGGTGAGTTCTTCCAGGCCACACTTCCTGCCCCAAGGCTGTTAGCATTAACATAACAGTGAAGTTTGAAATCGAGGGGAATAAACAGCCTCCGTCACACAGGAACGTGATAATACCCACCCCCACAGAAACCAGGCAACAGGCCTCTGCAGACGGGGAAGCTCACGATGTCAGATTACTGCCAGGACCCGTCCACACGTCACTCGCCCTGACGGCCCCTGTCGCTCGGTACCTGGGGGGGGTGTAGACTCCACAACGTCCTTATCCCTAACTGTCGCTATTACTAACCAATTTGCATAAACAAATGTTAATTAAGCATAATTTAGTAAACAATAAACAGTGTCCTTGGGCTCGTATAGGAGGGTTATAAGCCACCATGCTGGACACATCCATTAGAACCACAAAGCTCAGAGTCAAAGAGTCAGAAGATGGGTAGCAGGACACACTGCTTCAGCATTTCCTGAATAAGGAATGCCTTTATTTAATTTATAGTGTAGTGACTGTTTGTGACCAGCAGGGGGCCCAAACCTCAAGGGCCCCATGCAAATGTGTGGTTTGAGTGGTGGTAAATACACATCAGTGTGGCCTCCATTAGCATCTCCAGCGAATCGTTTTAATAATTCTGGGTGTAGACGCCACAATCCCTCCTTCATGGACCAGCAGCGACTCCTCTGATTAGGGGCGAGGTGAAACTACATCACGAGGTGAGGCCTGAAGTAAGGCTTAGGCAAGGCCTGCCCCCTCCTCAGGACCAGCTGTATCTAATAACAGTAGACGAAATATTCACTGACGAGTTATGTTTTATGCTGGCTTTGACGAAGTAGGACGGAAAGAAGACTGGACAAAGGGGGACTAGATGGATTATTCCATAGACTGCATCTGGGGGAAGAGAAGCAAGTCCATCAGCTGTGCCATTTTAAGCTTAAAACACAGACTGCAAATGCAAAACTAGGAATTTAATCTTGCGTCTGTCTCATTTGCAACAGGCCACGTGCATGCGTGCTACTGAGAAAGCGATTACCTTCAAGGCACGGCTGTTTCCCGGGGACCAAAAGAACATGTTGGGACACGGATGAGGGGCCATAAAGGGCCCTTTGTGAGTCTGGCCGCCGGTCGAGCTGGTTCACGCTGAAAGGGGTCAGTCAGCTCCATACTGTCCCACTGTACCGTGTTATTTTACAGCTTTTACAGAAGACTGGGAGGCTCTCAGACGTCAGTTAGACATCTGGACGTCTTAGCTGTCGAGCTGGCGCGTGTTTTCACGCGTGCTTCACATCCACGTCGCCTCCGCCGTCATTCCAAAGATCCTGGATCCCCGGAAAACCTCTCGGACAAATAGTGGAATTGAGAAACAGCTTTGAAAGCCTCTCTGTTCAGGCCTCCCCTCTGTGGTTGTCACAGCAACTTAAAGTGCAATAAAAATGACCCGAGAAGAATTATGGGATATGTTTTCCGGGCGCCTTGTTCATGTAGGACATAATTCTCTATGGGGACGGGGACCGTTTATCAGAAGCTGTTTTGTTCGAGTCCCTTAACCCTGGGCCATCTTTTGCCAACGCTTTCTGCCTTCATTACTGATAATATTTATAAACACACACGAGAAAATTAATAATACCATTAAGCATAGCTGTACATTTATCACCCAGACTGCTCTTAATGTTACATTAAGGCCATTAATAATAGTTAATATATATATTGCTTCATATACATTTCCATACTCTTATAGCCTCTGTTACTCAGTGATGTTTACTGGCATAACTTTATGTGAAAATATCCTGATTGACGTATTTCAGCATCACAGAGGGGCCTGGTTAGAAATGCAGCAGATGGTTTATTCTCATCTGAAAGGGGAATAAACCCCAGATGGGCTGGGTCGCTCTGACCTAACTCGTTCCCCGTGCCTGAATTTTGCAGACTTCCCGCACTGTCACTCCGGGGTCACCTGCATCCCTGACTGTGCCTCCTCTTCCTCACCATCAGTGATAAATCACAGGTCTGACCGAGGTCTACCCCAGACCTCCGTATCACAGATGAGGCCACCCCCCCTAAGTTAGGAGGAACACTTGAAAGTCAAGCATAGAAGCCCTCACTGAACACACCTCATGGTATACGTGCAACACTGCACACACTGAACAGGGGATAAAGGTTACTGAATGACACAGCGAAAGGGCCTGGTGTCGGCCGACGGTCCAGCATAATCACTTCCCCGCCGTCAGAGAGTTACTTACCATGCAAAAGGGCAATAACTGGGAATTCATTAGACCCTCTGCCCTGTGTCACCCTGCATTCTGAACAGCGATCGCATGTAAATCCGGGCCAATTGCATCAGCTTGTTGCATTCTTGTCCAGACCTTCCTCACTAGCCTGGGGGGGGGGGCACAGAAAAAAAAGGTGACAGCAGCTCATGTCTTCCTGTGAATGAGGGGGGGGCAATGCTGTGTTCTCCTGATGAGATTCGGAGGAGCGCTTTAGTTGTCAGCCCTGCAGTGAGAGAGGCCAAGGGGATTAAATAACAACATGAGAGCTATTGGTTTTGGAGAAAGGGCACACAGGCAGAGGCTAATGTCACAATGTTTTTTGCATTGCTATACGCAGAGAAGCTGATCCAGAGCACTGCAGTCATACAAAGTAAAGCCAATTCAGTGCATTTTAGGTATACAAGCCAACGTGAATCCAATACACTACAGTTACTCAAACCAACGTCATTCCAGTGCACTGTACTTATACAAAGCTAAGCCAATCCAGTGCATTGTAGTTATATAAACTGAAGCTCCCTGCAATGCCACTGAGGCCATGTCCACTGTCATCGTCTCATTATGGGTTGTCAGGAATGATTGCATTAGCTGCCCCCTTCCAGCAGGGAGGGTGGGCTCAGAGGGGTACAGTGTGACACCTGGATAGATTCCAACACTTCCAGATCTTTCAATGGGCTCTGCACAGAGCTGCCTCAGGGCTTCTTTTCTGTGCTCCTCTATGACAGAATAAAACATTATTAAAGCACATTAGACAAATATAACAGCAGGAGCATCTACATTAAACATACATAAAAGATTTCTGTCTCACATTCATTTCTGTTCATGCTTTTCATTTCGTTCAACTGGTTCTGAAGGTGAGTTAACTACGATAACTAACTGCAGATTTTTTAAAACTGACTGAGTCTGTTTTGAAGTGGGCAAAGCCGTTGCCGAGCAACATTGACTACTTTCCTTTCATCCAGCAGCACAACAGCTGAGGTTGGGCCCAGGCAGCATCCGATTGGTTATCTCCCCTCGCAGCCAGCCCTGCTGATACTCTGCTGCCAATCACGGACTCGAGGGTGGGTGTAGGACTCCGATGGGGTCTTAGGGGTTTTACTTGTGGGTTTGGGAACAAAGACGATCCACTGACAGGCAGGCTCCTGTCAGGAGGGAGGTGGGGTGAGGCAGGTCCTTCTCAAACTGCCTGTGAAAAGCCAAGCATCACATGACATATCCATCAGCCAATAATGGGCAATTTTTAAATCATCAGATATATTTTGGGAATAAATAAATCAGGGGTAAACAAATCATGTTCTTAATTGCTGCTCACCTCTTAATCAAAAAGATTTTAGTTAAAGCCATTTGACCTACTCGATTTAAAGTCTGTTGAGAGTACTTGTAAGGAGGGTTATAGGAACAACATCCAATTGACCTGTACATGCACAATAAAACCAGGGCCCGGTGGATGGTGGGGTCCGGCAACCATGAAAAATGCTCCACCCTTATTTTGACCTGGACGGCAGCCTGTAATATGGGTAGCACCCCCTTTTGGACGGAGCAGAAAAGGCACTTCACGGTCACCGTGGCGCACAGCCCCACCCGCTCCTTCCGTAAGGTCATCTTCTCCAAGGCCGGCAATCTGTGCGGGTGAGAGGCACAGAGACAGCAGCTGGCTGAGTGTGCAGAAGAATCAGCGTGAGCGATTGACCCGGTGCCAGGAAGCCAGTCTCCTGACCTTCTGCCTTTCATCTCCCCAGCACTGCCGGTACTGAGATTAAATTTACCAGCAAAAAGGCCCATAAATCAATTGTCCCCCCCAGCCCGCCATGTTCTTTACAAAAATAAAGATACAGTGAAAGGCGTTCAGTTTGATGTAAGGATATGGCAGAGGGAAAGGCTTCCGGATCGGGTGCCATGAAGTGGCCACTCTGGAGTGCCGTCCACCGTGGCGGCCCCCGCTTTTAGTACCACTGCTGTATGCTCTCCACAGCTGTACAAGCTGTCAAGCTACCTTGTTATACAAATTACAGCCCCCCCCCCACTCCCCACAAAATGGGAGTCATTCTGAAAATCAGGTATGCACCTATTTAACCAGAAAAGGCAACAGCTTCATTCGGCTCCATAATCAGAGGGATGGTGCACTTCATGCAGACTGCATGTATCCATTTATCTTACGTGCGTCGCATGTTAAACACGTACGCAGTGTTTGCGATAAAGGTATCCAGTCCAATTCAATCGATCTGTGGTTTCTAGATGCCCCCCCCCCAAAAAAAAAAAAAAAACTTCATGCTGGGACGATTCACATGTGGCCTCTCACATCATTTCCTGCCACATTCACACTTCCTGTTCCAACAAATGCTGTCCCTCATTCACAGATTGCAAAGGTATGACTTTTGCTGCTAGAAGTAAACCCTTCCTATATAGTTTGCAGTCAGCAGTTCCTTATCCAAAAAACTTTATGGGGGATGACCTGAACAGACAGAAAGGCAGCCGTTGCCACACTGACTGGAGAACAAATCATTTGTGGCCATACCTGCAAGCATTTCTTAAGCCAAGGGTCCTGACAAGCATTCCGGCTAGCACCACTGCTGAATGTAAATATTTATTTATTTGTTTCCTGTTCACAGTGACTGGAGACACTGCCCTCCCCCCCCACCGCGTGCACTCGTTTACTCCATGACAGCCAGCGAAAGCCGCCGCCGTGGAAGAGATGGGGTGAAAGTAATCACGGCAACTCTGTATGGGTACCAGGCGCGATGGCTGGCAAAATAGGAATCAATCAGCCCAGCGGGACAAATAAATAGATGCAGAGAGTGAATTTGCAGGGAAATGGAGGCTCCGCTGAAGACACAATTGAAGATAAATAAGGTGGGGGGCCGTGACTTTAAAATAGTATATTAAATGAAAACCCCGGGGGGAAATAGAGTCACCGCCTATGAACCCAATCCGAACGGCAAATTATAAGGGGTAGCTATGATTTCACGGTTCGGCAGGCTGCTTTCCCCGCAGCCGTTTTCTCTGCCTCTTGGGGGTGGCGCTGTCCCGCGTCGAGGCACCCTGCATTCGACTTGCCCTCCGAAACGCTCCCCCGCGGGCCGCAGATTCGCCAGCCCCCGTGGGAATTCGAAAACAATAATCCCCTGGTAATCGCCTGGAATAACCTGCCATTATTCGTCAAAGAGACACGCGGGCATAGAGATTACGCCACACTGGAGACACGCAATCAAAGTTCAATCTCGGCCCGCGCGAACGTGAAACAGCGGCTGGAAGGACAAAAAAAAACGACAGTGTTGGCAAAGAGATTTGCTCTGCGGTCGTCGGCATATTACACTTGGATTGACACTGAGATATAAAATGATGGGCGACAGTCAGGATGTGAATGCTAATGGTGCGTCTCTGCATAGCCTGAACTCAAATGGGACTCCTGACAATGAACTTAGAACTATGCTGGGAAAGGCGCTATATAAAAATGAGTTGAATTGAGGCTCCCACATCATTAGGGTCCGTGTCCTGATCTGCGTCTCTCTGGGTGTCCATTACATTCGGAGAAGCTGGAAAGTAACTGGATTGGATATGGACAATGTAGCACAACCGACCCTTGTGGGTGGGGGGTGTCTAGATTCTGTGGGTTTGGAGGGACAACGTCGCTTGTGAATGTTGACCCGTGGACTTTAAGCTGCCCCGAGGCCGGAGTGCCAGGCCCCCCCATTTCCATTTATATTGCCTGTCCCTGTCAACTGTCCTCATGCTGTTTGTTTGCCCCGTGAGGTGAACAGGGAGCTGCTGCTTCGCTGTTCATACATCCTCGATAAACCTGTTATATAAGTAACATCTTCACCACGGTGCTGGATTTTTCAACTGTAATACAGTTTTTGTCTGAAGGCTAGACAAAACTTTTTTTTTTTGGTGGTTTGTATATCATTGCATATCACTGTTACAGTCTTGGTGATAAATTATAATATTTCATAAATGTATTAAATGTCTGGCCAACATTACCCTGCTCCACCTTTGTCACTGCTGGCAGGATGACTGTTGTCATCGAAGCCAAAATGGTCTATTCCATATTTCATGTGCAGATTTAGAGGGTTGAACCAAAACTACGAGGGGGCGAAATCCGCACAAAACCTTTCATCTTCTGCGGTGTGTGAAAATCCCAGGGCAGTGAGAGCAGGATAATTAAAGTGGCACAGCTACAGATGGGGGTTAGCCCATGGAGTTTTATTTTTGGCCAAACTGATTGATGACTTATTACCCCTGGTGAATAAACTGTACTGTGTTCTGCCAGCCCGACCAGGAGTGGGAAGTAGCCTGGTGTAC
The DNA here is from genome assembly GCA_011763525.2 of Mormyrus iriodes. Lineage (NCBI taxonomy): Eukaryota > Metazoa > Chordata > Actinopteri > Osteoglossiformes > Mormyridae > Mormyrus > Mormyrus iriodes. Next base: position 5,611,936 of record JAAGVU020000045.1, on the reverse strand, counting down.
GAATGATAAGGAGGCAAGCATGCAGTGTTAATGGACTAATAATCCAACTTTCCTGAACCGCTCCCCAACGATCAGAATCGGTGTTTTTTTCTAATTTGAAGCCAGGCGTGCACCTAAAATCTAATGTTTACCTAATACCATTGTGGCTTATCTCTGTGAAGGATTCCTATAGCTGTTCAGTTCGTAACAATCCCGGTAGACGTAGAGAATGAATCTCTCCATTTTAACCTGATTTTTACAGCAGCAATAGCTAGTTTTCCATCCTGGTCTTCCACCCATATTGTGTAGTTTCAGCATAAAAGAGAAACACGGCACTTTTGCCCACCATCGCATTTTAGCGGCATGCTGACACGCCCACAGTAGTGGGCGTCTGGCTAAGGATGGCGGGCATCTCTTCACGGTGCTGCGTCTAACTCAGGGGGTCCTCAAAGACCCCTATACCAACACGCATGTGAATCCCGCTCGTCATCGACAGCATCTGTCGCCTGCCTTTAATTAGTCAAATCTCCAATTAAAACTGTCCCTTTGGGTAACTAATGATATGTGCAGTAATTAGCACCATCGCACAATCTATTTGTCATATAATGCTCATATAAAATCATTTTAAAAATCACAGAATGTTCTCTATCATTCTTATTAGGGGATTATAGGTCTTCAGGGAGCATCAATATATATTTATTCCTTAGAGGCTTGTTCTATTTTAGGGTGACAGGTCAATATAAAATGCCCTTATATATAAAAATATAGTTATTAATAAACAACACAAATCCCCTCTAGGTATATCACTTCCTCTGGTCTCTACCCGGGTCTGTAGAGATGAATCTGGGTCAGGTTTATCATCATTGGTTGGGAAGTTAGATGACTGACAACTGTTTAGGTCCAACAGTCTTCTGTCTTCGCAGCCTGAAAAGATTCTGCCGCAGACACCGTACGAACACTCGGGCGTAAAAAGATCCGCACCGATGAAAGGCGTCTCCTGCCTCATTAATTATTTAAAACAACATGGAAACTGCTAGAAATTAAAGCAGGACTGACAACAGAACAATATCCACCCTGTAACTGTGAGAATTAATTACTGTTCACCCGGTAATTCCGCTACAGTTGCAAGCGAATAACAACCAGTCAACAATGGGCAAACCACAGCAATAAAGTGATGAGAAGTCGCCTCATTCTAAGGATGACAGTCCCAAGTGAAAAGGAAGCTGGACTCCTGTCTAACTGTCATTGCGGGTCATTATTCTGAGAGAAGCTGCCTTTGTTTACAGTCTTTAACGAACGTGAATGTAACTGAAAGGCTTCATGCTTACTGCTTATTGTGAGTCCATAGTTTTTGGTTTTTAATTTATACTTTATGTCTACTTCTTTGCAGACCACCCCATCAGACATCAGAACAACGCTGGCAATTGTCAGTAATGTGAGCAGGTGCGTGTGGACAGTCGGAGGATGGCAGGGCCCGTGTCAGGGTCTCGAAAACAGACCAGGCAAAGGGGTGAATGACGAAAGGCTCTACTTCACTCTGTAAGTCTGAACGAATGTGAACATGAGTTTTGGTGATTTCTAATCATATATCACGGTGCATAGGTTTAAAAAGGTAAGGTGAAATCGCTGTTTATCTTCCCTTTGAATAGCTTGCGTGTGTCGATCAAGCCCTTGAGTGCTCATCATCGCCCTGTCTCCTGTATGCAATAAAGTTAGTGTCAGTTTTCGTGAAAAGGACACATGATGGTCCTGTGAATTAACCAAACGAAAGTGTGTGCAGGGGCGCCATGAAATGCCAGGACCAATCCACAAGCCAAAGGTACTTTTCTGACCTCTGAACAACTTCACGCGTCCACTCCCCCCCCTCGGGTGAAGAGATACAAACAGAATTCTTACATTTGAAGTTCATTGTTGTTGAATCTTTCATTCTTGAAGACCATGAAATATAGAACTATGGAATCATATAGACCGGCATTTGCCGTATGATTGATAGGTTGCGTGGGGAGTGAGATACCTGTAAAAACAGAATGTGAACATTACCCTGCATCACCGGGGACTTCATTAAAGCCGGAAGTCCTGGGTTCGACATACAGTGCGCTGCGTGCTCTGGACTCAGCCCTGTGATTCGTATGGCCTCTCTCAGGTTAATGTTTGTACTTTGTTTAGCTTTGTCGTGGTGCGATGTCCTAATTTTCTCCAGCACACCTCATTCTGGAACCTTCCATCCAGTCAGCAGCCCCAAGTCCCAGGCAGTTAAATGTTTTTTGCAGTGTCCTGTCAGTTAGGTTCGGGTGTCGTGGAGCCATGTGTGTGGAACCATCAGCTTCTGCATGCTCTGTCTCTGCGTTCGCTTTGATCTCACAACAATAAAATAATTTTTCTGAGTCTGCGTTGTGTCAGTGGACATCAGATATAATGGGGATTCATACATTATTATGCCAAAACAACAAAGCAGAGCTAATTTCTGTCGATTTCCATTTTAACATTCAAACCGAATGGATTTAAAAGGCGATGATGGCGTTGGTGCCATGGCAACACGCTCCAGAGTGGAACTTATCAGCTAATTAGCACGCAGGAAAAGGAGCATGGCGTCACCTTCACGTGCCTCAGCCTGGCTAAATGTTCGGAGGCCTGGCAGATGCCAGACTTCACAGGGAGCGAGGTGAGAGGGGGCAAGTCTCCCACTGCATGCAAATGGCATTTTTTAAAAAGACACTGTTGATTCTGTGCAGACCCTGAATAATGTTACTGCTAACTGAACGATGAACAGATCTGAAGATGTTAGATGTATTTATTGGCACTGTCGCTGATGATCACAAACTCATTATTGTGTGTCATTTTGTTAGGAAAGCAGAAGTGTGTCGCTAAAGCTTACCAGCAACAGTTTCCATGAATTCCTTCTGCATGTCATTATAAAACATTATAGCACCTTACAATGCATTATGAACGTCGTAATGCATTGTAAGGCACTAACAATGTGCATAATGCATTTAAGAACTGTATGCCATCCACTCATATCCAACCGGTGACCTTATGCAGTACTGGCTCACTGTGACCCAGAGGCCAATCCCAGGCAATGCAGGGCACTAGGCAGGGGACACCCTGGACAGGATGTCAGTCCATTGCAAGACAAACACATAGTCACACTCTATGGGCAATTCAGACATGCTAATTCGCATGACCATATGCTTTTTGAATAAATTATGAGAACTATTATCAGAACATGAATCATCTTCTAACCTCTAATCCTGGCCAGTGTCTAAGGGAGAATATGCATTTTGTGAGTAACCTGATATTGTACTGCGATTATATAGGAATGTGTTGTATTTTACGTACTATTTGCAAGATCAAAGTGTTACCCCATTAATTGCCCAAAGGGATACATTTCCCATAAGAATGTAGCTACATTTAAACCCCAACTAAAGCAACAACCAGACAGCTACATTAAGCTCAGGCAGTACTGACTGCTTACTATAATATATTACAAAACTGGCATTCAGTGGCATCATGAATAGTTGTACAATGTGAAGCTGAAGGCCTCTGGAATATCTACATTAACTTATGAATGTAAAACATGGGGACTGTTGCCCACAGCATGCGGATTTAGTTTTGCATCTCGCAGTGATTCAATAAGGTGAGCCACACATTCGCTGTGCTGAGACCAGAGCTGCAGCCTTTCATGTCTCTCCTCACTGCTCTATCCACATCCTCAGCGCTCCACCATGGCTGCGTTTGTGTCCCTCTCAGACAAGGTACAAGTGAGACAGAGGACCCCCCCCCCCAATAAAGGGTGCTCCCCGAGACAGTGACGTCCCACTCTTCTCTGAAATGTATGTCACTTCTCCACTGAAATCTTAACGCACGAAAATGGCTTCAGGGCTGGAAAGGAAGGATAATTGCTGTAATTTGATTTGAAAAATCTTCAGCTCTGTTTGCAGTCAGAGGGCATTTACAGGCTATTTAAAAATGGCTTAAAAACTTTTCATTGTGCATGACTACATAGCCAAACGGACTGAGGACAACTTACATTTGAACTTGACGTCTGGAAAACAAAATAATGTAACTGCAATATGATTTAAAATAAATTGCATTTAATCAACATCTACTTAAATGAAATCCAGTTAAATACACAGATGCTTATTGATAGCACGTATGTGAAGACGTTCTTCATTTTAACCATACTGAGAAGCTTGTCCAACAAACTTAACATAATCACACAGTGTATTTGTATTGTAAATGTATTTGAAGACAACATCTCAGTCCAAGAATAAACACAGTAGCTTAATTGGCAAGAATACTCTAAACTTTGACCATCTGAGCTTGGTCACGTCCTATTGGGAAGTGGACTTGTTGGGTGAACCAGGAAGGTGGCTGCAGACATTCCCCACCATCTCACTCCAGTCTGACATCTGCAGCCCAAGTCCGTCTCCACGCTGCCCCCCGCTGGCCTGTCATATCAGCCCGTCTCTCCGCCCGCTCCTGTTTCTCCCACCTCTTCCTCAGCTGCGACCGCTCCGCCTGTTTCCTGATCTCTCCACCTGCCTGATCTTCTGACCCCTTTCATCTGCCTGGTGCCCTGGCTGGGGGACAGACAGCCACCTGCCCCGTCCATGGTGTCCGGGCCCACATGCTTGGCACGTATTACAACGTGCCAGTTTGCATCATTAGCAACTCATTTAAAGTCTTAAAGTCTTTTTACTTCATATTTTCTGTGTGTGAGTGCATAGGTTGCTAACGTTGTCAGTCCCATGCTTTTGTAGAAATGTACCCAAGATCAGATAGCCAGGTCATTCATTCATCTGATACGGAATCTGCTTCTTCCCTCAGCCCCAACCCACACCGCCCACCCCTGGCAGTCGACCTCACCCAGTGGTAGGCCACTCTGTGTCCCCAGGCCGGTAGGATTGACAGGGACGTTCAGTTGCTCAGTCCTTGAAAGGTTGAGCTGGGGGTGGTGGTCCGTTGTCCTGGCTGTTATCTCAGCAAGGTATGCAGAAATCTGAGCCAAGACTATGATGTCTTCTAAAGGAAAGGTCTCAGGTATAGCTTTATGTCTTACATTTTACATATTTAGCAGATGGTTTTATCCAAAGCAGTGTACAATAGAGACAGCAGGGTCAGCCAGTGCCTGAAGCGACTGGGAATTAAGAGCCTACTGAGCCACACACCACCCTCTACACTCTTAGTAGTGGTAGGAGTAGCCATGTAACTGGATTACTGGACCTAGAGTGGTGGCATATGGGGGGAAAAGGATGGGGTCAAGAACTGAGCCCTGAGGCACACCAGTTATTACCTTATGTGAGTTTCTTGTTGTAAACAATACTTCCAGGTTCCTCTCTCTGTGAACTTAATGTTTCCATTGATCTTCTTACATTGGATTAAGAGCCTTCACCTCCCATTGTTAAACAATCCTGGTGTTAGTATGGTTCTTGTCCTCGACTGTTTACCATGTGAATGTACCTGCGCCACCTTCCGTTCGTGTGTGCACTTTCTCTTTAAGGTGCTGTATTTCCAGGCTCTGCAGTGTAGATTTGGTAGTTGGGGCTGACATAAAACACCAGTACAAAGACATTTGTCAAATAGATACATCATTATTATGTGAGCTCAACACATTTCAGCGTTCAGTTCCGGCGCAAGTTGGGATTTATGTTTCAAAATCAGTCTCCTTCCCAGTTGGGGTAATGAATATAAATTAAAGATCATCCACGGGTGAAATGTTGCAGCAAATCGCCCCAAAGAGATCCATTTAATCCCTCAGCACCCCCATCTGAGTAATCAGATAACCGCTCCATGCAGTCAGAGTCCATAGCTTGCAGATAGGTATCCGCTCCAATTCTCTCCATGCTTGATGGATGTTGGTGAAATATTCTGTCTCAAAGTCAGATATGAGAGGCAATTCCAGCCAGCTGATTGCTGAATGTAAAAATGCATCCCCCCCCCCACTCCCGCACACACTCTCCAAACACCACCCCAAAGCCTGTGGCCATGAGCAGACCACTGCTGGCGAAATCCACCCCCTCACCTTTCATTTCCACTGGGAAATTAGCACACCGTGTGTTATTGGAGGGGGGGTGGGTTTGACTGAGAGCACTACCTTATGAGGCCTGAAGTGGACCCACAGTGCCGTAGGAGAACCTGAAAACGTGGAACTGGTCATTATGTTTGGCGGTGGGGAGGGGTTGGGTCCATCCCTAGCAGAGTTGGCTGGCTCATTCTCACATAACTTCCCCGCTCAGACATGGACACCTTGAGGAAAACTACTGAAATGGGACTCAAAGCATCAGAACCTACGTATGGTTCTGGAAATCGGCCCTTGCTCAAGGCGACGCAGAAGAGTAAAGCTGTAGAAAAGAGATGATCTGTGACCTCTGACTGCGTAGCTTGAAGCCGCGGTCTAAAGTGATGGAGTGTTAGAAAAAAAGCAACAAGTCTTTGGCAGTACATCAGTATAACAATAAATGTGTGTGAGTTGTGAGACGGCGGTTTCCAGTGGCCAGAGTGGAGAACATAACTGACTGGAGCATAAATCCACAGCATTTACAAGCTCTTTGATTTTAAGTGGATGTTAAATGAATCTGATGAGTGCAATTTAAAATATCAGCGTGAAAATGTCACAGGTATGCATGTAACTGATAGCGCAGATATGCTCTATTTTTAACATCCTGTAAACCATAATTCACGACTGTTTGCCTGAAGACTGAAATTCAAGTTCACCCGGGAAAATCACAAACCGAGGCAGCACTAACGTAGCAACAGCGCCCCCTATTAACCAACGGCAGCATTCTCCTAGTTAGTGTGACAGGAGAGGCGAGTGACAGTCCCAGCGGCTCCAGGTGCCCCAGCACCTCCGCCCGCAGTATGGCCGCCGTGAACTTTGCCCCCGCTGACCCATGCTGTCAGCATGAGCATCACTCTCACATGCTGCTTCCTGAATTAGCAGCAGCAGCTGCCCATGCCTGCATGTGCGGACACATCCGCTTGCTCTGCGGTCACCACGTACAAAACTGTTTACGCTATCATGTCTGCTACTAATCTAGGATCATTTAGGGTCACTTCTCCAAGAGGAATTATAAATTCTAGTTTCCTCTGCGGAACAAGGCGTGCAACCCCCAATATACAGGGAAAACACATTAAAGAATTTTTTTCTAGATTTTGTTTCTAATAATTTTCCCTAGATGTGTTCTACATATCTCTAGATATTATAGATGTTATTATGAACACATATTAGTGAAAATGCTGCAGGCTTGGATGTGAGTGCAGTGACAGCGTTACAGTGATGGCTACAGATTGAACTACACCAGAGAGGGTCCAGACGTGTTCAGTTTGCTGAACAGAAGCCATACACATGCAGTCTGCTGGACTTTAGGCCACACGTGTACAGTCTGCTTGCCTTAGGGTCACATGCGTGCAGTCTGGCAGACTTAAGACCACACGTGTGCAGTGTGCTAGCCTTAAGGTCACACGTGTGCAGTTTGATGGACTTAAGGTCACACGTTTGCAGTTTGATGGACTTAAGGCCACATGCACGCAGTCTGCCGGACTTAAGGGCACACATGTGCAGTCTGCAGGACGTAAAGTCACGTGTGCAGTCTGCCGGGCTTACAGAAACCCTCGTGCAGTCTGCTGGACTTAAGGCCACCCTCGTACAGTCTGCTGGACTTAAGGCCACGCTCGTGCAGTCTGCTGGACTTAAGGCCACCCTCATGCAGTCTGTTGGACTTAAGGCCACCCACGTGCAGTCTGCTGAACTTAAGGCCACCCTCATGCAGTCTGCTGAACTTAAGGCCACCCTCGTGCAGTCTGCTGGACTTAAGGCCACCCACATGCAATCTGCCGAACTTCAGGCCGCATGTTTGCAGTGTGCCAGATATAAAACCACACATGTCCAATCTGCTGGACTTCAGGCTGCATGCGTGCAGTCTGCTGGACTTAAGGCCACACGCGTGCAGTCTGCCGATCTTAAGGGCACGCGTGCCCAGGCTGCACGCATGAAGTCTGCCAGACTTAAGGCCACAAATGTGCTCCTTTAAATTCCCCCTCTGTCTCAGCTGCTGCCTGAAGACATGGAGAGTAATTAGCGTGTAGTATAGCCTACCCCGGCACTGAGCCCAGTGCCCCCCCCCCACAACTCCGTCCCTCAGTGCAGAGTACACTGCTGTTTTCAGCCGAGACCTGTCTCCGGGCAAAACAAAATATAGTTAAAAATTAAAAAATTAAAAAATAAACGTGCGGTGCAGAGTCTCACTGGGAGCTGGGGAGCGGAGGCTGCAATGCCCAGGCATGAGCATCCTGGCTCAGGCACAGTAATAATTTAGCCCCAGGTTTGGATTGGAGACGCTCATCTCTCACCTGCAACTCCTTCTTATAGGCTTAGCATGGAACTGAAGCTCAAATGCCTGCCTTCTGATTGAGACAGACTTAGATAAATCTGTTGAATAATGTAATTCATTTTCGGGTTAAGGATAAAAACAGAAAACCTATTTGCTTAAAGAACTTGAGGGAGTTTACCCTATAGCATTATTCCTATAAACACTAATGGACAACAATTCCAAGTCCGGAAGTTTGGGATTACTGTATGTATTTACCAGTATATGTTCCAGTCAGTGCCAGAGTACTTATACACTGTTGGTATATGCCGGCTGACACATGCACTCCCATTCACATGTCAGCTGATAGCCTACTCCCCACACTACACTCTTGATTTAACAGTGCATTCAGCCCCATGTAGCTAACACAGTTCAGGGGAGGACTCGTAATTCCACAAGCCAATAAGGACCTTAAACAAAGGTTCGCTTTATAGCTTATATGATGCCGCGGTAAATGTCTGTATTCCTACTCGGTCTTGTAACTCGTAACGTATGAGTCGCCCCTGATATTCAGAGTCGAGAGTTATGGGTTCGGACTGGCCGGCCATTTTCCCTTTCCATTACCACTGCTCTCATAAATATCCTTTTTGTTTTACAAAGGCTGCTGTTCTTATAGTTTATTTTGTCTTAAACAGGATTTAACATTTAGTGTAACGGTACCAACATATAATTCGGCTTTCATTAGAAGAATCAGCAGATCCTTATGATAAAGCGTGTGACAGTGTTTTTTATGTAAATATGGCTGAGCAGCCACACAGCAGAAGCCAGCTAATAGCCAGTGGCAGATGTTTGCCCACACGCTGTAGTACACACTGAGTCCCATCAGACAGCTACTCTAAAATCCCCAGTATCATTCTGTGGCCCATTCCCTCCCTCCACTTTCTGACAGGACCCGTAGCTTGAACAGGGCATGTCCCCGGAGAACATTTTGGGGTTTATACCCGTTGGAAGGTAGCATCCACGGCCGAACGCCCGAACCTGGAGTCTCCGGAAGTGGCAGCTTAACGCGTAAAGCTTTCTCCTAATTAAAAGCCATCTCACACTAATGGCATAATCGTCACGCTTTACCCCACATCGGCGCTCGCCTCTCTCAGCTCTGGCCTCTCAAACAGCCCCCCCTCTTCCCCCACCCTTCACCCCTTGAAACAGACGTTGCTGATGGCTCATGTTCCTCTCCTGAATGGCCAGGCAGCTAATGAAGGGGGGAGGGGCATTATTACCCCTGGCTCTCAGCTTGTCGACCTTGAGCGAGGTAGCAGTGCTGGACCTCGGTCTGTGCCAGCAAGGCGAAGGGCCCAGGTGAGTCTCTGGGCCATTAGGAAGACTTTCTAAGGAGAGAAGGCTGATTGGTGCTGTGGGGGGCAGTCGGTGAACCAGTGGGATTTGACCAACGTCTGCCGCCATCAACCTGAACTCAGTCAGATGCAGGACTCCCACATGCTGTATGTCAGTGTTTCCCAATCCAGTCCTCGGGAACCCATAGCCGGGGCCACGTTTTTGCTACCTGGAGCTGAGAGGGACCAAAAAAGTAGACTGTCTGTGGGTCCCCGAGGACCAGATTGGGAAACTCTGCTGTATGTGATGGGGCAGTCCCAGGGTTTTTGCAGAGTAGTGCCATGGTGATGGCTTCCCATGATCTACTTCTTTAGGGCAGTTCCCTTCCTCCCTTGCCCATTGGTATCAGAGTCCCAGTGCCTCAACATCTGTATATGTGACCTAAGCATAACACGTCCATCTCACCAGTCAGGTCTGTTTGGTCCAGTCTACTTCTTGGAGCTGGACCATAAAACCACACAGGCCTCCAGTGGTTGGGGTGGTCAGGTGGCTTGTCTCCCCCCCCCCCCAGGACCACTCTCCTCTTATTATTGAAGAATTGCAGTATTCAAGAGGTTTTCTGAGCTGTAGCCTCGTTAAATGTGACTGGAGAGCGACACAGAGCGGGCGTCAGGGAGGAGAAACTCACAGCGTCCACAGGTGCAGTGCTCCACAGTTACTCTGGAGAGGATCCAGACCGGATCACGTCTGTTCACTTATTTCCATCCATGAGCCGGGGAATTGTACGTCTGCTCGCTCTTCAGTCGGCTGCCTCCGCGGCGAACGAGGATCCCGATCTGTAAACATTTTCACCGTGACCTTCGATCTCTGTAAATTGCATTTGCAGATGGTTTATAGCTCAGAGACAGAGTCTGACTTTGAATATTCATTACGGTGTGTTCCTCCTCCCACGGCCTTCTCACACATGCACGCAAACGCAGATGCAGGCACACACCGTTTCCTCTGCGGTTTTAATTCCAGGGAATAATTTATCCTAAAATCAGCCGAGCTCTACTGTCAGCATAGTGGGATGGGTCATTGCAAGCAAACATGTCCACTTCTCCCCACTCTGGGTACGGTTTGGGTGTGATCTGCTATGGAGAAGCACAGGAAAGTTTTTTTTTTCAACATATAAGCGCTGAAGCAGGACATTTGCAGTCAGTCGCTGCTTTAGAACCTGTCACATTACAGGATAAGAAACCCCCCTCTTTGCAGAAGGTCATGGTGACTGCTGGTGTTGTTGTCAACTTTTGGACATCGCCATAGAAGTGGTCCCATTTTCTAGGCCTGATCATTGTCAATCCCCCTGATAACGCGAAAAACGACATCTGCGTGAACCCCCACAGGCGGCTGCATCAGAAGTTAATTTAGAATCGCGCACTTACAGGTGCGTGGCAATTATACGAAGAGTGGTAATCCAGGAAATAAGAATAGCAATCGCATACTAATAAAATGTAGCCAGAGCTACGAAACGTTACAGTTGTGACTGATACATTCCGGAACCACATTAAAATTCCGGAATGGATCGACACAATAATAATCATCAAGGATCGTTTGAGCTTCTCATGGAAGCAGTCAGACTGGAGGAGGCGCCGCGGCTCATCGTTGACATAAATCGTTCGGCGCCGATCTGATGAAAAGGTGATTGATGGCTTTTTCTTGCTAAACACAGAGCTGTCCATCACAGAGCCGTTAGAGCAGTCATCTCCCGAAATGGTAGCAGCCCCTGTAAGAGTCCCCATTTTTATCATTATTTTTTATTATTTCAGTGAAACTCATTTACTTGGTGTGAATTAAATATTCACACCTCACCCTGTCTTCACTAGACTCCTTATTTTCATTAACACTCAAACTAATGAAATTTTCCTCACTCCTAGACCTGCTGTTGGGGGTCAGTTTTGACCATGCAATATTTCTCCGAACTATATAACACTACAGCTACATCATGTATCATAGTTAGACCTTTTAAACCCAGACAGGGCTGCATAAAGTACATGACCCAAGTATAACGTTTGACACAAGAGCCTTCATTTTTAATACATAAACATTTTCAAATGACATAAGAAATATGTCAAATAAAACTGATTTAAAATACCACATACTAGGCAGTATAGTCACTGATACATGTGAAATATGAAGGTGTTTCATAATCTGTTTGATCATCGTGTTTTATTCTGCACGCTTTCTGCCACAGTCTGCTGTGAGTCAGCATCCCACACGTACAGAACTGCTGGCACCCTCCGCAGGCATCCCAGGTTTCTCCCAGCACTCCCCTGCCCCCCGTTAGTGGGTCTCGGAGCTCCCTTGTGACGCCCCCTCCTCAAGAAGTTCCCATGTCTCCTGACAGGAAAAGTGCTTCCTCTGTCGAGGACCTTAGCACATGAAGAACTCGTGCCAAGTCAGTCACTTTATTGACATTTCACACATGTGAAATGAAACTGCGTTTCTACAGAGCAGTATGCGGCTAGAACAAGGAGCAGCTGAGTGTTTATTCCAGCCAGGTCATGAGGTCCATGTGCCTTGGAATCTACCTATGCACTGTCTGGATGTCTCTTTGTGTACCTCAGAAACCCCACCTAGATGCTTTCTGGATCCTAATGAGAAATGGAGGAAGACTCTCTGGAAAAAAAATATTAAGGTACTATAGTGCAGGATTTCATGATTATTTTCCCGGGGGGCCAAATTCTATCAACAGCACAAAGCCAGCAGACGTGGGCCTGCAGACTGCCTGTTGAGGAACACTCCTATAGTGTAACTGTACTCAGTAAAGAGATGTGATTTACTATTTATAAAAAGTCTGAAACAGAGTGTGTCCTCATCACCAGCATAACTTTATTGGTAAACGGTAAAAAGCAGCGAAAAGAATGAATATGATAAACAATTATAATACCAAAGTCAATATGTCCCCGTAGCTGGGGGCCGGGTGAATTTTATCTTAATAATGCTCCTCTTCTCCCCCATCTGGAATGTTATGAAAGAATAAAACCTCATTAATATTCATGACTCTGAGCACATGACCCCACAGTGTGCTGTTGACGAAGACTCTGTGTGTGTTCAGGCATGTAGAGTCACGTGACTGTCATTATGACTGCTCCGGTTTCCCTTGGAGGCTGAAGAGTGATTTCTCCTGGGGCTTGAGACTACGATGCAATGATGATTATGATATTGCCCCCACCCCCCCCCCCCCAACTCACACAAACAAGATATGAAAGCATTTGTTCATGTTGTCCATCTATCCATCTTCCAACCACTTATTCAGTACTGTGTCATGGCGGGAGCCTGGAGCCTATCCCAGGCAGAATATAGTAAATGCCAGTTCAGCTAACTGGCAGAAAACTAGAGTATCTGGGTGAAATCCGTGCCCCTAAGTCTTTAGATTCTGATAGGAGGATATGTGGATAACTGACAACATGAGTGACCAATGAAAGGAAGGAGCTGATTACAAAGGCACTCATAATTTCTGCCTGGACCAATCCGGATTAAGGACATGTCAATACATTGTGCCCCACCTACTTGTTTCAAACCAGCAACCTTCCAGTTGCAGACCAACATCCTTATCCACCGTGCTATAACTCCTCCCTGTTCATCCATCCATCTGTCTGTCTGTCCGTTCCGTCCATCCATCAGTCCACCCATCTTCTGACAGCTCATCCTGGTCAGGGTTGTGGGAAACCTCTACATCTGCAACACATTTGCATCTTGGAAAGCATTTTTCCCACCCTTCCAATTACCACCAGAAGGATTTATGGAGGAAACGGAAATTCACGGAAGGATTATCTCTATTTAAATATGATCGTGTCACATGCAGTGTTTTCACACAAAACCCAGTAATGAACCTGCACTGAGAGATGAAGCCACCATTTAAGATGCTCGAGGCTTTCTGTACACCCACAGGACAGCCTGTCTCTCGGACTGGACAGTATGACATTTGGGGTCACCAGAGGGACTATAAAAATGCATGGACCTGTCACCCCATGACCGCAGAATGTCTCCTTGAAGATTCAAAGGTTCTGTCACAGTTCCGATGACACATGCACAGTGTAAGGGAAATACAAATTCCCAAGGAGAGCAGCTAGATAGCGAGAACCTAAGAACTGTGTGATATCAAAACATTAACGGGTGAAAATGTGAAATGATAAATGTGGGGCCTGTGGAAAATCTGGGTGTCTTCAGCATCCAGACCTTGAACATCCACACACTCTAATTTATCCACAGCTGACATGCCTGTGCGCACCTTTGCTAACACAATGTGCTCCCTCTATAGACTAATCATCCCCTCGAGGGGGTCACTGAAGATGCCCCGGGGGATCCTGTTTGTTTTGGATTCCCCAAAAGCTTAGCGTACTATGGTAAGCTGGGCCCATTACCTCAGCAACAGCAGAGTAAGAAGCTGAGAGCTTTAACGGCGTGATGGTAAAACCAGCCGTATTAGGCTGACGAGGCCGAGGACTCTCCTAATGGCCCATAAATCAGGGAAGAGCTGGCTTGTTTAATGGCTTAGCTCATCTTTTATAAGCGTGTGATGGGAATGCTATTTAAATAAGCCCAAACCCTGTTAGACTCGAACCAGGGCAAGGAAACTGAGCCATTTTAAGGCAACAGGACTCACGGTGGCCACATCTGATCTGTGCCATTTTACATCTGATGACATTAAATATTAAGAGCAGAATCCTATAATTAATCATAATGATTTCTTGGGCCACCCAATGAAGTGAAAAAACTGGATTCATCAGTCCAAGAATGAACATGTAAAATCATTTCATTTCACAGTCCTTAAGACCACGTGGCAAACATGAATGTAGGGACCGAATGTATTGTTATAAAATATAAAGGGTTCCATCTAAAGCAAATTAAACACCAAGAAAATCCTGATTTCACGCACCAAGTTCTCCTGTGAAAAGACAAAAATCAAATTAGTTTTACCCATATTTTAATTTCTCCTGTGTAAACGCTATCATAAAGCAGCTCGATTTCCTTGCAATTATACATTTTTAATCAGTGCCTTAACAAAACAAATAAAGTTTCAGGTGCGTAGGGGGAAAAAAAACCCACAAGTTTATTATTAATTGGGAAGGAGAATTATCAATTTGTATTTGTATGTCATGCAGTTTTTCTGAAATGAAGGATAATCACACTTACAGCTTACAGGAGATTTTTTTTAAACCACTCTGCTGGATGAATCCTTAATTAATCTCGATTCTGACAACGGAACACCCATAATATAAAAAGCAAACAATTCATGGTATATCAAAAATATTCCAATCCTCATTATTTCAGGAAGTTGATTGTATATTAAGTATAAACTGCACTAAACCATTTGGTTTCGCCCTTTGAGTGAGAATGTGTAATATATATTTGGATAAATGGATAAATAATTAAGTCCATCTCTATTAATCACTGAACTACAGATACCAAGTTATAAAAAGACCCAACTCTGCAAGCCACAATGAGAGCTGGTGTTGTGCATTGTTAGTAATGTCTCGATTTTAAGGATGACTTGAGTTTGAAGAGGACTTGTAACAACGGAATAGTCTGGATGCTCCCAGTATAGAAGTCACGCAGGCAGATCGCAGACGGCTATGGGGTCCTCGTACAAAGATGCACTGTTAGAATGGAAGATGATAAGTGAGAGCTCTGAATGGACCACTATGCAGCGACTGGGGCTCTTGCAGTCCCGTCATGGAGAAAATGTCATTTCCTCCATAATGCCAGTGACATTGCAGAATACGATCGTCACTCATGTGGACCCTGGATTCCTGCTCCTCTGCAAATGACATCTGTGGGTTAACGGGGCTAGAGTTAATCACAAAGGCTCAAAATCGCACTGCATTCATGTTGGCTGTACGTAAAATTTTATTAAACTCATGCAAAAGTGCTCTCTGAAGACAGCGGAATAGAAAAATCTATTTCAGCTGCCAATAGAAAGGCATTCAGTATTATTAATCACTCAATTGTTCTGTAGTTCTGAAAATTACTAATTAATGTACTTCAGACATTTAGCATTTCAGGGTTTAGACAGAGTTTTCGGGGCAACAGGAATATGGATTCCACCCATGGTCACGTTCAATCTGACACATTGAAGTGGAAAAATAAAGTAATGTACAGACGGTAAGAGGTTTGGCCCCATCAAATATGTCATACTCTAACTTAATATAACTTCATAAAAAACAGAATAATGCAGAAATACACAGACCTAGTAGAAAATTGTATTACATTAATAGCTAAAGTAACCTAATCCTAACTGCACTATTTAATTGAAAGCAATATGTTTCTAGTTCAATTAGACAATTTTCTTGAATAATTACAGCAGCTTATTTTAATGTCAGAGCCGTTGTGAGGGGGGAAATTGAAATAATCAAGTAATTATATACAGATATCAGTTGACACAGCATGATTAATTAAGCTGTGTGTATCTTCCAGAGTTTTCTTCCCGTGTGCTAGGCGATTAATGGTGCACTGGAGTCCCACACCTATAACTAAGCTGGAAAGCAGTTGAGGGTGATGAACAGGGTTGGAGTTTTGAGGCCTGAATAGCCAGCATCTCTGATTACTTGAGTTGTTAATCTCCACTTTTAAACTATGCTGTTCCCATTGAATGTCACTATTGTAACAAAGAAAAACATCTCCCAGTATAATGAGATCGACAGTTGAAACTGTTCAGTTCTCAGGAATGGCCCATGTTCGGCGCTCATAGGAGTTTTACTTACACATACATGTTCTGAGGGCAGAAGGAACAATGATTGGTCAAGGTAACAAGAGGAGGCAGGGCCAAGACATCTGATTGGCTGGTCCCACCTCCTTTAGTTGCTTGCACCCACCTCCTCTACAAGTTCCTTCTGCCCTAGGAACATGTTTGTGTAAGTAAAACTCCCAACTCCCAGGAGGGTGTTTGGTATTCAGGTGTGTCCAGTGTTAGGTATTCCGGTGTAACCTGTGTTTAGTATTCAGGTGTGATCCGTGTTTGGTATTCAGGCATGATCTGTGTTTGGTATTTGGTTGTGACCTGTGTTCAGTATTCAGTTGTGACCTGTATTAGGTATACAAGTGTGAACCGAGTTTATGTTTTGGATGTTCAATATTTGGATGCCACCCATTTTTGGTATTTGGGTGTGACCTATGTTCAGTATTCAGATTTGATCTGTGTTCAGTACTCAGGTGCGATCCGTGTTCACCATTTGGATGTAACCTGTATTTGGTACTCGGGAATAATCTGTGTTTGGTATTAGGGTGTGACCTGTGTTCAGTATTCCAATGTGATCTGTGTTTGGTATTTTGGTGAGCTGTGTTCGGTATTCGTGTGCGATCTGTGTTCGGGATTCTAGCGTGACCTGCTTTCAGTATTTGGGTGGCATTTGTGTTTGGTATTCAGGTGTGACCCATGTTCAGTATTCGAATGTGATCTGTGTTTGGTCTTTGGATGTGATCTATGTTTGATATTTGGGTGAGCTGTGTTCAGTATTCTGGTGTGACCTGTTTGCAGTATTTGGATCTGTGCTCTCTGAGTGTGGCACGGCCCAGACTGACTTCAGGTAAGACTCTGTGCCGTGACTCACACATGCATGTTCAGAAATGTTCTACAGGGACACCTTCACCTTTCATACATCCTCAAATAAGTCATGAAATTTAAACGCAAACCTGTTCAGCTCCAGTATGAAGGTCCCCTCCACCATCACCCTCCAAGCTGTCTGTAATGTACTCCTCTGCAATTCTGTGTTCACAGCAATACACCACATATACACCAGAGTGTTTTACATTTTATTTATTCAGCAGGTACTTTCCCAGAGTAACGTACATTTTTTTTTTTTGAGAAAGCAGGGTCCCCAGAACATTTGTAAGCTACTGTAAGGGTCTCACTCAAGGGCTCAACAGTGAAGTCAATCTGCAAACCCTGGGATTTGAACCAGGGACCTTCTGGTCAAAACCACTGCAACCTAACCCACTGAATCACACACCGTCCCCAATATTTTTTCTTCATGAACAGGAGGCAAACAGATACCAGTAGGGTTGTCAGAGTGAGCCGCTGGACCCCTGGGGCTGTGAGCCTCCTAGTCCAGCTGACACATGTCCTGTGCTGTTTGAAGATGTAAAACAGGGACCAGTTTTTCCAAAGGCACATGAATAATGTAATCCCTGTAGACATGGAGGTTGCTGTTTGGGGAAGGTCTCGTTCACACAAAACTCGCTCTCTGGTGCCTGGGGTCAGTGAACTTTTAAACATCTGTGGTGTGGTGACCTGCTTCTGGGGGATAGGGGATAACTGACACTCCTTGCTTTAACTTTGGAGGAAAGGCACAGTCGGGTTGGCCTTGGTCTCCCGGCAACCCGTCAAAGTGAATGAGTAACAGTCTTGGGCTGCAGAGAGAGCACTGAGCCCCCCGTGATGAAATATTCATTCCTGCGAGAGGCCGCTCCGTCAGCTAAGTGCATCCAATTAGCTGTCATGAGCAGTCACAGGCACATGGCGGCATGGTGAGCATCTCGTTACCCCCCCAAACGCAACATTAGCGATACCTGACCATTGGTTTGTGATACTGGGGATCCTCTAGACACAGAGCGGCTGGCCATGCTCTTGTCCCACCGTATTTTTACCGGCCGCCTTATTTTCAGGCCCATCCTGAATTTTCTGAACGATAAAAATAAACGATAGCCGCAATCGTTTTCCTTTTGCATCTTCCTGGAAATCAATACCGCACGCATCCGCATTGTGGGTTAGAGCCCCCCCCCTGGGGATCTCCCCAACCTCTCACCAAGCTCGTTTCTTTTTCTTCCCCCTTTCTAAACGGCGCACTTAATTGGAAACCTCAAACGAGGCAGAAGCTCCAGGATCACAGCGCTTCCAGGACTCCCGGTGGTGGAAGCTCGCCCTCAGAGGCACCTTCAGCTCCATGTATTATTGATCTACTGAGGAGGATCAAATGCAGGAACCTTTGGTCTGACGGACCCCCGGTTTCCCTCAAAACAAAAAAGAAGCCTTTGCTTAAGTTCCATGATTTTCCCGTGTTCTTCCATTGTCAGTAGCTGAAAAAACAAAGAAAAGTACTTTATAATCACTGCCAATGTAATGTCATCGTTCCTCATGCTTCTCCTGTAATAACGAGACATTCCCGGATGTGCTGCGCCTGCAGTTTCAGTGATGTCTACACGATTTCAGCACAGCAAAAAAGTTTTATGTCAGTAAAAGTCCTGCTAACCAGCAAATTTAAATGCAGTTAAAGCAATTAAAAACAGCCTTCCAGACATCCATATGTTTGGCTGCCGAGGAGGCAGTGGAAGGAGATGTTAGCTCCATGTTCTTGCTCTGCAGTACACTATATCGCTAAAAGTTTTGGGACACCCCTCCAAATCATTCCAATCGTTCCAATCACTTCCATGGACACAGGTGTATAAAATCAAGCACCTAGGCATGCAGACTGCTTCTACAAACGTTTGTGAAAGAATAGGTCGCTCTCAGGAGCTCAGTGAATTCAATCGTGGTACCATGATAGGATGTCACCTGTGCAATAAGTCCATTCGTAAAATTTCCTCGCTACTTAATATTCCACGGTCACCTGTTAGTGGTATTATAACGATGTGGAAGCAATTGGGAACAGCAGCAACTCAGCCACACAGTGTTAGGCCACGTAAAATCACAGAGCAGGGACAGCGCATGCTGAGTGCAGAAGTCGTTAACTTTCTGCAGAGTCAATAGCTACAGACCTCCAAACTTCATGTGGCCTTCAGATTAGCTCAAGAACAGTGTGTAGAGAGCTTCATGGAATGGGTTTCCATGGCCGAGCAGCTGCATCCAAGCCTTACATCACCAAGTGCAATGCAAAGCGTCGGATGAAGTGGTGTAAAGCACACCGCCACTGAACTCTAGAGCAGTGGAGACGTGTTCTCTGGAGTGACAAATCACGCTTCTCCGTCTGGCAATCCAATGGACGAGTCTGGGTTTGGCAGTTACCAGGAAAACAGTACTTGCCTGACTGCATTGTGCCAAGTGTAATGTTTGGTGGAGAGGGGATTATGGTGTGGGGTTGGTTTTCAGGCGTTGGGCTTGGCCCCTTACTTCCAGTGAAAGGAACTCTTAATGCCTCAGCATACGAAGCCATTTTGGACCATTTCATGCTCCCATCTTTGTGGGAACAGTTTGGGGATAGCCCCTTCCTGTTCCAACATGGCTGCTCACCAGTGCACAGAGCAAGGTCTATAAAGACATGGATGAGTGAGTTTGGTGTGGAGGAACTTGACTTGCCTGCACAGAGCCCTGATTTGACCCCGATAGAACACCTTTGGGATGAATTAGAGCAGAGACTGCAAGCCAGTCCTTCTCCTCCAACATCAGTGCCTGACCTCACAAATGCTCTCCTGGAAGAATGGTCAAAAATTCTCATATACACACTCCTAAACCTTGTGGAATACCTTCCCAGAAGAGTTGAAGCTGTTATAGCTGCAAAGGACGGGCCAACTCCATATTAAAGCCTATGTATTAAGAATGGGATGTCATTAAAGGTCATGTGTGTGTAAAGGCAGGCATCCCAATACTTTTTGCAATATAATGTATGTGAAAAGCATGTGAATAGCGTGTGCATGTTATGGTATGAGGTGTACAGGTGAGCTTCACCTGGTACACATGGGATCCTGTCCTGCCCCAGCAAGATGGCTCCTGGCTTTTATTCAAACCTGCCGACATTTAGGTTTCAAAATATGGGGGTGTGGACAAACAAACAAACAAACAAAAATAAACACTGAAGAATAAGTTACTGATTAACCATATTTCGTTTGTTTTCTGTTTGTTTTGTTAATGACATTGACAGCATTCGATATTCATTCAGCATTCAACCAGCCTGCCGTCCTGCACAGACAGCAGCTGCACACGCCCCTTTAAATGGGATGTGGGTTGCCAGGTTGCAGTGGCAGATGTGTTGAAATTGTATGTAGTATGTGGATTATCTGTCTGAATTGTGTTTCATAGATGTTCTCGCAACTAGGGTAATGTTAAACAAACATACAAAACTGATGGATCCATGTATGACAATCATTCATAACAAAGTTTGAGGGCCGTGCAAATTACAGGAGTTTCCCGGGAGAAACGACAAAACAGGAGAGCGCCTTGGAATATGACAGAGACCCGGAACAAACGTGAGAGTTGTGAATTTTATTATTGTTATTGTTATTACTAGTTTCGCTTCTGGATGAACTGAACATACTATGGTCTTCCCAGAGGTCCGAGCCACATTTTTAAAAAGAAAAACCCTTAGAACCGATTTCTGCTCCTGGTTTGTGTGGTGACCACAAACACTTTACCCATGACTATACAACTACAATTCGATAAGGTCATTTTACAAGGTCTTAGTGTTATCTTCGAGTTTCTTGGCAGCAGCGAGGCCTATCGTTCCATTACAAAGCACAGGCTCAGAGAGCCACCCCTGCTTTCCAGAGTTTTCTGTTTCACGTTTCAGCAATTCCACTAATTCACATTTGACTTGCGCGCATGACTGGTCACATGTAATTAAAACGTATCTCCAGTCAGGAGACTGATATGGAAGTCAGTTCCAGGGCGATTTAGTCATCAGGTCCCTCTGCTTTGGCTTCAAGATGAAGCTCGTTTGACAGCCAGGTTGTGAGGATGGGAGAGCAGGCTGGGATCTGTGAACGGGGCTGTGGATTCAGCTGAGGCATCACGTCATATCACATATATGCCTCGTGTCTTGGTCACCGACACTCAGAGCAGCACTTCAGAGAGGAAGTCAACAGTATGAGGTATTTATGTGGGATCTCATATGTTTATGATTCCTTCATTACTCCAGCATTTGTTTGCCGTAATGTGATTGCGATTACAGCAGAGGTGGACAGTTCAGGTCCAGAAAGTGAAAATCCAGACCAAGATTTTGTTTCAACCAATCAGTTGAGTACTCTGTGACTGTGACACATAAACTGGTTGGTTGAAACAAAATCTTGGTCTGGATTTGTACTATCCAAACCTGAATTATGTACCTCTGGATTACGGTGAGGGTGAAAGTGGATGAATGCGTAGCCATGATAGGCAAATGTGAAACATGTCCTTGGTTTCCTGCCAGTCTAGCATGGGGAGGGCCACAGAAGCAAGATTGAGTTGCAGGGTGTATCGATCGAGCGGTGACTCTTCTTTGTCCACAAAGCCAGGGTCCAGGCTCTCTGTGACAAAAGAAGTGTGTCCTAGCAACATGCAGCTCCCTGCAGGCCGTGTCATTACAGTTAGCTCAAAACTGCCACGCTCACACAGCGCCTCGCCCTGGCCCCACCTGCCGGTTTCCAGTCCTTGATGTTCTC
>JAAGVU020000045.1:5565724-5576413 GCA_011763525.2 Mormyrus iriodes | reverse complement strand
TAAAGCATCCAGTCTGCTATTCTAACTCAATCAGCATGACAGAATGATCTCCAGCCTTGTGCTCGTCAACACTCTCAGCTGTGTTAACAAGAAGATCACTGAAATGATCTCAGCAGGTCCTTTTGTGGCAGGGCTGAAATGCTGTGAAAATGGGTTTTTTGGGATTAAGTTGATTTTCATAGCAAAGAGGGACTTTGCAATTCATCTGATCACTCTTCATAACATTCTGGAGTATATGCAAATTGGCATCATACAAACTGAAGCAGCAAACTTTGTGAAAATCAATATTTGTGTCATTCTCAAAACCTTTGGCCACGACTGTAAATAGGGAGACACACACACACACATATATACACACACACACATATACATACATACACACACACATATATATACATACATACACACACACACATATATATATACACATATATATATATACACATATATATATACACATATATATATACACATATATATATACACACATATATATATATATATATATATATATATATGACAGAAACACGATATATATACTACACTTGCTGCAGTACAGACCTGCTGCTTTAACCCATGAGTAATATCAATCATTATAAATCTTATAAGTCAATCAAAGAGGCATCCCAGATCCAAGCAACAGCTCGGCG
The DNA here is from genome assembly GCA_011763525.2 of Mormyrus iriodes. Taxonomy (NCBI): domain Eukaryota; kingdom Metazoa; phylum Chordata; class Actinopteri; order Osteoglossiformes; family Mormyridae; genus Mormyrus; species Mormyrus iriodes. The sequence goes on along the minus strand of JAAGVU020000045.1, from coordinate 5,575,763 downwards.
TCTTTAAATATCCATTAGAACGAGGTCAGAGGTTGCGCACACCTGCAGGGCTGCCCTCAGTCATACCTAACCCTCTTTCACCTCCTCGCTCTTGAAAGATATGTTGATGTCTGATCCGTAATCACCTGCCAGACGTAAGCATTACCCCCCCCCCCATGTCACAAGTTTTAAGCATTAAAAAACCATGAACTTCATAATTGACATTAACCTACTGACTTACCCCAAAGCAATGCTTGACAGTCATAAATGTCTGTGATTAAGAAACTGAAATTTTATAGTTTGATACTACTTGGTGTTGTCCCTCATTTTAGGAACGCATTGGCTAGCTGGGAGAAAAGGTAATAACTGAAACAAATTAACAGCCCCACTCTCCTTTAATCACTTAAGTTTATTACCTCATAATAACACGTTATTTTATAGCTAGACAGCTTATTGGTCATGCTAACTGAAGTCATTTTTCCTCGTCCAATGGGAGCCTTCAGGCTTTACTTACAATTGACCGTTGACAGCCAATAAGTGCCTGCAGCCGTGTCTTAAAGACAGTGCTAGACTGGGATTGAAAGTCAGCCCTTGACTGACGGTGGGAATGATAGATTTTGCCAACTAGGTAGGAGGGCCCACATAGCCACGGGGCTATCTGAGCGTGATGCATGACTTCAGCACAAACAAATGAGAAAAATTATATTTCATTCTCATTTTGGGAAGAAGAAGGATGTTATATCAGGACATCTTTAATCCCATAACGAGGCAAGAAAACAAAGCTGCAAAACAAAATGAATTAAAACAAAATAAAGCTGCATCTTATTAATGGAAAGTGCTATCGAAATAACGCCGATGACGAATATTATTATTATTATTGTTGTTGTTGTTATTATAGGACAGCCTACGTTTTTTATTTTTACCTGCACAAGTTAAAATATGCATAACCGCGTGAAAGCTGACATTTGTAACTTTAACAGGAATTCATTTGGGCTATAAGCTGTTCCGTGTTTATCATTAATAGTAAGGAAAACGACAATAATAATGCCACTGGGATGCTGTCTTGGGAATTTAATCATTTTTAATAAAAAACACATTGGGGATTTGGATGAGTCTCTCACTGATGTCAGCGCGTTATGAGGAGACTGAGGACTTTAACCAAGGTGCAAACAGTGATTACGCTGGCAGTAAGTGGTGCAGGACGAGGGTTATAATCACGTGACCCCGTTCAGTGACCTTAGACCTGTAACAGTGGCCAGAATACAAATTACATGTTTAAGGTTACCTACGCTATAAGGGTTTTATTATTATTATTGTTGTTGTAATTATTATTATTATTTAAGGGTTAACCTGAATCGCTTATAAATCAATTAATTTCAGTGTGCGCCATATCTGCCCCTTCGCAACTGCGTTACACACATGCAGTGCGCCATGCAGGGCTCACGCTGCGCGTCGACGCCGTCTAAGAACAGCACGCGCTCTGGAATGCGGTTGGGAATCTGGGGGGATCCGGTGTGCGGGCGCGTTCTCCTGGGGCGTCTGTCCGTTCCTTTACCTGATAATGCTGGAAAATCGGAAACACGTGTTTCCACTATATTGGAGTGAAATTATTCCGAATCTTAAAGGTAAACATATTTCAGCCTATATGCTAATTACAGCTAGATATATCATTTTAAAAGATGTACAAGATGAGTAAATGAATTCATTAAAAAGTTAATGTTGTATATGTAATATGAGAAACAATCTTACAAAAACATCGAGAAAATTGGGGGGAAAAACAGCAGTGAATATCGGCCGAAATCCTAGTCTTTTTTTGAAGCGGGATAAAATGTTGCCATTGAAAACGATGACGCCTGTTCATTCCCCAACAACGTACTGCGCATGCGCACTGGGGCTCCGGAGCCGGCGAGCGCTGGTCTGAGGACCGCCGGAGGAGGAGTGTGCAGAGGGATGGGAATCGAGTGAAGGAGACGGAGGAGGAGGAGCGGGTGCTCAGTCTCCGGCCTGGGTATGATAGGTATTTTTCTGTAATGTTCCGTTAAAGCGCTCGCTTTGCAGACGCCGTGAGGAAACATGTAAGGAAAACGCTTGAGATCTAGGATAAGTGTGGGACTTTTAAGTGTGATGGCGTTTTTATGCTGCATTTATAGTAGCCAAATCGATCTGTACATTATGTACTATTTGATAGCGTTTTATTATTATGAATATTGCATACAGGTACGACTTAATGTGAATATTCGTGGTTTGTTCAAATAAAAATGTTGTAAGGTTTTGTTTGCACTGAACACAATGTCACCTGCGTAGTTTGCACTTGAATTTGCACAGTGTACTTCGTCTGGCTGCGTTTCCGTGCGTTCTGTTGGAGGAAACTGTGTTGGATGCGCGAATTTCTGTTTTTGACGGACGTGCGGTGTCCTGTCATCTGGTAATCGGCACCTGGAGGAGCAGGAGCGCCGCTGCCGAACGCCGTTTGCCGGGAGCCGCCTGCGTAAACGCTAACCAGCCGTGAGCAAAAGCCTTTCAAAATTACCGCTAAATGCCGGCGATCGGCTGTTTTGGAGGTGAATATCTGCAGCCCTTGTTTGGCACATGATGGATCACTCTTTCCACGCTTCACTCTTTCGCTCTCTTCGTATGTGGGTCAGCGCTGCTCTGACTGAAGCCCTGATCTCACTACGCCATGCTTCCTGGACAAGTAGCCTATAATAATCAGCATATAATTCAGAAGAGGAGAGACTCTGCATTGATTTTAAACATTCGCAAAATCACATCGCACAGACAGCGAAGGAAGTCTGGCGTGAGCGATCCCCCATGGCTTTTCCATAAATATGCGTTATTATTTAATAATTCCCGATTCAGTGTGCCTCCGATGTGACCCTGCATCCTGATGGTATATTATAAGATTCCATAATTACCGTCCCTCTGAGTTCATTGTGAAAGTAATTAATAAACAAACAGATAACGTACACAGATCAAACCCTTAAATATCTCAACACAGCGTACAGCTCACCACCTGTAGTGTGGAAGGGGCACAATGTTACCCTGCCCAAGGATGAAGGGGGTTTAGGCAGCCTTCTGTGATCATTCAGAAATGAATGTCCAGTAAGAGAAGAACTGGACATTTGTGATGATAGTTGGTGCATCTTAAGCATTAGTAACATAATACAAAAGTAAACGTGTTTAGATTTATGTTAAATAGAAGATTTATTTTGTATAATTATCAGTAGATTGTTTTGTGGGTGAATTATCAGGGCTTCTTGGATTACATTAAAGAGATAATATATTTAAATGTTTCTATATTAGATTATTGCCTTTACTCAGAAATGTTATGCTATTCCTTTTATATTCAGTCATAAATCATGTTTTATGGCTACAGGATAGTGAGTTGAACACTTGACATATATTTTGTTGATCTTTCACACAGTTGAGTTTTTAAGTCCAAAGCTGAAGTCTGGACGAAATACCCACATTGATGCAGAAAGCGCCCCCATCTGGGTGATGTGTGTAGGAAGTGGATCTGTCCATCTGGTTCCATCAACCTCAGGGGGGGCTGCGGTCACATCTACAGCTCTGACTCAGGGGTGGGCAGTTCTGTCTCAGGGTGGGTGCTGTGATGTTCATACATGTCTCAGTGCTAGTTTCCAAACTCGGATGGGTCTCCAGGCAACTTGGAGATACAGGAACCAAAAGTATGTCAGTCCCCAAGTTGGGCCTCATGTTGATGATCTAGTTGATCAGATTTTCTTCATATATTAACACAGCGGGGTGGTGAAATTTATGTGGATAAAGAGAAAGGGCAGATCTGGTGTATGTGTGTGTGTATGTGCATGTGTGTGTGTGTGTTTGTTATCATTACATTGTGGGGACCAGATTTCCCCACAATGTGAAAATAACCTGTAACCGTTTACCTTGTGCGGACATTTTTTTGGTCCCCACAAGGATAACCTCAATTTTATCAAAATCTATGAATGCAGTCAAAAAGCTAAAACAGTTAAAAATCTTGTATTTTGTTCGGTTACTTATGGCTGAGGTTGGGGCTGGGTAGGGGTTAAGGTTGTCATTTTTGGAATTAGGGTTATGTCCGTAGAAATGAATGGAGAGTCCCCATAAAGGTATGAATATGTGGACTGTGTGTGAGTGTGTGTGTGTCCCGAGTGCATACCTGTGTGACCCAAGAGAATCCACCCACATGTCCTGCACTGTGTGCATGTCTTTCTCCTCACGCTTCGCCTTCTGTGCCCACAGGCGTGAAGAATGGCTTCCTGCTTGGAGATCTGCGGAACGGGCCGCGCTGAGCAGAGCCAGGGTGTCAGTCACTGCGGTTACCCACGCTACGGCGTGCGCTCATACCTGCACCAGTTCTACGAGGAGTGCACCGCGTCAATCTGGGAGCGCGACGAGGATTTTCAGATAACGAGATCGCCAAGCCGGTGGAGCTCTGTCTTCTGGAAGGTAAACATATCCTCAAGTCCTACAGCGAGCTCTAGAAGATTGTAATAGCCTGCCCTTCTTCATTTTGGAAACCATCAGAGCGTTCTTTTTTTGCAGGGTTGTCATCTTGTCATCATCAGCCAACATGGCAAAACGACAGCAGCCAATGGTCTGGTATATAAAGATCATGTGACTAAATCATGTGACCTTGACTAAAAGTCAGTTAACCCATTTAAAAGACATTTAAACTGGCTGCCTTGACCTTGATGTACCTAGGTTCTTTCCAAGGGGCTTAGTATTTCAGTAACTTTAATAATTGTAAGTAAGCTTAGTCAGTATGCTGTGATGAATTTTCAATGAACCGTTAGAGCTTCTGAGAACACTGTGCCTTGGTCACTTTGAGGACCTACAGAGGTCATACGGTGGTCATACCAAGGTCATATGGAGGTCATACCAAGGTCATACGGAGGTCATACCAAGGTCATACGGAGGTCATAAAGTCCACTGAAATATAGCTGTGATATTTTACCGTGCATGGAATGAGGTTGTACTCTAAATTTCAGTGCAGTGGAAATATAAGAGATATAACCTTCTCCTGAATGGGTGGATAGGAGGATGGATGGATTTAAATAAAATGTGTAAAAAATTAAAAGTTTTCAGTTTAAGGGCTAAGAAGAATTGCATGTAATTATTTCCCAAAACAAATAAGCATATTGTACATATATGTATAGTACTATGCAAAAGTCTCAGGCAATCAAAGAAAATGGTGTTTAAATAATTTTCATGCTGGTATAAGACATTATGTCTGTCAATGTGTGTCAGCTTAGCCATTTCTGAACCTCTCCTAAAGTCACCCCAGTGTTTGCAGCAACTATCCAACACACCCACGTTTTTCTGACTCAACCACTATAATGCCTCATATGACGAATTAAAATCTCACTGACTTTTTAAACTAATTAAGTTGATTAAATAGGTGAGCTGGTGGTAAATTTGGCAAACTCGTGGAATGGCTGGGGGGCCCCTAAGGAGAGGTTTGACATCCAAAGAGGTGTTCATCTAACCATCCAACAAGATATCAGTAACTTTTTGAAGGAGAAATTCTTGTTAACTTTTATTGTGTTCATTATTGTGTTAACTTATTGTGTTAATTAATTTGCATGTGTTCTAATGTTAAATTGTGTATTTCATTCATACATTTACTACCCTGATGAATACCATAAACATTTCCTTTGACTGCCTGTTATTTTTACATAGTACTGCATGCAACAGAAAATGATTGATCCACATGACTGGGAAAGTCCACTTTCAGTGTGTCAAACCCCTCCCCACCTGCCCCAGGTCTCTCTAGCGTTCGGGACCCTGATTCTGACGACGGGGCTCATCCTGCTCACTGCCGGCTGTACCATCCCCTCCAAGATGGAGGCCTTTGGCGACGGTGAGCTGTTCTTTGTGGACAGCAGCGCCGCACACTTCAACCACGGCCTGCGGGTCAGCCAGCTGGCGGGGGCAGTGCTCCTCTGCGCTGGGGCGGCGCTGCTGACAGGGGGCCTCGTCCTGTTCACCTTTGCCAGGGGCTACTCCCAGGAGGAGAAGTTCCTGCAGAGTAAGTTCAAGAAGAGGATCGCAGAGACGCAGCCTATTGCACACCCAGTCACTAGTGCGCCCCCTCCTGGACAGGGCAGAATTCCAGTCACACTGTCAAAGGTGCAAAATGTTCAGCCCCCTTCTTGAGCAGCCCGCATAGATGTCATCCGTGAACTTTAAGGTCAGCTTACATGGTTAAAATTGGGAAAAACATAGAGACCCTTTAAGACAGGCTGACTCTCAGTAGCCTGAGGCCATTACAACAGTAATCAAATTGCTTTCATTTACAGCAGGAACCCTGAAATGTACCACAGCTGCCTGACCACACACCACATCAAGGGCACTTAAATTGGTTGATACACGCCTTTTCAGCTAATAAGACACATCATCTCCTATTACACAGGCACACATATCATCATAGAGGGAAGACACTCCAGCTTAAATATCACTTACAGATATGAATTCAGATATTCCCCCCAACCTTTCCAGTCCGCACATGAGACCTCCTGACTGCAGAGTAGCTCCCCAAACCTTCTACTAGAAGGAAACACTTTCAGGATTAACATCGATTTACTTGAGCAATGCAGATGGACAAAATGCAGTGATTTGTGTCAGACCTAGCCTAAAGGTGCTGAATGTCTAGCACAATATGTAGAGTGAGCCTAATCTCTGTTTCAAGCTACTTCCTGTTAGGTGACGGGGATGAGGACTCATGACTTCCTGCCGTTCCTAAAGGAACCAACAGACGTTCTGAAATACCGGCAGACCCAAACCGAGTCAGACAGTGACAAACCGTCACTAGTAAATTGATGCTGATTAATTAGCCATGGATGCCTGATTAAGCTGGACATGTGTACGTGTCCAGATTGTCTGGGACTACGTGAAAAATATAAGCAGCCAGGTCTTAACTATACATGACAAATTTCTCCCAAAGTTCTTTTTTTTTTTTTCCTTCCATGTAACGGTTTACAGAGTAAACAGCGGCTTCATTAACTCGCGAACTCTGCCTGGCTCGTTTAACTACAATGCAACCATGTAAATCTGACCAGTTTGTGGTCCCGTCTTACTTTTGTAGATCTATATAGACTGTGATCATACTAGAATTGACAATGTTGATTTTCCTTGCCAAATGTAAATTTACAGAATATTGATTAATGGCTATACGGGAAAATCCCCAGGCATAATGTTTATTTAAAAACAGAACGTATTTAGATATTACATTTTATTCATTTATTTAAATAGTTTACTAATGGTGACTAGCCAACCATTTTTTGGGTGCAAGGTACTCTAAAATAAAATAAAAAAATACTGTGTCACTGTGCAAATGGAGACTTGTGTGATGTTAATAGTAAAAAGTTTAATGTATTAGTTTAGTTAATTTCCCGTTCCCTGAAGAACATTTTGACGTGCTGTAATGGGATGTGTGGTGTAGAGAGGTCAGTCGTACGGGATCTCAAGGACATTTGCTGGATTTCTTGGTGGACACTCAGATTTCAAGACTCATGGCCAAAAAATATGAAAACCGTTAACTGTAAACTGTAACCAAAGCGTCTATATTAAAAGCAAATGGACTGAAAGTATTGCTGTTTGTGTGAAATGTCTATGCAGAATACAGAGCCAATCCCCATGTTCTGATTTACTCCAATATACTTTGCAGGAAAATCACCTCCTCACATCACCGAAATGCTAAAAGACAGATTTATATCTTAGCTGTTTATATGCATGCCCTGTGATGGACTGACACCCGGTCCTGGGTGTCTCCAGCCATGTGCCTCGTGCTGCCCGGAATGGGCTCCAAGCTCGACCCCAACTGGGATGGATGTTAAGTAGATGGAAGTTTCTATGGTTGTGCTTTCTTGTGGTTACTATCAGCAATAATGCCAATAGCCTTTGGTAGCAGTTATCCAATAGGGGGTGTAATTATAAATGCAACTTGGAGAGTTTGAGCTGGGGGGAGGCATCTGATTGGGCCACAGACACACGACGCAGGTTTGTAGCGTGTTCTGATGAATCACCAGCGAGACTGAGCTCTGGGTGAGTCATGCTCAGAGGCCTTTATCACGAAGCAGGATTTCTTACTTAGCTGGATAACTTGTCAGCTTTAAGGTAGTCTGGATTAAATGTAAGTGAACTAAGATAAAGTCCATTTAAACTGGGGTACCTTAAATCCGACACGTTATCCGTCTTTGGATTTTTTATGGAAGTGCTGTGAAGGGGCCCACAACACCCTGACACACCAGGCCTGTTTTTCCCTGAGACTTAAGCATGCTACAATTACCATGCTCCAGTCACCGCAGACCAATTATAGTACTCCAGTTACAGCACCACACACTGATGACTTTTTTTTTTTTTAAGTTTGCTTGTTATCTTAGACTCACCAAAGTCAGCAGTTTTTTTTTGACTCCGTTGGGCACTGTGCTTAAGATAGGAATTCTGGAGGCACACACACATACACACAGACAAAGACGCACTCACGCACACACAGCTTGACAATGGAGTTGGACTTGTGGTGACCTACTCTCACCACTTGGGGTCTGCCTGAGAGAACGTCCAGAACCCAGTCGCAGTGGGGGGTGCTCAGTCCAAGGTCCCTGAGTTTGGAGGCCAGTCTGTGGGGGACTATTGTGTTGAAAGCTGAGCTGTAATCCATGAACAGCATTCTGACATAGTTACCCTTGAGGGATTTGCCTTGTTTTTTGTTCTCCTTGTATTTTAAGAATTTGTGTTTTCTGAATTTGCATTGGCACTTATCAGCCACCATACTAAAGAAATGTAAAAATGCATAAAAAACACGATATTAAAACAGTAATACTACTAAGCTGCCCCTTTAGCAAGTGGTTTAATTTAAAAAAATATTTCAAGAGGGATGGTGGAGGTGTAGGCCAACAATATTTATCAGGATCATATATTTTCACAATTTTTCCCCAAAAGGTGCGTTTTGCCAGTTAATAACAGTTTTGGTGTGTTTAACGGTTTACCGTTTTACCATTTTTATAAAAACAACGCAGGTGACGTAATGCGTTTTATTTTTCACAGATGCTGCTGCCCCCTGGTGGTAGTATGAAATTACATTATATAACATCCCAAGCATGACATCACTCATACTTGAAATAAACACATGAAAACTGAACAACAGCTAGAAGCTAGTTGGAAGAAGTATTCGAAATCACACGTCATCTTCAAGTTCAAATGTTGCTGAGTGTATTGTTGTTGAAGCATGTCGTGGGTTGTTTTCTTTACAAGACAAAATTGTTGATTCAATCTTATTAGTGCAAAATTTCTAGCTTAGGAAAATGACATTACATGCTGTACAGTTGAGCAGGCCTTAGAGTGCTGGATGTTGTGGATGGTGCATATCACACTTGCTCCAATACTGTGCCTATAAAAAAAGCCCCCCGATGCTGAGAACAATATCCATGGATGTGAACAGGAAACCTATTTAAAGGTCCAAATGCTACCTTTTAAGAACGAACAAACAAATAAATAAATACATAGACAGACAGACAGACAGATAGATTTATATGATCTTTTAGGCAATGTCCAGTTGTCCTCAGTACTGTCAATGTGCTTTAACATGCATTCCTAATGCTAAAATGTGAAAATAATGATGTACGGCTCCCCCCAGTGGTATTATGTGCAAACTACAGGAGAAAGCACCCAGGGATCGCTACTCAATACGTTAACCTTGTTGAATGTAGCTTGATTAGTTAATATAGATGGATATTCTGAAAATAAAATGACCATTAAAAGTAACTATTTCGCTGACAATCAATTTTATACACTCCAGGATGCAGGTGTAGTGAAGGAACAGTACAGTTCTGCTATAGGAGAATCTTTACTATAAAATTTTAAATGATGTACTTTTTATTCACGAATGTTAAACTAACGTTTCATTCATTTGACGTTTAATATCGTAATATCGTGTGTGTGTGTGTATATATATATATATATATATATAAATAAATATATACATTGTGTAAGTAGTTCTCTCAGCAGCCACAAGGCGGTGAAATCCAGGTGAGCCTGAATGCGGGGCTTTATTCAT
>JAAGVU020000045.1:5549971-5565018 GCA_011763525.2 Mormyrus iriodes | reverse complement strand
TACATTGTGTAAGTAGTTCTCTCAGCAGCCACAAGGCGGTGAAATCCAGGTGAGCCTGAATGCGGGGCTTTATTCATGAAAATGGGGGGTTGCTTAGAAATAGAGGACTTACTTCTCTGGGGGTGCTAGGCTGAGATGGGTAGGGAGCCACTTGAGGTATTTTTGGAGATGAAAGAGAAACGAGAGGGAATTATAAATTGTAGAACATCAATAATATTCTAAAATAAGCCAGTGGTAAAACTTTCCGATTAGCTGTCAGTAAAATTCGCCAACAGGGGGGAGGAAGGGATTGGTCCAGCAGATCAATCAGCCAGATTTAAGACATATTACATAGGGTTACATATTACACTGTTATAGATCACAATATTTTAATGAAAATGTTGAGGTAAATGGTTTGGAGAGACATTTGATTTATGTGTTTTGTTAAATAAAAACAGGGGGGCCCCAAGACTGCGGAGCCCAGGGTTGTTCACCCCTCTGCACCCCCCCACCTCCAAATTCCACCACTACTTGGAAAGATGTGTGATTGCCAGTTTATAGATTTTTTTGTCTGAATCGATCGCTGCAGACAGGCATACGTGTAAGAAGCAACCTGGTTTGGTAACCATAGTCTTTCTTTAAATGCCCATGCTTGGAAATAAATTATAACAGTCCTTGTCAATGAAATAAAGTTCTTTATGTTACAATGACTGAGAACTGCATTTGTGCAATGACTAGATGGATCAATGTTAGGCCTAACCTTAAAATATAACAAAAAAAATTAGTGAAACCTGATCTGTACCTTGGTAAAACTGTATAACTTTGGGAGATCACCAAACTGAAGTACTCCTTCGACAGGTATGTGATGGAGAGCATTCTCACATCCTGTATCTCTGTGAGGAATTGCAGCTGCTCTGCTGCAGACAGACAGCCACTGCAGCAAGTAATAAAGACTGTACAAAGGATCATGGGTAACAGTCTGCCTACCATCGGGGACATCTACACCAACAGGGGCAGGAAAAAGGCCTCCTACATCATGAAGGGCTCAACCCCCCTGCACACGCTCTGTGTGTCGCCTTACCATCGGGCAGGAGGGTTAGGGTTAGGGTTAGGTCTCCTACATTATGAGGGGCTCAGCCCCCCTGCACACGCTCTGTGTGTCCCCTTACCATCAGGTAGGAGGGTTAGGGCTAGGCCTCCTACATCATGAGGGGCTCAGCCCCCCTGCACACGCTCTGTGTGTCCCCTCACAATCAGGTAGGAGGCTATGTAGCATCAGGGCTACAACCTCTAGGCTGAGGAACAGGTTTTTCTCTGATGCTGTGAGACTGACAAACTCTGCCTCCCATTAACCTGCCCCCCCCCCAACAGGAACATAGACATAACCACTATGCCATTGTCACACAACATTCCTACTGTGTGCTATGCACACCCTTCTTATTCAGTACATTGTTGCACTCACTTTACAGTTACTTTTCATTTATATTTTTGTATTAGTATTTTTTATGGTTTTTATTTTATTATTTTATCATTTTTCATCCCATTCCTTTAACATACTTTTTATATCACTCTCTTTTCCTTTGTACTGTGCACTGGGACCCGGGGAAACACATTTCATTCCTTTATGTTGTACAATGTGTTGATGTATAGGAATGACAGTAAAAACCTTTGAATCTTGAATCTTAAATCTGTTCACCCGGCAATTGCCCCGTGGCACTTAGTGCACTGAATTACTGATATTACAGGGTGACTTGGTTTTGAATTTACATGAAGGCTCCTCTGCTAGGTGGCCTAGGGTCCAGGGTTGGGCCGCAGCCACACTCCATCACACAGTCCATCATACAATTCCTGGATGGAGGTTATACTCTACCTATGTTAACAACTGAGAGTCTGTGTCTTTGTCGCCATCTTGTGGTCATAAAAATCACTTTACAACCTGATGAAACAAAACGCTGTGGTTTGTACTGACGATGTTTTACAGATTATTATTATTATTATTATTATTATTATTATTTCATTTTCTCACTAAACATTTGTCACTTGTTAGAATTATATTTCATTGTGACCCTGGATTGGATATTCATTCACGGATGGATGGATGGATGGATGGATGGGTATTTGTATTGTGATATACATTACGTAAACAGCGTTTTATGGGAGGAAAATGCATCATGTGATATGAACAGTGACTGTCCTTCCTCCATTATCAGTGCCAGTCATACAGTCTGAGAATAATGTGGTGCCCCCACCTCCAAACAAGCGCGGAGCTATGACTGGGTGCAGCCTAACGCAAAGTGTCTTACTGTCAGCATTAAATTACAGTAATAATTACAGCTCAAAGCTTTGTCCTGTCACCACTCTGTTGCGGCCGCAGAAAGCGGATGCCTATTTGAGTGCAATTTTCACCGCGGCTAGGCTCCATTAGGACTTGACATTTGAAATTTGTTGAAATCAAGGAAAAATGTTTCTCCCTCTTACTCCTTCAGTGGACTTGGTATTGCAAGTGGAAATAAAGCCGTTTGAGTCCTGAAGGGAACAGTCCCTGAGCACTTGTTCCCAGTTTCAGCCCAATTTCAAAATTCATGTCCAATTTCATGGTAGCTCCAGGGCAGAGGAAACGAACATCTCTGTTCTGGCTCTCATTATAACTACAACACTGGGGTTACACAAACCCAGGACGCACCCTTAAAACACGCCTGGGGTTTTAAAAATATTTTATGCCTGAAGGCAGCTGAAATGCAGGACAGCTACTCGTAGAAAAAATGTACCTGCGCCTATAAGTCTGTATGATCATGAGGGAAATGATACTGAGTTTGAGTAACAGTGTAGAAAAGGGGAGACAGTATCATTTAACTGTTTGTCCCTGAGGGCCACCATCCTCCCTTTGTTCTGTGCAGTAAATCCATCTATGTTACAACTGTTTATCCTGGGGTTTTGGGGGCCTGGAACCTGAAGTTCAGGTTCAGAAAAGTACAAATCCAGACCATGATCTTGTTTCAACTAACCAGTTGAATATCCAGTGACTGTGACTCTTCATACTCAACCGGTTGGTTGAAACAAAATCTGGATTTGTACTTTCTGAACCTTTGCCAGTTAGCAGAGTGCAAGGGTCCAGCTTGGATGGGATGCCAGTCCTCAGCAGGGTAGACACACACAACCATATGCTACGGACAATTTAGAGATTCAGCCTAGCGTGATGTTTCTACAAAGTAGGAGGAAATAGGAGTATTGAGAGGAGGCCAGTCTGACACAGGAGAACATGTAAACTCCACACACATTACTCTGTGAAGATCCTCATGCCTGTGTTTGATACTGAAGACTAAAAGACTGAAGACCTGAATTTCCACTAATGGAGAGTGAAAATAAGATAAGAACCTGCTGCTGCTGAAATTTAAACAGGCACGGGACCTTTAACCAAGACTGCTGTGGTACCTACAGGTCAGAACCTGCCCCATGCAAGTATGTAAGTACCAGGCCAGAGGCCACAAGGAAAGCAGGGTCAAGGTGAAAGAATAGGATCCACATGGCTCTCTAGAGAATGAGCCCCAATCAGATCCACAGAACTATTCCAAATAAATCCCAGGTCACAACAATATAACAATACCACAGTGAAGAGAGAGCAAATATCCGAGTGGTGCCCTTTTTATAGAAAGCAGGTGTTGCCTTGTTGTATTACTGCAAAATCATCATTAAAGAGACAGGCTGCAAGGTTTTACACAGGAAGTCCTGCTGAACTTTGGTGCAGATCTCAATGCTCCGAATATTCAATGAAGCCGCTTTTGGCAGCTTTGGTTAAAGACATTAGCTAGGCATGGCTTTAAATTGACGTGCGACTGAGAGTATGTGTGCTGTCAGGGCGCATCAGACCATTTCGAAGCATCATATTAGGGGGCTGTCTCGGTTCTGGACTACACACATTGTAGAAGAACAGCAAAAACAAATATCATCTCAGCTGTTAATTCCTTTATTCTTTATTGCTTAGACATTTTTGAAACCAGAAACCAGATTCTGTAAATGAAGAAAGTGGAGAAATGGGGCCCACTGACGATGTCACGCTTCTTCAAGCAGCACTTAGCAGTCAACCTTCCCAGTCAATCACTGATATGAAACAGGTCAGGATGAAGCTTTTCTGAGGTTTTCCTCAAAGATAATCTAGGAGACGCCAGGAAACTACCTGAGAGTTTCGGATTTTTAATTCCAAGCGAAAACAGAAAGCAAATTAGGAAAAGTGGACGGTCATTCAGCAGGCAGGTTTAACAGAAGTGGCCGGTTCCGCCATCGCCAAACGGCAGTCCTTCAGTGTCCCCTCAGATCACCCCTGCCGCTGCTTGTGCCTCGGGTTGGTCTTGCAGAACACAAACAGACGGCCCCTCCGTCGGACGAAGAAGCAGTCCTTGCAGCGCCTCTTCAGGGCTGTCCTGGTCTTCATCCCAGCCACCTGCTGCCAACACGTCAATGACTGACAGGGTCCAAGCCAGCGCGGAGGCGTCGACACCAGCGCCCCAAACGGCCCCGTGCAGGAGACGGAGGACAGACACCTGTGCAGCACCGACTGCGGCAAGTTGACCCCATACCTGGGCAAATTACACCAGATCTGCCTGGTGAGTGAGCTGAACACACGTGAGAGTGACATTGTGCCAATACCTGCAAAACAAACGACACAGACATCTGAAACAGCAGCCATTTCATCCTAAACAGCTGAAAGTTCTTACCAATTTATGCATTCTATTATCATACTGTACTCACTCACAGTAGGATAACACTTACAGTTTTCTTAGTCTGTAATCACTGCCGCCCCTCCTGCCCACTAGTAGTAAAGGCAAAGTGTATCTGTGAGGAAAAACAAGTTCAAAAATCAATTACAATTAAGAGGTGTTACTACTTAGTTTAACAGTTACTACTGTTAGTTTAATTTTATATTGGAAGTACTACACTGTGCCAACTCAACAGGTCTACATGTTCGTATATATTGTACATAGACAACGCGTTTTACTTGCTCTGTGGTTTAAGTGGTTAAAAGGCTTGCATTTCCCGTTAACCAGAATCAAAATCTAAATGTAAAAATACAAAGACAGTAATTAGACAGTAACACAAAGACCACTACAGAATAATAAAAACGAGCTTCTTTGCGTGATTTTAATAGCTGCGGAGATATATAGATTTACCATCTGTCGTTTACAGGCGTTTAGCACAAGGGGACAATCGTTTGGCCGTAAAACATGAACGCAGAGCATCATGCTCCCGCAGGCCGAGGCTCCCCGATCCTCCCCTGCTAAACGCAAAATGTACCATCACCAGCGAGGACACAGAAAAACGCGTGGAATCGGATTCTGAGAGAACAGGGCTCACCTTTATACGGCAGTAATAAGGACGATACTGTGACCAGTGAGCAGAGTCAGGGGGCCGCCATGCTGCCTCCGCGGTGACCGAATGGCAGCGCTGCGCCAGACCCGCTGGGTCCCTGAACCCGCCCTTTTGTCACGGAGCCGCAGTTCTGCACACATTATACCTTTAGTTCTACATTGATCGTCATACCTTTACAATTATTGCACTTAAAAAGTAACATGTAGATTTTGCGCTATTTTATGTTTGGACCCCGTTTTATATGTCGGTACCTTGTTTAACTGCGCCTGCTCTTTAGGACCCAGAGGCACAGCCGGGCTGGTTCCTTGCGCCTCTGACCGCGGTGCTTTATGGGTAAGAAAACACACACACACAAAAGTGTCTCGGGAAACATGGCGGCTGCCATGGCCGGTTTGATGCCCTTCATCGGCGGATTCCGGGTGCTCTTGGCACCGATGAGGGTGCGGGCGACCCCTGTGTGCTGGTTCACCGCGCAGGTGGCCCGTACCGGGGAGAAGGTGACCCACACAGGGCAGGTAGGACCGCGGTCCAATGTAAAAAGTCGAGCACTGGGGCCTGTTCTGTTAACCTCGAAATGAACTAAGCGAACCAGGGTTAATTATTAGGGACTAGTTAAGATGGGTTCATCTGACATTATCGGTCAACTTTCAGGCGCTCATCTCTGTTTACGGTCATGTCACTCTGGAATTGCAATAGGCCTGCTTATTCATGACGTGTACGTCCTTATACATACATACATACATACATACATACATACATACATACATACATACATACAAATAATTAAGGTTTGTATACAGGAGTATTTGTCTGGACGCGTCGCCCAGCATTAAATCAAATTGCTGGTATTAAGCATGAATGAGCGTTAATAATCGTTGGCTGATGTGCGCTCTGTTGCAGGTGTTTGACGATAATGACGTAAGGAGGGCCCGGTTTATCGCCAGACAGAAAGAGGTACGGTTGCTCTCCCTCCTCCGCAGCTGGTACACTGATCTACGTCGTGAAGGACCATAGAGAGTGAGCACCACAAAGTACCAGGGCTTTCCCGAAAACATTCAAGGACTGGGTTTAAGATCGAGTTAAATACTAACTAATCGTACATGATTCAATTACTGTTTAATTTGTGTTAATGGTTGTATGGGGGTTGTGTGGACTGATTTAGGTTTCTGTGAGGTTTGATCCTGTGTAGGCCAGTAATGGAGACTGGTGTCCTGACTGCAGGTGAATGAGAACTTTGCCATCAAGCTGGTAGCAGAGGAGCCAGTGTCCTACGTGCAGACTAACGTAGTGTCCTGTGATGGGGGAGGCGGTGCTCTGGGTCACCCTAAAGTCTACATCAACCTGGTAACTAGACGGCCGTTTGCAGTGGTCATGCCTGAAACTGAAGAGATTTTAAATCTACTTTAACATGGCTGAATTCTGACTGTCTGCTTTCCCGTCGCAAAGGCTGCAGCAGGCAGGTTACCGGTGTAATCTCTGAGGTTCTCTGGTTTGTCGGTGGTCAGTAGCACTGGGTACCGTCTGTCTGCTTTGGATGTGCTACTTCAGACTTTCTTTGATCCTCCGTAGGACAAAGAAACAAAGGTGGGAACGTGTGGATACTGCGGACTGCGCTTTCAACACAAGCACCATCACTGAGGATCCGAAGCTCCATCGCTGAGGATCTGAAGTTCTGCTCCTGCCCTCTATGTGTCTAGTGCTTTTCCTGATAATTATTTTCTTTTATTCGCGTGTTTGCATATTTTGTCTCCAGAGATGATTTAAAATCGCACCATTAAAGCTCTGCTACACTTGTGTGTACATACCTTTGGTGTTCAGAATCCGTTTTTTTGTATTCTGATACGGGATGAGTGTCTCAGGGTGGCCTTTTGCATATTTGCATGCATAATTGTTACATTTATCATTAGATAATTATGAAAAAATGGTAAATGTATTTAAAAATTTTAAAAAAATTCCATGGAATATAAACTCGATGTAGAATGAATGTCCGGGAATACACTGCGTGCATGGTTGAGGCGGGGAGGGTTATTGCGTATTAACTGATCGCTGCTGCTTTATTCCCAATATATAAATGCTACGCTGACAAGTATAAAAATATCCACCAGTCAGCGTGTCCAACAAAAACCGGAGGTACTGCGGTAGAAAGAGCATCTTATACATTCATCAATGGCTCTTTAAATTTAAATTACACAGCGCTAAGCTGTTAATTATCCATCCATCTTCCGGAATTTATTCACTGCGGTTTGCAGCCTGCACCCCGTCCCACGAAGCATAGGACTCACGTCTATCACAGGAAAATTGCAAACAAACTCAAACAGCAACTTAGAGACGCCCATTTACCCAACAATGGAGTAACGGGAGCGTGCGTAGGAAATGAATAAACCTCCGTACAAACAAACGTGGTGTGAGGCCACAGCGCTAACGTAAGATGTTTTTAATTAATTATATTTCGCAGTCTGTTCAAGCATATATTCATTTGAGTCCCGTTTTAACGTAGAAATGCGTAGAAGTCATATATGAGGGCATACAGTCTAGCGGGAAAGCGCGCTTTGATTAAGCTGTTTTAGGGATGTCAAGCTGAATGCTGCGTGTGGTGCCGCACAAATTGAAAGGGTTTGACCTCTGTGGAGATGCGGGCTGACTTTGCGGGGAGGGCATGGGGCCGCCTGTTTTCAGGATGTCTCAGACACCCTTGAATAATGAGAGATTACTTACTCTCTGACCTGCACTTTACAAAGGACACCAGGAATCTCCACCCACCGTCACTTTTATATTAAGGGAGAATATTATTTAGATCTATATGCATAACTCAATATCGCCCTGTAAACTCACCCAAACTATTTAACCGACAATAGAGAAGACCTTCCTGACGAGTTAAAAGAAATTTTAATACATTTATTTTATTTATCCAGTCAATTTATGAAATATTGAATAACTGTATTTCTGCGAGTTGCGCCTATATTTACAATGATAAATATTGTAGAAAATAAACGATGGTTACTCTGGGTGCCCTTAAAAGAAAAAAAAATGCGGAAAATAATATGGCCAAACAAATTATGTTATTTTAAATAATACTACCTCTAGACAGCTACAGCTGATATTGCCGTTCAGTATGCTTCTTAAGTGCCATTACAGAAGACCTCGCGAACAAAATCCCGTTTCAGCGTTTCAAGATGAAATGATAGTGCTCAGTAATGACAGCAATCATTGAATGCCCTGTGCAGTGATAACGGCAAATGCACTTTCCTCAAGCTCGCCATTAAAAGTTAAAAGACTTGGAAATTGAAACATGTGAACATTGTACCAGATAAGCTGTTGGAAGATTGAACCGGTTGAATTAAACTGGTTGAATCTCATGGAATTTGCCTTCTGATGTGTAACTTTTTTCTTTGTTTTATCACCTCGGATATTATGAATGCTTATGAAAACAGATGAAATAGGATCTATAGCTTCTTCCATGCCGCTTAACCAGTGTTCAGTTACGATGAGATTTATGATTTTGACGATTTATCTTCTTTCGCGTGTTCACAAAAATAAATAGGCACATATAATTAGTAAAGTAATTTTATTAAAATGTCATGAAAAAATTAATTGTATGCCACATATCGCAATTCTTCTCTAGTTTTACTGTTACTTTAATTTCATTAGCCCTCTTGCTTTGACAAATCAGTCCATATCCAAGTCATTAAAAATAAATGCATTTATTGGCCCTTTATTACCTTAAAATCATTTAACACGATCCGTCATTTCCAATTTAAATGAATGAGAATCGTTATTTAATCAATAGCCAAAGCTACTATCAGGTGATAATGCATGAAAGCATCGTGGTCTTTCCCTCAAATGTTTACTTGGTTAATTTCCTATTTTCATTTATAGTATAATAAATAGCTCTAAAACAACATCTCAAGTAGGAAATAACTGCCAATATCGTCTTCTTAAAATCCTGTTAAACTCCTATTTCTCGACGTATGAATAATAATGATCTTATTTTAAATATGTGAGTCTTAACAGTGATTTTAATTTATTTGACCTATATACATTAATACATAATAGTGTATAACCATTATAAACCAGTGACCGCTAATGTGGTACCTTAGACTGAGCCATTAAGTCGTGTGATTTATTATATCTCCTTCTTCTCTGCTAAGTTGTTGTGGCTAAACCTATTACCGCTCCCGGACGTCCCAAGTGGTTATATTTAAGGACCGTCTATCCAGATTTTATCGACCGGAACTGTAAATATTTTAAGGGCCCCGTTGTTTGAGGTCAGGGGATTTTCTATTCGCGGTTCGGGATGAATTTTTGTTCTTTGATCTGCTCTCGTCGTCACTGTCAAGCCTCCTCAATGAAAATTAACGGCTCACTGATTATACTTTAGGCTTATACTTTATAATGTTAATTTAGGCTACTATCCTTCACCCCTAAACACCCACACGGAAGGAATGGACTACATCAAATGTAAATGTTTGAACTGAGCATCTATATTTAATGTTTTTGTCGAGTTCAATTTTAACAGGATACAAAGCATATCCAGAAAATGTGGAATTTATTAAATATCTTTGTACAATATTAAAGGACTTATTTCCACATATAAAATCGTTTTTTTCTGGAAAATATATGACTACTTCAGCTACACTAATTAGCCTACTTTAATGTTCGGGTGTCGCTTTTATAATAATGTGCCTTTGTGTTTTACGATTTTATTGGGAAAATCTCTCCTAATATAATTCTTAACTAAAGCGTCCCTCGGGAAAGCAGGTCTTCCTGGACACTTGACTTTCACTCCTTATTGTCGGGTACCACTTTTACATTTTATCGCATAAACCGAGGGTCGGAGTAAAAAAAAACAGCTTCGAGTCGAAGTGTTTTTCCCCCCAGTCTCATTATAAAATATAAGATATGAGACCCGCACCAGCAGAGTAGGTTTTTAAGGTTGGAACATAAAAAGCATAATCAGGTATAAGATCAATACAAAATATGCATTCCATTAAATAAAGATTAATTAAAGTTTATTTCTCTTATGTCTGTTGGAAAGTATTATTAACGGTGTGCAATACAATAACCATATCACGTTCATGATATTGTTAGTTTCAAAACAATTAACATATTTATGAGGTTAAGATAAAAATTGTACTGTAATATTAACAATGTATTGCTTAACTTTGGAAGTCTTTTCCATCATATTAAAAAGTACCAGTTATTTGCATGAGTAGCCTACGATAGACAATTTTCGCTTCACCCGTCACGGACACTGATAAACTCATTTCAGCACCAAGGACAGCAGACAGCTTTAAGACTGCAGAAGGAATGATCCCACCCCCAGGGAAAAAATATTTCAGTGAGAAAACATGTAAATCCAGTTCAGGGAAATGTGTAATTCTGTGCAATTTTGTAGCGGTTACTGAAAAGCACGAGATAGACAGACCTATAACGAAAATGTCCCTCTTTGGACGTTTCACAGGTGATTTTACTGCCTTACCCCTAAACAATTACCACGTATAGTAATCTTTCCCAGAGTTTTGACAAGACCCTACAGATGGATTTTTTTTAATAAGAGAAGAACAATTTGCTTCCTGGTTTCGGAAAATCCGCTAAGTCTTTATTTGGCCGTTGTTGCCGTATTGACGCTTCTTGCTCCTTTATCATGCCGAAAGATGAGTCGCAAATTGCAGAGGCTTCGACTACAGCGCATTTTGTCGAGGCTCCAGAAACAGTAGTATTAACCAGCACCTGGTTTAAAGGTCTGTGCCGAAATAACGGGTCGTTGAAGACCCCATCCACCCAGCCCCTCAGAGTAGCCACGGGGGAATCCTGCTGCCCATCCATGCTTTTCACAGAGTTGGAAACTGGCGACACACATTTATGCATGCAGGATGGATATTCAGCTGGCTTCAAAGAAATGGCCGTATGTGCCAGAGACCATATTTTAGGCTTGTTGGTTTGGTTTTCCTCCGTATAAACTGTTTTTGTCAGCTCTCTGCTGATAATATTTCCTACACAGTTCTCTGGAAACCTTCCCAGGCAGCTTTTGACCAGATCCCCGTCCTCGGGACAATCCGGTCCGGGGGATACTTTGGGGCGACCATGCCGGCAGTCTGTCCTCGGAAACTGAGGCTTCACCTGCATGTTAGGGCTTTCCGACGCGATAGAATGGAAATCCTCTAGATCGCTTAGCCGGAGATCTTTTTCTCCCACTACTTGATCCTCTGAAACAGATGTTGTAAATCTATTTAACATACTAATAAAACATACATCTTAAATGCAAATTACCCACAGAATACACTGAGAATTCTTATGTAAAATTACTCACAGGACAAAATAGGCCGAATAGAAATGCATTTTATACATATTCAAAACAAAGAAGAAACTTCAGACAGACAACGATGTGCGCGACAAAAAGCTTGCCGCTGTGCAACTCTGCATACTAACCATGGTCTCTGTTTTCGCCTTTAAGTAGTTCACCATCTTCTTCGTCGTCATCATACCCCTTGTCGTCGGTGCTTTTAGTCCGGGCGGGCCATGTCATTTTATTCTCCTTCTTGAGTCTCCTGCGGGCGTTGGCGAACCAGGTGGACACCTGGGTGAGGGTCATCTTGGTAATGATGGCCAGCATGATCTTCTCCCCCTTGGTGGGGTACGGATTTTTCTTGTGCTCCCGAAGCCAGGCTTTCAGCGTACTCGTCGTTTCGCGGCTGGCGTTTTTCCTCCGCGCCCCCGCATCCATTGATCCGTATCTAGCGGTACAGACAGGGGCACCCAGGGATTCCGCTTTACACCGTGAGGCTCATCTTAATAAATTATTTACACAGGAGCTCAGGTGGGCTGGTCACTTGTACAAACGGTGCTGTCAGTAATCAAAAGTAAGTCTTGTAATTTGCTGTTCTGCTGCGGGTTGAATTAATTCTGCACAACATAAAGAGGTAGGCTAATGTATAGGGTGCTTTAATATTACAATAGCAGTTTCCCCAAAAGTTAAATCACAGCATCTTATTTGTTGCACGCAAATTAAACTTTATTGTTGGGAATTGTTGTATTAAATTTAAATGTATTGAAAAGGTACACAACTGTTGGTGGTGAATACAGCTTTGAGATTGACATCTAATTGCCCTCCAATTAAAATGCTTTCAGTGTGACCTGTCGCACTTTACAGTTTGTGTCTATTGGACCTTATGTAGTCTACTTTATATCGTTCATACCTGTCGTATTGGTATTGTCCCAAAGTGGAGTCAGAGGGGTAATAGGCGGCAGCGGGGGGGATGCCGGCAGGCGCGGAGACGCCCCCGTCATTGGCTTCAAAGGCGCTCTGCAAACACGCACAATATCACTGTAGAGCAGGCCATAGAGGCTGATACTCACCTACGGTATCGGTAACCTTTACAGAGATGTTCATCAGTCATATTTGCGAGGTGTATGAGATTTCATCAAAGGTGTGAAATTAAAATTCAGTCTTTAATTAGTCATCAGTTAGGCATCTAGGCTGTTTTTACAGGATACTCCACTGTGCGTTTCAAGCCAACATTTTACATACTTTTTAAAGACCAAAACGATGGCGTTAAATAGCAAAACACTATTACTCAATATCTGTTCTACACTGCAATCAATCACGGAAAATTAAGTATCGATTTTACGATTAAATTACGGACCGCCCGTGAGTCAGTCAAAACACATCACATCATTGAGTCATTCAAATTTATTTAGTGGATCAAAGTTATATTCCATACACATTAAATTATTTCATAAACATCTGGTTTTAAATCTCCAAAAATACGACATAAATCCAAAATCATGCCTATGTTTTGCTAAACGTCACATTTAAGAAGTCCAATTATACATGTGCCAAATATCTGGAGTAGCCCACACACTGAAAAGATTAATGTCAGTCATTAATAACGAGCCCTTCATTCCGGTGGGATATGAAGACAGAGAAACTGAAGTGAAGATCACCGACCGCTTACCACAGGGTAGAAAGCTGAAGCGTCCGTCCCGTAGGTAACGTAATTCCCGTAGCCTTGGCTCCCGGGGTATGGATTCCCGTATACCCCGAGAGAACCGGCGGGGCTGAGTTCATGCCTGGCCAGAAGCCGGCTCTCATAAACGGGGCAATAAACCGGCGTCTGCGGGGAAGCTGCCATCAGCCCCCCTTCGCCGGCAGCTCTGCCGCTGGACTCGCAGCAAGCCGTCAAAGAATTGGTGGCCATCAGAAACTGAGTGGAATAACAAAACAGATTTTATTCGGTTATTTTCGGATTGGATCATTTGAAGTCTGGTACTGGTATGTGGACATTGACACTGAATAGACACACGAGCTATATTTGTACTGCAGAGTTCTAATTATGGTTATAAACACGAGGCAAATAGAAAATGTCATCTTTAGGGGTATTTATATTGTTTTGGCATGCAGGCATGTAAAACGACACGCTTGCATGTGGCCTGCATGAGGTGAGAAGATCCGCAAAATCTGCGCAACAGTGGAGTTCAGAGCGTAGATATCAGATTTAACTCAGTTCCTGGATGAACCGTTTCTTTCTTAAAATGTACACATTCCAGCTGGCTGTTTATTGTTTAATGTCTAATCAATAATTCTGAGACACAATTCATAATGGTATCGATATCCAGTGACGCTATTCTTACCTGGGGTGTCGAGGAGTAATGGTATCCTAACTGTGGGTAAGACATGACAAAGGAATCCAGGTGTCGTGAAATACTGCGAGGGTCTCCGCTTCTGGATAATAGACTGACCGAAAGTCAGACTCCCAAGTAGGCGCACGCACTCATATATCATTTCATAAATTGCTCGTTATTTTTTTTAAATATATATTATTATCGTCATTCTTTGGAATGTCCTTAAATATCGAATATACTGCAAACATAAAAGAGAATTACAAATCCCCGCAGTAAAGTCCGATGCCAGAAACATGTCACTTTACAATAAAAGGTACCATCAACACATGAGCGCAGAGGCACGCTGTTTTAAACACCGGCCACAATGACGTCAGACCAAAACGACCTAAAAGCAACTTACACGCGCGTTCACCGGGATTAGAAAGTTTCCGGACTGGGATAAAACTGAGCGATTAAACTAACAAAGTTTTTAAACTGAAGCATTAACTCTTTCGTTTTTATTTGGTGCTATTGTTTTTGTGAAGAGTATTACATTGAAAAAAGGCAAACTCCTTCTTGCGAGAATCCTTGATTAACTGCCACGTCTCTTGAAATAGGCTAATGGTTAGATAAATCTGAAAGCACGAAAAGCTGTTTGACAACGTTATGGTCCATCATATTGGTAAAAAAAAAAATTATTTTTGTATACGTTAAAATACAACATTTTATGTCTCAAATTTTACGTTAAAGCTGAGTTGTGCCAAATGTCAGGGTAATATAAGCTACGTATTCCCATGTTTTGGGCAGGTCGTTGGTACTCAGTGAGAAACCGTCTTCAGGAGAAACGCAGCTTCACCGTCATTAATGATGACGTATCCCGTATTTTCTTCTTTTTTTTGGCCCAGCTGGAAGGCAGCCCGCGACAGACGAATTTGCCCACACTGACAGATAGATTGAGGGTGATTGATGACCCAGTCCATCCAGAGACCGGGCTAACATAATATAATACTGTCGGCATAATTACTTAAATTTACAGATGAAAGGCCTTCAAATTAAATTAGAATAGATAGATAGATAGATAGATAGATAGATAGATAGATAGA
>JAAGVU020000045.1:5526975-5549871 GCA_011763525.2 Mormyrus iriodes | reverse complement strand
AAATTTACAGATGAAAGGCCTTCAAATTAAATTAGAATAGATAGATAGATAGATAGATAGATAGATAGATAGATAGATAGACTGTAGATATTTATTCAAACGTTTATACTTAAATGCTTCAGAAATGGAATATTGTAAGATTATCAGACGTATTCGTTTCAGTTTCAGCAAAGGGATAAGACACGCTGTAAAACTTGTAGACCTTAAATCGTTTGATATATAATTCACGTTAGATGGGAATGTCCGATGTGCGTCATGTCCATTTGACATTTCTCATTACTAAATAAATCGTACAATTATTCTGAGGCAGCTAATCATTCAGTTTAAAAACATTATACTATACTTTTATGTTCCAGTAACGTGTAATCAATAATACGTGAATTATTTCTTAATTCTACTTAATGGATGAGAAAAGTTTGCTTGACGTCAAAACCAGGACTGCTGATATAAAGCAGTTTGTATAAAATATGTAGTATTTTTGAAATGATCATTATTAATTTGCATACAAAGTTTACTTAATTATGCATTATTTTCCTTCGACATTCACAGGCCTGCCATCATAGCTTCCTAATGGCACAATTTTAAGCATTTTATAGTGATTTTACAGTTTTCTATAGTCTATTTAGTTTAATTAGGGGTAATAATTTACTATAAAATAAACGTGCTTCTGCGTGGCATAATGAACATCGGTGTGCACCGTACGACCGAGTGTTAATCTGTTTTTAAATTTTCTCTTTAAGTTATTTATTTACAAGGGAGTTTTAAGAAACGCAAAAATATCAATACAGCAAAATTCAGTCAGGACACGAAAGATGTTCTTTTAAAAGAGAAGTTTTGTGGACTCAAACACATCTGCTAACATCAAACCGCCACTGAAACATGACCACTTTTTGCACATAACGAAGCTGGGCTCTCACATACGCTTTTAAATAAACGGGTTCAAGTAAGATCAAACCAGCAGATAGGAATAACATACCTAAGACTTATTTACTTATTTCCAAAATTAGTGATGTAATGAATATAGCAGAATGAGTTTCATAGCATTACTATTCCTAATAGCCCTTCACATGGGCCTGCTTCTATGGGGTTTTGCTTTATTAATATTTCTAACCACACCCATATATTTTTATAATGACATCTGGCTTATATTTAGTGCTTGAGGGTCCAACCATAGTTCCTGTAGCGATATTAGGTTTTGGTTTTGCAAGCCAGGAACTGAAACAGCTCTGTAGACTGAACAGAAGGGACTGGTAGTTACATTTTCTTTACTTAGCAGACACTTTAATCTAAAGGTACATGTTTTGAATAAGCAGGGTCAAGCAATTCCTAGAACAATTCAGGGTTAAGGACCTTAATCATGAGCCCAACAGACTGGTCATTCTTCCCGCCCAGGTACTTGAACTGACAACCTTCTGATCACAAGCACAACGTCCTAAACCACTGAGCCACAAACTGCCCGTATTCACTTGCTCTGTCCAATTGTTTGCATGCAACTTTTCATACAGAACTGATTTGTCACCCTGACTGTCACCCATTCTGTTGTTTTACCAAATGGACACACTTAGCTCCCCCTGGTGGACATTAATATCCCAGAAAATATAAAATATCACTTCTGGTCAACTTAAGCTGAATGGAAGTTCACACGCTCAGGTGCTTGAGTAAAAAATGAGGGATGCACCTCGTTACACATTGATTATGCAACAATGATGTCATTGTAATGTCATAGTGGTGTAATGACTAAATCAAATTAGTAGCAGTAATTGGTGGATCATACCACCAAGCAATCAGACATTAAAAGGCCAAGACTGACCGTCCAATGTGACACAGGAAGGAAGGAAGGAACTCTGCAGTATAGCACTGGGGGAATCAGAGAATCTCGACTATGGCCTGTTAGGACTACAGCCCTCCTTCATTTCCAAGAGAAGATGCATGGTGACGTATGATCCCATCACATCTATCCATCATCCTCTGTGGGATGCCTTACAAAACAGCACAACATTAGGAATCACAGAGCCAGGGCACCAGCTGGGTGCAGGATCGATCCCTCTAACAGTCTGGGGACAGCATGCTGGCCAGACCCTCACTTTCGAGGTGAACAGCACTGACTTTATAACACTGATATGAAAAATGAGAAAACAACAGTGCTGATTTATCATAAATGAGCTGCGAGTAAAAAACAGAAAATTCTACATGAAGGGTGCATGTTAGCTGGGTGCCGAAACGGGATGTACGTAACTCTTTTATAAGGAATCGCTTTTGGCCTCCATTTTAAAGTCAGCCATTTGGACCCTTTCTTTGTAATCATATGGCTCCACCCTTCTGGATCGGTTCCTATGTGCCTGCATGTGAACAGACGCAATCGACCACATGGAGCCAGGTTAATGGAAGCCCAATTCTCCTGGGTGGGGTGCTGATCTGGGCATGACAGGAAGGGTGGACAGCCACACCTGACTGATGACTGACATGAAGAAGACCCCTCCAGGCAGCCTGGATGACTGACAGGCCATAAGGTTCTAGTCTTATGTGGCCAGTTGTCCCTTGAAGCTGTACAGTCACCATTTCCGCTTGATGAGGACATGGGACTTTACACTATGCTCCTGTAAATATATCAGAAGCTTTTAAACATTTACAGAATTAGTCGTGAGAGCATTTATTTGCTGTACAGGTTAAATGGTTTCACTGCAGAAATGATTCTGTATTCATAATCCTTTGGTCATGTTTTATCTAAGTGGTAACTGTGTGTCTTTGGGCTGTGAAAGGAAACCAAAGAATCTGGTGAAACTGGAAACTCACATAACACAGGGAGAAGATCCCAAACCCTGGGGAGATACTAAACCGCAAGCAGGGAGATGCAAGGGTGCGGGGCTGCCCACAGAGCCACCCTCAATCCAGGCTCAGTTTCAAAGTTACTTTGGAACATAAAGTTTACGGACCTGTAGGAAGCTCTCTTCTGACCAACGTACCTTCAAAGCCTTCGAGAGGAGGAGAGGACATTGGATCTAGTCACTGACTCCCTGTAGTCAATAAAGATCATTAAGGATGCCGCTTTCTGTAATGAGTGATGGTCATGACTCCACTGTCCAGGCTAAACTCCAAGTCTCCCTCCTAATTGCTTTCACTTTAATTAATAATTTTATTTATTTTTTTTTAAAAGAAGAAAAAGCTAACTAAACCGTGTGCCAAGTTTTCTGGGTAGATATCAGAGCCAAGAATCCTGGAGATGGTGGGTGATATACGATCAAGTGTGTCAGTGAGTAGTTTTCATTTTATAAAAAACAGACTGAGGAGTAAAGATTATGAATGCATTTTATTCATTAATTATTTTTTTTCCCTTAGGGGATTAATTAAGCATCTATCACAACCATCATCATCATCATCAAATAACCATCTACCGATATCACCACCTAACCTGAATAATCAACAGAAAGCTATTTTTTATCATATGGAAAATCACACTGCAATTAAAACAAACATTAATTAACCATCATCGATGTTTCATAAAACGCATGCTTCCCCATTTGCTTACCTGGCCAATCACTAATTCTCCGTGGCTTTCTGGGAAATGTAGGACTGAGAAGGCAGCTTTCCCCAGAACACTTTTAACCTTGCACAAATTCAGATGCACATAGATTGAGATTTGCTTCTACACCCTTGCAATTTCACCACCCTGGAGTTTGTAAAAATATCTGATTCAACATTCACAAATATAAGATAGTATTCCATAGCATTTAAAAAGCAGAATATATGTTACTGACAGCTAGCACTTCGATACGGCCTTGTTCCAAAATTGCTGTAGTCATGGTGACCCAGAAAATACTAAACAACACAGATTCTGTGAGGCACGAGGATGAAGAGGTAAGCGATGAAGACTCGAGATCCCCTGTGTGGGCATGGCGGTGGGATGAACGAGCGTAGCTCTGTTTCCAAGGGGCTCCCGCTGTCGCTGTGGCCGTGATAAGAGGCTTCGCATTTAACGGCTCGATGGCTGCATCCTCTGCCAGAAAGCTGGCCCAATTCCCCACGGTTCTGAGCGCTGAGGCCCGGAGTGCGGGAGATGGAGACGAGAGGCCAGCTTAATTGAATCGGGGACCTTCAGAGACGTCCCCAACCACTCTTCACAAAAGGAGCCGGGTCCCAGGGTATAGGAGGGCACCGCTCCAGCCTGGCCTCAGAAAAACATTCAATTTATCACATGGAAGCCCATCTATTCAGCACTACACCTGTGGCAGCCCTCCTCCGTCTGTTTCCAACTCTAAGGTCAGAATAAATATTTGATTCTGTTGCTTCCGAGGGTCTGCAGGCAGACTAACGTGGCCCCTGTCCTAATCCATGCCCCCCAAATCTGCATACAAACTCGATTAATTGTGGCTGATGACATATGATGGTTTGGGATTTTTCAGACAAGGAAGTGAAAAGAAATGACTGCATCATGAGTTGAATTTCTGGTGCGGAACTTTGAAACCAATACAGGTCTCAAAACAGTAATGCTGAATGTTTTATATCACACAATGCCAGTATCACAGTGTTCCTACCAATTATACTGACAGAATGATCTTCTGGTTCCAATTTTTCTGCTGTAAGCTAGATAGATATTGCATTGTTTTCATTAAAAGCATTAACATGTTTTATATAGCTCTCAGGTGGAGGCAGAAGTCAGCCTAGAGCAAGTGTGAGCATTTCTCTTAAGCCTGAATGGTGACTGGTACAATGGGTTACAGATCTGTGTCTGGAAGGTTGTGGGTTCGAATTCTGTGGCTGGTAGAGTAATTATATGACCACTGGGCTCTTGAGCAAGGTAATTAACCTACTCTGAAGGGGGGTTCTGGTTTCTGCTCTCTGGCCCCAAGCGTTCTATACTTCAGACAAAGGTGTCTGCTAAATAAATAAATGCAAATTGACTCCCAAACCACGGGGAACTCCTCCCAGGCCTACTGGAGGTCATCCTCGCTGCCCTGTTCCCCAGGGTTCAGTTCTTGGTCCATTCCCATTTTTTATTTTCACACCAAGGACACTCAGTATCTAGAGCACCTTAGACACCACCATCTGCATTCTCGGTACCCTTCACATACCAGGCGAGGCATTATTGTTACTCACACACACAGAAACACACAAAATGTCATGAGAAGTTCACCAGCCACTTAAAAAGGAAATTGGCCAAAGTGTTTTTAAACTAGTAAGTGTCCCTCTTGGGCCAGGCTGAATAAGGTAGGAAAATGCATAAAGCGTAGCAGTGCAGTGAGCTGAAAACGGCATTTACTCCTTTAGCCTTGAAACATATACAGAGGGATGGTGGTGGTGGGGGGGGGGTGTCTGGAAAGGCCCGTCACCAACGTGTCCTAGAAAATAACCCAAGCACATGCTGACTGTTGTCTGTGTCTTTGTGTGGTATGGGAGTATGGATCTGACCATTGAGATGAAGCTGGGCTCTACAATGCTGATCCAATTCCCACGGGATCAAAAAGCACCACAAAATTACCAAGGAGACACAGTTACACAAAGACACAGATGTTCACTCTTAAAACAGAGCAAATGAATAACCATGTAGCCATTAAAATGATTTGCTTTTCCGAAAGTTCACTCATGCCTACAAACTGCCTGCGCTAGCTGGCCGTGTAACTTTGACCTTTCTGTCCATTACCCCCCGAATTGCTGCGATACGGTCAGGTGACACTACAGGCCAGATCACTGCTTTCAAGCTTCCTTTGTTTTCTTTATTTTTCAAATAGTTCTTACTGGGGATTTACAAAGAGTGCACCTTTACCTGGCATTGCATTCAGTATGTGTTTCATGTGAGTATATGTGTGCCTTGCAATAGAAATTTAATTGAACAGTAACTGTGATTAATTTGTTCAGTAGCCAGAATTTCAAAATGTAAAAAAATGCCTGTGTATTTACAATGTTTATAACAAGAGACAAGTTATAACCTTAACCAGGGACAGTCACAGATCCCAGCGTTAACCCAGTAGTTTACACAAAATGACACAGAATTATACTGACAAAAAAAGAAGAAGACATTTAGCTGCATCTCATGTGTTTTTTTTCATTCATAGACAAAGTTAGCTACAGCTTGTTGTTCTTATTTATTCAAGCCATGCATTTAATTACAAACTACAAATTAGAACCAGAAGGACACTAAAAACAGATTTATCTATTTGAGATGATATATAACGTCAGATGTAAAATACAAGATAAAGTAAAATCTCATTCGCTAAATTTATTGTTTGCTTGTTTAATGGTGTTAAGGGCAGCTGCCCACAATAAGTGACTGCACCAGGTTTTAGTTAACTTCCCTGTTAAATAAGGTATCCAGCCCAGTATTCAGCAAGGGTTTTGCTGACTTGGTTGTTTATTTTTTGGAGAAGTCACAGTAATAAAAAAATCAAGTACACTGATCACTGGTACATTACTTAGCGACATTTCCATCGCTTAAAATGTTTCATTAGCCGCTTTATAAAATTGATTTGCTGAGGCATTTCACTCTGAAGGCAAAATACAGAAGATACCGTCGTAAAACGTGTTCAGGACGGGACTTTTCTAGTTCAGAGCAATCGAACTTTGAAGGATTCACAGGCGCCCTCAACTGGTTATTCGGGGTACCGTTTCAGTTGAGCTAATTTATCGGTGATAATATAACCAGAATTACTCCAGAAAAAAATGACCACGTTCAACCAATGTATCTCCTGTCAGAAATTACTTCCAGATCCCCGGAATCAGCCCAAAAAGCCATTAAAATGACCAAATATGATTCCAATGACTTATTCAGCACAGGATCAAGAAAGAGGTCTCTAGCAGGTGTGGACTGACCATGAGGAAGTTGGGGAACTTCCCCAGTGCCGGCATTATATAGTCTATATGACTACAATCTGCGTAATACACCAAGGGGAACCCCCTTCTCCCCCACAGCCGGCAGCAAACTATCCAGTTGGGGCTGTCAAATTCTGGGGCTGCTTTTTGTTGCCAGTCCGCCCCTGGTCTATCGTTGGTAGTATGGGGTGAGAAGCAGGAGATGCCCTGGATAAGTTGGCAGTCCATGCACATCATAACACATTATAGGAAACTGAGGGATGCTTATTCACCAATGTCTTTTGAATGTCTTTTGACTGAGAGGAAACTCACATAATGCAACGAGGACATGCACACACCCCCAGCCGCAGAGCAGGGGCAGGACTCAAGCCCAACAAACAAAATAATAATCTCATCATAATTTAGTATTTGTTTAAACATGGTGTCCAGGTAGCTTTAAGAATATTTTTAAATTTCATTCATGCACACAGCAGCTCTTGTGAGAATCCCTTGGGTACAGACAGTGAGAAAACCATGACCATTTAAAAAGCTTTGTGACTGGATATGTTTCTCAGTGTCCCCATAGCAAACCGTTAAGGAAATTAAGGAGATGACAGCCATTGTCCTTGAAATGAAAGAATCGTGCCTTGCAATAGTAAATGTATCTCTAGTGTTAGTGAAAGTGGCAGCTGTGGACAAATGACTGATGGCCACGTCAGTCACGCAGTGTGTGGGAGGAGCTTGGCATATTGCAGCTGGTGATTGGCTCAGGGAGTGTCGAATTAGCATAATGCTGTATTAAGCAACAGTCTGCCCTGATCCTTATGTCTTTCACCCCCCCTGCCGCTCCTCAGTCCATGTGCCAGACATAGGGTAATTTTTTGTGGCACTGACGGGTGCCTAGGGTGCCGTCCTCTGCCGGGGTAGTCTCCATAGAATTTTGACCATCTGACAGGTCCCGCCCCCTTGCCCAGATTGCAGCCCATTCAAGAATGATGGTCCCCAAGGATCTCTCCTTCTCTCTACACATTTGCTAGACCAGACCACCATCCCATCTCATCTAACCACGGCAACAGATTGTCTGTCCCACCCCTGCCTCATGCCCCACTCTCCACCCCCGGTTGGTCTTCATGCTCCAAACGCCCACAGGTGTAACTGCCACAGAGGGCGCTGCTCCCTTTCAGAATGCTGTCATGTGACCGGTGCTGACCCCCTCTTCCTAAACTGGCAGGCTGGCTGCCCGATGGGAGACTTAATACCCCCACCCCCCTCGCCTCGCGTGTCAGACTCCATTTCATCCCTCATCAATATCCATAACACTGATGACTTTCAACCGGTCGCGACAACAGGAGGCGCACGGGGATGGCCATCCACTCATCCGCCGATTGATTAACGGGAAACGCAAGTAGCTCCGAAGGCTCTCTGGGGATCTACGGGGAACGGGGCTTAGCTCAATCAGGGCCCAATTTGTGACTTATCAGGGACGCAAATAACGTTACCTGCATTAACCAGCGCTATATAAAGAAGCTTGCCGCTAATTGCTTATATTCATAATCAGGTCCCAGCAGCTCACAATGCTGTAATTGGAAAGGCGTCGCTCCCATTCAAAAGTGCCAACAACTTTGATGAGTCCCTACTAATAAACGCAAATGCCATTATCCAGGAGGCCGAGTGCTCTGCAGGGACACCAAATGCAAAAGTTTAATCCTGGAAGGCACTCGTCTGATGAATGATCTGCTGATGTTGTGTGTCTAAACTAATATTTCAGTCATTCTTTTTTTCCTGTTATATTACATGGTATGACAATAAAGCTTATTTGACTTGACTTGATAGAAACATTGACTTGTTAAACTGTAAACCCCTGAGCTCTTTTCTCACTAATTCTCTAGTCAGGAGAGAACTGCCCGTGCATTTTAAGTCAAATGATTGTTTCATTATTAAAGAGCTTCAGCTTCATCTATTGAAGTCTGTACTTTTGTTTGAAATAAAATCAGAAAAACAATCAATGGAAATTTTTGAAACACCGACTGTTCATCTTTTAGACGAGACGCTTCGGCTGAAAATGGCAGGTTTTGTCAGGTCTTATTGCAGGATGTCAAACTCTCTCGAAAGGCTTCTTGAAAGCTGGCCTCCTGGGACACACTCAGACGGGTCCTCTGGGATCACAATTCCTTCTGTTGCTTGTCCACTCAAATGCTGTCATGATCAGAAGGTAACAAAATATATCCCGACTATTTATCAGATCGATGGGGATGTCACAAGTCATCCAGGGTGACTTTAATCCTGGATTATTGACTGTCAGAGATGATTATTTTAGTGGCAGGGGCCCAAGGAGATACATCTTCTAAATCTCCATGAAGAAAACAGAACAAACTTATACCACCCGTGACAGCTTTGTGTTACACCTGGGATATGAAGCCCTGAGTTCGATATATACTGATCAGTGAGCTTTGCTCAGGGTTCAGTCTTGCTGTTAGACTTTGCATTCCTATTTTTTATTGAGTGTATTGCATCTTTATGTTTTTAAGTTGTGTTTGAGTTCATAGTCTCTGTTTTGTGATGTTTGGTGACAAAGACCCAGCTTGTCAATGTTTTCACTTATCAGGAAACATTACAGGGAGATCCTCTACTACCTTTCTCACTCTCAGTCACCAAACCATTACTTGCAGAGCATCTCCTCACATACAGATGCCAGCATAAAAAAATAAACCAATCTTTAAAAACGTAACCGAATTGGTCATTTTATTCCAGCAGACAGCTGCCGTTTGATTATTTCCATAAATCAAGTAGCTCTTGTTCCTATGCAGAATCAGGCTGCAGATGTTAAATAAGCAATGATCCATCTGTCACCTGAAAGAAAACGACCCTGACTCACAGCCACTGACCCCCACTCTCAGGATCACCCAGAAGAGCCTATTAAACACAGGGCCTGTCCCATTCCTGTTTTATTGACTAGGATACAGCTTCCTCAAGCAGTCTTTCATTAACTTGCTTATTTTCACATCCTCCTGAACATGGTGATATGTAACGAATCACTGAACCTTGTAATTACATCATTATGTGGAGCCCGTATCATCTGCAAGTAAACCTCAGTATGTCATTATGGGATGTAATCATTTTTAGGCCATCTGGTAAAGAGCTTGGCAACAAACCCCAAACCATAACCATAACTCCAACCTCAACCCTAACCCTAATCCCCAGGATCGCTTTACCTAACCCTAACTGTTACCCTCCATTGTCATGCTTTAGGAATGCAGATGCTGTTAGACATTTCATAGGCCCTAGAATTACCTTTGTTTTATTGTTTTAACTGCCATGTAAAAATCACAAAACATGCTGAGCAGATGAGTGTTGGTGAGAGTGATGATCTCTCTGGATTATGTCTCTTCCCAGGCTCTGCTTGTTAGACCTCACATACTTCCCCTTTGTAGGTTTTAACTTCCAGCTTCCTGTCTTCACCCCTATGCTACACCCCAAGATACCTGCACTCATGCCACATGCTGTATACATTCCAGATTCTTCTGGAACAATTTAGCGAACCACAACACCAGGGGGACAGCAAGGTTGACAGGATAAATGGGATGGGATCTATGCTGGAGGCGGCCAGGGAGCGGAGATATGACCCCGGACCTCATCCTGCCTTCCTTTGGTACACTTTCACCACCCTCTTCTTTCGCTTCTTTGAATGCAGAGCAGATGATCGATCGCTCAGCCGGAGGAAGGCATGTATACATCAGAGGAGGGTCTGGGGACTGCTTAAGTGTTTCTGCTGAGTTCTGAACTAGAGTTACTTCCATGTCTGTTAGTGCCTTGAGCCTCATGCTGGCGGGGGGGGGATGATTAATGCTCTTTTATGTGGATGGGGTGGGCCCAGGACAGAGCTGAGACAGCTGAAACACAATCACCATCGATGTGGGTGGAGGCGCAACTGGCCACACCCCGAGTCAACTCCACAAGCTATAAATCACATGATATCACGTGATAATTAGACCAACAATATGCCTTCATTAGTCATTTTTTCAATTAATTGGGGTAGCATCATCATATGTAGGACATTTCATAATTGTTACATTTCCTGATGGGTCAGGCATCCTTCAGCATTATCTAGCCCTGTGCCGTATGTAGAAAATGGGGAGGAATTTCATTAACAAGAAGAAAGTCAAGGTACTTGACCAGCCTGGAAACTCTCTGGATTTAAACCTTATAGAGAATCTGTGGTCAATCTGCAAGCAGAACCTTCATGGAATGGACTGTACCGCAAAAGATAAGCTTATTCATGTGTGGTACTGGGTCCCCAAGATCATCACAGACTACTCAAAATTGTTGGATTCTATGTCAAATTGCATCCAAACGCTACTATAAGACCAAGAGGGTCATTGTATATATTGAACTGTTGATATGTTGAACTTCTTTCAATTACTTTGTACAAGGGTGTACATGATCCCACACTGAGGGCATTTAAGAAACAGAAATCCACCAAAGCTATGTAGAAGCCCACATGATTGCAAAGAGATCCACTGTACAAATACAGAGCCAACATTGTGGCAATTCATGAGTGTCCTGATAAAATTAATGTATAATTGTCATCCAAATTAAAGGGACAGTATCAAAGTAATTTTGCTCATAATGTCACCATGCTGTGTCAATATCCAAGTTCAAGGTTTTATGCTACTAAAACCTTCTAAACATCCAGAATCATGGAAGGAATGTTTTTCACAAAAGCCTGTAGTAACACCAGATGAAACTTCAGCTCTGTGTCCTTGTTCACAGTTCCTGAGGTGGCACCTCGCCTGAATGACCTTCAGCTCCGTCTCCTCATAATGCTATCCTAGAAATGTGCCTAAAATTCCATCTACTTATCCGGAAACTTCTATTGCCGATGCCGCACTGATCTTACTCAGTCTTGCTTATCAGTATGCTGACTTCTTCGTTCTTCTGACCTCTTTTAAGCAAAGCACTTGCAGCCAGTGCTACTGTAATGAGAAGCGTGATTGGATGAGGAACAGGCCAAGGCGGGGCAGGCGTCATGCAGCTCACGATCAGTCTGCGTGAGAGCGAAGGAGGCAGCGGCCTTGTGCGTGCGACAGGGAGCACACCTGTCATCAATCTTGCCTGTCACCTCCTTTGCATAAACAAAACACGGGGCCACCTTACAAATTAGAACTGATCAACCAGCCTCCCTTGATGCTGAACGACGCTTTTAGATATAATCGAAACTTGGAATTGAAAGATTAATGGACAGCCCCCCTCGACCCCCACCCCAGCTTCCTGGAGCAGATATGATGGCCAGGGTTTCACATTTGTGCTGATGTCTCCAGCATCCCCAGACCAGATCTACCTTGTCATCATCCACAGCCCTCTCTCCACCCCACCCCAACTGCCAGCCAAAAGCCCAACCAGGAATCTATAATCTTTTAAGCCATGATTTGCCTCATAAATAATAAATAGGTCTATCTAGTCTTTCAGACAAAGACAAATTCTTACAAGCAGAAAGGAAGATTCTCCTTTACATCTGGTCATCAAGGCAGGATAAATTATTTAGTGGCTGGTTCTCCTGAATTAACGTTGTCCACTGCCAGTTCTTAGATGTTCAATAAAAGCACATATGCGTTCAAAAACACACAAATGGGCATTTCCCTCTTTTGTGGGAAGTTCAAATTCATTCTCAGTTTAATGCAAATGTTTATCGCTATACCATTCCAAGTGAGTGTGGACAGGGAAACACTCCAGGATTACTATGACCATTGAGTTTTAGATGGGATGTACATCATGTTATTCTGTGACTCTTTATACTCAACTTGTTGGTTGAAACAAAACGTTGATCTGGATTTTTACTTTCTGGACCTGAAATGTCCACCTTTGGTTATCCTGGATCATACGTATGCATGAAATTATTCAGGAATCTGTTTGCTGACTGAAGGGAATAAATGTCTTAAAACCTTCACTTGATCTATAGGGCTCAATCAGGTATAAGTAATGACTTTAAGTTGTAAATAATACATCCATCTATCCATCCATTCATCCATCTTCCAGCTGCTTATCCATTTTAGGGTCATAAGAGGTTTAATCCATGACATCGTGATTTAAACGTCTCGAGGGGAAAGAGAGGCGTCATGTTTAATAGGGTCGGGAAACTGACAAATTCTTTTCTCTGTGGCATAATAGAGCTGTCTCCCTATAAAAGGAACAACAAAGAAAACATTAAGCTAAAAGAGAGCATTCTGTCAACAGCACAGTGACGGGCTGCTATAGGGTGACATAGGCTTCAGGATATTACAGCAAACAAAGACTGCATCAGCAAGGCTGTCAGTCACAGACCTGAATGACAGCTATGAATTCAAAGCTCTCTCAGGGGTTAATATCCTATTAGGTGACTGATCTTTGCAGATGCTGATATGCTAAGCACCTTAAAATAACTTTATTTGTGGGGGGGGCTTTTAAAATGTGCCTGGTCATTGCTCTCATCAGGGTTCCTTTTTAACTGAGAGATCTATGTCATTTCTGAGTAGATTAAATGATGCAAACACTGATTAAAAAGCTAACTATAAGGTTATAGCTAGACTAGATTGGGACTAGTTCACTATTGCTGGTGAATCTGTTAAATGCAGTTGACTGACAGCACACAGCAACTTCAGTGGGAAACTAAAAACCTAGATCTACAAATAAGTCCGCATCTCTGCTTAGTCCAGTTTACCAAGCATACAGTATAGACCCATTAAATGGTAAAATAAAATGATTTTCCTTCAAGTATGTCCATTGATTTGCTTGCTGGTTTGATTTCAACATTCATTCTTTCTGCTATACCCTGGAAACAGCCTTGAAGCTACATTTGTCTTCCATCACTTCAAGTGCCACTTGTTTGAGTGAAGACACTTGCAGACAGTAATAGGTGTGGGTATCAGTAAGTTTTGTTGTAAAGTGTGTTCTTGGGAGCAACAATTTTTACCATTCAGAACCTCAAACCGAAAATCAACGAGCTCAGGCGGATCGGTCTCGATTCCAGGATCCTTAATGACGAGGGACATTCAACAGCGCCAAAGGAAAACTACACAGCAGCTGTTTCACAGTGTTATTCACAAACTAAATGAGTTCCTCAGTATTGAGTAAAAGGCAGGATGTCTTTACAGAAGAGCTACAATAACTAAAATAATTCAGGATGCAGAGAAGTAGCTAAAAGTAAGGTTATCCAAGGTGTGCCTTCACCTTAGATTGCTAGTCATCCAAAAACAAGGCCCAGGGGGGTGTTACACAAAGAAGGATTTCTTGCTTAGCTGGATAATTTTTCAGATTTAAGGAAGTCTGAGCTAAGTGTGTCGGCACGGCAGCCAGGCTATAAGAATGACCCAACAAGGGAGTGCAGGACTAGGGAACTCTTATACATATTATACATTTGAACACATAGGAATGAACGAGGGGCACCTGTGGCTGATTAACAAGAGGGCAGGAACACACGGTAACAACAATGAGCTACAGGCGTGGCTAATTAGCAGCCCCGCCCGTGGGAAACGTTGGGAACAAACTAGGAGGGCAGGGCTGGACGTGACAAAATGTAAGTGAATGAAGATAAAGTCGATTTAGCCCAGACTGCCTTAAATCCAACAAGTTATCCGGCTAAGCAAGAAGTCCTGCTTTGTGGAACACCCCCCGGTATACATTTCAGGTTTAATCACATCCAGGACAACATAGCATCATTTCATGCAGGGTAAAGGAGTCCAATTCAATCAGATATAATTTCAATTGTTTACCTTTGGTGTTGCAGGATTCATTTCCCAAGCAGCTGATTGGCTGAAATGATGCATAACCAAATTAGCAACTGTTACTCCAGAACAGTTAGAAATTTAATTACCCAAAGATAATGAAATTATTGTTTGCTGAAATGACACTGTTAAAGCCTCCATTTCACTCCATATTAAATGTTTTCAGTTGGGGTTAAATTAACCTTTATATTTTATACACATAGAACCCGTAACGCATCAACACTTTATCATTCTGAGTATTTGTTTTTAAGGCTTTTGGTCATTTTTATTACAGAGCATGAATGCAGGAGTATAGTCTTGTAATTAAATTTTAGGGACATGAGAATGTGAAGGAGTAGAGATCAGCAGAGCAGGACCTCAAACACCTGCTGTCCACATTTTCCAGAGCCAGCGATCAAACGGACCGTGGGCCTGGGTGAGAGGCATTATGGGTAGAAAGAGCAGATCCAATAATGGTAATAAGATTACAGTACTGACTGACCCAGTAGTATGAGTAATAACAAATAATAAGACTACTTACAATAAAATGGGTGATGTCACTATCTGGCTTACAGCAGGTATCATAACTAGAGAATGGATCTTTATTGTGAATGTATTATTGAAGATTTATATAACCTGACCCAGAATGGATTCACACTCAATTACTCAGCAATGCAGTGAGTATCACTTTAGTATAATACAGTGGGGGGGAGTCTGTCCCCAAGTGGGAAGCCCCTGCCCTTTCAGAGGGAAATGGTTTATGAAAGGAAAGGGGGGGCTGGCGGTGCACGATCCATCCCATCAGTCCTGCGCCTCAGTCAGGGTTGGGGGCAGCTCTGCCCTGTCCTCCCCATTCGTCTGGTGATTCTTCTGGGCCTTCTGCCTTTCTCCTGTTAAAACCTGCACTCTAGTGGATAAAGGTCCTCCTTTGTCTGATTCTGAACCACTTATTAAGGTGTCATGAAAATCAGAGAGGTCCAGCGCTGGGCCTAGGGCGAGGACCAGCTGGTTACCGTAAATCTAATATCCTCTCCCATCGAGCTCTGTTTCAACATTTTACCCTGCAGGGAAGTGAGCCATTCCGGTGTAGGTGTGTTTGTCAACCATTAAAAACTGAGAAATCAACTAAACTGACAAAGATTTGTTCATTTATAATTTGTATTTACATAAATGTTTCATATTTATCCACGTATATACAATATATTTATAAATACTTAAGGGCAGCATAAAAAGAAAGGAAATGTTGATTTGGGTCACTTTTGTGTGTGTGTGCGTGTGTGTGTGTGTGTGTGTGCGTGGTGGCTGGGATAACAGCACAGCCCTGAAGCATCATTTTAAGGCAATCCCTGCTCCCTTCAGAGCAACCCACAGGTACGGCTCAGTCAATGCTGACAGCCACTGTTTGGATGCCCCCCTTCATCTCTGTCGGCCGCCTGTCACCTGACCAGCTCCTTCAGGCCCGTTCTCTGCGAGCAACCATTAAAAACATGCATTAAATAAGAAGAAAAGGCTACACTGGCAGAGGAGGTAAAGGTTAATAGATTGACTGCTCAGGGGGTGATAAGAGAAGGACAACAGTGGCTGATTTTCCCATCATGCCAAATTACAGGGTCAGCAGCAATTTATTTGGGGGGGGTGGACATACCTGTTCAGCACCAAAATAACGCGGTTCACCAGTATGAGGGATGCCTGCACTCTGTATCATGTTTCTGTTCACCTCCACTGCTCCTAAAGCGTGAAATCAAGTTCTTATTAACTATTGATGGTTTCTGGTCAATCGACGGTACTTACAAGCCCGTCCTCAAGGCCGGTGGACAGTTACCTCCCAGCTAGGCAGTAATCTTTCACCCATCCCTTGTCGATTATTCAGGGAAGTGAGCAGCACTTCAGCGGTACTGTCCCGGGACACTGTCCTCAGGAATGGCCTTCGGTTTCAGTTTCATGGGACCTCAGAAATTCTGGAGTTGTTTTTCCAAAACACATAATACAGGGAAAGAGACACACAGGCTTCAATTTGCAAGGGGAAATGAGAGGTCCCTTTCCACACTCCATTTGACTCAGGTCGTATTTTTATGTAGCGTTTAATTGTTCAGCTGATAGTTTAATTCAAACTGACTTTACATCTAAACAGATGAACTTCCCTCGGCCTCTCAGAGCAGGATTTTTCCTAGGCCTTGAACCAATAGCCTTCAGTTCACGCAACTATATACTTCTTTAGTTTTCATGGTGGTTCATCCTCAGGGCACAATACCGTTTCGTTGTCAGATATCAAAGCACATGTCAGCCCTATCCACTTGCTTATAATTCACTTTTCCTGCACCAGCATAATTTTAATAAAATCTAATAAACCTTCACAACACATGGAAGGACACTAAGATTACACCGTCAGATATAGCAGGGGCTGGAAAGTGGACTCTGAGAACTAAGGTTATTATGATACTATCTGAGCTGGAACGTGATGAAATCACATCGCATCACAGTCCTTCAACTATGCATTTAAGTTCCCATCATATTTTAATAACAAATGCCTGTGTCTCTATTAATACACAATAAGCCTATAGATAACAATTTGTTACAAGTAACTGCATCCAGGGCTGGCCTGGCATTAAAAAGTGGACCTGGACGTTTGCCCATTCAGGCCTATAACAGGTATATAAACTTCAGATTATTTAAAATGAATAAAAATCACAATTTCAAAATGTGAACAGGCTTTCTGCTCCTTGAATCAAACCAAACGACTGTTTTTGCTCGCTGCTTTCATTAATTCGTTTCTCTAGACTAATTAGACTCATTTTATAGGTGAAGAAAGCTGTCTTTGGTCCACTTAAAGAGCTAAACACATCTGTTTAGATAGGGATGCGGAAGTTCTCCAGGGCATATAAATAAACAGCTGAGTCATCTCACATTTAATCAGGATTTAATTTGGATTTTGAAGGCTGTCAAACTGTTTGCCTGGAGCTCATTGTCACAATGGATTCAACTGGAGTTTAGTGTAACCCATTTTAATTAATTATGCATGTCATATTCAACTATACCATGTTCCGACCCAGTCTAGGGTTGGGCGGAACAGAATGGGTATAGGGTAAAATGGGTAAAGTGAGTGACATTGACAATGGAATACAACACAAGTAGTAACAACCAATATTTTTACAAAATTCAGGTTTTTAAAATATAAAAATCATGAGAACATACAACATACCCTCTTTAAACAGGATTATTATGTCGCACAGTGTACCTCCGAGAAGCAGGCACGTGCAGCATAAAGCCGACGTTGTGATTGGTCTTGAAGCAACCGCAAACACACCTGATTGGTTCACCTGAGAAAGACAGTTTTTTCTTTAGTTTACACCCCTGGGTAATTACTGGCTCCACCTCCAGCCGTTTATTAAGCATATACGCAGGTTGGTCCCTTCCACACAGGCAGTGTGTCGAAAGACTTGGAGTAACAGGGCGACGTGTTAAGCTAAGGAGAGCTAGGATTTAAACATTCCTGGATAAAAACTGCCAGTGAAATGTTCGTTAGGGATCACGGTCATTTTAGTAATTAGATGTTTGTTTTGTAATTAACCATGTGTATTATAAATTACCTGTGATTAAAATGCAACCCATCCCTGTCTCGTTCCCTTTGCTTCCCGGGATAGGCTACAGGCTCACCGCGTCCCTGTCCTGGATAAGCGCTATGGAGCATGGATGGATGCTTAAGTTAATTTAACAAATAAATAAATAGGCATAAATTATGCTAACAATATTGATACTTAGTATTAGGATCTCCCAAGCTGGGCATCTGCAGCGCAATGAAAGCAAAGGTGACGGCAGGATATCCGATCTGCAGCCAGCCGCGGGCCGGCAGAAGGGGGGGGTGACACCTCGCTGCGAGCATCAT
This sequence comes from Mormyrus iriodes, assembly GCA_011763525.2. NCBI lineage: Eukaryota > Metazoa > Chordata > Actinopteri > Osteoglossiformes > Mormyridae > Mormyrus > Mormyrus iriodes. Next base: position 5,531,469 of record JAAGVU020000045.1, on the reverse strand, counting down.
AAGCCTCTCAGCCAGGGAGTAAATAAATTCATCATTTTCTGGCTCATGAGGCACCCTAATTAACCAATGGAAAGCTGCCAGTTTCGGGGTTCTTCTCAGACGGGAGTAGGGAACTCGGTGGAGGCTGTTACGGACTAATGAATATATTATCAGTGGCTGTTTCAGAGAGGACTAAAGTGCGGTCCATTTTAATTAGAACCTTGACAGACAGATAGATAGATAGATTGATAGATAGGCAGACAGACAGGCAGACAGACATTATTGTTCTTATTTTTTGTTAAAAAATATAAATCCATTCTTTGTATTTATAGTCGCCTGCTGTACAAGACATTTACCTTCAAATAAAACTATGAGACACAGTTCATGGCTTCGTATTACCATATGGTCTTTGGCACCATAATAAAATATAACTGCCAGATGGGTCACGTCTTCCCCCGTAGGATGACGTTTTCTTTTGGCAGATCAGTTTTTTCATTTATAATTAATTATTATTAATTACCCTTTGTATCGATTACTCTCACATTTTACAGTATTTGAAAGCTAGTACACAGGCAAGGAACGTTTTACGTGGCAATAATCGTAGTGGTATTTGCATGCATTTATTTAAAGATAAATAAATCATTTAAATATTATACAATGAAATGGTTAAGCAGTCCATTGGTGAACCTTATTTAAATAGCTCTACCTTTTTCATGAAAGCTGCTGTGACACCTGTCTGTAGACCGTGGGAACATAATCCTTACACCGAGCCCTATGCGCACAGCAAATCCGTAATTTATACGCAGCGTGGTCTAATTAAATACACCTTTTCCCTAAGGTCAGCAACCAAATAAAGGCTGCAAGCAATATGGAGAGCATTCATAAAAGACATCATATCCGACGCCAAAAAGAAGACTGCCGGCCTGTCAATTTGTACAAACAATTTTAAAAGTGATCGTAAAATCGCTTGTTTAGTGCTTAAAATCCCGTAACTGATGCCGTTGTTCATTATCTTACACATATCTTTTTTATAATAAAAATACTGCGGCCGCATTTATAGTTAAACTAAATCCATTAAGGCACAAGCATTTTAGTAGAACTTTAATAGGGATTACCATTAAAATCGCCAATTTGTTGATGTATTATTAAAATTACGCCCCGCTATTTTGTGATCTTTCCCAATTCCCCAGGGCGTCATTTTGCTGATCTAATTATACGCTGGAGGACACGTTTTTATAAACAAAAAACAATGAGTAAACGAAGTATAATACCCTTGCAAACAACATCATTATACTTACTTAAACTTTAAATAAAAGCGCACGCATTGTTGTTAGTTGTAGTAGGCCAATAATTAGGTATATACAATACGAATTCTTATAAGTAAAAATACAATTCTTGCTAGTAAAAATGATCATTCTTACTAGTAAGAATTGCATTGTAGATATTTTGAATTAATATTCTTACTAATATACTAATACTGCATTTTTTTATTTGTACTAGTAAGAATTAAGTTATGACGAGTAAGCCTTATACTAATAAAAGACAGTTTGGCTTGTCATGTTCCTGAATGATGCCACGGATATGCAGGCTTTGCGAAGGAGGAGAACCGCCCGCGTTCCGTGTTCATCTAGGCACCCCTGGTCGTGCTCAGTCCGCCAACTGATACCAGCATGGAAATAAGAATAACATCGGAAACTTATACTGTGATGTTAAATGGATGGTTAAAACAATGACGTGCTAATATATAACAACAACAAATAACAACAACAACAATAATAAATTTCCCAAATCCAGGGGGGTTTATTCCGCTGCATTTAATGCGCTGGAATCCTTGTTCTCCTTCTCTGGTCTCTTTTGCGGACGTCTAGATTAGGCTCACCTTCATTAGCAGGTCTTTTTCAGGCCGGTTTTCTTGTAGAGGCGGGTGGAGTGGCCGCTTATTGTAATGGTGCGTGTAACAGCTGGGCCCCTTCACAAAGCAGTCTACTCTATGCAAATATTACGATATTAGCATTTTAATTAGAATTGTAGTAATGACCACTTCACCGTTTAAACTATCGCTAAATTAATTTAAATATCACCAATTTAACACTAGGCGAAACCTGCCATTATAACTTCTCAAAATCAAACAATTAAAAGAGAAGCGAACAAACATTAAACGTGTAACTATGGAATATGCTATATGTAGCTTATTAACCCTATTACGACATTTAATTGAAGAGATTAGGTAACATTATAACAATTTTAAAAGTTTTCTTTAAAGCATTGCTTAAATAGTACATGTAAAAATTAAAATGCATTGCCATATCATTAACTGACACTCGCGAAGATAATAACCCGTACGGTTGCTGTCACTTTAATAAAATAAATTATAAACAACCTGTAAAAACCAACGATAGGTCAATATTCCTTCATATTCGCCTGATGTGAATCCGGAAATTATAACTTAACTTGATTCAGATAGGCTATATTATTAGGTTTATAACATTGAAGCTATATTTCCGAAACATAACTTACAGGCCTATGCGTTCCATGCAGTCCTAACCATAACCCCATCCGACTGACCATATGGCCGTGCACAGGACCACCGGGAAAGGCCGGAGACCCGGGGAAAGCAGGAGACTCTGGGAAATCCGGATACCTGGGGAAATCGCCTTACCGCCCCCCTCTGCTTCTGAGCAGTCTGGTCCGGGTAGCGCTGTGAGGATGAGCCGGGCCACCGCATGGTAAAGGTTTGATACCTCAGGGTCCTGCGTTTGTTCAACTCAGAAGCGCGACGGATTGGATGGGCTTCTGATGGCACTGCGGGAATCGGAACCACTTGTCAGTGTTTATTCCCCTCCCATCGAATTCAGGGGGGCAGAAGCGAGCAACGCACAACTACTGGAGGCATCGCCGCCGGTCCGCTTCTTCTGCCCCTTTATGCCCCATTAAGCTCCTTCACGGTTGCTTCTGTTCATTTGTTACCCTGACTGCGACATTGACTTAAAATTAATGCTTAAGACTACGTTTTATCCCCATAATACTGTGTTCTCGTGGTTATTTTAGATGTCACATGTCATCTTGAATAACCGAATTATCGGGTGAGTACCATTTTTGAAATTATTTTATGAGACCACTTACCGTGGTCAGTTTCCCAGGGGCTTGGAGTTCATTTATCACTGGCACAACAACAACAATAATAATACTAATCATCATCATCATAATCGATGTTCTAATCATTCATGTTATTCATTAAGAATCCTATCATTTTAGCATAGGCCTATTTAATTTAGAATGAGATACAAAGGGTTTACAACGGCTCTACTTTTGCTTTAACATTTATTCGATTAACGCCGGTAATGATGGTGATAATGAAGACCCCGTTTAGCGCATTTAACCTACACGACAATGGAGATGCTCTTCGCTACCTGGATGAAGGCAGCAGCAGGGGGCAGTCTCTGCTCTCGGCACACACAAACCTTCAGGCCCTCGGGTTGGTGATTTACGGAAGTTCCTCATTTTTGTCAAGTTTATGGTAATTATTTCAGTCAGACCAAAAGAGCGGAGAGAGCCGGTAATGAGCCTGAACTGCCGTAATGAGGACCGTTTACCTTAAAGAGGTGCATAGAGCAAGGTGACAGGCACGTGACTGCCTACGTCCCAGCCGCATCTCCTGAGTATGGCAATTACTATCCTCACCCTTAAATAATGATACCGGTAACAGCAAGGGTATCAACACCAGCCAAAAGGCAGCTGAAATTAATGAAGGCATTTGCAGAATGCAGGTTTTCTGTTTGCTGACCAAGGAAAAATGCAAAGTTTTGCTACAACCTAATTATGGAGGTATACACATTACTGTTTTATTGTTATTAAAATATAATACATTATTTTAAGATTGGCATGTTTATAACCGCTTTCTTCACGTGAAAACAATGTTTATAACGTAAATCACACTGATATATACAAAATATTATTTTATATTTTCCATAAGGCCTATAATTCGATAATTATATTACCGCCTGCTTTGTTTGCACTGCAGTAGTTATGAATTTCACTTTCTGAGCGGGGGACCTCGTAGGCGCTCGTCATTTGTGCCGGGAACCAGCAGGGGGTGCCTTACGCAAGCCTGTCTGCGTGAAATCTAAATGCGCAGACGCCGGTGAAACACCACAGTGAGCGGGCACACTTTTCACATCCTTCACGCTTTTCCACACACCTTGTGAAAAGGTGGTCGTGTTCCATCTGTCCTGCTCAACTCACTTTCGTTTTGTGCCGCACTCTGGGACTCAGGGTCACGTCAGGTGGAAAAAGCACTGCTAGAGTGAATTACTCATAGGGAGAGCGTGACCCATCGCTAATGTGTCATCATGAGCGGCAGACAAGGTATTCTCCAAAGGAAGGCCGAGCGTGGATGGGCTCTGGGACCTACATTGCCCTGGGGGGGGGGGGGGGGGGGGGGGAAAGCGGGGGGCCCGCAAATAACCACGAATTTTTGCCAAAACCCGGGGGCGTACACATTAACTCTCTTTTTCC
>JAAGVU020000045.1:5498932-5526875 GCA_011763525.2 Mormyrus iriodes | reverse complement strand
GTGTCCTGGGAGGCTTGGGGGCTGTGGGGGCGGGGCTGCCTCTTCCGCGGCGTGCCGCGGCGGCGGGGGGGGGGGGGGGGGGGGGGGGAGGAAGAAAGCCGTGGGCCAGCATATAAGCATGAATTTTTGCCTAAACCTGGAAGCGTACACTGTAACTCTATTTCTACGTTCTGCGCTATAGTTGTGCTTTCGGGGTATCAGTGGCTGTTGACTCACTGTCTTTCTTTATATTAATGATTCATTGTATATTGTGGGATTTGTACTGAAGGGCTTTGGATAAAACTGTATAATGGGAAACCACCCAAACAATCAAAGCGCTGGGCTCAAAAAAGATACTTTGCTAAAGATTCTTGAAAGTGACTCTGGACTGTTTTGATTTCACTTCAATCAAAACCAGTCCCATTAGTGATTTTTAAAAATTACTTGTTTGCTATGTTTACTGTGTTGGATTAAGTTGCCATGTTGCTTGTCTGCTGAATTTACTTATACCAGTATCAAGAGATAGCCACCTAATCCAGCATTGATAATTAAAGGGCAAGTCTGCCAAAATTTGACAATTAATTTTGTTGCTTGCTGTTGAAGTAGACAGCAAATTGTGCAAATTAAAAAACTTTAAAAAGGTAATCTTTAATTTTACCACAGACATGCCACAGATTCAGTCCATTTAAGTAATTCATGTAATTGTCAGATATTTGGGCTTATTTATAATTGTTTTTAATTAGAATTGCTTAATGTACTTTTTATAAAAATTACTTCTCATGGAATACGTCGAGGCTCTGCTTTTTCTAATATACGCCGATTTGTAACATCTTGCCTGTGTAAATGTCAGCCTTAAACTCTGTGTAGTTTCTCTATTATTTCTGAGAAGGTAGTAGCTCGGTCTTTAGTCCCTTTCATTGTTTGGATAATCAGCTTTATGGGGCATATTTTAAATGACCACAAACAGATCGCATTCTCTGAAGGAATCTGCCTCTGTTCGTTAGACGGGAGCGCCTCTGTTCCCGGGATTTTTCCGTGCGTCCGTCACCGGGCCTCGCCGATAAGCTGAAACGCCTCCGGAGTGTGAAGGCGCCCGGGCGATGAGGATGTGGATGAGCCGCAATGTACAGCTGCACGCTGCATTTGCATGCAAAACCAGGGGGGAAGTTATGCAAAGCCCACAGTTACAGGCCTGGGCATGAAAGGATCGCCTTCGCCATCTCAATACGGCCCGTGCATGCAGAGAAAGCACATTAACCAGCTCTCTCTCCCTTCCAAAGAAGCTGGAAATATCATTGAAGAAAGTGTAGATAATGGGATTAGAGTAAGTACTGTAGAGGAGACTTAATCGTATCGAAATGAGCTGGGGCCCACAGAAATCCTGAAACTTTAACATCCTCAAGTCAATGTGCGCTTAATTGAAAAACTTAACTAAATCATTATTCTTATATTTTTTCTATTAAATAAATCAGTTAGCAGGTCCATGTTTAACTCTGAACTGCTCTCAGATTGATAACCGTTTAAGCCACATACAGTTACTATACACATGGCAGGGCTGTTCAGATAAACAAAGCAGATTTTCTTTTTTAACATCATGTACTTAAAATAAAATGTATATAAATTGTTACATTTATTGAATTCCTTTGCATGGAATAAAATGTTTAAAAAAAATTTGCTTTAGCAAAGCCTCACGTTTGGTTCCGGATAATTTGTAACACGACAACAACATTATTACACTTAATTGAAAAACAGGACCTTAGTGGGTTAAGGTCATTGCAGTGGGCCATAGACTTAGACTAGTGTCATCACTGTCAGCTCTTTGCTTCAGAGCGGTCAGAGATGGCAAGCTTCTGACGGTTCTCTGACATTTAATGGCAGGGTGTGTGTTCATTGACACTGCACATCAAATGCACACGAGATCATGTGTGTGCTGTTTGTACTGTCCACCGTTTGCCAGGGATCAAATAAGGGACTCGAAGCCACATGGCTGATTTGACTCTTTGGTCACGCAGAAGAAATGTATCACATGTCAAATACAGCTGTGGTATTCATATCAAAATCTAAAGACAGGGGCTCCAGGTTTGACTTCTGTCCCCTTTCTGTGCGTGTCTGCACTTTACACATTCTCCCTGCCTTTTTGAGAGTTTCCTCCTGGTACTCTGATTTTCCCCGCATGTGATTTAAGCATATTTGGGCACACGTGTGTGTGTGTGTGTGTGTGTGTGTGTGTGTGTGTGTGATGCATATATTACATGCAAGTATCCCCACAATGTGATAAAAACCTGTTATTTTGACATTGTGGGGACCACCTTTTCAGTCCCCACAAGGGGAAACTCAATTTCAAGAAATCCGTGACTGCAATCAAAAAACTAAAAATGCCAGAAGTCTGGTATTTTGTTTGGTTACTTGTGGTTAAGGTTAGGGCTGGGTAGGGTTAAGGCTGTCATTGTTGGGATGAGGGTTTTCCCCATAGAAATGAATGGACTGTCCCCACAAAGATATGAATACAAACATGCGTGTGTGTTTCTGTGGTGGACTGAATTTCGTCTAGGATGTTCCCCGACTGAGTTTGAATGGTTGATGAATCAGTTAGTACTGCAGTAAAACAATCCCAGGGCAACATAATGAGTGAACAAAAATTAAATGATCAGCATGAACTTGGGGGTTTAAATGTCATTGCTGGTCCTAACCACACCACCTTATACCTTAATATTTTGGATCCGGGAAATCTCAGAGGCCTTCTTTCAATACCACACAAAAATGATTATCCATACACCTTTCATGTTCCCTGTATTCCCGATTCTGACTGATCCTGCAGTGAGCTGGTGGATTTAACCCGGGGTAATTCCTCACCTCCAGGAGTTTTCCCCATCATTATTTAATGTTTATTCAGTGTTTATTCAGCACATTGTTTACTCTGTTTTGAAGGGTTTCGCCAAGGTGAGACTTCAAAAGGCAGCCATGCACCCGTCCCGGATCGTGAGTGGACCCAAATCCGCCAGTAGCGACTGCAACAACATGAAAGTTGGGCGGCTGTTTGAGATCACAAAGGCGCCTTATCTCTGAGCCACCGCTGAGCGTGACTCCTTTCACTTCAAAAACACCCTGATTTCCCCACTGTATTTCCATTCTCACTTTTGTCCTGCTTTTGAAGTCAGCTGTACAGGGTGAGATCAGGTGAACTGGAGACCATGAGTAGGGCCCCGCACCCACGTCAAACTGCTTCTCACAAGTCATTAGTTCCTTAATTACATGTAGCCAAATCTATTAAATACAAGATTGACCCATGAAGCTCATAAATGGGCTCGTATGGTGTTGTGAACATAAGGTGGCCAACATATCTTTGGATAACAATGCTTACTAGGTGAAAATTTGGGCTGTGTTTTGATGCAGATGGGTGTGTAACATTATCCAATGTCCGTTTGCTTCTCAACTTCATTACAAAACAATGAAATAAGATTTAATGATGGCCCCAGCCACGCGGTTTTGACATTAGTCCGGCTAACTGAATATGAGCATGACTGATGTAAGGATTAGTGTCGATGTATCCCTTCCGTACCAATGAGCCAGCATGTCACAGGGCTCAGTATCTGATCCGGCAGCTCGATCTTGAAGATATGAACGACTCTGGATGTTTCTATGCGTGTAATTACTGCGGGCTGCTCATGTTCCAGCGGATTTGAAAGAACAACCATTTCACTGCTGAAAGAGAGCCGAACTGGCCACAATTTTCATTACCAGAGACTAAGCTTTTAATAGACAGCTCTAATAGGTCCCTGAAGGAAACGGTTATGAAATTCATGAATAGCAGAAACGAGGGGGTGGGAGGGGGTTAACTCAGTTTGCTTCAGGTGAGCTTAATTATTCGTCTCAGCCACTCCACTGCATGGCTCTTAATGACTATTAACAGGCTTAAAACGCTCCCGGAGCCTCTGGGAGCTCCCGGCTCGCAGCAGAGCGCAGGGCAAGTGGGAATCATTATGTTAATGAGGCTACCGCGACGCTCGCTAATCGCTAAGCCCCAGCGAAAGCCCCCCGGGACTGGGGCAGGTCACCGGGTCCTCCGCGCCTCATAAATATCTCTCTTCTCCCACTGCCTTTCAGCGCAGTACCAAAGCGCGTCTCCAGCTTAAAGATCACCCAGCCCCTGCAGTCCTCCCGTTTATGCTAAAATATCAGAATGGCTCTGTTTGCGGAGGACTGATCCAGTCCTAATCTCTCCTGGTCCAGTCCCGCGGAGAGACAGCGCTCCGGAACGGTCCCGAGATCACTGGGCTGTTTCGCCAAATCCGATTTCGATAGCGGGTCCGATTTCAATCCGCTAATTTGTTGCGGAACATCAGGTTGTTTAAAAATAGCCAATGGTAATGATTTGTAAAGCGCACCTGCATAAAACGCCAAATCTGGGTCTTTCTTATTTCCTACCTTTCGGTCAGCCAAGGTCTGTAAGCCGACAGCTTTTATTCAAATATACAACCCCAGATAGGAAATGTGAAACCATTATGAAGACTATAAATGGTGGCATTTTGTGCCGCATCGCGTGGTATTGAGAGTCCTAGCGAGCTTTGAAAATGCCATCAGAGGCTCAGCGCCGCAGTGATTAATTAGCACCGCGCTTCACTTGGGCTCTAATTTCCTCTGACTTCCAGCTGACGGATTAAAGCCGTCCAGCGGGTCTCCCTTCGTGTAACATCTCTATCGGACCTGACGGCCGGAGCTTCAGGCCGAGACATAGCCAGATTCCCTTTTCAAATGCAGCCCATTGAAAGAAAAATGCAACCTTTCATTTTTACTGGAAAGGGCAGCACGTGTAGATCGTAAAATTATAGGTGTGAACCCACCAGGTCGGCTGATACCAACAGAGGACCTATCAGTTGCTGGACACCTCGTGAAATTTATTTTATTCTAATTTCATTTTACTTATTCTATTAATTAATATTTAATTTATTTGGCAACGGGCCTAATATGGGTCATTCTCTATTTGGATTGGAAAACCATGCCATAGAATTTGTAGGTCTTAAAAACGTTTAAAATATTGGACACAGTCAGAAGAGTCAAGCCAACAGTCAGCATGTACATTCATATAGGTGAAGTATGAGTAACACATTTCCATCATGATTTATTTAATGTTTTTTTTTTTTTTCATTTTTAAATCATATTGCTCTACACATAAAACAAACTTCAACATTTTTAATATATAAAAAATACATATCTTTAATAGTGATGTATAAGGTAAAAAATAAGCTCTAACATTGAAATACAAAACTTTATTTTAGAAATACATTTGTCATGGAGATTTTGGCCACTGGATACATTTTAACATGCTCTCTGGTTGGGTCAAGGGTCATACAAGAGGAATATCAAGTAAGAAGAAGGTCAGACTATAGTCGCTAATAGAATTCTAATGCTAGAATATATATATATAATTCTATTTTAATCAGAATATTACTGATGTTGCACAACTGTGACACCAGTGACTAATGTTAATATTATGAATGATGAGAATACTTAAGTTGACCAATATGGAAATTAGATCCATGTTAATGTTTAATCTGTTGGTTTTGCCATTTTGTAAAACGGACTGAAATCGTTCGTCCTTCACTGGTGTTACAGTCCTGTTTTGATGAGGTTTTTGATCTTTTTGTTGAAATATTATCCTATGTTTTAATTGAACTGTTGGAATATTCAGTTTTTATACAGTCGTTTATCTAATTTGGTCAAATTGCATGTTCTGCAAAAATGCATTATTTTTTCTGATATGAAAATGTCTGTGTACCCCAGTATTTTTTTCATATGTGTCTATAACATATCACTGGTAACTTGATTAGTTTAAAGGAAATCTTTCATTAAATACATATAAATTCAAAATTAATACCTGATGTGCCAAACTGACAAAACTTTGTATCTCGCATTAAAACATTTGGAATTAAGCTGCTAATTTTGGATGTATGATAATAGGAGATGTTAACAAACATACAGGGATGGTTTATTTTTGGGATTAATGAAACTGAATTTCTTTAAAGGTTATCCAGCTTAATTCCCACTCCAAATAGAGAATGACCCCCGAATGCACATATACTGTATATATACACATTTATAATCAGCAGGGGATTCCAGAAATACATTTTTTTCTGTTTTATTTATACGGTCCTCACAACTAAAATCGATGATGTTCTATACCTAAGTACAAACACATACACACACAGTCCATATACTCATTATCAATTTATTTCTATGTGCATAACCCAATTCCAAACAATGACTTTAACCCCTACCCAGCCCTAACCTTAATCATATGTAACCAAACAAATTGCAAGACTTTTGGCATTTTTAGTTTTTTGATTGCATTCACAGATTTTTATAACCGAGGTTATCCTTGTGGGGACCAAAAAATGTCCCTACTAGGTAAAAAGTGGTTTTTATCACATTGAGAGGAAATTTAGTCCCAACAATGTAGTAATTACAAAATCATGCATCCACACACACAGGATAGTTTTATTAATCCTATTTCAGTAAGGATATCACTTCATGGGAAACATGAGGCTGTATGCAAACTACAAACTTGTGTCCGTCCACTTGTGAGATGTGCATAGTCTTGGTTGTTAGATAAAATAATCGTCAAATAAACAAGGTCTCCATCATTCTCATTCAGCATTGTCTACTGAGGGATTTCCTGCTTAAGCACCCCCACAGTGAAGTTCCCTCTGGCCCACTAAGAGGGAGGGGGGGGGGTTACATCAGGGGGAAAACGAGCACCGCAGAAAACGACTTAAAGAGAAATGACAGAGTGTTGGGTGATTTCGAGGGGGGGGAGCTGGGCGTCCATGATACGGCATCTGAACAGAGGCGGGGGTACAGCAGGCTTTCGGTGAAGCAGGGGTAAATGTCAGGGTGGGGGGGAGTACGAGTGAGAGGGGAATCAAAAGCAGAACCCACAGGTCATGGAGTCAATGGCTGATTTACACGTCACACACCATGGAAGAAAGAAAAGCCCCCGTGAGACTGGAAGGAGGGGTGGAGGAGGCAGGTAAATGTGTTTACATATACACTCAGTACAGAAGTCGAAGATTCAACTAATGACAAAGGAATTTCAGGTTGATATTAGCAAAACGTCCCTGCGATTAATTTGAATATTCACTGTTTAAAATAAAGACCCAGAATAAACTCTGTATACAAGGTGTGTGACACTGTGACCCCTTAAAGACACTTAAGGAGAGTTGACACAGGAGTCTGTATCAAATTGAGGGAGTCACGTGTAATAAGACCAGATCCAGTGTTTCTCTGATACCACAAGAGGCTGGAAGCTACAGCCACTTAAGAGTATTAGGATTCATTTCCTGCCCCGATGCTCCCAGTACACCAGAGCTGAAAGCGAACACCTTATTCGTCGTTCCCCTTCCTGGCGGTAAGGAGATCTCTGACCCTTTCCATCTTCTGCAGCAGCCCTCAGTCTAAGTGCTCTGCAGGGACGTCCACAGCAGCTGCCCTGTAACACGAAGCCGCTCCATCCTCCACGTCCAGGCTGGGGAGAAACAGGAGATCACAGCGGTTTTGTGCAAGCCCCTACAGCACCCGCAGCCCCTGCAGCTCACAGCCGGAACCCCCGCCAAAGATGTACCTTTCAGTGGTGCGACGCATGCTCGCCTTCCAAAGCCCTATCCTTAAATCCATGGAAATCTGAAAGATGAAATCCGTACTGTCGTGTAATTGCATGGGGAAATAACAATCAACATTTGCCTGCTGTCAGGATTTCTCAGAAATTAAATTAATTCAAATTAAATTAAATGAAAAACAAGGGGTATACTGTGGTTGTATTTTGAAGTAAGGGAGAGTATTTAATAAAGTTTACTTCTGTGGTGGTTTTTAAGTGCAAGTTTTCAAGGCCTTTTCCATTAAAGGCAGCTTTAGTCAAAAGTCAGCTTAAGCACAACTTTAAGGAAGTTTTCTTAATTAATCAAAACAGACCAAGGATTGCAAGACTTCCAGATGCAGGGGTGATAAACTTTTGTTTCTGGTGCAGTGTAAGATTTATTGGAAAACAGGACGATTTTATAAAACGTGTTCATTTGATGGATATAACTGGATGTATTTTGTGACACTGGCATCCAAAGATAAGATAAAAGAGCAGTAGAATAGGTCTGCAAAGTGACACAGAGCTTGATCCCAGCGGGATTAATGAGGAAAGCCTCTTCAATTCCAGTCATGAGGGACACGGTCTGACAGGTTTTCCAGCTCTGGTTACACAGGCCTGTGGCCCACTAGCATTAGGCTAAAACAGGGTGTTTGGATAATGACACGACTCTGCCTGCTCCATACGTCACGCAGCACAGCCGACTGTCGTGCCGTACGCAGGCTGAACACATAGCACACAGATCCATTTTCTAGCACACTTGCGCTATTTTGTTACACCCCTCTCAAAACTGCCCAGCCGGACCTATAAACACCCCAACATGGCGATTTGTCCATTTGTCCAGTCAGAGCCGGCTGGCTTTCATTAACGCTAAACTCTGGGCAGGGGGTGGGATGAGAAGCCAGGTTTATATGAAAATCAATTATGTGTAGTATTTAGATTTCAATGACAGTAAATTGAGTTTCTAGGCAATTTCCCCTTACAGAGACTGGAATGCATGTCTTGAACCCAACATACAGAAAGAAAACAAGGTCTGATGTATACAGCATGGGCTTGGACCGGGACCAGCATGGCACGGCCCACGTGACAGCCAGCCGGGCGGATCAGCCCAACCTGCAAATGATGCGACTCCCAACTCCAGAGACCAATCAGATAACTGAGTCCCCCAGGAGGTGACTCCAATGCCGTAACAGACCTGAACGGGCATGGGCACACTGCACCGGCAAAGCTGTGCCTTCTTATGAATCCATGATGAACGTCGTTCACTGTGTAATGTTTATTTAGCCGCTAATATCTCGTTAATTTCACAGTCTTTAAATGCGAGGCATTAGAAAATCCCTTGGGGGGTTTAGCTAGCCGCCAGTCATCAGCTGAACATTCCTCTCGTCTGAAGTCAGACGCAGTAAGCACATTTTCCACAGTTAAACATTTTTTCATTTATATAAACAGATGTTTGGGGGCGGGGCTGTGAAATAAGTGTGACACACTTAGCATTTTGTCATACCTTATTCACCCTAAGAAACACCCCCCCTCCAAAACATCTCCAGAGACACCAGCGGCCACAGCCCACGCTCTCGACAAACTTTGTTTGGTTTCCAAATTGATATTAAAGTAAGTGTGGATTTTTTCATAAAGACTTTGAAAATATTTATTACACAGAAAATGCATAATTGCTATAAGCAGAAGACGACTGCTGTGCCGTCCTGGTTTTGTGGATGAATTAAAGGTTCAAGAAAATAAACCCTTCACATGACGTTTTAACACCAAAACACAGGAGATGAGTCCCACCATGAAATCTGCCCTCCATTAAAGTGGCATTTTGAATTCATTCTTTACAAACTACTTTACTTAATCAGTAAACATGCATATGCATTAAATATGCACAAAGCATATAGTGAAAAGCCAAAAGGTATCTGGACAACATCAGGAGGACACATTTCAGCTTATATATTGTTTGTTCAATTTATTATAATTTTGACAGCAACTGATGATTTTCAAAACTGACTTTAAGCTTAAATATCTGGGAAACAACGACGCTTTTTATTTAAAACAAGTAAAGTCATCACAGATTCAAAAATCCAGCAATGGACTGCTGTAAATGTTCATGAAATTTCCATAAAATCTAACATCTGTATCCACTAAGTAGTCATGCCTCGCTAATGAAGCACAGGAAGTATTTACATTACAGGAAGTATTTTACATTAGCTCTTCATCCAAGGTGACCTAAAATAGTGCACTCTGGGTCTTTATATAGTTGGGTATTAATAGGACAAGCACTTGAGTGTCAGCTCAGAGCCCCTTCTTTGTGAAGTGTCTTAACCGCCCTGCCACCTGCTGACATTTTTCCATCAGCGCTACTGTTATTGAAGCTACCCTGTGCCCATCCTGGGTTTAAGCACGCCTCCTTTTAAAGTATCCCACCCCACACGTATGCTGAATCTTCAGACCCCATACGGTTTCACCCCAGTACTGTCACCCCCTCACACTTTACCCCTCTACCACTTTACTCGCTTTTCACCTCTCTGGGGTCTTGCGGCTCTGTTACGTTCCCATGCCAATTTCCCCAAATACAGCATCAACAGAACGTTTTTCCTGCTTCCCGTATTTCCCCATCTCATAAATCCTTCATCCTGATGACATTCTTATACATTATTAATATATATTTATATCAACATATAACCTTAATTTTCCAGATAATCCTAGGGATCAGAAAATAGTTCCGACTTTTGCACATCTGAATCACAGGGAAAGTCATTTGTAGAGCCCTCAATGTCAGCAGTTACCCAAAAGCCCTTTCTGTAATGTGATTCGGCAGACTCTCTGAGACCATGTGACTCCAAAGGGTTAAAGGTCACCATGTGTGACTTAGAGAGGTCTCCACGGCTGGTGTGCCCTGTCCTACACCACTCACCTGGACGAAACCGGCCGGATGCAGAGGGATGGAGATGAAAAGGCTTGCAAAAAGGTTTCTGGGACGTTTTAAATCTGTGAAGAACAGGTAGCTCTGTGATACGTCCCCGTCGAGCCCGGATGGCATATGGAAAAGTGTGGACCAGGGCTTGTTTTCTTATGGATTCCGCTTATGAGTGACACGTATGGATGGCCGGTGCGTGTTTGTGCTGTGCACATCCATGACCTTCCGAAAATTACAGCCTGCCTGATGAGAAACCCACCCACCACTCCTCAGACCTGCCTGATCAGCCATATTATTTCCACTCTGCACTTGTTGTCCAATAAAGGATCATGTTGATCATTTACTACTTTTACCTGCTTGTCATTATTCGAAATCTGTCAAGTGATACATAAAGAAAATGAACAAGAGAAAGAGTGTGATTGTACCTGTCGTTCAGTATCGTAAGTCTATCTCTCAGTTCACCATGTGGCGGCAGCACTGAGCCAAGGTTAATGAACAGAAAGGACGGCATGTGAGGTCATGTTTACATGATGCTTCATGAATCCCTTTCCTAACCACTACCCTGGTAGCTAAAACCCCGAAATGAGCCTGTGTATCAGTGCACCTACTGGCCCTGAAGTAGAGGTGTGTTTCAGTATGTTGCCATCCAGTTATCTGCAGCACAGACAGGCTCTTAGGCAGAGTGGCAAGCCAGGGCTCAGTGGGATTTCCTGTGCCGCTCCCTGTCAGGTTCCCCTTTCTCCCGGCACCCGTCTGCTCTCCAGCAAGACTGAGGAGGCAGCGTCGATCTCCTGAAGCGCTCCACAGCCCTGCCTCGGGAGGGTAATGACGTATTAGCAGTGGCAGTGTTTACCACGATTCAAACCACACATTTGCGTGGGCCTTTCAAGGCTTACCCTGTTGGCCACAAATAACCACTTCAGTAAATATTAAATAAACATGTTCCTCATTCAGGATATACTAAAGCTAGCGTCAGTCTACGAGTAGTTAGTGGTTTATGTTACACCTGCGCATGTGCCGAGGTCGCTCTTGTTAAGTGTACTTCCTGCTCTCGGGAGCAGTTGCTCTATTTGTGTACGTATTATTAAAGTTTGTTGCCGACTACCTTATTCGCTTTCAGTTGTGGCGTATTTCCCATTACTGACACAGCTACAATCCTCTCACTCTACTAACTAGCTATTTATTGAGCTTTTGGAACATCTGAAATAGCACAGGGGGCCACAAAGTGACTTTTTGAGTGAGTGCCAGAAGCAGAAATCCAGCCCCTGTGTGTTGGGGCCCCGTGCGGCCCAAAAATTTGAACATAGAACGTTGCTTAATTGTGCTTAATACCATAATATAGCGTAAGCACGCAGGCACAATGAAGCAGTAATAGATTACCTCAACAGACTTAAGCTCACCCACCGTGTACAACATGCAAATTGCAATCACTGCATTTGTAATGCTTTATATCTTAACTCCGCAGCAAGACATTTTTCAGAAAATTAGCCTTTGGTTAAGCACTAAGATAGAGGAATGCTTTATTCTTCTCAGAGCTTTATTATCAGATTTATAAATTAATTACTCTAGATTATGAATAATATTACAATTATATGAAAGAGTTTTATTTATTTAATCCAAGTCAGTAGAAAGACTCACACTGCCAAAGAATACAGTATCTGCAAGGAAAATAAATCCTTTATATACAACAATATCTTGTTTCTATAGAATAGAAACATTACTCATATTTAGCTTTCTCTAGCTATTGTTATAAGTGCTTAATTTTTATTTACATTTCCATTAGAGGCAAATCCCCTGCTGAAAAGTCCGCCCACTTCACCTCGCCCGGAGCATGATCTTTTTCTTTTAATCCCTTTTAAATTTAAAATGCGGTGTTGTCACCATCTTTGCTCTTTATAGCAACGAGAATGTCTCCGCAGGGTCACGACGCTTACGATCAGAGAGATTAGACACGTATATCACGAAAGAACAGATTCCTGACATGGCTTGAATGACTTACCCAGGTAAATCCAGCCATGACAGGTGACTGTATCGGGGAATAAATCTCAGCTTCAGGTGTATTTTTGCGCACAGATACCTTTTACCATGAGGAAATATGGAGACTTCATATATTTATTTACCGTGCCTCTGGTTTCACTTCTCATCTCAGAAATCTCAGAGACATAATGAGTATAGCGCGGATAAAACGTACTGTAAAATATAACAGTGGGGGGGCTATTTTCTCTTGAGATGCACTGAATTTCAGGCAGGAACTCGGTTGATAGGTGAAGGCGTCCCCGGGACCTGACAGGCCGCGGTGTGCGGTGTTCGCTGTCTCTCAGGGAGTGCATGATGGCGCACCCAGGGCCTGACAGCCACGCCAGCGTTCATTATTAGTGACAGTCGTTCCCTACGACCGTTTGGCTTCCTGTGTGACATGCGCGATTGTGGCACCATAACGCAGTCACCTCACCCGTTTGGTAATTAGGACTGCCACCCTCCCCGCTCTGTTGTACCCTTAAGCCCCGCCCACTGATGCCGATGTGCCCCCCCCCCCCCACCTCCACCATCTCTGTGACATGACTCTCCCTGCTTTCCGTGCGCACGTGGTCCAGAAGGCGGCCAGCCACAATGGTGAGGTTAAGACTGGCGTGAGGGTGGGGATTAATGTTACGGTCCAATCAAGGGACAGAGGGACAGCAATACAACAATAAGAAAAACTTGTTGGCAGTAAAATTCAGGCAAAACAAGAGTCAGGAATGGTTAGCAAGGTTAACCAATGACCTTGGTCGTTTAGTCGCTTAGTTCTGCCGCAAACTCTATTAACATGAAGCTAATTTCAAAAAACACAATCCATGCATTTTCCATAAATGCTTACCCAGCGCAATATAAAATTCATACTGGAGAGTGCATAAATATATGAAACAAGCAAGCAGTATTAAATTAGCAATCTTTCATGGTTAACATTGGCTCCAAAACATTAACCAAAATGTGTTTTTGAATGTCCCTCTTCTGAATTATGGATCTTACTCTGTTGCAGTTGCTTACCTTATTCATTGTCAAAGCCATACTCAGCTGAATTCTCGTAATAAAAATGATGCGAGTTTATAAAGTCACTATACAGCAATAAGCTGCTTGAATATAATGTATAATGTACGTATCTTTGCATATTAACAAATTTCATTCTTTACATTTCTATACTTATATTGTTCTCATTCTAATTAATGTGTTGTTCCCTGAAGGCAGAGAATGATTGTTACAACTCGTTATAGTGATTAACCTAAATGCACCTGCTCAGAGGCTTAGAGGCTCAGTGCGCTTGCTGTTCATCGATAATACTACTACTACTGCTACTACTACTACTACTACTACTACTAATAATAATAATAATAATAATAATAACAATAATAAATACTGTAACAATGTAATATTTAAAAAAAAACATTAATGGCGGTCCTTACATTATTGGCTGCTACAGACAACAATGCGTGTTATTTTACAGCTTTTCATTGGCTGTGGCACTGCTGACCGGCTACCCCGCAATGACAGTTATCAGTGCGTACAGTGTGCAGTTAATCTAATTAGCATGTATTTTTTTCAAAAGAGAAATTATAGAGAGGGATTTGTTATAAAGACAGGGACGCATTCCGCTATGCACCCCCTAATTATCGGTATAAGCATGCGGCTCAGGTCGACTCCAGCCTTTGCTCCCTAATATGATAGTCAGGGCTGTTTCAAAGCGGGATTACCCAAACACAGGCGCACTCCGTAATTAGCCCTGGGGGGCATAACTGGATTTATTCCGCTGCTTGCACACAAAAGGCAGCCGTGTAATTTGATTAGCGGGAGCGCGCACCGTGCACGACGCCAAAGGAGACGTCTTCATTGCCGGCGCGTTAATCTCGTCCCGTGCGTGGATGTGCAGAGCTCAGATAACCCACCAGCGGCTTCCTGATCGCTTCATTAAACCCTCACCGCTGGTGGGTCTACGTACGAGGGAATCCATAAGCAGCCCAGGCTCTGTTTCAGTTTAATTCCCACCAAAAAAGCCCGATTCTGGACATGAGCGGGTTGTGAGATCCCCAGTACAGAAAACCGCAAACCCTTTCCTAACCCTAACAGGTGGTGGGACAGCTGACCCGTACTGTTGTAACCGACCGCGGTTTGATTTTAATTACACTCTAAAAGCATCGCCACTAGGGGAATGATAGTAATAGTAATGATAATTATTATTTTTTTAAATAACTAGTTACGTACTCTTAATTACGTACTTTGTTCTGAAGTATTTTTATGCACATCACAAAAAATTAAATGAATGTGGAGCTAATTTCATATTTCTTTCAATAAATTGACCGTCTTTAAGAGGACAATATGCCCTGCTGTCGTTAAATCGGTTCTATAGGCCTAGATTTTATGCCAGTGATTAAGCATTTCAATTTGTAGTTTAATTTCTTATTAATTTGCACATTCATCTTCTCTAGCTAATTGTTGAAATCGAGGAGGGTTGTTTGATCGTGAATTTGATTTGTCATGAGTACCAAAACGAGGGATTTATCTTAGTTCAGCTGGAGGCTGAAATAGCCGTCATCTTCCCTATTGAGCTCTGATCCAGCGAAAGCCACCCCTTCCCATCAGCTTCACCCTGTACACACGCCTTCCTCGCGCCTCGGTTGGGATGAACAGTTTGCTGTCGGTTCGTTTAAAGAGGCCCCCTCCCCCACAACTGAAGCCTTGTTTAAAGGCCCCTACCCCGCTCCACAACTCGGGTAATTAGCCTGCTCAAGCACTCAAGCAGCCAACTCGCATCCTCCTGCCCTGAGTCGGAGGGACTCTTTAAAAGATCATCCTGACATCCAAAAAGCACTTAATTAACCAGCTAGGTGCCCCCCTCCCAGTCTCTCTCTGCTCATAGATCCCCAAGTGTGGCACGTGGGGGGTAGAGGAGTGTCCCTGGGTGGTTTTGCAGATAAGAGATTGTGACAATTATAAAAAGATGCCCTCCGAATCCTATTCATGCTTTTATTACCATACCGAAACCATGCATGGGATTATCAGTCTTCCCGGGAGGTCACTTAGGCGTGCGTATCTGTCCTACCAAACATAATGGAAGCTAAAGGACAATATAAAATTAGCCTACAAACATGCTTAAGACAGTTTATTATAACCACCACATAGAAATGATCCAGTAGGTATAGCCTTCCATCCATTGCTGTTTTTACATGCTCAATATTTTACTTTATTCGTGAATCGAGTGAAGTATAAAACATCTTTAAAATGATAGAAGAGTTTTTAGTTTAAGAAAGTCTCTCCAGCTTATATATGTAAAAAATTATGAATGCGATTGACATCTGTTAATTTCCATATGGTGAAACCGCACAGTCCAAATATTTTGTTTGTATGGCTGAATTGACATGTCCGCTCGATCCGTCACACTCCTGCCGAAGCCGCCTGCACCAACCGTGCATTTCCTGTGGTCCAAATCGAGCCTGCTGCAAGGCTTCTGTTTAAGTTATCCAGCAGCTGCTCCCGTGCCCAGAGAGACCTTTGTGGGAATATTGTCTTTTCTCTTTCCGCTCCAGCTCAGTCCAGTCCAAAGACAACACCATCCCCCCCCCCCACCCCCCGGCGCTGCCTGATCACTTTAACCGCAGGACGTTTGTTTTTTACAAGTTATCAAGCAACAAGACACCAAAGGGAACGGAAAGATTAAATTGTGGAGTTGGCTTTTTTTGACGCCCGTTTGAGTTCAGCCAGGGGGCAGAGTTCATCTCGACTGAGGTTTATAGTGTCCGAGTTTTTTGACAAATGGATTTTGTGCTCGTCGTGTACTCTGCTGGCTGCTGATTCCTAGAGGTGATGTCACTATTGCAAAGGGGCTAATGACCTTCAGAATGCCTCAGAGGTCATCTGATTCACTGTAACACTAGTGTGGCTGGATTTTAATATGCATCGTTGGCTTGACAGCCCTGTGAGCGTAAACATGCACCATAAAATAAATTCAAACACACAGTGTAACATCCCAAAAAACACCCCTTATTTAGTACTGAAATTGCAGTTTGCTTTTGTATTCAATAAAAGTACATGATCTGACAAAGATGCCCTTACTGGTTTTACTGATCTGAAACTGGAGAATTTGCATAGGCAGTTTTCTTAACATACAAGCCAGAGGCCACCAGAGTCTGGTGCACCATCTAATGGACACAAACCAAGCTATGGTCTCATTCCAAAGATGGAAGGTTTGGGAACCACCTCTTCGTCATGTGTGATGTTTTAATTTGATGAGTATTTTCAGTTAACAAACCTGTTTATATTATGCAAGCTGAACAGAGCTATTGATGTGAAACACTTTTTTCCAGATAGCGACGATGTGTGAGTATGTAATAGCACTGATTTACGGCAGAGCATGGTACTTTGGTGCAATTTTGACACAGCCTAAAATTATGATTATTATACTCGTTGTGGTCTTCTGTCTGTGCTCTGTCTTTATTTTGGCCCATATAATTCTTATAGGATAAGACTAGGAATTGTGCAGTTTTATGTGAGACTTTTTTGTGATTAAGTGGGATTTGGAGTCTGGCTTTAATGACTGACACTTCTGTGCTGCAATGGCAGTTTTGTCTGACGAGTCCTCAACGTAAAAGTTGTTTCGAATCTCGGTGAAATTGCTCAACGTTTAACTGAGACTGTCTTTGCACAGCACTGTTAGAGACTGAAACATTTGCACTTGATTTTATCTGATGGTGGAAACCATGGTCCCTTACCTCATTTTAAATACTTTTAAACACCCCTTCTATGTGCTAAATGCTAATGTCATATAATTGCTAAGAGATAAAGAGGTGAATTTCAATCTTTGCAGTATAATGTGAACTCTTTTCAGCCTTTTTAGATTAGACATCACTGGTTCGACACCTTAGATAAATGTAGAATGCTGAACTAAGGTTTGGAGGTGGTCCATCGCAATGCAAAGTGTAGCCGTATCGTTAGCATCTAAAAACACAGCTGTTATGCGCAAACCAAGGAGGAGTATGGAGGAAACATCACCCCATCGTGACGAGCCGTGTTTACCTGGAGGACCAAGCTGCCAGGCTCACCAGCTGGTGCCCCTGGGAGGTCTGCGGGTCACACGACGAGCTCAGTGCACCAGGGACAAGCGACACGTAAACGCGACAGAACCCAACGTCACGACGATTTCGTAGCCTAGCTGTCGCACACAAGCATGCCTGATTCCTTTGGCTGTAACTAAAAGTTTCCCCTCAATTTCCTTGACTTACTTTCTATGAGTGTTACTTATTCAGAGTTAATTTTGCTCCGGTGTCTATTCTGTTCAGACACCTTAAATCAAACGCTGGGAATCTGCAGGAAAGTTCTGAACAAATGCAGCCAGGCAGATAGTTGGAGTCGTCTCCAAGGTAGCCATGCCCCGAACAGCTGGTCACCTCTTGACACATTTTGCCGCACTGGCGAACCTTTGATGGGGCTTCCGAATGTGCCCCTGGCTGCCCTCATGCGCAGTGGAGCCTGCGACGGACGGCAGCATTAATGCGATGTGCGCCACTGCTATGCTAATAGCCAGCGGGCCCGCAGACCCTCATTAACATTATTTGCCTGTTAATCTGCATCTATTTAATTAGTGATATTATTTATGCACATAATTTCCACCCACTGATGGCAGTTAGTGAATCTGTTGAGATAGGGAGTGAGTGTTCCTCTCAGGTTTTGTGTTGATCGGGAATTTGGTGGAGGTGTGGGGAGGGGGGCAGCGAAATTAGCCTGTGGTGAACTGTGGAAAACCGCACTCTCATAGGATCACATCCCCAACTGGCACAGGTGTGGCTTAGAGGCTAAGCCGCTCGTACAGTAGAATCCAAAACACTGTGTCCGTTTGTTAGATAAAATCACATCCTGCCAGGCCACCACGTAGGGGGGTCGCGGAAACACTCAGCTCCTGTGCCCCGGGATTACCCGCATCTTACATCATCATTATTAAAATTTAAGTCAACAGTGTTGTTTAACTGCCCCTTTTAACACTGCTACTCTGTGCCGGAATCGCAAGGAGACCAGCCAGAGTTGGAACCTTTTATGTTTTAATTATCTAGCTGGTTAATGTATTTCACTTTTATTTATAGTCAGTAACAGGTAAACAAAATGCTTCGAAAACCTGTTGTAGATCTGAGAAAATGTTGTATTCAGAGTGGGAATTGTCATCACCAGTTTCATTCATTTTTTTTGTTTAATGTCTAGCGTGTCGTCGTAAACATGAAGATCGCGGCTGGAGCACCGCGTGTTTGGTAGCGGTCCACCGCTAAGATGGAGCCAGCCTGATTATGCGACTGCTGGCTTCAGGCAGCGAAGCGCTTGAACTGAGTGTTCATCTGAAGGCCGTACCTTCTCCTTCAGGATAGTCATTTTCGAAACTCTTCAGAAAGAGTGCAGACATGCCGCGTCGATCTGAAAACAGCAATTAAACTACACCCCGGCCCAGCTTATCTACCCGGTGGTCTAATTACATTCCTGTGGGATATATGGAAATCTCTGTGCCACACAGCTGACTCTGTGGAGACCAGTTATAAAAAAAAAGCATGTTTGTGATGTACTCTCTGCCTCACTCGTACGTCGCTTCCAACGAAAGCGTCTGCCAAGTAAAGAAATTTCATAAATGTAAAGCCAACGAAATAGCAACAATCCTAATTTAGCAGAAAAATAATGTATCGCAGTCCTCAATACACCGTTAATCTCTCAAATAATATTCAGGAATAACTGATATTATTTTGCCCTGAGATGGACTGCCATTCTGCCCAGGGTGTCCCCCAGCCTTGTGCCCTATGCTGCCTGGGATAGGCTCCAGGCCACTCGTGCCCCAGATCGGGATAAATGGAAAATGGATAAATTTATGAATAGATATATGGATGAAAAAACTGAAATTTCATTCAACTTTGTGTCATTTCACATGCATTACATCACATTGTAGTTATATTATATTATTCTCTTGTTGTCTTTTTACAGCTCCTGCTGTATTGACCTGTGACCTGTGCTGTAGAAGAAAGCCGATGGGTTGAACATCGACACGCAAGTGGTGTTTATTTAACAGTTACAGTTGGGTGTTTGCTCGGTCAGGAAAGAGCGTTTATTTACCGTGAACCGTCCGCAGACGCAGTCCGTTTGCAGATGGAACGCCGCGGTCACAAGGCTATTGAAGACATTCTTCCAAACTTCAATAAATCACAAATCTCTGGAGCTATTCAAAGGAAATGAACCGGCTTTTATTTTACTGGCAGATTCGCCCCTGAAAAACAGTAATGAGCTTTAGATTTAGAAATGATATGGTTGTTTGGGGAAAGACACACTTCTTAGTGGTGGGATATTTGTTCTTGTAAAACAATCGTTACCTAATAATGACCCTCTTTGGTAATAAACTCTGCCTCTGCGCCCAGCTGCAATGGGAGTGTTCTGCTCCTTCTCCATCCTATTTCCGAGGCCAAGTCACAGCTCCAAGCCGGCCCGGCGTCTGCTCTGTCCGCAGTGATCTCACCCCGGGCTTAACGCATCTGTGAGTGCTCGCTGCTGCCTGTAATTACGAGGCTGCCCTGCCCTTCTGAAGGACAGGTCTCCATTAATCAATTTCCTTTAATTAATGTGTTTTTGGACACTTGAGCTTTCTGATTTTAAGCATGTTTCTCTTGGTGTAAGAGACCGGGAAGAGACAACTTCAGGGGTATCTGGTGGTCTGGCTCGCTGGAGGAGACGCCCCTCCTGTTTCGGATATTATGCCTGTCTGGGTTGGCAGCCTGTGGAGCCAGAAAAGGAAGGGGGGTGGATGTTGGGGGGGTGGAATGGGGAGGGCAAGCACATTGTTTCGTCCATCCTGCTGTCTGCGTCCACAAGGCCCAAAAGTATCATTACAGTGTTTACATTCCAGCATCACATCTTAATAAATGTTTATGTGCAAAACGCCCAGCCCCATCCCCCCACCTTCCAGCACCACAATTAGCTGTCTGTTTTTTTGTATCTGTTCTCTTTTCATGGCTGTCACACCTTTCCGGAATATTTTCCCCCTACATTAATAAACCATGAATTATTTACGCGGCCTGATCGCCGCGTGTCGTTTATGCAAAAGGCTTCACGCCGCGGCGTATGTGATGCGTGAGATGCAGCCGACCCCTGGAGCAGAGCAGCAACAGATCTCATCTTCTATTCAGGGCACTCTTGCCTTGTTTCCTCAGGAGTGACCTCCCTTTGGCTGCAGTCAGTTACCATCAGTTACCATTTTTTTAATTAACACTGCCCCCATCTCCCCGGAGGACTTCACTACTGCTTCCTACTACTAACTCAAATACTTAGTATTTTTATTACTGTTATAATTTACACAAACACAGTAATTAAATGATGATGAACAAAATCAGCTCACATTACCACAGTTATGCAGTATTCATCATGTTTGGCATCTTCGCTAATATTAACAAATAGTGTGGACATTACTCATCAAATGCATATAAGAGGCTGACAGCTGAAGAGGATTAAAAGCTCTTTGGTCCCCATGGATGTGAAAGCAATTTATGGAGTGCAGTTGTTACACTGGGGAGCCTGTTTTCAGTGCTGAAAGGGCGAGGGATGGGCATCCACAGCGGTTCCTGATTAATGTCATCTGCTCAAAGACCGCTGGTGATCTGCTGGCCCCTAACGGGAGTTTTAATGAGCCTTCTTCCCTTACCTGGGGCATCCTCTGCACTCCTTTACATGCTGTAGTTATCCCGTCTATGTCTTTGACAGAGGACCAGCCGAAGCTTTGCATAGTAAGCCTGCAACATGCCCATGTTCACCCATGGTGAATGGGATCTAACTCGACAGGAATCAACAGGGTAAAACAAGCTCTTATATTACACAGATGTCTATGTGTCCAGACTCATAGCATCCCACACGGGACGGACTAGTCAGCTACTGAGTGCTAAGTCATTTTATAAACCATTAGCAAATCCTTACCAAACGCATCACCTGTCATTGGTTAAGGGCGTGGACTTGTAACCAGAAGGTTTCTGGGTCCATTCTCAAGAGAGTCCCAGCTGGAATACACTTATGCAAGATGTTTAACCTCAAACACAACAGTACACTGTAGAGCAAGGCTCTTCAAATTTGAGCCTCTATTCCAAATACAGGCTGTGTTTTCAGTTGTCCCAGGTAGGTAGTTTAATAATTAATGATTCTGATTAGCCAGATGCTTCACACCCGGCTCACAGGTAAAGGAAGGCTGGGAAATCAGCTGTGCTGGGACCTTGAGGATGGTGATTTGAGCATTGCTGTAGAGACTGCAAAAATTTTATGTTGAGTAAAATAAAATCATGCATTAAGCACTAAAAGAAAGGTGGATATGCAGTCATTTCTTCAACTGCTTTCAGAAGGCTTTGAAACTTTATTTTCATTTTAACTGCTATTCATGTCTGGTTTAAAGTGATGCTGATTTGTAGGCACAATCGATATGTTCCGATTTTCTGATTAGTACAGGATTATTGTGTATAGTTTACATCAGTCTGTGTGTGAGAAAACATTTACCTACAGCAGGAATTACATTTCACTCAGTTTACGTGCACAACTTATTGTCTGTGAGTGAAAGTTTTATTGCTTCGCTGTCAGGCTGAACACATTAATGTCACATTTCGCCTAAAAAACTGTTGCTGTCTGCCCAACATGAGAAGTTGGCTTCCCAGAATGCATCAGTGCTTGTGCTATGCTGTAGTTAAACCTGTCCCCTTTGTTCCTGGGCCAGTCAAGACATTTTCAGAGCCCAGATATAAAACTTTGACCCCCGTATGCCACTGGGGGCTGTTCTGAAAGCACCCCCCCATAATAAAGTGATACCTTTTGTCCTTCTAATTACTGCCTTTAATTGCCATGTAATGAAGTTAATGTTTAGCAGAATTTACAATCCAGTAATAAGGGTCACCACTTTTGCCTTCCCACATTATTTTAGGCAAGTTCTTTTTATCTCAGTACAACAATGGGTCCCAGGACAATATACCCGTGTGTTGGTCATTAACGCCCTTTCAGCTACACTCCGCTTTCCCCACACATTTCCTTTAGCTTCTCTTCTACTGCAGGGTGGGCGGGGAACAGTAATCACTCTGCCATTTTTATTGGCCGCCTTTCCGAAAAGCCCGGGGGTCATCAGAGGGTTTATTCAGGCTGCGACCAAATAAATCACCCACGTTCTTTTACCGCCCTACACCCTCCTACGCCTTAACACCCTCCACCCCCCACCGGCGACATCAGATACACATCGCTGGACAATGGTGGACGAGGTCTGCGTAACGCTGGGCCTGAAGCACGTTACATAGCAACTTGCTGAAAGGGCTGGATCTAAATAGCCATTTAATCATGCCCCGATTTGATGGGAAAATCCCAGGAAGTGGGACAGTATTAGCCCAAGCCCAGGGAACACCACTGAGCCCTCCCAGATGCCGGCAGGAAGTGATTTTTGGTTTTCCCGTTATAAACATCATAGCTGAATAGATCAGGCACCCAAGCCAAAACCCAAGCCTTAGATGAATCCTAAGAGGTGTTAGGATCACAGATAATAATCACAGTTTACAGGATTCTTCTCGATTAATCCATCCTCCTCAGCCAGCCTTCATACAGTAAGGCTCCTGTTTATGTAAAGCTGTAGACCTCCTGGTCTCTATTATTTAATCTCTGTTATTTTTACCATGCCAAACATCAGCCCTGGGTATGATGGATGATGCGAGATGCTTTGGGGGAGGCGGTGTGAGTGTGTGATGCCAGGGAGCTAACGCATGCTTAAAAAGTATCTGCAGAGTAAACAGCTGGGTGTTTGACTGTCAGCCCCCCCCCCCCTTACCCCCCAGCTGCCCAAGGACACATCACGGCAAGTCATTCCCTGTGGCCTGTGAGCCACTGTCTGGTCACAAGGGGAACCATTTGATCACAAACACTCCCTTTCCTCACATGAAGGCTATGAGTCTCAGATTCTCAGAATCCTATTTAGTAAACTGAAGCCCAGGGACCATTAAAGCTAAATCACACTAATATCTCCTGCAACCCCTATAAATAAGTGCAGGGCCTGTATGAGGGAAGCATGCCAACATGAGTTGCTACATTCTGTTGGGACTGTGACTCTTGACCACTATTCACCTTTTTGGGGCTGTACAGCCTGGAGGGATACTGGGAGCACTGGTCTGAAATCATGCTCTAAAGCCCCCCAGTTCAGCTGTTGTGTGCTTCCTAACTTACTTTAGCGAGCCTTGTCGGCGTCTCTGCAAAACAAATTAAGACATGAACAATCTCTGCTTTCGACCTCCCTTGACCTGCCACAGAGCCTCTAATCATGCTCCCCTCGCAGTGCCCAGAGATAAGTCAGCCATCTTGAGACCCTCAATAATGTGTCTCTCTGAGCAGTCATGTGACCACAGCTGAAGCGAACATTAAAATAGCTCTTTTGTGTGCGGCTCAGCACGCGCCAATTCATGAATTAATTTTGACCAGATTTTCCTTGGATTTTAAGCATTTAAAGAGATTTATATGGGCTCATGGATGGGCTCATAATCAGACTTATATGATGCATCGGTACATGGAGGAGTTTCTTTTTTTCTTTCTTTATCACCATTACCTCAGCAGACCTTGGGTATGTGTAAAACACAGATTTTGTGTTTCTGGTACCCCGCGCAAAAAGTCCTCCTTCAGGGCCCTCCACCACCCCTCTGATGCTTCAAAAACTAAATAAATAGCTGGCCAGTAGAATTAGAAGATTGTAGCTGGCTAGCTGGTTAGCATAAATACAACATACTGTTTCAGTATCTCCTGAATAAGGAATGTGCTTATTTAATAGTGTAGTAATTCTTTTGACCAACAGGGGGCCAAACCTTGGGTGCCCCAAGGAAATAGACATTTTGAGTGGTAGTTAACACCTGCGTATTACTAACCTAACTTACATTCAGCTTGCTTCCCTTGTTTACCAGCACTAACTTAAGCTTCAGTAGCCTATCCCCCAGAGGCAAGAGAGCATCTTGCTTTTCAGTCTAATCTCCTCATCAGGTCTCCATCTTCTCTTCTGATGTCACTGAAGTCATGCAAATGTCCTGGACTTTAAGCTGGGGTACCTTTGAGTAAAGGTCACACATTGGTTTAGGTGTCTCAGGATAAATCATGCCT
Organism: Mormyrus iriodes; assembly: GCA_011763525.2. Lineage (NCBI taxonomy): Eukaryota > Metazoa > Chordata > Actinopteri > Osteoglossiformes > Mormyridae > Mormyrus > Mormyrus iriodes. Next base: position 5,502,216 of record JAAGVU020000045.1, on the reverse strand, counting down.
TGAATCCCTGTAGCATCCAAGGCTAAACGCACAGCCTTTGGGGCTATAGGTGATGTGTAAACGGAGGGGCGGGTTTTGAAACACGTTGCACCAATAGCAATAACAGGGGTGATGTGTAAACGGAGGGGTGAGTTCTGAGAAGTGTTGCGTTAACTCAGAAACAGCCCTGGAAGTAACACCTGTTTGCTCCCAATGACCCATCTTCCAACCACTTCAATGTTTTACACATACTACCATTTAAAAGTTTGGGGTCACTTAGAAATTTCCTTGTTTTGTCCATTTAAAATAAATTCAAGTTAATCAAAAATACGGTGTAGACACTCTTAGTGTCGTAAGGGACTATTGTAGCTGGAAACGGCTGGTTTTTAATGAAACATCTACATGGGCATACAGAGGCCTACTATCAGCAACCATCAATCCTGTGTTTCAAAGACACGTTGTGTTGCTAATTCAAATTTATCATCTTATAAGGCAAACTTGATCATTAGAAATGCCTTCTGAAATTATGTTAGCGTGGCTGAAAACTGGAGTGCTGATTAAAGAAGCAAGTAAACTGCCCTTCTTTACATTAGTTGAGTTTCTGGAGCACCAGCAATTGTGGGTTTGATTGAAGACTGAAAATGGCCAGAAACACAGAACTTTCTTCTGATACTCATCAGTCTATTGTTGTTCTGAGAAATGAAGGCTATTCCAAGGGAAATTTGTAAGTGACCCCAAACTTTTGAACAATAGTGTAGGTGCAATAGCAGCAAATTGGTTATGTGTCCCTAACTTTTGATCACTGAAACTGCGGATAGTTTACATCCAAATTGGTTATTCTGGTTACTGGTGATTTAGGTTAATGGTTTCCCTTCCCCTTAAGCCTCATTTACAGCTGCATTACCCCAGAAATATTGTGGCACAGTGCTGAGAATATAGCAATGTAACAGGTCTTTTGACAGGCGAACGCAGACATGCTGGGGAAGAGGCAAGCAGTGCCGAGCGTGAGATAAAGCCCAGCCTACGAACGGCTTAACCTACAGTGGAATGAGTCACCGAGTCACTGATCCGTTTTGGCTAATTATTACCAGGCTGTGAAATTTCTCAGCCCTTCAAAATCAATTCCCCTCCCCAAGAACTTCACGCTGACTTGTAGAAAAAGAGAAATATTGAAAGGTTTGCTTAACAGCGCAGTAGCCACACTTAGGAGGTTTTTTATTTAAAATAAAACATCTTGAGCACAGCTGTTAGAAGAAACAAAGGCAGATAATTGGACACTCAGACGAGCTCAGTGAACAGCTGGTCGCCATCCACCCTGTGACCTTCTGAAGAGACGCCCCCCCCACCCCATTTTCTTTAAACACAGGCTGGGTGGGGGGGGGGGGGTGCAGGGGTGTGCACTTTTATTAAGATGAGGTTTGGTCTTGGTGACAATCAGCAAAGTGACACTTTTGGATCAGTACTAAAAAGATTTAAAAATCAAGTCAAGTAGCTGAATAATTGTGCGTGTCTGTTAATGAAGTGGTCAGTAATAAAAAAAAAGTGCAGCTTTTTATGTCAAATGCAATATTAACACGCCAGCAGGTCTGAATTATTCATCTGAGGTCACCCTCTCGTCCTCCTCGCCCCCTACGGAAGCCCTTCAGGGACATAAAGTTCATGGCCTTGAACGGCATTCTGCGAGTCTTCAAGATGGAGCCAGGCGGGAGCAAAGCCCCCAAGAGATTGGGGAGCTTCAATGCCTGTCCCCGAAGGGTGGGAACCGTGACCCACCCCCCAACACTCCCAATCCTTCACCTTTTATCATTCCTACAATTAATTCCCACTAATGAGGTAGCTTCCACAGCCAGAGAGCAGTTTTAAAGGTCCCTGTGGACAGCCTTTGGTGTGTCGGCTTTCCGAATGAAGTCCAGAGCATATGGTTTGTCTGCACTCCTCAAGTTCTTGCATCCAGATGAACGTTTGTGCCCGCCTTCTTATCATGTCATGTGACTCGCTCTGCATCATGTGACTTCTGGACACAGGCGTCTGGGTCTGGGGGCAAGTGATGCCATGTTATGCACGTCTCTATTTAAAGGCACCTGCTGACATTACAATACCGGCTTTTCTGGAAATTTCCACAAAAACCCAGACAAGCACAGCTTTGGTGTCAATCTCCTCTGTAAATACTAAATTTGAAAAAAAATCTCTCTCTCTCGTCGTATCCAGTGGTATTAATTGCCAGCTGTGCCTACATGTGACAGGCCCCCGGGTTTACCAAAGCCTCACGCCAGAATATTTCATGATGGGCCACGTCTCATAAAAAATGCATTTCCTTTCTGCTCACAGCTGGAGCTGCTGATGGAGGGACGTGTGTGTTAAACGTCTGAAGCTACGCACCCCTCCTGAATAAAACGGGACCTTGGCCACCATTCCTCCCACGGTTTGGGCTTCTGTTAACATCTTACATTCGCTCAGCTTCCATTTGAACTCCATTATCTGTTTTTTTACAGAGTATCTTTGATGTCGCGGAGATAATCCAGGCTTGTATGTGAGTGCAGATGGAGTAAATATTGAGATTATCTGCCCCCCCCCCTCGGCTTTCCTGGTTAATACCTGATTAGGGTCGGTATCAGCCGTGCCGCTGCTTCCGATCTGTGAGGCTGCTGCTCAGAAGAGGGCAGGATGGGAGCTGAGAGCAGCGCTGATTTCACCCCGGTCCATTGAGAAGATCAGGCCTCCTGGCCTCCTGTTAGCTGTGGTCACCCTCTCCTGCAGCCCTCTGCAGCTTTTCAGGAGATCTGACAGCTTGGGTTATGTCAGGATCACAGAGATTGGTGCAAATGACCTTTTTTTAAGTGAACGGGTTCTATCTACCTTAATATGGCATCTCTCCTGTGGTTTTTAAAGCAGATTTTCTTTTCATTGAAATCTGAAACATTTCTTACTAGATGTTTTGGGGATCAGAAATTGATAAGCTTCACTCCCCTATAAGGATTGACTATCCATCCATCCATCCATCTGTCCATCTATTTTCCATACCAGCTTGTCCTATGCAGGGTCACGGAGGCCCAGTGCCTATCTCAGCAGCTACAGGCACAAGGCAGGGAACAACCCAAGACAGGGTACCAACCCACTGTAGAAGGACTGACCAGTACATTGTAAATGTATCTAATGTAAAGCTTACTAATGACTGCAACGGTCTCATTAAATCTTAGGTCCACAGTCACTAGTGATGGCCATAACACAATGTAACAAATTTTTATTTTTATTTTGTTCCTGGGTACAAAGTGTGTTTTCCTAACCCGTTATGCCTAAAACAAACA
>JAAGVU020000045.1:5478215-5498832 GCA_011763525.2 Mormyrus iriodes | reverse complement strand
TACTTTTACAACATAAGCAATTAAGAAATAACATGTATTGTCCAGGAACAAAATTTGTGTTACATAGTGTAATCAGATTAGATTTTTGGGGAGTGTTTTGCCAACTGATGATCAATCCATGTCTGCTACAGGTTGCCATATCTCATGTCTACATGAATATGATCTTCTTGCATTATAGACCGTCTTGGAAAAATTACATGTTGTTTTTACCACTATATGCCTGTTATAAGCCAGCCCAGAATAATCAAGGTTTGACATTTTGGTGTAACACGAAGAGTCACATGCTAGCGATGGCCAGTGTTGGGTTCTTTGTAGGAGAAACACAAAATCCCTCAGGAGGAGAATGATCTTCATGACCCTCATTTGAATGTCGATCAGTATTGTGTCATTATGTATTCATTTATCATGGCATTCACTCTTCTGTTACTCAAACACGCCGCTCTCTGTTGTCAACTTACACATGCTTAGCAGACCCACGGACACCCAGCAGAAACACGGTCTGACACCGAGCGCCGCACTTCAGCTGTCAGTCGGCTGACAGGATGTTGGCGAGTTTCACAGGGTTCTTCGTGCCCAGCAGCTCTGCAAAACACTGGATTGTTTAACATACATGCCATATGTTAAACAACCTCTTCAGAGTGCATAAACTCTCCCCAGCACCCATCCCCTGCCCTGCTTGACTTGGGGATTTTTTTTTTCCCCACGATATGCTCTCTCTCATTTTACCATCGGACTCAGAACAAACAGACAAAGAATGAACTTCAAGTTACAAATTGTGTAGGGGACTGGAACATGCCTCTTATGCTTAAACTATCACAACTGCTTTGTTACTCACACAATTGGGTAAGAGGCCCCAATTATTACAGGAATTTAAGCTAAAAGCAATTCAACATAAATACCATCATAGGAACCATCCAAAAATGAGTCCCAATTATTATTATTTTCAAATTTTTTAAATTTTTTGTTTTTTTCTATTAAATATTAGCATCTGATAAATTAAAATTTATCCTATTTCAACGTATCAGGAGCATCCATACATTCAACACTTATCATGAGTGGGACCATGGGGCGTATTCCTGGAAGCACAGGGCACACTACTAGGGTACATCCTGGATGGGGTGTGGCGGGCCTGTTCTGCAGGGACAGGAGCAGAAGATGTAAATGGGTCGTATGTAAAGAGTAAGCAGTGATGAGGAGGATTTAACGGTCTGTGTGAGGTATTTCACGGAATTCAAAGAAACGTCTCTGTGGCGTTTCGGAGCGATCGCGGATGCAGAGCTTTGAAAGCGCCGAAGCTTTTATATCCCACATAAAGCGACGTGGATGATGAGGCATTTGAGCGGATGAGTGTGAAAGGATGTGGTGGAGGAGAGAGTGTGTCTCAGGCGGTCCGGAACATCTCAGTGCAGGACGACACATTTCACACAGTGCCTTCTGCACAGATCTCAGGTTCCTCTAAACCCCACTTGCCCTGTGTAGATCACATCATTCACACTGCACTTTACCTCTCTGGCTCTGAAGGTGGGGAAGATATTCTCATCGCGGTAACAGCTAATCCGGTTTATCTGAAGCTTAGGAAAAGTATGGACAGGTAAAGACAAGACCACAGATTCCGCGATGGAAAAATGGCCACATCTCCAAGGTCTTAATTTTTTTTATTTTCCTTTCTAAACAGATCTAATGTTCTGTCTCAGTTTCATTAAACATTTTCCTCAAATTTGTCTAAATAGGCATGAAAACAGGACGTTTGTTGCTATGCCTGGTAACTATAAGTGGTACCTGGGCAGAGATGTAACTTCCTTATTCCATATCCAGAACAAAACAGACCCTAACAGCTGACAGAGCTCATGAAGACAGAAGATGACTTTAAGATAAAGATGCCAGATAGGATAGGGGGAGTGGGTGGGGCCTCATGATCTGAATTACTGTATTTGAAAAGCAGAGCAGGCTGGCAATGAGCAGGTGGGGGTAGGGGGGTAACGTCTGTGCCCTCTGCTAATCGACTGCAAAATTAGCCCCTGTTCCTCAGCAGAAGAACGCCAGGCTGTGCCAGATGGAGGCGTGGTGGACACACCAGCGAAAATGCCCCCCCCCCCCAAGACCAGCGCAGGAATGTGTCCATAATTATGGGTCACACCATTTCGGATTTACCTGGAGGTCCAAAGCCCCGAGGCAATGTGGGTTTGAGCTGTTCAGTTTCAGCTCTCCTTCTGATGCTCAAGATAAGCATAAAAGAAAATCTGACTTGATTTGTTCCCAACAGCAGATGCCCTTATAATGTCAATTTAAGGCTAAACTATTAGTGGAATGTAACTTCAGCCAGCTGAATTTCCATTCCTAAACATTTTAATTCCTTGGGGAAATCTAACTCCTTATTAATGTAATCTTTGGCAAACATCTCGGCTGGCTCAGTTTTAAATTAAAATCGTGAATTCCACCACCACCAAACATGCACCAGAACACTAAGCAAATCGTAATACAGCGGTTTTGGCATCAGCTTCGCTCGCTGTTAAATGAAACTGCAAAAAAAAAAATCCACTCTTTGACAATCAATTCCTGCACCGTCTGTTGAAAACGTGGAGTGAATATTACTCAAAATCGGACAGACCTGCCCAGATGTGGAGTCCTACGTCCAAAGAGTTTGAGAAGAGAGAGCATATTTGGTAGCCATACCAGACACACATTTTGAAGGCTGTAGCTTCCGTCAGCCCGGCAGCCTCTGAATAAATGAATGGATTCAATAGCTGCGGAGAAAAGTTACACAGCTCAAAGCACTCTTTACCCACTGGGAAGCCACCGGCCCTGACTGGGGACTGCGCAGAGGGACACATCAAAACTGCCAGAGCCACAGCGCCTTTGAAGTAAAAGAGACAAAAACAGAAATTTAAATATTTTAAGTTAAATATCACATAACCGGGGAACAGCTTGTTCTCCTCAGGTTTGTGAAATGCATAAATATATTAGGTGAAAATATTTAGCTCATTTGAAGACTTCAATAAAATCAATAATCATATAAAAGAAACAGTAACAACAGTATTACATAAACCGCAGTAACAGTGTTAGGCAAATATTGATTGTAGCCTATATGTTAATTTCATACAGAAACAGATCTACGATACAGGTTTTCTGCGGAAAACACATACTCCAACTTCCCCTGCAATAAAAGTATCGCAGCGTTTTTGTCTGATAGCCGTTTTAGTTTATTTTGTTTTAGGGATCTTTAAAACTTGTAGATTGCACCAAAATATGTATCTGTACCTCACGTATGGCTCTACATGTGTACTGTAGCCTACGTTGCGATCATGTTTATAAGAGCACCACTGCTGATTCAAGCGGGTCACTTTCAGCGTCCGGTCGCTTCCTACCAGCTATGTCCGCAGTTAATACGCGTTTTACGCATAAGCCAAAACATTCAAAATTCTTTGAAAAGTGGAAACAAGCGAAAACGTTTGCAAGAAATTTAACTGAATAAAAATAAATTTAACCTCAAACCAATGCCTAACCCTTCTACTTCGGCCTTCCATTTTATTATATATAATTATATAATAAGTTATATATGGATTAATATTTTTTTAAAACTCAAACAGTGTAGCAGACCTACCTGTGATGCTCATCTGTGACGGGCAATCCTAGCTCTGTCCTATGATAACGAATTGTGATTGGCATCGGGAGCTGCTGTTCGGCACATTCGCGACGGGGAAAGGATCAATTATCACATCCTAGATTTCGACTGCGTGTTTCACCGGCTCAGTTAATCACTGTCATGGAGACCGCTATACATGTAAATAAGCGGCATGTCAAAGTGGGCGACAGCGCGCTCTGTCTGGATTTGCGCCCACACGTATACACACCATCACATAGGCCTCGCGTTCAATTAGACTTCGCCCACCTAATTAACTAACACAAACCACAAAGATGACAACACCCAACGCACAGAACTTCTGGAACTTGACGTTTTACAGCAGATGAATGTGTGGACGTCCAAGACAGATCTGATATTGGGGTTTCGTTAAATTAGCCCCATAATTTCAACAAAACCCGTCCCGATTCACACACACTTTCACAAACAATAAAGGTTATTTAGAACCTCCAGTAATATGAACAGCATGGTATGTATTATTTTTCCCGAGAAATTCACGACACTAAAGCCAGATGCGCGACGTACAGCAGAGGTGGGACATTCAAATTCCGCAAGGAGCGAGGCCGGGCTGGGACTGAGGCGGCGGGGCCAGCCGCCGGCCCCACATGATGCCAGGCGCACACTGAGCTCCGTGTGTCGTCCGCAGGTTGTCACAGCCGTCCCTCCCATTTCAGTCTAATGTGTTCGGTTGATTATCATCTGTCCCCTCAGATCCTGGCATCAGCTCTTAACCATCTGGTGCAGATCAAAATCATTGACTTCATTTAACACATGAGGATTAATTCAGTTGATTAATTCTCTTGACAGCCACCACATATAATGAGCCGATTTAAAATCAGTAGGAATCTCTGTGCTTCCAGTATGGTCTTTGTAAAGCAGTTCCTAACGAGTTTTATCTTTTGAGTTTTGTAATCAGTCGGAATATATGTTACTTAACTGAACCCGTTTTCCACAAATTATTTCTACGTATAATATGAATTGTAGACCTACATCTAGCCTATGGACAAACGTTTATTGCACGCGCATAGTGACCGTTACTTCTAAACTTAGTTTCACAGTGCTACAATATGCATTTGTGTCAATTTCTGTTTTGTGAACCGTCGTTTTCTGTACACGTTCGTCTTTTTTAAACGTCACCATTAATCAAGACGGACCCGTTTATTTCCCGATCTTATAATGAGTAAAAAAAGAGCAGCGCTGCTGCCGAGAATATTGTCCCAGCGCTGGAGTCCCAGAGGCTGCTTGTCACAACAGTGGAGGCTTCAGAGGACGGATAAACGATCAGCACCAAACAGGCCTGAGCCAATGCGCAACCGGCAAGCACGATAAGGAGGAGCCTCCAAGCCGAGCAGCGTGCCAATCAAGCCATCAACTTCAAATTGTATATGAGATATGAGGCACAGGGCCCATGGGCAGGGACATCAGTCGAAGCTGAGCTAGTGAGCCGATCGCATCCAGAGGACCTTGAGAAGAGGCTGTGATTTCAGTTCATCTTCCCGTGCCTTTCCGCGCTGGCACCTTCAGCTCTGCCTTCGCGTTGTTCTTGGATTGTCCCCGCTGTGGCTTCGTGTTAGTTTTCCCATCAGCCATGTCATTCTCCCAGCTGGGTTACCCCCAGTATTTAAGCGCCACCCAAGCGGCGTACGGAGGCGATCGGACTGGGGTGCTTTCCGCGTCTTTCCGGGGCAGCCCCTCGGAAATCGGTGCGGGTCAGTCTGCCACAGCGGCGGTCACGTCGGTGCTGGGCATGTATGCAAACCCTTACGCGGCTCCCGGCTATAGCGCCTTTCTGCCGTACAGCAGCGCGGACCTGGCTCTCTTCTCGCAGCTGGTAAGAGCTTTTCGTTACGCTTCAGTTGCTGAAAAACTGGTGTATTTGCAGCTGTCCGGGGAAGGAATGAGGGCGCACATAAATATGAAAGAGGGGATGATTCAGTTATGCGCAAATTCGCTGTAACTTTAGGGTACTTACGAATCCACTGCTGCCCTGTACAAACAGTGAATTGTTTTGTTATTCAACTCGTCTGTAAAAATTTTAAGAAATATAACGCGATCGTGCGTACCAATATGAACAAATATATATGCAGCTTACGTATGCCGCACATGTAAGTTTTGTCTACAGGCCTGCCTGGGTGAAAATGGTGCTCAGATGTTTACATGTTTTATAAATATTTGTGTCATTTTCAATTATTAATTTATAAATTATAGGCCCAGCTGTTAAAGTTATAAATTAACAATAGAGATTTTCTTCAGCTAAATAATATTTCAGTTTGTTTCTTATCTTTAACAGCTTCGCACGAGTATCTGATTTAATTTTTTTATAAATGTGGAAATTTGGACACGTAACAGTTTAAATGCACGTTCAGTAAAATCCGTGACTTAATAATAATTTTAACAAAAATTGAGCAAATGGTTCTTAATTATTTCGTTACAAAATACTGACTACAATGTGTAGTGGCGATTAAAATGATCTCATTTCAGCGTACTTCTCAAAATAACTATTTCTTACATCCCAAAACTTGTTCTATGCTATATGCTTAAAATATGCTTAAATTAACACAGACACTGGATTATGGAAATGCTTGTTTTGCTCGCTGTTTTCCTTCAGATTCGCATGACAGCTGCAGTGATCCTGCGGGTATATTTATAATGACATCTCGCCGTGTCTAACGTACTCAGACGCTTTAAAGAAAACCAATAATGAGAAAGTCAATGACGGTTGTCCACGGCTTAATTTGGTCAGGGCGCTTTAGTTAACGTACTCATTTAGTTCATAGGCAAGCTACGCTTTGTCGGTCAGCCATTAGACACGCTTCTCAAAGAATATATGCACTGTGTGCCGGACGTGAAGTTTAAACAGTTAAATAGATTTTATTGACTCAGGGCCTTGGTTTGTCGCGTTGAGAAAATTTGTAACATTAATAGAGAAAATGTATTGTTTTTCCTTTCATGTAAAATCATAGTTAAAATAATAAATAAATATAAATACATTTTAAGATATGTAACAGCTGATTTAATTAGGCCTACGTAATTCTGCGGATTTTAATATTGAATGGGGCAGTTCGCAGTTCCTGACAGAAATACGAGCTGTTATAAATCGGCTGTTAATCAAATAACGTCTTATTTCCACAGGGTGCGCAGTATGAGCTTAAAGACAGCCCTGGTGCTCTTCCATCCAGCTTCGCGGCCCACGCCGCGGCCGCCTTCTACCCGTACGGCCAGTGCCAGTATGGGGACGCCGCTAGAGTTAAGAGTGCCACTCGGGAGACGACGACCACGCTGAAAGCCTGGCTTCAGGAGCACAAGAAAAATCCGTACCCCACCAAGGGGGAAAAGATCATGCTGGCCATCATCACCAAGATGACCCTCACCCAGGTGTCCACCTGGTTCGCCAATGCCCGCAGGAGGCTCAAGAAGGAGAACAAGGTGACATGGGGACGGAGTGCTGAGGACCGGGACGGCAAAATATTTGACAGTGATAACGAAGGGACCGCTGTAAAAAACGAAGATGAGGAGATTGACCTGGAAAGCGTAGATATAGACAAGATTGACGAGAACAATGCCGACCAAAGTAACGAAGAGGATGATGGTGACGAAGATGAGGATGATAACTTCGATGAAAGGGAGGGGTGTGAAACTACTCATAAAAGACAAACGCAAAAGTGCACGGAGAAGCCGAAATATACCTCTACCGAGCAATCAATTGACAAAAACAGAAGTATAATTTCTTCCGACGAACAAAGCAGTTCCCAAATTCCCCCGTGCCATAAACCCAAAATATGGTCGTTGGCCGAAACGGCAACGTGTCCCGACAGCTTTCAGAAATCCGCGATGCCCCCTGGAGCAACCAGCCGGACCTCGATACCCATCCAGCACCCGGCTTTCCTGCCGAGCCATGGAGTATACACATGCCAGATTGGAAAATTACAAAACTGGACCAGTGGCGCTTTCCTCGGCCAAAGTGGCCTGCCTAACGTGAAGTCGGTTCTGGGCCTGGATCATGGTCCCCAAGCGTATAATTTGAAGGCCCCTGCAGGGCAGAAGGTGACCCCCAGGTCTGCGCCGTGCCTCTCTGCGCTTGACAGTGAGAGCCCCGCGGAGGGTGTCAGCCCGAAGCACACAGGTAGGCTTTTAATACGATGACAGTTTCAATGCAGTGTACGCTATGACAGAGCTTCTCGCAACTGGTGCAGGCTAAATATAATCCTGAAATTAACCGTGCTCCCATTCAATGCAATCGTGTGTTAATTGATGATTTTTCGTTGTGCTCATTCCGTTGTAGATCAGGGAAATGTTCAAAGGACAGTGTCTCCGATGCCGTCAATAAAACCATCACTTCAGCACGTGCGTGACAGGTAAACAGATTTTGCCGTTTCTTTAAGCCATTTTGTGTGATAGGCCAGCCTCGCTTGTCAGATGTAAAGCACGACTTTAGATAATAAAGGGCACTCCATTTATTTATTTTCTCTGGATTGGAAGTCCTCATTCGGAGTGATCTTATGACCCCAAGAACTCGACGGCCTAGGGTACCATTCGGAAAAAGTCCCCAGACTGTCAAATACAAGTTACTTCTTCTTAAATATACAATTACGTGGTGTGTATAACTTAGTATTACCACGCAGCATAGCATTTTTAGAAACGGGCATGTAGTCCGCCTATGTTAAAATATAGCCTGGATGTTTGATAATAGATCTCAAATGAACAATAATCCCTGATGCAGAAATGCACGCGCTCATACTGACTGTCCCTCTCTGTCTCTTTCAGTTCCAGGGTCCAGTATGAAAAACAGAGGCTTTTACGCCCCCCCGTTCTATCTGCTCTCACCTCCACCTGATGAAGACTATTATTATTATTATTATTATTATTATTATTATTATTATTATTACTACGAATTTCAGGAAATAATTAGCTGACGTGGCAAAGGGCCCTAACTCTAACACTACCCGAAGGTCCCATTTTCCCTGCAACATTCTGTCGATATTTACCCTCCGTACTGAGAAATTACCTTCTTTCTTCCTCTTATGCCACTTTTTTTTCCTTTATACGCGTTTTTGAATTGTGTTTTTATTTCTGTGAATAAGAATGTGTATATGCACATAATTTGTCCAAAATACAGCCTATATTTTTGTCTAATAAATTGAATGGAAAAAATAGGCATTAAAGTTTTTTTTTTCATATGTGAACATGAAGTATTTTAAATGACTTATTACTGATTATTGCATTGAAATAATCGTTTTGTCCTTTTGATCAATCAGTATTTAAAATTGTGAATTATATGTTTATTCGTAGGATGATATAAAATTATAAATTCAGTTTTACGGTTTCTATGACTAAAATAAACGGCCACTGTAATATTACTTGTCCTTCAAAACTATCTGGGTTAATTTGGTTATTACTGCGCTAGTAGGGTCCCTTATCGTTATAACGGTCTGTGATTTTCATTTCTCTTCCAAATGCAAGTTTCTAAACGTTTTTCTTACAATGACATTTCAGGCCGAATACAGTTCGAATACCAGTCGTACTTTTATATGCTGTCTATACTTATTGACTGATTTTGTATTAATTACAAGTTTTCGATCCGGTTTGTTTATAACTGTTTATTCTGATGCAACAAGGTGACAAAACTATTAAGTAAGGAAGCTAAAATCGAAGCCGATTATACCGATCCTTTCTGGGTTTAATTGTATTCAGCTGACCGTGTACGGGGGGTGGGGGGGGGGGGGGCGACGCTTCGACAGATGCATTGAGGTGCTAATAAGCCACCAGATGGTTATTGGTGATGGAAAAACAGGCGGCAGCGTGGCCAGTCATTAACTAATAACGTGGGAATAAATTCACTGAACAATATCGCCGAAGCAATAAAACTGTCACCCCTTACCAGAAACAAGTCTGGATTTAGAACAAATATGAGCTGTAATTCATAATACAGGAAGTCTGAAAAGCTACACTGACAGTCTGGTGTCGGGGATGATCACACATTATTATTATTATTATTATTATTATTATTATTATTATTATTATTATTATTATTATTAAGGGGAAGAAGAAGAAGAAGAATAAGATGATAGGACGAATCAGCACGGAGTGCTTAGATTACATGCCATGCTGTCAATCAATAGATAAAGATCTAAACCAACGCCCTCCTTTTTGTGACGAAGTGAAAGTGGTGAATCAGGTGGTGCTGATATTTTGAGTCACTGAAATTGTCTCACAAAAATACATGGTATTAATTTTTCATAATTTGCCGCAGTAAAAAGACACGAAATGTTTTGTTCTGTGCATAACTATCCGAATGTCACCCAGGCCGTAACAATGTGAAACAATTTGACCCTATGAAGCGATTTAGCGAAGTCATTTTTTGGGTTTGAATGGAGCATTTCATTTTTTTTTTTTTTTAATGAAGCAAATGTTGAATACGCCTGTAACTAAACGGAAGGGCTCAACACCCGCAGCTGTTAAATTCCATCATAATGGGGCTGTTTGGGTTTTCAAGGCGATATGTACTGGCAACTACCCAAGTTACTCAGTCCGTTTCTAAGGGAACTGATCAAGGATACAATTGACTATTCTGGTATGGGCTGCATAAGCCGTCTGCCTAAATATTTATGATGGGGGTAGTGAGCTTAAGACTAAAAATACAACCCAAGGAAACGTTGCTTTTTTATTTTAACTATTTTCACCAAATATAATTAAACTCATGACAAAGTTTAAGTACACTGTACTGTAATATTACGAGTTAATTTTTTTTTTTTGTCTTAAAGATGTGACTCAAATTAATGTCAATTTACCTTGCTAAGGATACAGTTCGATTTATAATTTGGTTTTGTGGGCAAAAATAATACACTACCTGGTTTAAATGACTGGATTTTAGAATTTAAATTATCATTGAATTAATCGAATATTTAATTGACGACTTGGCCGATATTCATTTATATTTAATTTCAATATGACCAGAAATGACTGATCTTTGTTATAAGTTTACAGTATGTGTAGGCCTAACCAAGTCTATATAACTCGCGTTTATGCAGTAATTTAACTGTAGTTTCACTAAAGAGATATGGGAAAAGTGTGTATATGGATATATGGACCATATTATCCCATTTTCGGTTATTTAATTGCTGGTGACTTGCAGGTGATCACGTGGCGGCACACTACTCGAGAAAGCTGATTTTAATAATCATATAATAATAATTTTGAAAAGGAGACACGGAATGTAAAACCTGAACTTCAGATTCTCAAACAAAGGTTATGCATTTCTGCGTTTCGTATTTTTTCTTTAATAGAGTTTAACGACAATTATTTCGGCTGATCTGCATGCGTACCATGATATAAGAGATTCTGGATCGTAGAAATTTCTTAATACTAAAACATGCTTGTACTGCTTTCATGAAAAATACCATTTAGTGCCTCTACTGAGTTTACTAATCATATTTAAATCGTGACGCACATGACGGAAAAATGCTGGTACATATTTAATTCCTGATAACTTACCTTTGTTATAAATTAAGTAAAAACAACACTTATTCATTAAATTCTGTCAAACTCATCTCGTGCAGACAGAAAGGTTATTTCTCACTCCAGTTAAAGCGCATTCATACGCCCCTGTCAGACACCGGTGCCCGGCGCTCAGCACAGTTTTGCGTACGAAGAATCTGCCAGTTGGGGAATCAGTACGTTTCATCTGTCCCTAAGCATATAATAACAAACACGATAATAAGTCTGGTCTCTGCTCGTCATTTGCGCCCTGGCCGGTTCAACGGCAGGCCGTGGCGTTGAACTCTCTGTGGAGCGTTTCAGTGCAACAAACGGGCTCTTAGAAGAGTGTGAGCGGCTGGACTTCGCAGTTAACGAGTTTCTCTGTATGTTTAAACTGCCGTGGTCCTAACCTCACAGCTCATTACTATAAACGTCGCTACGTCTCCAACAAGTGGGCTTTTAAGGTCATCTTAATCATGCAGGGCTCTCGCTTTTAAGTGGTGACCGCTGTCATATTCACTATACAGATTAAAATATATAAGTCTTATAGAAAGTCTCATCTTTGTTATAACTGCCCCATTTCCACCATCGGAAAATGCGTTTTCATGAGCAAAAAGGTTTCGTAAAAAGTTTAGGAAGGGTGGAGGAAGACTGTAAACGGGGCAAAAATTGATCTGTAGCCATTCAGCACTATGAATAAGTGTCAGTAATAATCAGTAATAATAGGCCTAGTCATTAAGTACAGTTTGTCAAACATACGTCGCACATCAGTGTTGGTGGATTTAGAGATGAACTGGTTATAGGCAAATACCATCGGACATTGCTCGAATATTGGGCTGATGTTCTCTGGGCTCACCAAAAAACCAACTACCAAACAACGCAAAATAAATAATATTATAAATACAGTAATATCACCTGTCTATCACAGTGCATTTCAGTGTGTCTAGCTTCTAGCTTTAATGGCATGACTTCAGATGGCAATGGGGGAGAAGGGGGGCACAGGGACCAGTAGGAATCCACAGGATCACAGGGATTTGCTCCACATTCAGGGCTAGATTTAAATCCCACAGCCATACAGGGGTGAGGGAGCAACACTAACCATCAAATCATGGTGCCCCTCCACCACTGCCTTTACACATTATAAATAATCTTTGCTAATTTTTCAGCGCATCAGACCCTCCGCGAGCGCTACGTATCAGGTACACGAGCTGCGGATTCACTGTAAATAATCTATTAAGAGCGAAGCCTCAGGCTGCCATTACACTCGCCGCCTTTTTTATACGCTTCCGGGGACATCTCTGCATGATGTGCTCTGTCCTTTCCCACAGGCCTTTAATTGTGCCTACGAGCGTCAATCAATGGCGTGAGGCAGCAGTCATGTGACACTGTGAATACTCGTCTGAAGGAGCGATGTAACTCAAAACGGCTATTATTATCAGTGTGTGAGAATGTGTCAAGTGACTCTGGCAAATCACCTTCAGTACTTTAAGTAATTTCTGAGCATGTGGTGATGCAGTTAAGAAACCCTGGTTCTGTTCTGCTGGTCCATAGCCACATGGTCCCAGTGCCAGGCCTGGGTCCAGTGTCTTGCCTTTCATCCCAGATCAGTCCAGTTCTGGTGCATCGCAGCCTCTCAAATATTAATCAAAGCTTCCAAAAGGCCAACAGTTAGGAGGGTTGGGGGGGGGGGGCAGGGCGGTTACCAACACACCCCAATCTCCACCAGCACCATGGGGGAGGGGGTGTGGGGGTCACATGACACACCAAACACCTCAGCGGGAACCACAGGGCAGGTCACAATCCATTTCCGGGTCCAACATCAGCATTTGGGGCAAGCTCCGCCCAGAGACTTGACGCAGGGTCACTATAAACAGCTATAGCATGGTTTAAACCAAACCACTATTCATCTATTAAGCCCCACCTTTGTTTATCCACTAAATGTTCACTGTCTGGACCAAGTCATCATCTACCTAAAAAAACACTCACATTGTAAAGTCGCAGTTTTAACTTCAATAAATAAATGCCATGTGGAAACATACCCACTGACCCATTCTATACCACGCAGCACATCTAGATAAAGTCTTAGGGGGGAAAAATAAAACGAA
Organism: Mormyrus iriodes; assembly: GCA_011763525.2. NCBI lineage: Eukaryota > Metazoa > Chordata > Actinopteri > Osteoglossiformes > Mormyridae > Mormyrus > Mormyrus iriodes. Next base: position 5,485,611 of record JAAGVU020000045.1, on the reverse strand, counting down.
AAACCTCCTTTGATGGTCCCCATCTGTCACAGGAGAGTTTTTCGTAAGTCAAACATTCTGGGGACGCTGAGTGCATTGCCGTTTATTTTACGATTAGAGAAAATAAACCACTAACCTGACAAATAACTGAAGGGATGTTTAAGAATCACCTCTCAAGGAATCTTTTCATGGCGTAATGGATGCTGGCCACATGGGTGAGACCAAGCTCCACATGTAGAATTCCCTGTCTGAGTTTGGGGCAAAATTACTTCAACCAAGCCCCCACGACACGCAGCCCATCCTACCTGGAACCTCTCCTAAGCCCTCCCTCCAAATCGTTCCCCCAAAACAGCGTGCCTGGGTGCAACATAAACTAGTACTGCTGACCTGGGCTGGATATACCTTTAGATAGCCCATCTAGGAGGCCTGTTTCTCTCCGTAGATTTCACCAACTGGGGACTTTGTCTGTGCCTCCTTGAGCCAATCGGGCCTTAGGCAGCTGCCTAATTCCCCTCTGCATGGATTCGGCCCTGCTGCTGTCAGGGACCGGAGAGCCTGAGAATGTCTCGTGTGATCTGAACATGTACTGTGAGCATAAACGTGGGTTTTTCGGCCTGCTTTCAAAAGTGTCAAACCAAAGGAGTTTGAAAAACTGTGGATATTTCAGCAAAAGAACCATTTCTTTCATATTTCTGTGACCTTTTTCTGCCAAACTGAATGAAAAATAAAGAAAATTTCCCAGCCCCCGGTTCAAGATATTCTACTAGCACCTAATTTATCTTTTCGCGATGCTATAGCACGCACATTATTTTATGTTATTAATGTATAAATGTACAGATACATTTGGAGAGAGCAGAGACACGCCTTACTTTTGCACTCTAAAGTGCTCTTGCCGTACTTCCCACGGCGCGGTACTGACGACATGAGTCAGTGATCTGGCCTCTGGGTCAGTGTTACTGTCTCCTGCTAAGATGACAAATGTGGGTATAGAGGTAATTTAATAAAGTGATTTAATGAACATGAGAAATTAGCGCATGCCATCATCATCAAGAAGACATCGTAAACTAGGACGGCAGAGAATTACTCCAGCTGTCAAATGATGAAAAATATGGGATGGAGAAATATTTACCAATTACCCACCGATCTGGACCCTTTTCCCCATTTTAGCTGTAAGCCCAGCTGTCAACAGCCGAATATTATTTTCTCTGCTAAACAACAATATTGAGTTCCCCACCTCCAGTTTTAGCACTGCACAGTAATGAACGGCTTGACAGGTGGCGTGAACCTTTCTCAGGAAATTTCAGAAAAGTATTGCATTCAAAAAAAAAATGTGTATCATAAATTCATTATTATTCATTTGCTGTCATGTGTGTCTGCTTGGCCATGTGCTTTGAATCTACATTACAAATAAGAAAACTTGTTTGTTTGCTTGCACTTGGGCCCTGGAGACACGGGAGGGATACGTGGATCTACATCAGCAGCTGAATAAACGAGGATTCTAATTCTGATTTGTTTGCGCATAGCATAAAGCGAACACCATCCTGTAAAATGTAAATGAGCAGTTGAAATTGGCAGATTAAGTGTATATATTCACCCATTTACCTTTCTGGTTATTAGCTTTTGGGGTGCTGAGGAGGACGGATATTGGCATGTTAATCACTAGATGACAAAAGTCATTTTAAAAATTAACGGAGATTAGCGAATCTGATAATTATGCAGTATCTCGCTAAATTTCGTTCTTGTTGATCAAAAAACCAGCCCTAAAGAATCATAATAAAAATCATCAAATCAATCCTCAAACTAACCTAACAGTCGAGATGCCTCTGGAAGCCGCCCTTCCACTCAGGGCGCATTCAGATGTGAGTGTGGCTCTTTGGCGGCTAAGCTGGCGTCCCTGTTCATCAGATCATAGATACAAACATGACCAATGAAAAGCCTGAAGGAGGAGCTAAAAAACATGGGAGGTGCCCAGGGCAACGGTGACTGTCCTGAGAGGTGACAAACGTATTAGGCTTATAAAGGAGGAGAACCAAGCTGTCTGCCAGTAACCAGACAGTTGGGACTTCCTCTTCCGGGTCACCCGCTGGAGGTGTGGGGGACACACGCAGTTTGAAGACTTAAATCCCCAAAGATGATCTTATCAGTCTGGGAGGTTTGGTTTCAGGGACTAACAGGAAACCCCAGAAGCAGGCTTACTACTTGCGTCATAGTTTTGTGATGAAACACTCCGAACACACTCCTGTTACAGAGGCTCTTCCTTAGTTTTTCCTTAGGTGAAGAATTTACTGTATGTATGAAGTATCAGCAGGGGGCAGTACTGAGCACCCCCTTTCTGGCATGTCATTTACCCCATCCCCCCCTACCCACCCACTGCTCCCAGCACTGTGGGGCGACAGGCGCCCTGCACAGCCAAGGAAACAGCTTGTAGGAGACAGAAGGACACAGCAGGCTTGACACCAGATGCCCCTACAGTCAGGTGATGCGGCTGAACTGTGGGTGGGGGTGCCACAGTGGCTTTGAACCCCCCCACCCCCACCCAAAAGGTGCCTAGCTTAGTCTCTTTATTTCTTGAACAGAGGTTATGTGCCTTAGTGCCTTTCTGTGCAAACACATATATGTGTGGCACCCATTTGCTACAGCTGCCATATTTGAACGCAGTGTCATCCTTTGACAGGCTAGCACATGCAAATGCAAATGTTTCAAGAGATTTATTTTGTAAATCAATATAATATGACTATGACACTTTTTGCTCCAACTACATCAATACAGCCAAACCGCTTGTGCTAAACATTTAACAAGTTTTATGTCATTAGAAACCAGAATAAATGTGATCTATATGGTTCTTCAGATGGTCTTGGAAGACAAAGAGAACCAGGGGGGCAGGATAATATTGAGGGGAAGAAATGGTTTATCTAAGCAGCTTAGAGTCGGAAGAGGACCCCAGAGACGTGGCGAAGTGATGCACTGAAGGAGATCACACAAGGAGTGGGCTGGCTTTCCGAGGACTGCTCGGTGCCAGCATGCAAATTTATTGTGCTTGGTGACAAGATAAATGTGTATAACTTTTAATTATCTGGGAGAGTCATGTGGACGCTCCACATGTCGCCAGAAATATGTCAGGTCCCACTTCACCTCGCGCTAAGTCCATTTTTCTTGTGTGAGCCTCTAGAGGATGCCGGGGTAAACAAACATTATTTCCCTCGATGCAAGGAAGTGCTACATCATCCTGGTGACTCCGCTGGGGTTACAGAGACACTGTTGCCGCAGCGATCTCTTCAGCCAATAGGCTGCCGCCGGCCGGAACCTAAGGCCCACCTCTCTTCACCCGAGAGACAAGCAGGCCCTGGCAATGGTCTCAGATGTAATAACAGGCTTTTTCACTTTTACTGCCCATTCATCAGCAGGGTGGAAATTGAATACATCAGGAGTGGAGCCCAGTGTGGGACCAGTGAGGGGCTGTGTGAGGTGCCCGTTAACTTGCCCAAGTCATTTCTGACTTTAAATGTGAATGTGCATAACTTTAGGGCAATTTAGTCAGATGTTCTGCCTTTCCTGAATATTTCCCTGAGCTTCTAGACGGCAAAGGAATCAGCTGTTGTAGGGTTAAACAGGGAAGCTGTCACACGTCAGCTGACTAAACGCTAGCGCTAATCTGAAGGCATTTAGGCATGTGACTCTGAGCCAATCATAACCAGCCACACAGGCTGACACTGTAAGTGTCCTCCCAGTTACAGGATACAGTTTAATGTTGAATAGAGCACGGTAGAACTCAGTTCTCATCCCCTACAAATATGTGACCCATAATATTCTTAACACACATAGATGGTTTTATGTTAAATTTGTAAGGATCTCAATTTCATGTATGGATCAGTGGGCCTGATTTGTTTTCTTAAAGAGACAGCATGCTGTCCTGTGACTGTGGCTGATTTCTAACAGGGGCATTTCAGTGGCTGGGAATCCTAATATAGTTTGGGGCATTTTCAACAAAACTGATTCTGAAAAATGATTCTTCAGGGCTTTTTGTCTTTGCGGACGGGGAGCAGACAATAGCGGCCCGTCCGGGGGCGGCCAAAGCCCCCAGATGCTCGCCAGATGAATAAAAAAGCCATTTTTTAAGCCTGTGGCTTGGCTTGATGCATGGCGGGCAGAGTGGACACCTACAGGTCCCGCCGATCGGCCCATTTGTCTTCCTCTGGCTATTCCGTCGTCGACGGCGTCGTTCCTACATTAGCAGGGTCCACTTCCCAAACAATGCGGCCGGGGATAATGGGCCCCGACAGTGAGGGGAAACACAGAGGGAAAAATTAATGGCAGCCGGGTCAGGGGTCTCCCCTGTGATCTCATTGTCACCACTCTAACCCGTTAACAGTGGATTCTCCGTTTCATTACTTTCAGTTAGACATTTACCAATTAGGACTGAAAGGCATTCTCTTGGTAGGGCTCTGTGAAAGTAGATAAAAACCAAATTACAAAGCCCACCAACCATCCTGGATCCCAGTTCACGTCAACAATAGAGGAATATTTTAGTTTATTTGCAAACTTCAAAAATGCCACTTGTGGACCAGATAGTCTTGGTCAAAATCTGTCACTTATATAAAACGGGGTAAGAGTCCGGACGTTTACCTGTGGACCCGGAAGGGGCTTTTTAAGCACCCATTCTTTGTGTTTTGAGCGCTTCAGAAATCCAATGGAGCTCAAACACCTGGCTTCACGGTCTATTTTTCTCACTCTGTGACTCAAATCCCACCTTGTCCATGTGTGTTAATTACTTTCTCATGTTTTCGAACATGGGATTCACCTTAAGCAGCGGCACACACCTAGATTTGTCAAGGTCAGTTACCAGCAGGGGCCCCTCACCCACATTTAGTGTGAATCAGGAGTCACTCACTGTTCCCTCAGATTGGAAATCACGCCAGTTTGATGGGCACATTGAGGGTTTGTAAAACACACCTTTTACATAAAAACCACTCATTGTGCCGGGATCACATGTTTAGAGCCAGTGCTATGGGCTGCCTCCCTGTTGAGCTGCCTGTACTTTCATCACATCACTGTCCCTCTTGTGGTCTCATCCATCAGCATTTAAACATTTCCCCTGGTAGTTTCTCTGCCTCTCTGCAGTCAGGATGAATATCTTTATCTCCTCATCTTCTTTTACTGTAAGAAGTCACTTTGACCTGCAGCCTAGGAACACAGATATATGGGTATATGCAACCTTGGGAGCATCCGACACTCTCCCTGGAAGGCTGGACGCCCATTGCATGAATTTGAGGAGGTCTTAACATGTTCCTCTGTCCTGGGACACCTGCTTTTCCCCACTGAGGGACTGGATCAGTCATGGTGACGTAGAAACCCTAATGAAACTGATCAAAAGAACGGTGGTTCAAAGCAACACAGGAAACAGCCGGCCCCAAACCAGATGACTTCCTGTTACCCAGAAGCCCCCGGGTGTAACACGGCAGAAACGGGAATGGTGGGCTATGAAGTCGAACCCATTTGAGACCCGTGGGACCCTGGGACAGATTGGACTGGGTGGCTTTCTAGTTATTTAGCTCTAGGGCTGATGTGGGTGGTGAAATGTGGTGGGGGGGCGGTTCTGCTTGGGAGAGTTTGTTTAACGCTGTTAAAATTATACCTCAGCCCCCCCTCCTGTATTCCCACAACGACCCGAAACAAACTGATGACACGCCTCTATTGTCTTTGTGCATCTAAATCAGCAGTCGATGACCAGGAAAAATGGACCGTTAATGTCTTTAAAGATCCACCTAGAAGAACGTCCCCCCCACACCCCACCGCACACACACACCCTCCCACCTCACTGAAGCCGCCCGTGAACATCCTTGGTTTTTAGTTCACTCCGCGATTCATTTGTTACCCATGATCATAAATCTCACCCCATGCGGCGAAGCAGGCGGCCCATGGATGAAGCTTGCCAGCTGGATGCTTTTACTGCTTAAACATGGACTTCTATTGTCCAGGACGTGCTGGACATATCAGATTGCATCCAGTTCTCATCTAAATTGCCTGTAAAAAAATAAAAGCCTGAAGAATCTAGAGTCGCCAGTCTGTGGAGTCTGGAGAAGAAACGGCTGGCAATTTATCTGCATTCTGTGTGTACTAATATTATATATAAGTGGACATCATTAGTGTGTATATATATATATATATATATATATATATACACACACACACACATACATATATATAATCACAAACACACACACACATATATATTATATATACATTCATCTATTTCAGTTTTTTATAGTATCTCTTGGTCTGTTTTCTATTGCTTCTTTATTTATAGGCTGTTGTAACAAGTAAATTTCCCGAGTGTGGGATCAATAAAGATCTTATCTTATCTTATCTTATCTTATCTTATCTTATCTTGTCTTGTCTTGTCTTGTCTTGTCTGAGACATCCAGAGATACCTTTGAGCTGTACCACAGCATCACATATAACCTGCTGGCATTTGTGAATAAGGCCGTAACAGGATAACAAGGTGTCCAGTGAGGGTAAATATTCTTGGTCAGCTCCCATATCAGCACAGAGGCCACATCTGCCAGTGAATTCCACTGAATGAGAGCTTCCTTCCTCATGCTGGACTGCATTCTTCTTGACCTTATCAATAGCCTTTGATAAGGTCATTAGGTCCTTTCATAAGCAGCACTATCACTGGCCCAACTTACCTTCCAAACATTCCTGCAAAGTCATCCAGTCAGGCTTGGTCTTCATGTTCTTCTAATGTCTTCAGTTGTCTACAACCTCTAGAGTAGACGCCCATAACCTGCAAGCACTGGTCATGCCTCTCCCTTACTGCCCTAATAAAGCAGCCTCAGCCTTAATTTGCCTGGCTTGTCCACAGGTTTGTATCATCCCAGCCAAGCAGGTCTTTCCCCTACATAACAGTACTAACCAGGATCTGCAGACCCAACCAATAGCAAAGCCAATGAATCCACTTATTCAGAACTTCCCCTCTCCTTAGCTTATGGATGGTTCCTGGTCATCTCCCACCTTCCCCTCAATACGTCTTTTCTGTTTAACTACCCTTCCCTACCATCCTCCACCCAGTAATTATAATGTATCTGTAGAAGTTCTGTGAACACCCCCAAACAACTTCATCATTTCAATCATAAGACAGGTTACAGTTTACTAATGGTTCTCCTCCGCATACATGTAGAAAATTTTATAAGACTTTTATACATAGTTGCAGGGTGTGAGAATCACACATGCGTCGATGTTTGGATTTCCATGCTCAAGCTGAAGACGAGGTTTTTGTTGGGTGGAGTGGAGATGGTTTTACAGGGAAGGACCTTTATCCCACATTGGTTTTCTGATCAAGTGGGGGCGGGACTTTTATCCCTCATTGGCTTTCTGATCAAGTGGGGGGCGGGGCGTTTATCCCTCATTGGCTTTCTGA
>JAAGVU020000045.1:5462977-5478115 GCA_011763525.2 Mormyrus iriodes | reverse complement strand
GGGGGCGGGACTTTTATCCCTCATTGGCTTTCTGATCAAGTGGGGGGCGGGGCGTTTATCCCTCATTGGCTTTCTGAACAAGTGGGGGGCGGGACATTTATCCCTCATTGGCTTTCTGATCAAGTCGGGGGCAGGACCTTTATCCTTTACTGGCTTTCTGATCAAGTGAGAGTGGTGGGGTGGGGCTTCCCTCCATGCCATGCTCTGAGCAGAGGTACAGCAGCTCATGAGGATGCTGTGCATTAATGCAGTAAATTGGTGATAATTAGAATCAGTCTAAAGGAGGTTCCCCTGGGTGACATTCTGAATGTTTTACGGTGTCACGCCCCCATAACCCCCCCTCCACACCCTCCTGTGTCCAAACCGACCATTCATAAACACTCCAACTGCCTCCTCACACCCACCCCCCTTCAGACACCCTTAACAACCTCAATCACAGCACACACCCCCTAGTCCCAGCCGGCAGTAAAACTGGTTTGTTTAAATGGGGAAACAAGGTCCTGGCCATTAATCTAATGCTGTTTAAAGGCTCAATAGACTCCAAAAAAGCACAGGCAACCCAATCACAGGATAACCCACGACAGAATAGCAGGGACCACAACAACTGGAATGCTTTGTTCTGGGTTTAAAGTTTAAAGGTCACCTTCATTGTGAGCTGGAGGTCTGTTAGTGTGCACCCAGTTGTGCATATAATATGGGTGTGGTTGGGGGGGGGGGCACAAGCCAAGCAGGGGACTTAGCAGGCAGTTTGGGGGCAGGCTGACTCTACAATAAGACCAGTGAAAGTTAAAATTGTATAATGCACATCCAGAGAGAGAGAGTGTTTTTACCGAGATTTAGCAAGGGGTAAATTGGCTAAGAGGCTGTTAGACCAGCACCAGGTGTCTGTGTGAAACACTAAGCAAGTAAGTGAAGACAGATAGGGGCAAAAAATATGTTATGCCATGTTTAAGTCAACAACTTAACGGCTCATGAAGGTGGGAGTTACCGCGACGACGTGATCATGTGTATTATTTTAACTGGAATGTAAGAGAAGCGTAGCTCCAATTAGTTACACAATTGTCTCTAAGCTGGTCTTTTACGTGGAAAACCTAAAATTGTGGAATGGCTGCTCCCCCTAAAGGTCATCAGTGGAACTGCACTGTGCACGGCTTTGGCTTACTGGAGGGATGCATGAATATCAGCTGTTAAGAGGCCCGAGCTATAAACACAGTCACACCTTTTGTTCTTATGCTGTGAACTGTTAGAGTTTCGGCTCAAAGGAGAGAAGTAACAGCTATAAAAGTGTGAAGGTGAGCTCCTCCTCCTTCTCCTCCACCTCTCACCGAGGATGTCCCCGTGGCTGGTCACCCTCCGGCTGCCTCTGTTCATTTAAGCCTGGCTGGGGGTTTTCCTTCAGCCTATATGTAAACACAGCAGATCACCGCGCCTTGCGTTTTGTACACATTATTTTTCTTGTTGCACATAATAATGATAGAGAAAATGACAGGGATGTGAGGCAGCTCCATGGGTGGTCTGGCCAGGAGGAGGCGCCGCTATTCAGAAAACAGCACCAGCTGCAGTGGTGAACACCGGCCTCAAAGCTATTCATAAATATGCGGGTCGTACCGTCTACATGTTTATGCCAGAAACATGGCTTGATGTGGCCTGTGATTTAATAACACGGGACTGTCTCTCTGGATAATGAGCCGAGACAGTGCCCAGCTAATGGAATGGGGCTGTAGAACCAGCATGTTGGAATCCCGCGAGGCGTTCCGGAATCTTCATGTCACCCGTGGTGCCTCATGCAAAAAGCCAAATAAACATAAATATTCCTATTGTGACCACAATCACACTAATTAATTTGCAAGTGTTTTTTTTAGCGTGAATCACATCTCAGGTATACAGAGAGTCTGGTGAGTGTCTATATTAAATACATAAAATATTAATAGATATCAGTTCAATTCAAATAACTGAAGCATATGCATTGCTATTAATGTTCAACCACATGATCAGACTGTATGTGTCATTCCAAATGCATAACTACTTTAGATTATCATCTATAGGAAAATGTCAGTACTTGTCAGTTCTTACTAATATCCACAAAGAGCAAAGGTGGATAGTTCAGGTCCAGAAAGTAAAAATCCAGACCAAGATTTCGTTTCAACCAACCAGCTGAGTCCTCTCTAACTGTGACTTTTTATACTCAGCTGGTCGGTTGAAACAAAATCTTGGTCTGGATTTTTACTTTCTGGACCTGAACTTTCCACCTCTGATGTAGAGCGCAGTGAAGTGTGCTCTTACACATATCCCACCAGATAAGCGAGCTGATCTCCCCAGGCACCTGTGCCTTTTGGCACCCATGTCAGCTGCTTGAGGATCGAGTGCAACTCCTTTAATTGCCCCCTGAGGGGGAGGACAGACTGAGAAAGGGGAGGTTTTGAATAAAGGCACCAGGTAACTCTAACACCCTGTAGAGAGGGATGGGGAACTTTAAAGTGCATCTGAAAGAAATTAAAATGTACTGGAATGAACTCCAGCCCTCAAAATCATAGGATGAATACATTTCCCAAGAGATTCTTTCACAGAAGTGTGTATTTCACCCATATATCTTCACCGGAAACATAACTTTGCAGCACTTGTGTCTGACTTTCACAGGCCTGGAGGTGAAAGTCGATGTCAGGCTGCGTTTTGTTTGCACATTTGCAGTCTGGAATGGCAACCTGGAGCGCTGCCCATGGAACACCAAACGAACCCGTTCCCTCCCTCTTTGAAATGTATGCCTTGAACTCCTCTGGCACATTCCCACACACCAGGGCATGGGGCTAAAATCATGCTCTCCACTTTCAGAACCGGAGAGGGATCCTTCACCGGCCCACACTCTGTAAAAATCCTGAATTTTACATTAGTGCCGTACAGCTGGAGAGATCAGGCTTCACCCCCTCCCCGCCCCCCGCCCCCCAGCCTTTCAAAAGGTGCGAAGCAGAAATCGATGGAGATGACCCGGGATGCTTTAAAGATTTCTGACTTCAAACACCGCATCACGGAAGCGCATCCTTCTCTGTGGGTCCAGACGAGACCAGAATATTTCCTTTACAGAGCTCCTGTCGGGCCGATTACAGATGGGAAGTCCCTTCCCTGACATATTTTATCCCCACAATTGTTTTCAACACCTTGAGGGAAAAAAAAATGTTTTTTTTCTTGACAGCTTTTGAGGCCATTCTGCTTAGTTTCTCGCCCTTGAGATCCGGAAAGAGGGGGCTTTGATGTCGCCCTCAAGAAAATCAGCTCTCTGCCACACCAACACACTCCTTTGGGATAAGAATGATTAAAATAATCATTTCAAATGTCAAGCTCTGTTTTTTCCCCACAAAGGACACAAGAAGACACTGTTTTCCTCATTAATACGCAGCTTCTGCAGAATTTAAGGGTTAGTCAGTTGATCATTTAAAGAAAAAGCCATCTAGTATAAAATACCCATATTTCTTCATTACGTTGATATTTTAAGCAATATAAACAATATTGAAGGACTTTAGTTCTTCCATCCCACGTAAACAGACAAGTTTCCAAAACCCTAGTGAATTCTGTGATAAATGTCCAATAGATTATAATATCTCCTAATGGTCTCTTTCATAAGACAAAGGCTCTAATCAACTGTTTAGACATACGCAAAACACATTAAACACATTTGTTTAATGATTGCAGGCTAAATTGCCCTTCTTTCTAGCTAATGACCTCGTGAGTTCTGTTCAGTTATAACAAGAGCAATGGAGTAATTTCACACCGTTGAGCACGTTCACTCTCTGTCATGGTCCAGCTGCCAAACTGGTACCCCCAGACCCGATAATGATGGGCTCTCGCTAAGCCCTTTATTAGTATAAATTTACACAGCTAAGAAGCATGCTGACATTATAGGTTAATAACTTTAAAAGGCTGCTGTTGCCAGTTCTCAAATGAGCTCAGTTCCACATATTGTTTGTTGTGGAATTACAATTAAACCAAGCTGACATTTGGAGGGACAATCCTCATGTATCTGTCAGTCACAATTATAGTGCAAGAGGTAAATATTCAGTCATGGTGTGTAATAATTAGCTAGCACACATTCTAGTGGGCTCTAGGTCACTGGTCTACGGGATCTCTGTCATTAATTAAATTATAGAAATGATGAAATGGGAAGATTAAAGCACGCAGTGAACATGCTGATGTATATATTTTTGTATTTAATGTCTTAGATTTAGACACACTTATCAGCTTTTGGTTATCATACCATTTTGTTATTAAAAGATATTAATATTTGAAATGAGCAGACTGTTGGAGGCAAGTTATCAAGAAATTATTGAGATCACTAATAACAACGTCCAACAGAACTGAAAATTCGGCAGAATTAAAATCTGTAGTCTCTATTCTGTCCATCTCCACCGCACCAAACACAAACTGAGTGAGTTACACCAATGCTTCTCTCCGAAGGACTTCAGCTAAGGGAAAATGTAATTTAATTATATTTTAATATGGACCTGACAAGCTGTATATCCATGACACTTCAGATTTCAAACTGGGACTCTTGGCAGCTTATTAAAATAATTGCTTTAGACTGCCATCATGTTTGCCCCTAATAGGAGCACCGGGTGCGAAAGCTGCACAATTAGGACGGTTATTTCTGTTCGTCTATGCGGTGACAGCCGTTAATTAAGGGAAATCTGTATTTCTGCTTGTTCACTGCACTTTTTACCTCAATCAGAAGGAAAATATTTCTTGACACGCTTGAATCTAGTTTTTATTTGCCTTTCCCAGCTTGTTTTGCGCATGCGGTAAGTACTGGAGGAAATGAGACATTTCCGTATGACAGATTGCTTTATAAATAAATGTGACTGGCTTTATAAATGAAAAAAGAAGCAGAGGTCTACATGAGTTTAGACGAGGTCCTGCAAGTTTCTAGGCTTTTACTGTATTTCCATATCACTGAATCTGTTATTTTCAGTGATATGAACAGACTTTTTCGAGGGGCAGGTGCTCGACCCAGGGGGGTTGTAGGGTCCACAAGAATGTAGATTTGATTTCAACATTGGACACCTCCCCCACCCCCCACCAGCCAGAACAGCAGAAAACAAATTTTGTCAATTCATTTATAGTACAAACATTAAGGATGGGCTTCCATATTCGCCACACCCACAGGGAACTCCATCCTGTGATCTGTGTGGATCCCAACTCCCCAGTGCAGTGACACTGTGCTGTAAAAATGGTGTCGTCCTTTGCATGAGACGTAAAAGTGAGATCCTGACTCTCTGAGGTCATAAAGGATCACTGGGCATCTTTCGAAAGAGTAGGGCTGGCACCCCGATGTCCTGGCTAAATTGCACACTGGCCGTAACAGATCTGGCCTCCTAATCATTCGCTATATCTAACTGGTGAATTCTCCCCTGCCCCTTCACCACCTTGGCTCCTCTATGGTGAGCGTATTGGTGAAGAATGGCTGCTGTCGCATCATCCAGGGGGGTGCTACACAGTGGTGGTGGTTGAACTGGCTCTATAAAGTGTTCTGGGTATCTGGAAAATTGCGATATAAATGTAACATTCATTTATTATTTTCCATAGCACAGGGTATCTAGCTCGTGTCTGTTTTACAAAAAAGTACTGGAATATTAAAACTAGCATATATAATTGCAGTGCAATGCAACCAGAGTTATTTCTTAAGATTTTTTTTTATTCGCTGTTTAGGGTTCCCTAATCAAATGATGATGTCATGCAAGGTTGCTAACTTTGGTCAACTGGTCGGAGTGAGGTTTTCAATTCAAAACAAGTCTGCACACACATAAACAAGTATTTACATGTATGCAAGAGTTTTATTATCTTATAAATAGTCTGTAGGGTTTGCAAGCTATGCAAACGTTTTTCCTGTTCCTAATTTTAGGTTTATAATGGAACAACACAAATTTTCCGTAAGATTTCTTGCGTGATCGTGAGAGTCTGAAAGTGTCATTCCAGATGCGTGAGAGCTGGCAAACCAGTGTCATGAGACCAAATAAGCCCTGAACCCCACGTCCCTCTAAAGACACAAGGTACCCTCACAATATCGGGATGGGACTTGTTACTACCGTCCATATCCAAACCTACGCCCTTGAAAGGAAAACAGGCCGCTTCCCAGAGACACAGAGATGCGCACTCGGCGATGACATGACATTGCTCAGCGGATACCGGTTTTTCGTACGGGATGCGATTGGGGCAGCATGCTTGGGGATAAAAATCGCTTCCTTTTTCTATCCGTTCTCCTTGTATAAGCAGCAACATGTTAAGGTATTTAGAACTAGCATTACAAATATTAGTCTTAAGCAGTAAAGTTATGAACGCACAGGTTTTCCCATGAATTAAACGTGTTAACTTTTTTACCGCGATTTTCTCTCTGGTCTAATAGTTGAGGTTGGCATGACCTCTAGTGGTATGGAAGAACTATGACAACCTCCGACTCGAAGACTACTCTATATCTGTTCCTGCAGATGTCAGGAAATATCATGCTTGTTTTTAGATTAATAACAGCGAAAGCAGAAAATTTGCAGGCGACTATCTCCAATAATTCTGACACAACTGATGAAATTCCTGAAGCTTAGTTTTCATACCCAGTAATGCAAAGTACCTTCCACTGAGAAGTTGGGTTACAAGCAACACATTATTAGAAGAAAGACTGCCAAAATAAAGGTCTGTACTGGATGGAAACATACATATTCTTCCTTGAAAATTGACAGTTGACAGTTTCCAGATGGCTACTGACTAGCAATTCCTATGTCAATCAGAACAGACTTCCTACAAGAGCACAATGCTGAACAGAGAGGCAGGAACTGTAATATGCTTGTAATGGTGCGGATGAGGGGTGCAGAGATGGATAGGGTGCGCGTGGAATGGGTCCATGACATGACCAGCAGCACACAGGCGACCTCGAAGCAACCTTCCTCTTCGAAGGGGGGGTTTGAAAAAGCTTTTGAAATTAGCATATCACTTCTGCATGAATATCTTAACATGGGAACACAGAATTCAGATAAGGTGAATTCACTGAGGGACGGCATGGTGGCACAGTGGTTAACACTGCTGCCTCACACCTTTGGGACAAGCGTTCAAGTTTCCTCAATAGCTCTGTGTGTGGAGTTTGCATGTTCTCCCTGTGTCACCATGGAGTTTCCTGCGGGTACTCTGGTTTCCCCCCCACACTCCAAAAACATGCTAGGTGTGAATGGTGTGTGAGTGTGCCCTTACTTGGGTTGGCGCCCCCTCCTGGGTTGTTCCCTGCCTTGCGCTGATAGGCTCCGGACTGCCTGCAACCCTGAATAGGACAAGGTGTTTCAGAACATAGATGAATAGATAGGTGAACTCACTGGTAAGTAGTAATGGTCAAATTAAGCCTTCATGAACCATTTACTGTATTTTCTGACACCACTAGATGGTGCTCTCTATCCAAAAAAGGGCTCAATGCATGCCCCAAAGCAAACAAGAACTCCATCTAATGGGCTCAAAAAATACAGATAATGGTTCATGAAGCTTCATATGGCCATCACTATCAGTAAGTGTCAGCTTAACTGAAAAGGATAGAAAAAACCCAGACTTTAGTCTGATTTCCAAATGCTATACAACACTGCCTAATGATACCCACTGTCCAACTGGTGCAGTCCACTCAGCTTGATTCATCTTTATATAGAGCAGCATTATGCAGACCAGTGCTACAGAATGCCTTACAGACATAAGCATGCAAAGCTCACGCAAACCAAAAAGGAATGTCAACAGCCACACATGTATGGAGTCCTTACCAGTCATTTCATTATGGTCCCTAAGTGCTTTTCCAGAGAGAATTATACCTAAGGAGGTTACCCAGGTGACTCATTGGCTAGCACTGTTACCTCATATCTCCATGTTGGGGGTCTAAGTTCAGCCTCTGCTTTGTGTGTGGGTGAAATTTGCATGCTCTCCCTGAGTTATGTGAGTTTCAATAGACATGCAGTTAGGATAATTGGTGCCGCTAAATTGCCAACAGTGTATGATTGCATCTGTGGGTATGTGACCTGCAATGGCCTGATGTCCTACTTGCAACCACTCTTTACAGATGATATTCACACATCCGAGCACCTCCTGTGATAGAAATCAAGGGATCCAAATGTAATCTTGGAGCCCACAGGTGGCCATAATACCACAATATACCACGGTGAGTCAGATTAATAGGAAGTGGAGAATGCTGGTGGAGGTGCTGGGATGCAGCCTCTGGTGTCCACCCGACCTTGAGAGGGTGTGACCGCTGGCACAGCAGAGTTCCCGATGCCACCGGGGCCCCGTGCTGGGCGGGCGGCTGGCAGGAGCAGGTGGAGCAGCTCCAGAACGGGCGATGTTCCAGACCTCTCACTCTGGAGAGGCAGCAAGGAAGGGGTTTCAGATGTGTGCAGATGAATCAACTTTTGTTGGGTGGGAGATGTGAACAGACAGAATTTTCCTCATGCCCTGCTGGGCAGACAAATGGAATGAAGTCCTTTTGTCCTGAAGCAAGAAGGCACATTATTCACGCCAGAAACTGGGACATACTTGCACCCTCTAGCCGCAAGCAGGATAAAGAAAACGAACATGGAAGGCAGCAAAGATCGCAACGTGTTTTTTCACTTTCACAACGTCCTATCTGAACATCAGGTTTATGACTGGTTGCCAGGCAACCCTAAAAGAGTGCCCTGGAGACCGAGCACCGCCCTCTCATGGAGAAGCCACGCCCCCTCCAGCTGTGTCGCACAGATTGGCTTTGTTTTTTGGACACACGGAAGTCATACAACAGGACTGCCTCGCCAAGCACATGGTACCATTGACCCGAAACAAACCCAGCTCATCCTTAATGAGACACCCCAGCTGTTAGACAGGAGCAGGGAGATGTCCCTAGCACCACCGGGTCTGCAGTATGCTTCATGTTTTTCAAATATGACACAATTCTCTCTTTAAATTATTATTAACTTTCTAATGATGGTAGGCTCACGAGTATTTGCTGTATTTTTTTGTATTTGCATTTTTAGCATTATGCATGTATGACTAAATTAAGCAGCTAAACATACTAATTGTATCTTATATTTTGAATTGTCATAAATAATTTATTTCCCAATAATGATGAACACAAATACGTTTTAATTATCATCCGTTAACGGTAAGAGATCCTTGTACATGATGATCTGAAGCTCATATTGCCGTGCTTTACGCGGATTAACACATTCAAACAAATCAAAGTTTACAGGGGAACTATTTTTACCAGCAGAGGGAGACAAAGTAAACACTATTCATCGATCTCATGAATGACGCTGACTGCAAATACACGTTCACTGCTTCTCATCCTATGAAAAAAAATCGTTTGCGTTCTCTTATATTATATCATTATTCATCAATGAATATTTTGTAAAAAAATCAGCACGAGGTGTTTTTTTTGCCGGTACCGCGAGAAAAGATAAGCTGGCATACAAATGAAAAGAAGAGCTTGTATAAAACACAAGGATTTGTACAATAAAGCATAAAGACCTGACGCATATGTCTGGGAAGAATGACATTGCGGTTCATGACTCACCACACTTAAATCTCGGACGGGCGGGCGATATTTTAGTTGTGTGTGTTTAAGCGCCAGTTCCGTGTCACTAGTTGGAGGAAAACTACAGCAAGTGTAAATTAAGCAAAGAGCTTCAAACTGCGAATCTTAGACCTCGAGGGTCTGCAGTCCACAGAAAGCACGGCCACTTCTATTTTATTGTATCATTTTAAGATACGAATGTGCACATATAGGCATTTAATGTTTCGATAAAAACCGCCATCCCCTTGCAACCTGCGTCAGTAATAAGGCTGCGCAAACACGGGATTCCTGCAGGGCTCAGACGAGCCTACAGAATTTCAATGAGGACACGGCGGCTCTGCTCTTTTTTATCTCCTTCTTTCGCCTGTATAGCTAAGGACATGGCCACACGTTTGGCCTGAATGGCGACCCTGCTTTGCACAACGGAACGAGATCAGCCTCGCCGGATGAGAGAAGAGAAAAACGGGGGCGCGGCAAAACACGCTCGGGTCTCGGAGCCGGCAGGGTGACTTTCACGAGGGGGGTCGGGAGGATGCCGAGAACGAGGAAAGCCTGATGCTTTTTTAGGATAATGCAGTGGGGGAGGGGGTGTCATTGAGGGAACGGACAGGCGGTGCATGTCTGGCCATAGAGGACACATATGTCCTCCAAGGGCAAAACGATCTAACTCCAGCATTTACAGTGTGGGGGAGAAACTTTGCGAATGCATGATTGAACTGGTGTACTCTTACTCCTGGTAATTCCTCCAAAAATGCACATTTTAAAGTGCACCTCACAGTTTCATTAATTATTACTTAGGACAGTACATAAGGAATCAGAGCATGTCATGGGTACATAAAGCTTATTTTGTTTCAGTTTGCCACAGTCCCATACTTTTTAAGGGCATGCTGTAAAATTTCAGGACACATCGGTACAATGCAGTGAAAAGTGATGCGGTGAAAAATCACGACAAACTGTGTACTGTATTGTTAATATAAGTTAGCGAGCGGACAGTGCTGCCTACCTAGCCAGCTGCCTACAGCATTATTATTTTATTTCTTGGTTACAGTTGCAGGTGTTACAACACCATGGACATAACTGACTATGAGAGAGAGTCAGTTTATCTGACAGTTGACACCCCAGTTTGTCTGATCACAGGAGCTGTAAAGGCTCTGCACTCCCCCAGGTGCTGTGACTCCCCGGGCTTGGAAAATGGAACATCTATCCAAGATTCTGCGAGCTGGGCATGGACAGGGGGGATGGGCTGGTGGGCAGGAACTGCCGATATGTATTATTCAGCCGGTTTAGTGGGATGGTGTCATTTGCCTGTCCTTCTACAGAATATCCAGGAGGAGGGTGGGGGGGGCACCTTCTGTGTCCATGTGACAGGACCAAGAAGGACATAGTCCCTCAGAGGTGGTGACAGACTCTGATCCCTATGTGATGGGAATGCAGCACACGATGGTCCCATTAAACAAAACATGTGTTCTGGGTGACTCTTACATCTGAGATGTCATTCATTGACTCTGACGACCCTGAATCAGACTTCACTGTGATCCCGTTACACATCCAGCCAGCGAAACAGGGAAAGACATCCATCTGCTTTCCTGATTATAGCCGCAGCCTTACATGCGTGCGTGATGTTTGGACTGGACGTCCACCAGCCAATCAGCGCCGCTAGACTCAAGACCTGTTTCTCAGCAGGCTGGTCGCAACCTGTTTTGAGAGCTGGTGAAGATTAGGGGCATTTGTGCAATATGGTGCCCTCAGCTTCGGATTGGGATGCACGAATCCAGGCCTCACGGCCCCATTTCAGGAGGAACCTGGGACGGACACACGGAAATCAAACAACTGCCCGTTGCCACGTGGAAAAAAAGTTAATTAGCAGATTGTTGACTCAAATGGTCCTGATGGTTGCCTTGGAAACACTAGCCAAGTTGTCTCCTGACTGCGGCATCTTCCAGACGGACCCGCCCACTCTGTTATCGGCAGAAATCTGACGTTGGAGGTTTTGCCTGCACAAAGAATGAGATATGGGGGAAAATGCAGAGAACCATAGAAATATATGATTCAGTCTAACAGGTGGGAATGTAGGCAGCCCATGGAAGACAACAGTTAGGCAACAATTTAACAAATGGTCAAGGATAAATGTGTGATATCAGTCAATGAGAAATGGACTTTGAATCAGACATTTCCAGGACTCTGTAACAGAGAGTCTGTTTATTTCGTGATCGTACAATCTCCATAGCTCCCTGGAATCGAAACGATGTCTATACTCAGAGAATTTAGAATCTTTTAGAGAGTTTGTGTCTAATAATGTAACTAAACTGCAAATATGGCCTCTAGCTGCACTGAAAAATCATTTATGTCAGTATAATTTATTGATATTCCTCATTTTTTCTTTGCATGAATCGAAAGTCACAAATTTGATTCCAAAACCGCTCATACAATTCTCACAGGTCGTTTGCATTCTGTATTACTCCCATATGAATGGGAGGACGGGTTAGTCGGTTGTGAAAAGGTTTCGCTTCTTTATTGAGAGACAGAAGTTAAGCTAAAAAACTCTTAATATGTTCTCCTGTGTTGTCGCTGGAACCTCTCTGCAGTTCTTATTATAAAATAAGTCAAACTGCCCTGAGCAGGGATGTCATGGGGGTATGGATACCCTGGCAGATTCAGGGGGCCCAGCACTTTGTAGGGAACCCAAAAACTGCTGTGGTGGACAACACCCCTCACTCCCTCCTCCCCTGCTTGGCAAAATCTGTCAAGGGGGACCCCCATGCCTTCCCCCCATACTTGGCAAATTCTAACAAGCACAAGATGACATTTTGTCAGGAGGGGGGCAGAATTTCTATATGCACCCCTGGTTTTGAGTATCCTGATTCCCACACTGGGGTGGCTCAGTGGGTAATGTCGTCTTACGCCCTACGTGTTTGAATCCTGCCCTTGTAAAGGCCCCTGCTGGCCAACACCGATGGCTTATTTGAGTGATTGCTTAGTTTGTATGAGTTAAGTTCCCATTATGGATTTTCTGGCAATCTGAAGCTACGATCCTTAAGGTTTTGTGAGTCTTTGTTCAGTATCTCCTTCTAGTAACACACATATGAATCATATCACAGAGGTGTGTACATTGTGGTGGGATTTTAGCATAGTGACTAACTTCGACTGGCCACATTTATTTCCGCTAAGCAATAATTAGCATGATTAGCTTTTACAAATGTTTCGCTGTAGTTGGTTTGTGCTTTATAGTGTTAATAGTAATAGTGTGTGGAAAAATTCAAAATTTAAAAAATATAGATATTTAGCAGTGAAAAGATTTGTGGCTTAACTTAGACCTTTTGGTATTATTGCGATTATATGCATCCCTTACCATATATCAGTCTCTTTATTTCACATAACATGGTGGTGAGTACTAGAGGCATGGAGACTTTCAGAAGGGCTTCCAAACTCAGGGAGGCATTGGTGTCTATGAATATAAGCTTCAGGCAGTGTGTCCAGCCCTGGTCCTCCAGGGTTACGTGGTACACTGTTTAACGCTTAGTCTTTCCTTTTATTTGCTTTATTGAGACAATATTCTGCATATTGACTCACCTGGACCAAGGTTTCTGGTGTCAGTTAAGCCCTGATTAAGATGCATTCTGTAACATCTGGAGGGATTTGTCCCCCGAGGGCTGGAGGCAATATCACAGCTCCAGACTCATGTTGAAACACTGCAATGTCAGTGTGTTGATCCAGTGTGAAATAAAAGACAATAGTGCTGGATAAAAGGCCCTGAAACAGAAACCGAATTGCTACTGATGCATTTATTTGTTTGTTTGTTTTTTTGCCAAATAAACAGCAATTTACAGGAATGAAGCCATCAGGAGGAGCCCAGCCTAACTGATGATCTGGGGACCTTTGGAGACACAGATGGCAGTGGTCTGAAGGGGGCTGGGCGGGTCAGAATCTCCACGATCCATCATTCAGCCTCTGACACCGGATCGATGAGCATCCTGCCCTTAGCGGACAGCACGACAGGTTCTGTTCTCCATTGTTGCCGGGATACAGGGATGGTTGCCTCAGTATGACAGACGTACCCTGCGGACGCAGACCTCTCCGGTACGTGTTGCTAATGTCGAGGAGGATGCTATAAACTTCAGGGAATGTGAATCAGAAGACAGGGACGGCACGGAGAAGCCACTTCCAGGTGACTCTCCGTAGTTACTATCATCGCATGGCTTTCCCCACGCCACCATCCACACTCCCAGGGCCATTTTCCCTGACGCTGTTAATTACTGTCACGCTGTGGCCCCAAGGCTTATGGGTAAGAATCCTGTGTGGGCACGGGGCGACGCGGCATGACATTTGATTAAAACAAATCAAGCTGAGATGTTATTTAGCTGGCCCACCTGAAGCGCCAGGTGCATACGTCCTTGGCAAAGTGATGCAGAAAGTGAGTCCTGCAGGGCCACGGCCATCTCTTTGTGGGGGGGGAGGGGTGACACACGATGGCGATAATGAGAGAACGCGCCGGAGCCAGGCACTTTCCCCAGTGTTGCATAGTAGAGTTACTATTTACGTTAGGTAGCTGCACAGAATCATGCTAGCTAACGCACATTACTAGCTACACAGCAGATTACCCAGAGGAACTTAATTAATCAAAAAGTGACCTATTTGCAGAGTTTGAATATTTACTGTTGGTGTCCTGGTTAAATGCCCTGCTCTGGCTAGAAATCCAGGACCCACTTGAAAAAGCTGACCTTGGGCCCCCGTTGCTAGTGTGCCCCATGTCCCAAGTCCCTCTCCAAAATTCGACTGTGGGATGCCCCCCCCCCCATTGTCATTTTCTCTGAGTGATGTCTGTCATAAAACGTAGAGTGCAATTTCTCCAAATACATAAACAACAAATCATCATAGCCATAATTATTGTGTTAGAAGACAGTTTTCCTCTTCCCATTTCACTCTGTGCCCCTCCTCTGAAAATAATTGGCGCTGGAAATCCGGCTCTGTTCCACTTTGTGGTTTGTGCTGCCGCACTATCACCACGGCCGCCTGAGAGATGGATGAGAGCGCCCCCCTGTGGTGCACAGTCACGTTTCATATGCACCTTGGTTCTGTGTTAAAGTCTGAGAGGAGTCTGAAGGAGAAGACCCTGTGTAGAGAAGAGCCGGACTGAGTCACAAAGGTCTCAGGAAAGGCTGAACAATGGGCCAGGCTGGGAAGGCGGGGACCAGGCCTGGAGGGTGGGGGCCAGGTAATCCCAAGCGTGTGACTGTAGTCTGCAGGCACAGGGATCTGCTGTATGTACCTACACAAGCGTGACATGGGGAAGCAGGTGGCTCAGGATGAAACACGCCGGGGGGCGGGTGTGGAGGGGGGGTGAGCATGTTGATGCCGAGATCAATGCTGATACGCTCAGCCAACACCTCCTTCCTTTCTGATTGGGTCAGAGGTCACAGGTGTTCAGCTTTGAAGATACAATGCGCATGTGAGGAAGCATGACAACGTGATGCCTGTGTGTGCGTGTGTGTGTGTGTCTGTGGAGGAGTTGCGGGGGGGGGGGGGGGGGGCTGCCAGTGGTGAAAAGGAACCTGGGCAGGGGAAAAAATATTCGCTAAGCTTTTTCTGGGCTACTT
>JAAGVU020000045.1:5425851-5436345 GCA_011763525.2 Mormyrus iriodes | reverse complement strand
CTCTCTCTCTCTCTCTCTCTCACTCTCCTCAATTCTGCTTCTTTTGTCTGTAGACTCCCGGATTCACCCCTGTCCTCTGCCCCACTGTGTGGGAGGAAGGGTGCGAGCCCAACTCCACCCCTGTATCCTCCCCCTCGCCCTCCCCCAGGGATATGTGCGGGGCGCGTACAGGTCACGGTGTGACCTTGAATCCCATTCCTGGCAGGGGAGGTGAATGGGGCGGTGACGAGGGGAGGTGATGGGGGGAGGTGACAAGGGGAGGTGATAGGGGGAGGTGAGGGAGGGAGGTGTGTTGGCATAAGCTGGGAGCTAGTGGAATTGGGGGCGGTTAACCTGGCCTGTGCCCCTCACCCCCCA
Organism: Mormyrus iriodes; assembly: GCA_011763525.2. Classification (NCBI taxonomy): domain Eukaryota; kingdom Metazoa; phylum Chordata; class Actinopteri; order Osteoglossiformes; family Mormyridae; genus Mormyrus; species Mormyrus iriodes. The sequence continues at coordinate 5,435,988 of JAAGVU020000045.1, read as the reverse complement.
CAACACTCATCTGCAGTGTCGCTTCTCACAGATATGCTGGACGCAAGGGAGGAAAGTCGTCAGCGCTGCTGATTATCCGCGACTCGACCCACTGCGTAATCTGATCTGAGTAATGCTCTCTGGATTGCGTCAGTCCCACTTTTCATCGATAGCAGTGGGAGGTCATATGACTGTCTCTCGCTGCTCCAACCCCGCCCCCACGCCTGAGAACTCTGAAAACGCCAGAGGCTGCCTGCAGAGACGTCCTTCTGGGGCCCTCGGGGCCACATACGGGCACCGACAGATGCCATGAATAAATCTCGTCATGGCAGCTAAATCGATACTCGTGTACAAGAGGTGGGTTAATGTTAGCATCCACATAGGGGAGTCCTTCAAATTAATACGAGGACATACCGAAATGGCGGCCATAAAACTCACGGAGCTCTGTGCTACACAACAGCAGCTCCCATGAAACAGCACACGCGTGAAGCAGAGCAGTAATGTTTAACAGTGCGGGGATAGCAATCCACACGGCTGATGAAAGTTGAAACAACAACTTATGGAAGCCTGGTGGTACAGCAGTGAATCTGGAGATTTAAATGCGCCGCAAACGCTGAGCCGTGTGCCTGACGCTGTGCTGCCTTTTTATTTTTTTCTAGAATTGTCACAGGTGCCCCTTGGGGCTGGAGCAGTGGCACGGGCAGCGGTTTTTATTATTCTCAGAGCGGTGAGTCGACAGTGATTAATGTCCCCCAGTCGCTCCTCTACATCTGCTGGCAAGAGCCCAGCACGCGGCAGGAACAATGCAGCCCGTTTTCGGATCATTGATCTGCGGGGGCTGGTGATGACCACCCCCCAGCCACACCCCACTCCAACACAGACCTGGCCCCTGACCCGCCCCCTCCCTCGGGATGGAGGTGAGGGCATGATGTGGCCACAGAATGACACTAAAACGGTCATTTGGGGGGGGGGGACCAAATGGCAGCACAAAGCCAGGGGAAAGATTAAGAATTTTATTGGGGGGGTTGTTTTATTTTTCCCCAACAGCACAGACACTCAAGAGACAAAGGAAGCCCTCCTGCTCCACTGAATATACAGGGGCCGTTCACAAGGCAAATTAACATTTTATCCAACCGTTTATGGAGGCTAATTAACCCTTACATCCGAGTGCATTTGCACAGCAATACAGTCAGCACTTCTTACATTCTACACAGCACGAAACCAACTCCTGTAATGAGACGTAATCCATTTGAGGGCTAAAAACGATCAAGATACCTCAAACTGTAAAACCCTGTCAAGAATATCAGATTCGTTTGCGCTTTGGTGGGGGTTCCAGTGTGTAAAAAGGGTTTGTTTGAAATGTGAGTCAGTCCTTTAACTGAATATACTTCATGTCACGTTAACCATATATAAGCTTTGATATGACTTGTGTGTAGAATATCGAATGATCATTGTCTCTGATCTGAACAATGTGCCGCTTCAATGTGCAGCTTTCAGTGAAATAATACTCAAAGTAGAGAGTAACGATCAACACGCTAAATCAAAGCTTTACGTTCGGTCAGACTTAAATTAAATGATTCAACTTATCACCGTGAAATGCCAAGAGGAGAACATACATCCATGGTCATGCGAGCCCACAGAAAAGACAAACGTAAAATGAGCCTTTTATCAACAAAGAGACATTTAAACCTATGGAAGACAAAGGAACTCGCTCTGTGTTTTCGCTGTGGCCCTGTCACTGTACAGCTGAGGCAGTAAATCTGTTTATGATCCCTGACACACATGACAACACCCCCCCCCCACTCACCCACGACACACAGGCAAAGCTGGGGGGGGGGGCAAATGTTGGGCAAAAAATTTGTACTGTATGCTGCCAATGGTGATAAACAGAATAATGTACTGATTTCCCGCATGATAGTCACATGACCGTCCTCAGCGAATACGAAGCCAGTACAAAGGAGGCCGCTTTCGAGACTTTTACAAGGTGATGCATCATTTTGAATTAGCATGCACTAACACCCAGCAGATGTGGCTCTGCTTATGGGATGGCAGAACCTCAGCTACCAGGGGGCATGATTATTAAAAGCTCTCTGGCAGAATCCTTGGCCAGAATTCCTGCGTTAAGCCTCTATTCTGACAAGAAAAGAGAACAAGAGATTCTCGTCTATCTCCATGGAAACTGCACCAACATCTGAGTGAGCGGTCATAAGCCGACTCGCACCTACGTATACATCAAAAGAAAGGCTTTTAAAAGAATATTTGCATGTACATTCATTTATCTGGTAGTAGTTTTGAACAAGCAGTAATTACTGGGGTAATACTGGGAATGACAGGAAAATCATATGGATTTCTTGATAAAGATACTGATAGAATGTGGTTCTGGTCATGAATGGTTGAGGTCTGTGCCCCTCAGACAAGCTTTCCACACCAAGTAGCCCATTGTGTAAGTTTCTGCAGAGCAGAAGGAGCTTCAGCAAAATGTAGCCAGTGACCAGGGAAGTGGGTCCAGCTCCCTGCATCAGTCTCACTCCCAAGTTGCCGATTACACTATGTTGCGCCTTGTGGAAATGCTTTAAGGTGGATTACTGGGTCAGAGAGAGACGTGACTGGAGAAGGCCTCAAGGTGCCACGACACGGCCTGCCCGTCTGGCTCTGCCTTGAAACCTTCCCCAATCTCATAGATGGCACCCAGCCTTGCTCTCACCATCCAGACCCTGATGAGAGCCATGTCAGGACTTTCTCTGATTGCCTGCACTCTTCATTCTTTTGAGGGAAGGGGTAACCATGGTAACCAAAATGACAGAGCACCAAGGGGTCATGCTCTGAACCCAACTCCCCACCCAAGCCATAAAAGTGCCCAGGAACTCTATCTTATATCTGTATTCAGAATTAGCATTACAAAGTAGTTATTAAAATATTGTGTCTGTACATATGAGAGCAAAGCCGGCCTCAGATTCAGAGTAGCAGGGGTCTGGAGCCTATCAGTGCAAGGCAGGAAATAACTCAGAATGGGGCGCCAACCCATTGTCAGACACACTTACACAGCATTCACACCTACAGGCAATCTGGTAACTCCAATCAACCTTAGCATGGTTTTGGACTATGGGGGGAAACTAGAGTACCCAGAGGTAACCCTACAACAACATGGGGAGAACATGCAAACTCCACACACGGAGACATGGCAGAGACTTGAACCTGGGTGCCAGGGGAGTGAAGCAATAGTGTCAACCACTACGCTGCCCCATGTGGCATATTACCCTATAGTAATTTAAGGTAAGTACCTAAGAGTCAATCACCTGGTCATGGTTGATTAAGATTTGAATGGTTGGCAAAGTTTGTGGAAACCAATATGCAATTATGGTGACCAAGTATAGTCTGGTAATAAACTTTAAGATGTCTTGCGTGGCTCTTGCTGACGCTGTGCCTTGGTGAGAATCCTCTCTGAAAAACACTAGAAGTTAGAGATTTCCTGCTTGACCCAGAAGCAGTGTCTTTGGGCAATTGGGACATGGTGTCCCCTTGCTGCAGCAGCACCAGGACATCACCCTATTTCAGCATAATAGTGCTCATCCTCATGCAGCTCTGCTTACACAAGAGTATCTGCAGCAACAGAATGTCCAAACGATGCCTTGGGTACCACACTCACCGGACCAAAATCCTATAACACCTAGGGGATGTTCTAGGCTGACATATAGCCTCCAGGGTACCACGTCCCACTAATGGACAGATGTTGGTACAGACACTACAGGAAGAGTGGGACAGGATACCCCAGGCTGTCGTAGGTAACCTTATATAGAGTTTGACATCAGGATGCACTGCTTGTATGGCTGCGCATGGAGGTTATACCAGATATGGAGGGCAGTAATGCCTGCATTACCACATCTTCCTGTCTTGATGCCAGCTAATATATTCCTACAAACATTTTTTCTAGCATTTTTAGCTTGATACGCTGTGCAAAAGGTTTGATAAGTTTCTTTTGATGTTCGGTTTATTATAAATGAAATGTGGAGTGCTTCCTGAATTAATTCACATCATACTTGTATCATATATTGCAATATTGTCTTAATATCTAACCTGCATAACTTTACTGAAGACCCGAAAGCAGCTAGACAGATAAGATGTACAGCATGTTTTTATTAGTTGTATCTTTGTGTTTCATTCTTCAAATCCTTTAAAAACAAAATGATTTAAAACGCAAAGAAAAGTTCAAAATGCTCCACATTTTATTGATCTTTAAAATATAACGGTGTCCATGCTGAGATGATGGATGTTATCTTTCAATCCGAAATCCCCTTTAAATCTGGCAAAAGTTGTGTTCAGAGGCCTCCCTGTGTCCCCACAACAGCCATATGCAAACCCAGAAGTTATTTTGCTGTTCTTCTGCTGATTAGTTTAAAAATAACTATCTAGGGCAATAATTGTTTTCAAACATTATCTTTTTCAATTGTCTCGGAAAAAATAAAATATCTTAATATATTAAATGGTGTATGTATGAATTCAATGTGCTCATTCTGCTTTAAGAAAAACACATAGAGTATTTCTCAAGCACCTTGCTGGCTTCTTGTGAATGTTCAGACAGGGAACTAGATCTGAAGGCCACGAAAGCTGCAACTGGAGAATGAAACCCAACACACAGAAGCAACTGGTCGCGCAAACACCGTGTAACTGAACACGGAACAACCCTTGGCCCAATATGGCCCTGGTTTTTATTCTTTAAAGACTCAATTATCATGCAGTACATGGTTATCAATCAGACAGTACCTTCAGTTCCTTGACTTCATGAACGACATTGCGCTGAATTCAATGTCACTCGACTCATGAATGAACTTTAGAATGAATGTGACAGCAAACCCTGCAATGCAGGTTAACGCAAAATACCAGACACGTTAAGCTGCCATTCATACCTCAGAGAGAAAGCAAACCATATCTTTCTTTAGTTATCTTACAGTTATCTTTCATAGCTCCTTCAGAAACCTGCTCATCTCTAACAATGTGTAGCACAGCACTGAGTAACAGCGATGAAGCTGTTTTAGGATTGAACTTATGTTCTCCTAGTGTAAATCAGTCATTATAAGAAACTTTTCCTGAAAATATGTAAACTGCCCAGAACCCCACCGCCCCCACAGCACAGAAGAATGATTTTCAGCCCTAGATATAAAAACTGGTAATCCTACTGGAGGTCAAGCAGACCACCATTCTTAATGTGAAGCCATCCTCTGACCATCTAATAGTAAACAAAACACCAGAGTCTCCTCTATGGAAAATCAGCACTTATATTCAGAACTTAACCACAACATCACAATGTCCTGATGTATAAATGTGCAAAATTGTCACTTTCAATGAATGTGTTAACTGAAAGAAAAAAACAGCAGTCCTATTTATACTGTGTAGAAGCTCTAACTTTAACTAAAAATAACCTTTATTTTCCTTTGCGTAATCAAAAATGTACCAGTGCCAAGGTTCCAGATTTAACATACATAACTTGGGGTATAGAAGCATTGTCTTGTTTGATCTGCCTTTGTTTTTATTTTGTTTGCAGTAAGTTTTTTATATGTGTTTTTCAATTAAATATGGTGTATGCAATAGTACATAGTTACACTAAAGGCTTTTAATGAACAGTGCATATTTCAATCCTACATCAATGTAATTACAGTCATTTAATAAAGACTGGATTTACTCACACACCATGACTTCAATTCAGTTTATTTATTATGAATGTTTTAGGACATTAAAAAAAAAACTTAGTAATTATCATTAAAAAAAACATGGCATTCTGGATTTATAAAAAATAATAAAGTATATTCACAGCTGTACACTGGCGGTTTGGCCGCTATGAGGGAGGGTCATCCCCATGAATCGCTTTGTACTTCGCCATTTCCTCTGGGAAAACCTTTGCCAGCTCGGAAATCAGTAGACTTTTAAACTTCTGCAAGAAAATGTAAGACAATCATTTTCAATTTCGATTAATCTTAAAGAGCACCCTTTCTGGCATGACTGCTCCAGCGTGTTCTATTGATACACACGTAAGAAGGAGAGGAGAGTAACACACTCATTGTAGGGGCAGGGAGGAGTCTGACCATGTGACACTGCTAAAGCAAATGTATGCTGGCTTATGCAGTAAACACATAAATACTGAATAAGCAGCATTTTACACAACTCTCCTTTCACTTTTCTCTCTGAGAAATTTTAAGCCACTAATATCCATAACCCTTTAGGTGTCATTTTATTATTATTATTATCATTATTACAAATATCTCAAATTGTACAACAAAGCATTTACACAAAGGGAAACTAATAATCACTGACAGCTGTGCAAGCACCTGATCTTTCCTGCTGGAAAGCTACAGCCGACTTACCGTCATGGTGTCAATTTTGCCTTTCACTTGCTCGTTTTTTGCCAAGGCTCTTTCCAAACATTCCTTGGTGTATAGCTGAGGATTTCGACCTTGATCGATGTATCTGTGAGCCAAAATCACATGTACGTCAGCGATTATCATCATCAAATTATGCATGTTTGTTAACGTGGAATTCAAATGACATAAGGCGTAATGCCGGCATTTCCGCCCCACGTGTCGATATTCAGGTTCTCCAGACTGTATGATTGTTGCATGAAATCTTCTGGAAACTCACTCGAAGGCTTCCAGAGGCACGTTGATATCATGCAGCTGCTGGCGACATTTGTCAATATCCTGTAATCCGGTTATCATGAAATTCCTGAAACACAACGCGCCGTTCCTGGTTAGTTAGTGATACCATTCCTCTTAGTAAAACAAGCGCACGTATGTATAGCTGTCATAACTGTTTAGATTAATAAGTACAATCCTAGTAAACCAAGTGAACGTATGCTTAGCTACCCTGACTACTAAGATAAAGAAAGCGTTAGCAACAATTGCTAAAGCTTTGTCTTTGTTCTATCTGCAAATAAATAACGTATCAACTGACAGCTAGGAAGGTTTTAATGAAATGAGTTAACCCTGTATGGCAGTTGCATACAGAAATCCAGTCAACCTGTTTAATTTTCAATAAACGTACAGTTTCTGGTTGAGTCCCGTCTGGCTGCTTGGCTGAAAGTCGCTAACGATGATTCCCAGCTGCCGGATATTTTCCACAAACTTCTCCAGATGCTCCTCGAGGTTATCAAATTTTTCGGCCATGCTATCATTAATCAAAACCACTCACAATAAAAAAGAAAAAACTAATACTGACATAAATAAAACATACAACCCAAAACACAAAAGACTGTCAACAACTACCTTTGCGAGCTACCGCATTCTCAAATTGGTTTCCGGCAGTAAACTAACCAATCATAGACACTGATGTTAGATTACCTTAGAAACGAAACAAATACGTAGCAACAGCATGCCGTAAGTCGGTGTTCTTGCTGAGAATCTCAATGAATGTTTCATAGCGCTTGCTATCTGTGGTGGTTGGTGGTGTGGGGATTTTGTTTCTTCGTCTCTTCTTCTGTAGCTCTTCGAAGAAGCGTCAGTTTTTGCTTTTATGCTACTAAGTAGCTACAGATAGCTCTCCTGCAAACTCAGGTTGATGGTTCAAAAGAATATGTTTAAGTATGCGTATTTTTAATCTGCCTAGGCTGTCTACCTTCAAATTTGTAATTCACGGCATTGCAGTAGGATGTTGAAGAATGGTTGCATTAGGCCTATTACAGCTTAACTTCTAGATTGTGCTGTATTATTTGCATATTTTTACAGGATTACTAATGTAAGCCTACAGTCTACCGCCCATATGGGACAGAACTAAGCTAGTACATAAAGTAAACTGCATAAGGGCGTTAGGTATCCCATGTGAAACATTTCAGCGTTTTCAAGACATTTTGGCAGGTGTCATTCGTTACGTGCCGATGACCGGCAACGCCCGATTGTTCCCATTACGGCTTTGATTTGTCATCGCTGTATTTGTCATCACAGCGTCACAACACTGTCACTAGCATCCAAATTTCCAAAACTAGTCATGATGCGAAACTATGTGATGCATATCCTATTCAACGCAGTTTACATGTAATTTAAATTAATGTAGTTTTACTCTTGATTCTGGGGAAAGTCTTCAGTAACCAATTGTCTATGGTAAATAGCATTACAGGTACCTGGAAGCCGAATAAAGATTATAACGAATAGGAAGATTTAGTGTGCAGGAGATAGGCCTAGAGTTAACCCCGGAGACGATGCAATCAGTAAACTGCACCGTATAGCTTTGAACTAAACCCATTGTCGTATCGCAGTAAAGAAGCCATATTATGAATTGAAAGGGTAGCCTATTTATTAAAGCTGCAGTGTTTACTTTCTCCAAGCTATTATTCGTAAGAACATATTTTGTAGTAAGGAGGATGCTAGAGAACTATATGCTATAAATATGTAGATAAGCTTATATAAGCAAATATAGATAAGCTTCTCAAACTGTTAATAACTTACCGAAAGAATACAATCGTTTGGAGTATTGTTTACTGAATTTAAAACCTGAAATATATAGGTCTGTTTGTATTTTGTCATTTTATTGGCTGAAACGTGTCGTATAGGGTTTAAACTTCTCCATGCATTTTTGTACTATTCTTCAACTTCTTGAATATGTTACCATTTCTTGAATACCACTGTATGTAAGTGTGTTGGTTGTGCACATTGTATTATTTTCAATTCACTTTTGAACTATAGGAAACAGCATGTTGCAGATGACGTAATTAAGCATCTGCACAAATATGTTAATGCCAGCCTTACGGATTCATCATCTTAATAATACGCGGCAGAATTATTTTCATATTAATTTAGTCTGAAGTGCAGATTTTATGTATCGATGCCACTAATTAGCCGTATTTTTTTTTTTTTTTTAAAAAAACGACTGATTGCGTTATGATACGCTTCTAACCCAAAATACATACATGCGCACGACGCCGATGACTAACCTCTAATGTGTGCTTAGATTCTTAACATTTATAGCGCGTATTAGATGTGCAACACAAGTTTAAAATAATTCGCCAAAAGGATTAAAGATATGTATATATATGTATATATATATATATCGCTGGTACCTCATAGGAATTGGGCGACTGGGCGCCAGCCCACGTTTTGAATAGATTATTGCTTCTGTGTGTGTGTGCGGTGTGCGTGCGTGTGTGTGCGTGCGCGCGCGCGTTTATTCATTCTGGCCAGGTACCGGCGTCTCTCCCCGCTTTGGATTATCAGTCCGGCGCATTGCGAGCGGCTCCCAGTGTCGGAGCCACAGCAGTCTGCTCTCACATCAAACGGCTCTCCACGAAGTCCGATCGCCGCCTCTCTTCGGATTAAGCGCCCAGACGGTCGCAGCAACCCTCGGAGCTGCTTTGTCACATTTTTAATTTCTTTTTTTTTCTTTTCTCCTTTTTTTGCATGTGTGGATACATGGTAACCGACTGCGGGATAAAAATACAAGGGGCAGGATCAAGCAGGCTATAAATGATATAAAAACGCATGATCACGGTGGACTAAGGTGTGACTTACCAAGGGAAAGGGCATAAATATCCGGAACGACAGCAACCTGTTTCGATTTTAAGGTTTAAATCTGCAAGCTGTGTGGGGGGGAAAAATAAATAAGTGGATCAGAGTCGGCAGATAAAGCGTGTCTGCAGTACGGAGCTGACCTGTCAAAGCTGCAGCGACGCAGGACGGAGAATTACTGCACCCCGGCAGGAGAAGCGCACGCATCTGCTAGATTTAACGCATTTAGCCTACAGGAGATCTGTATATGAAGAGCCGCTCCGGTCACCGTGCCTATTTCCCCCTAAGTCTAATGGCTTTTGTGTTTTTATCTTGACGTCCTAGACGCCATGCATTGAATTCATGCGATTGCCAATCGCCATTCTTGTGGGGCTGCAGTAGGTAGAGATTCTCCTTTTTCCCTTGCTCATTTATAATACCAGCCTTATTTTTCTTATTTTTTTCTGTCCCCATACCGATTGGAATAATAATGGCCACGCTGCTGCGCAAAATCGGTCTCATCCGCCTGCACGACCGAGACACGGAGGACCCGAAGCACCACCACCAGGGCTCTTTCAAGGGCACCAAGGGGAACCAGAAGAACAACATGAAGCACTGCAACACGAGCAGCGAAAGCAACATCCTCAACACGCCCGAAATAAAGGCGAAGCGATCGGAGCAGCCCAGCAAGGAC
>JAAGVU020000045.1:5411337-5425751 GCA_011763525.2 Mormyrus iriodes | reverse complement strand
GCAAGGACGTGAAGGAGAAGCAACCGGGGGGCGGTAAGAGCTCCGGCGGCTCGCTGCCACCGCTGGCCCCGCACCGGCAGCACTGCACCCAGGTCCGGACCAGGAGGCTGATGAAGGAACTGCAGGAGATCAAGCGGTTGGGGGACAACTTCATCACGGTGGAGCTGTCCGATGACAACCTATTTGACTGGAATGTGAAGCTGCACCAGGTGGACAAGGATTCCGCCCTGTGGCAGGACATGAAGGAGACAAACACCGAGTACATCCTGCTCAACGTGTCTTTCCCCGACAATTTCCCTTTCTCGCCGCCCTTCATGCGGGTGCTCACGCCCAGGCTGGAGAACGGCTACGTCCTGGATGGAGGAGCCATCTGCATGGAACTGTTAACACCCCGCGGCTGGTCCAGCGCCTACACGGTAGAGGCGGTAATGAGGCAGTTCGCCGCCAGCCTGGTTAAGGGACAGGTGAGCGTCTTTCCGTGGAAGGATACGGGGCGTCCGCGTCCCTCACCAGGAGGGACGATGTGCTGCTCTGCAAACATCTGGCGTTTTGCGGATCGGCCCACGTTGCACTATACGATTATGTAATTCGGCAGAAAAAAATCGGCAGCTTTTATGTAGCCGCCAATGTGATAATCTTTACCGTCTTACTTGGCATTGCATGGTGTAGAACTGCAATTAAGGTATAATTCAGAAACTACTTAAAATCAGTATGCAGTTACAAGACGCTAAAATTCAACTTGTCTTAAATGATAAGAGGGATTATTTAAAACCAAATAAAAAAAAAGACAGTATGACTGAACCATACTCATGAATTACATATTTTATTGTAGCTACCTGGCATTTTAGGCGATTTTTTTTTCATATTTGATTCATCTATAATGTTACTTTTTTGCATTTTGCTTAGACGTTTCGGCTGCGCGTTTCCTTCGACCTACCGCGAGTCTCTGCAGTGATACAGCTGCAGTCCTGCAGGTCATCATTCACAGAACAACAAGCAGCAGCCACAACCTCACCAACTAGGCCTCAGCATTTTAATAATTTATTTTCAAAAATAAGGCTTCCAGGCGTTTGAATATATAATTCTGGCCTGCTGATTTATAAATGTGGTGCTGAGCCTCTGTGAAGGCCCTGCAGCATATCTGGATTGCTGCATTGCCCTTTCCTCTGTGGGCTTTGGAAACCTTGATCAAGTGGCCTTACCCTCTGACACAGAGGTCATCTCTTCTCCTTGCTGGTTCTCTGGGGACCATGTGTCCACTGGTCACATATGCCGTACATTCTCCAGATCGACATAACAACCACGATAACATGTTGTTGCATTGCTAAGATCAATTCACACGGTCCAGGATATACCTAATAAGAACAAACAAAAGTTCTCATGGAGTATTTATTACTGTACAAATGCATAGGTGTCAGCCACACTGAGATTAAGGCACTAATTTCCGAGAAACTGTTAGGTAAGCTAAAATGTCTCTCCTTATTAGCATCAAGGGCACCTACAGAATGAACCGTGCAGCTTGTTGTTGACACATTCTAACCCTTGAGGACAAAGACTATAATAGAGAACAAAAAATATATAGATCTTTTTCTTCTAGTCCAGAGGGTTGCCTGATGCAGTGAAATACCTGCCAACAGACAAGTTTCTCTGCATGCTGACAAGTGGTGCACGGTGATTTATGAAACCTTGGAGCAGTTTTCACTAGGCCATTTGGTTGGAATGAAACTGCAGTGCTGGCTTTGTAACCTTGAATTCAAACACAAGTGAGGAAATTAATATACTTTGAATCGCAGTGCCTCGTGTTATTAAAATTGACTTGTTAGGTGTGCATCAGTTGCTTTTTTGTCATCCTTCTGAATGACACTAAGACATCAGACCATCATGATTTTGAAGATGTTATCTGGAAAATTATATTGCGATATCAAACCTGGATGGATTTGTATGAAAAAATATCTGCCTGAGTGCTATGAGTCTCTTTCAAAGACTACTATGAATGTCTGAGCTAATGCTGCCTGCATTAGAATCAGCATCCTGTTCGAATGTACAGGTAGCTCTGGCATAGATGATGGGATTGTTGGCACTTTCTGTGGCTGGGGAGGAATCGAGTGTGCAGCTCAGCCCATATCAAGGTCGTCTATAATGGCCAAAGATGTTTAATTTCCAGCCTGGGTTTTTCAGAGAGTTATTACAAAATCATGACGTACATCATTTGATGCATCTGTGTTGCTATGCATCGGGACGTTTGTCGAAACGTCCAATCTGTTTTCTGCTTCAGCTCAGGGCCTCTGCCATTTGCATAGTCTTAGACATCAAATTTTTGTCTACTATGTTTCATATAAGTAGGACAGTAAGTGGCCGGGCTGCTGGGAGTTCAGGCCCCAGTGGGGCCACTGGAGAGAGACTGGAATTAGTCCAGTAGTACCCAGCTGTTTAAAAGGGTAAAACTAATATTGGATAGTAGTACCAGCGAAACAAGTAAAAGATAAACAAGATGAAAATGTCTTGACATTGTATGTATGACATTTTTTTTCCTTCAAATATGGAATGATATTTCCCCGGTCAGACCAGTTTGGTTCCAAATATATTAGCTGTAGCCAGAATTCACAGTTCTTTCCCTCTGGTGAGTGTAACAGACGCTGCAACAGGTTAGCAGAACTACTGAAAGCCGCGACTGTCTAGGGTAGGTGTGTGAGATTCCCAGTTTCCAGCCGTAGACGAGCACTAACAGACTACAGGCAGGCCAGTGGCCGATGTTGCCGGGAGACAACGGTCACCGAATCATGAGTGTCTTCTCGGCCGACGAGTCGCCGGCCTTGAAACTCTAGCTGGACCTGTTCTCCAGCGCTTCATGGCTTTTTCTGGCCCATTAAACTGCAGCCTGCCTTGACTTGACCTGGGGCGACTGCGGACTATTTTTGTCTCTCTAGTTGCATTCACGCTGGAACAACCCAAGTTCTTTGCCATTCATACCCACCAGTGGAGCGAAGAAATGTTTCCATCGTAGTTTGAGGGAAAGTGTAGGGGTTACATAAAGCATGAAAATCATCGATAAGACAGCATTAGATGACACAGAAAAGCTCCTCAGTATTTTGTATTCTGCAATGTTCACTTAAGACAAAATGTCAAAATATCTGCAGGAACAAAGAGAGACTAATTTTGGTTTGACCCATGATAGCCAGGTTGATATTCCACGAAAACAGACAGACAGGCAGAGAAATATACACAGAAGGTTAATAGGGTGTTATGCCTAATACTGGCACTTGATTGCTCTCATAACAGACCTCATAATTTCAAGAAGAGATTTGCTATCACCTGTTCCTTGGTCAACTTGTACTGGTTACCAAACACTGAATTCTTGTTGTTTTTGACAAAGATACATTTGCCCATAGTGGGACAGTGACAAGCCATCGGTCGGCTTGGGGAAGCCTTGGCTTTTTTCCCACAAAACCAGGACATGGTCAGGTGGTGGGGATCGGATGACAGAATTGTGTAAGAGCTCCCTCTCTTGGGCGGAAGTGACATTAATAGGGAAGTAATACTAATGACCACAAGTAGAATTATTGAATTTCCGCAGCATGTTTGATCCGAACCTGACGTGTCACGGGGGGAAACCACAGCTGTTCTTCCTGATAAGATAAAAAGCCAGCTGTCAGTATAGGGCTGGGACCTGGACCTCATTACAACATGAGTTTACTCCACATTCTGACAGGCAGTTACTTTTAACTAATTACCTCGGCTGGTTAGTTGAAAGCCAATTATCCGTTGGGCCTGTTAGCCTTTAACTCTGATTGAGGTGACCACTGGCATTTGCATGCATCTATGAAGGTCAGCCCGTTCCCACGGAAAACCCTCTCAGCCACCCACTACCCCTCGCGTCGGTGACAGAAAATTACACTTCAGGAAACTTGTTGTTTCTGGATCACCTGGGGTTGGGCGAATATGGAGAAGTTTTTGGGAGATGCCAGCTTGCATTTTTCTGTTCCTTCATGTAGGGCACTTACCAGACATAAAGCTGGAAGAGATCATTTTGAAGAACCATCAGAAAATACGAGGAGTAGGGTGGACAACCCTTTATTTATGTGTCAGATTAAATTTTTCATGGCTGTCAGTTTCTTGTCACATTAAAGTACATAAAAGTATAATAAATCCCATTTCAAAACCGGAAGGCGCCCCCTTCTTCCACGGCCATGTCTCTCCAAGCCGTCAGATTAATAGTATTTGTTTAAAAGAAGCCAGTCTTGTCTAAAAGGAGCATTACAAAGAGATTAGCATATTTCCTTGGCAGTGGTTCTCCATATTTCTCTTTGTGTGAACTTCACTGTGTCGTTACGCTCACATTTCTTCAAAGACCCGAGAATGTGTTCCTGTTGTTTTCTCAGCCGAGATGTAGACAGTCGTCCCAGGTTAACCGCCTTAAATAGGCACCCTTTGGTTCTGGGTATGGGTGTCCCTTCTCACTCTGTTGCTCATTAGCCTTCCTGGTTGGGTAGCTGCCAAATTTGCCCATCCTCAGCAAATGCCCCCTTGAGGTCATTAAGAATTAGGCAGCTCAGCGCAGTCAGTGGCTTAGGACAGTGTTTCCCAATCTGGTTATTTGGGACCCACAGCCGGTCCATGTTTTTGCTCCATCAAGCTCCCTGCTAGGCTGTCCACATTTTAGCTCCCTAACGGGAGCTGGGAGAGAGCAGAAACGTGGAATGTCTGTGGGTCCCCGAGGACCGGATTGGGAAACGCTGGCTTAGGAGACTGGGCAGGTGGTGGTGGAAAACGTCCTGCAGTGGATGCTAACGGCACTGAGCAGCCGGACGGAGCGCCTCACGATTTCATCCCCTTCTTCTCACACCCAGGGCCGTATCTGCAGGAAAGCGGGGAAGTGCAAGAAGGCCTTCAGCCGCAAGGAAGCGGAGGCCACCTTCAAGAGCCTGGTGAAGACCCACGAGAAGTATGGCTGGGTGTCGCCGCCTGTGTCCGACGGCTGAGGGCTCTAGCCCACCCTCCCTGCCAAACTTTTTGTTCAAAAAAACAACAAAAAAAAAAACCAACAGCTAGCATCCCGCCGTCGAAGCCCCTCACCCTCCATCTTGTTCCTCTGCGTATCTTCATCGCGATGTCATGGAGAACGTGGTTGACATTTACCTTATTCATGATCGGGTGTGTTTACAGCTAAATTTCGCCTTTCGTGGATTGTGTTTTAAAACTGGATCCGACCCCTATCTTCTGCCCCACCCCCACCCCGCCACGGAAAGCTGTGCCAATGTCGAGATGGCCCCCTCCTCCCCGTTTTTTGCCTCCCACCCTAGCCACTTTGTCATTGCGTGTGACTGCGATCTCGTGCGTGTGACTGCGAGCGTGTGTGCATGTGTGAGTGTGTGTGTGTGTGTGCGTGTGTGCCCCCCCCCCACAGACAGCTCGCTGCACTGAATAGCATCACACTTTCCATCCCCCGCTGCCCCTCTCATTTACATGCAAATGAACCCGTTAATATTTAATAGATGGGCAGTACATTTGAGGTTTTCCTTTGCTGTGCTGTTTTTCACAGTTCAATGCAACTTGAAGATTGTAATTTATGTGGAGCTGCGCTCTCTCGTTCGTTCTCTCTATCTCTCCTTTCTCTCTCTCTCTCTCTCACTCTCTCAACCTCCCTCACTTTCGGCTAAATTTAGACATCACTGTGCTGTGTAGATGGTCATTGATTTCCAATGGGAAAAGGTTGCTTTATGCTAAGGTCCTGTAGCGATAAAAAAAACCCAAAACCCACCAAAAAAAAAGCAGCTCATAGACTCTCACAATGAGCCTCAAGTCCTTGTCGATGTTATCAAATGTTTTGGAGAGGAAGAAGCCCGTATTGTGCTTATTTAGGTACCAGATGGTAACAGGAGCTTTTGGACGGGGTCTGGGCTGGCAGGCCGGACGCATCCTCACGCGTCCCTCACCTGCTCGGTCGCCCCCGTAAGACAGCGGGACCTGTGGGTTTTGAGTAAACACGTCACAAGCTGTCGCTGTCCCTTACCACCAGTATTTCAGGAGTCTGGACGGTTCGTCTGTTATTATGTGATTTAAAAGCAGCTCTCTGGTAATTGGGTTTAATTAGGATCTCGACGTGCACGCTGTGTGAGTCCTGCATATGGCGCAGAGACGCCTGACACCCCATGACATTTCCAGAGAAGTCTGTCTATCTATCTGCTTGTCTGTCTATCTGCTTGTCTGTGCAACGATCTGCCTGTCTATCTGTCTGTCTGTCTCTCCAACAGTCTGCTTGTTTATCTGTTCGTCTCGTACCTCAGTGCTTTTTTGCTGGAAGGGACTTGTCGATTTCTCTGTAATCTCGCTGTTTTGCAGTTGTAATCTGGGGGGGGACACTGGGCACTTGCTGCGGGGGCAGTTACGGGTCCAAATCAAGTCATCCATCTTTCCTTGTTGTATATGACATCTTTCACCCATCCTTCCTCACCTTTTTGGGCATGGACATTCTGCCTTCCTCCCATGTGAGTGCCCCCCCCATTTCTTAGCATGGCAGCTAAATCAACCAGCGCCACCCCCACCATCTGACTCCGTTATTCTGATTGACCGGATCACCATCAAACTGGACTCCTCTTCCCTATCCCAGGCTTCTTAGGGCATCTGGATTGCATTACGAGATGAGTTCAGCTAGATTTATATACACATTGTGTGACAAATACCCAGGTTTGCTTTTCTGGGGGGGGGGGACTGGAATCCGGTAAAGGAGCCCTGAACACGGCCAGACAGTCTCACATTTGTGTAAAATACACAAATCATCAGCAGCAATATAAGCCATGAGGAAAAAGCTAGTCTGTAGTAGTCTTTGCATGGACACATTTGTATAATGGCACTCAGTGTATTGTAACATTCATGATGCCAAATATGTTAGGAGTCCAGGACTTACGGGATCATACAGCCAGGCGTCTGACAGCATCTGGTATCTAAACACGGGCCAGAACCACTCTCCTTCTGCCAGCCCGTTTAGACACAGGTTAACAAGACAGTGTTTTTTTTTTATTTATTTTTTCCAGGACCTTAGCTTTGACATGAAGAATTACAGTGAGTACGTATATAAGATAACTGGGTGTTTTCTGGTTTAGGAGCATACTTTCGTGATAGACTTTAGAGTGATAGTTTGCCGAAAAACAAAAAAAAAACACTAACTAACTGTCCAGAACATGTGTAATGATTCCGCTACGTTATAGCTGCATGTGATTGGTGATCGTTAGCTAGTTAGCTCTCCTTTTTCAAAAAAAGAACAAAAAGAGAAAAAAACAGAACCCGCTTCTTATGTTACTCTTCCTTCTTCGTCCTTGTTTTATTTAACGTCCTCGAATGTCACGTTGTGTTATAAATGAATGTGTTTTAATTTATTTGTAGTTTGCAAATTTGAAGCTGAGCTGAAGCATGTTTGAGGTTTTGCCACGTAAAACAGTAAAGGACGCGTACCCGTATCCAGCCAGGCGGGGGCCTCGCTGAGCAACGGGCCGCGGCACTGAGCAAAAACCAAACAAGAGTGTGCAATAAAGGCCTGAATGTTTCAAACCCTGTACAGAATCCTCACTCTGGCTGCTTCTTTCCTCGTTTGGTATTTTGTGTGAGACCTTGTTTTATTTATCACCTTCCAACATACAGACACTGAACGACGCCCCACTGTTTAACTTCAGGTATTATAGTCTGATATGTTTCTGCCCCATAGAATATAGTATGCACAGTTACATGTTTAGGAGTAACCAGGGGTGAATTAATTAAAGTAACTATCCACCAATACCAGTCCATTGCAGGGCACAAGGCAGGGGACAGCCTGGATGGGAGGTCAGTCCATTGCAGGGGATACACTATCACACACAAAACATAAGGTCAGTTAAGAGAGGTCAGTTTGCCTAACCACATCTTCTACGACCAAGAGGGGAAACTGGAGCACCTAGAGGAGACCATGCAAACAGCAGACAGCGGGGGAAGGATTAAGACCGCAGCCCGGCAGGCGTGAGGAGACAGTGCCTCCTGCAAAGTTCAGCCAGGATGAATGAATGATGATGATATTATCCAGGGGTACGCTTCCCAAAAGCATAGTTGCTAACTATGTTAGAAGACAAGTATGTTATAGCAACTTACATAGTTGGAACCATACAACTGAATGGGTCCAAAAATTTAAATTGCTTACGGGAGCTTTAGCGAAACGTCCCCCAGGACGTGGGCTTCAGAGGGTGGGCTAGAGCTCACATTGACGAGGCAGGAACACGATTAATCGCTGAACGAGACGCTGCTAAGCCCATCGTCACTGGAGCAGTGGGAGCCATGGAGGATCATCACTGAGATCTGATTGGTCGAAATATATTGCGGTTTAAAATACATCACCCAATGGTATTAATGCTGTGCCTGTGGGGAAGGGGTGCTCTTATTGCCCTATTTGTGTGTGAAACATGCGTGCAGTAAACTCCTTCCACTAAAGCTGCCTGATCTCTCAGCGCCGGCCCGCAGATCTCAGCAGAATTTGTCTTCCATACCAGCCACCAGTCACCTGTCCTAACATAGCGAACAGACGATCTGCTTGGGGATACCACAGCGAGGGCGACCCAAATGAGAGATGGCACGTATGTGACGGAGCATGGCGTCTCCGTGCTGGACTGTCATCGGAGTGGCAGGACTACGTCGCTGGTGACGCAGGATTATGGGCGTCACACATGGGTGGAGGCGAGGGAGCTTTCGGCTCAGAGATCTAAGAGGATTAGGGGGCGGTGACTGAGAGCTGTCCCTGCGATGAACCGCCTCATGCAAGCATGCCCACACTCACACAGAGACACACACAGCCGCCTCCAAACGGCATCTTCACGGCAACTCGGCATAAAGGGCCATTTTAAAGCAGCCCCCAACTGCTAACGGCCCAGTACAGCCTTTTGAGTCGTGTGGCAGACATGACCCTTTAATAGGAGTGATTCCACCCAGTTAGACAGAAGACAGAGCGGCCATTGTGTCCCTCGAATGCTGTTATAAGTCAGCGACAACTGCCGGGTTTAAGAAAAACAAACAACCCCCGAGAGAAACCCATTGTGCCCCTGTGAGACGCAAAAAGGGTAAATCATGTAAGTGGGCAGAGGTAAACTACTGTATGGCCGCTGTAGCCCGGTCAGGAGACATTTAGGGAGAAGATTCAGCAGAGGGACAAGAAGAAAGATGAACATGCTGAAAGAACAGGATGCGGTGAGGACGTGCCTCGCTGGGATTCCCGTCTCAATAGCGCGACCCTCCTGTCAGCGCCTTTCTCCCTGAAAGCGGACATTACACCCAGCCCCCTCATCCCCTCCGATGTGTGAACAAAACTTCAAGGTTGGTGAAGCTGAAGACAAAACGGGGCCTGTACGGAGGAGTCCGGCAGAGAAGGAAATCCATAAAGCCAGACACAAAATGTAAAATGTAGAAGCAGGTCTCTGGGTTTCAGTCTCTCAAGCAAATTCACGTATTCGCTGTATGAACACAGACAATAATAAACGAGCACTTCTCTGGAGCCGGCGGTATTCGGCAATATGAACCAATACGGTCCTATATGACTGCATTCTTTAATATCCAGCGGGCGTAAATTATACACGAGTTTAAGGCTGTCGGATCTGCAGCCTTATAAACAGGAGAAGCGCGGTGCAGCTCAGTAACTCTGCCGGGAAGATGTGATGCATGAAGGCAGCCGGGGGGGGGGGCGCCAGGTTATGTAACACCCCCGCATGGCCCCGGGGGGTGGGGGTCTGGGGCGGCCCGGTCAAAGCTCGTTGATATGCGAGGAGCCGTAGCAGGCGAGGCCGGCGCAGCAGAAAGCAGACGTCTATAAATACTTTATAGCACAGCGCTTGTGGGAAACGTATTTTTAGACGATTTGGAGAATATTGTAAAGACGGACGAAGCTTCCGCAGGCAGAGTCAGCGGCGGGGCGCAATCAAATTGGGGGGGGGGGTTTAACAGTGTCTCACTTGGCCCAGCAGATGGTGTACTGGTGAAAGCTCTCAGATCTGAGACCCGAGGAATAAAGCCTTACCCCAAATGCTGTCAGCGTTCAGCTCTGCCGAGAGGTGTGATTTGACACGTGGGACAGAAGTATTTAACACCAAAGGGCAGGGACCATGTGGAGCCCTCTGTCTGTACTGTGAAGCAGTACAGGCAGATGGTAAATTGGGCTTGTATCACAAACAGGTCATAACCGGTTACTACTGGGTTAACCCAAGCAGAAAGCAGCAGGAACTGTGGGTATCCCCTGCCCCATACAGTACTCCCATTCCAGCACACCCCCCCTCTCCAACAGACGTCAAGTAGAGCGGAGGCCCATTCTGAGGCCACCAAGCGACTCCCAGCACTGAAACCTCACGTGTGCGGATCCGGTTATGGTTACCGGATTGCTGTTTATGTAACATGTCGCTTTTACGTGGGCGCAACGACCCGTAACGCAGAGCCGGGGGAGGATGATTCAGGGCCCGGTGTTTTTAAAGTACTCCAGCCCTCATCAGATGCCTGTTAAAAGCAGCTACACAACACGCCCCACGCCAATGATACCCGATAATCACAGCTAACAGCACAAGGCCTTACATCATAGGAGACACAGGAGGCAAACGAGTAAAGTAGGGTGACTGGGGGAGCTAAATGTCAATAGTGTGATAAATGCTCATTTGTCATCCAGCTGTTTATCCAGGACAGCAGTTTTTCTCAATCCGATCCTTGCACACCCCCAGACAGTCCATGTTTTTGCTCCCTCGCAGCTCCTGTTAGAAAAGATGTGGCAGGGAGCTGGGAGGGAGTAAAAACATGGACCGTCCGAGGGTCCCAGAGACTGGATTGGGAAACATTAGTAATGGATGACGGGGGGGAGAGGGGTGGTTATTACAGCGAATCACAGGAAGCACAGGGCAGAGATACACCCTGGATGGGATACTAGGCTAGGACTGGCCACACACAGTTTATAATTCTTATAATTTATAAGAGAGGGAAAAATATTTAAAAATATAAACAATCAGGGGTCCACTTCTAACAGGAGGCAGCACATGATTGTCCCACTCCTATTTCAGCAAAATTACATTAAAACAAATACAAACGAGGATTAAACCAATCACAGGCAGTGAGGTGAAGATGGGGCGCTAGGGCAGGGGTGGGGCTCAGCTTGCTGGTGAATGTGCTCACTTCACTGTTACTAGGCAACACCTGCAGGAATGTGCCAGCGGGGGGGGTTAGCTGCGTCCAAGAGGTATTCAGCTAGACGGTGAGAATCCCTTCCCTGGTGGAAGACCCACCGTGGAGGAGGCCATCTTCAGCCCTTGCCTTACAGATCGCCGCAGAAAGTGGGATCCACAGAGGCCACACTGTAAATGTATGTGTTATACTCTGTGTAACGGTTTGTTTATTATATTGCGGTTGTTTGGTTGACATCCCCTCCCCCCACCTCAGATAGCAAAGCACCATGAATTCAGACCTATAGGGGAGAGGTAAAGAGTCGGCCGATTTTAGGAGAAGGTTTGTCGTCAGCCAAGACCTGTTACATTGATAGTGAGTGTGCTGTAAACATGACAGGGCCTTTATAAACAAACAAGCAAGGCCCACTCAGTCACCCACACAGAAACTCTACAGGGGGCGCATCAAGAACTAGCATTTTCCCACCAAAATGGAAGCTGACCCCTCTGCTGGCCTGTGTGACACATAAACAAAAACACGCTGCCAGAATTTACAATTGCAGACAGAACTCTGCCATTATCCCCCCCCACGTCGTGCTGGAGGCACCCTCAGCCAAAGGAAACCCTGGTGGAAACACACCTTTTCAAAAAGGGATTTCTCATGGGGGTGGGGCTATTTTATATGTTAAGTAAAAGCCAGCCGTATCAAATGGATCACAGCAGGACGGTTGGTTAGAGGACGAGCAGCTGATACAGGCAAACCCTGTGCATCAGGGAGGCTACAGAGATTAAAGACAGGGATACGGTGAACCCAAATTCGGGTCACATTTCACCAAATCATCCATTTAAGTAAAATCATTAACTCTTTCCTTACTCCCAGTACACACATGGGTTGGACCCATTACTGCCTACTCATTCTTAGAGACATGGATTGAACAAGGTACTACAACATCCCTTACAGAGTCTGGACCCCTGGTATTTTTCTAATTCCTGTTGGTTGAACGAGTTTGGCCATTCCTGGCTGACGGCTTGCATCAATAAGGCGTTTTCGTCCTCAGAAATTTTTTATTGTTCAGTGGGCCATTCTCCATAAACTCCACAGCAGCATGTGAAGGTGGGGAGCACGGGGCCACAACGATCTTAACACGCTCAGAGTGCGGTTTGGGAAACTCCTACTCAAATAATGAAACACTTATCAGAGATAAATCAGGGTTCAATCAGGGACTAATTTAACACCCTCTCAAAGCTGCAGACTCACTTTGGAGACTCACCCGGGCCATCATCAGTTATCCGCTTGGTAAGCTTAAACACGGAGAGTCTCCGAGCCCATGCTGGATTCAGCTCCACTTTTAGAGAACGGCAGCTTGCACATTAAAAATTAAGCTTTAATATTTTTAAATATGTCATGTGTTCCAAAGTAGAACTGTGATAACCAAACAATGCATTCAACACAGCAATATGGGAAATTAAACTTAATATTTATTGGCAATGTTAACTAGAACCATTTGCACACAGTTAATAAATCTAGTTAATAAATCTCGCCTCAGATTTTAACATTACAAAAAAGGACTGAATTACAAATATATTGCAAAGAAATGGCAAAAAATAAAAACCATTTAAAGGGATTTCTCTCTGAGGGAGAGCAAACGGGGGCTGGCTGGGCTGCCCTCCTCCAGGGCGGACTGCCCCTTTAAGCTTCGCTCTGAGTCATAACGAAGCGGGGAAGGCCACTAACAAGCGGAGTGTTTAGAAAGTCAAACCCCTTCAGTAAGGGTGACTTGCAGCATAACTGAAATTAAAACACATTTCTTTAGGGAGCTGGTGCTGCCTGTTGGACCTTGTAACAGCATACACCAGCTCACCCAATATAAAAAGGGTAACTTCCCCATAAGCCTCTCGGACTCGCCACTTATGGCACATGCCACACCCCTTCGAAGCCCCACCCCCACTTAAGTCATCTCAGGATTGCATGGCTTCCTCCGTGTCTCTGGATTCCCCGTCATCATGGGGGCTGCCATGCTCCCCATCAAAGACTTTGTCTGCCTTGGCCTCGCTCTCCTCTTCCTCTTTTGTCTTAGTTGTCTCCACGGCCAGAGGGACGGGGCTCTCCCCGGCCTCACCCCCGCCCCTGGCCCCCTTACCCTGCTTGCCCAGGAACACCTCCATGCCCACCATCCGCAGATAGTGAAGCCGCTCGTTTTTGGGCACGAAGGCGCGGATGGAGGCTTTGCCCCGCCAGCCACACAGCTCAATGGGACACTGCGGGACCCCAGGATTCCTGTGGGGGAAGTTCACGTTAGCTTAGCTTCAGATGCAAACTAACGCAGTACACAAGTAAGATTATTACCCTTTAGAAATTTAGTGAAACGGTGGGGGTGCCCCCTCTCTGAGGGGGAACACAAACTCTGCACACCAGAGACACAATACTCACTGTGCATCAGGCTGGTACCTCAGGACGATGCTGCCCATGGCTATGGAGAAGAGGAGAATGTCACAATCAGCCCCATCAGAACCCTGTGATTCATTTTTAAAGGCCATTTAAAGAGTAAAAAAGTACTTAGCAATTGGGCTCAAACAACCACTTTCCAATGCATTTGAAAAAATATAACACATTAAAATGGACACATTGCACAAAGGACTGGACTTGTAATGTCACGTACAGAGAGCTAAACTGAAGTCATCAATATTACTAATGCAGCCTAACCAATGGGAAAGCGCGCCTGCCCCCTTCATTTGCCAGCCAATTGGAAAGCGCGCCTGCCCCCTAATGGCCAGCCAATGGGAAAGCGCGCCTGCCCCCTAATGGCCAGCCAATGGGAAAGCGCGCCTGCCCCTCTCATTTCCAATAGTGCAGGACTGACTGAGCTTCTTGGCCTGGACTTGTGCCTCGCTCTCCAGTTTGCTCAGGAAGGGGTTCTCCTGGGTCAGCAGGACCTTGATGTCCTCCACGCTGATGTCCACCACCCTCGCCCCAATGTATGGGGACAGTGTGTAGATGCCCTGAGAGTAACCAGACAAGCCATCCCTTAACATACCTCAGCAGTAAAACTCATAACATCACCAAAAAGTCCAGCACCGTTAACAGGAAGTTTGACACCCAAAACAGGAAGCTGTATGGGTGTTCTGTACCTCCTGGGCCAGCCGGAAGGCACAGCCGAACTCCTCGCCGTCATTATTCCGGGACCACACCTTCACCCCCGTGTTAATCACCTGGAGAGAGCAGCAGAAAAACCCTGAGACTCATGTGACAGAACCATTCAGACTGCCCCC